>JAFFJZ010000007.1:30000000-30623367 GCA_018340375.1 Gonatopus flavifemur | reverse complement strand
TGCTGAATTGTCTCTGCATCCATTTTAATTTTCGTTCTTCTTGATGTCTTCGCTGTTGTACAAATCATGAATTCTGTTTTGTCCTTATTCATATTCATACAACACTTGTCTAGTAATATTGTTTTCATAGTGTTGAGAATATTTTCTAACTCAGCACCACTCGTAGCTAATATAGCTCCCTAGTAACACAAGGATGTTTGAAATATCTTATAGATGTCCATAGAACATTCAAATATGCGAAAAAATTGTCCTATGGATATCCATATAATTTTTTTAATTGAAAACGTATCAATATGTTCTATGAATGTTAATAGGATATTCCAAACATTCATGTGCTACTTGGGCTGTATCATCCGCAAATCTCAACATGCTTACATTTTCTCCTTGAATCTGTAATTTCAATTGCACTTGCTCCTTCACTTTGTTCATCGCTTCTTTCATATACAAATGGGAAATCAATGGTGATAGTTAGCATCCTTGTCTCACCCCTCTTTTGATTTGTGCTTCTCCTTTTTGACCCTCTATTTGTAATCCTGCGGTTGATTCTTATACAATTCATACACTGTAAAAAATAATCGGAAATTTCTTGTGCACATCAACCGGAAAATTCCAATCACTGATTAGGAAATCAATTTCCGGTACATTTATATGAAATTTCCCATACATTTATCTGAAAATTCTAAACTTCATGGGATTTTTGCCAACATTTCACAGTAACTTTCCGGGTAAGTTGGGAAAATTCCTAACGCATGTATGTGTTCATTACCTCATATGAAAAGTCCGATTTAAATGCGATGGACTTCCTACGGACATTTATTCAATAGTTGGATAGAAAAGAAAAGGACGTCCATAAGTTCCCATGGACATCCTGCAGTGGACTTCTCAATTGTTTCATCCTGTGTAAAAAGGAATTCCAACATTATACAATTCAATTATTATTTCATATGAGTTATATATAATTCAGCTACAATTATACATAAAATTGGGCCTTTTCAAACGAAGTACATCTGATTTTGATATCAACAGATACCTAGGAATAGATAAGCCAGAAAACAGACGTGCAATGATTCCCAGAAAAAATGCCTTGAGCTTATCTTTGAATTCCAAAACCGACATTTGATTTGATTATGAAGGCAGATATCAGTCTCCTCAACTGAAATATAAACATAAAAAATTATATACCATGCCAATCGAGATAATTAGTCCGTACACGGAACCAACTACTGTTAAAATTGCTACTGATATGGCTCCCATAACTTCCAACGATGATGGTTTATCAAGTATTATGGAAGTAATGGATTGTCTCGGACTAGTCGTAGGCCGAAATTTTCACGATTTTGCCTGGGAAGCTATCATGTGTGCAGAGCGCTGAATGTCCGATGTCGCGAAAGTCGCTGTGAAAGGGCCTGTATGTGGTCCTGGTATCGCTGACTACAGATAACAAAATCAGCCAGCTATTATTTTAGAAATTTTATGTTGATAAAAAGTTTTGCAACTTTGAACG
This sequence comes from Gonatopus flavifemur, assembly GCA_018340375.1. Taxonomy (NCBI): domain Eukaryota; kingdom Metazoa; phylum Arthropoda; class Insecta; order Hymenoptera; family Dryinidae; genus Gonatopus; species Gonatopus flavifemur. Next base: position 30,621,863 of record JAFFJZ010000007.1, on the reverse strand, counting down.
CAATTTTCTCGAAATCATGTTTCCTAAATCGGCAGGCAGTAGATCTCAAACAGTTTTCAACCGATTGACTTGAAATCTTAACTGCAGCTTTTTAGATACATCGTTCAGTGGATTACATATGATTTTCATGATTGATCAACAATTAAGATTTTCATAAACAAATAAGGGTCGATTTTTTGTGTAAAAAAATACACAACTTTTTTCAAAACAGTGCCAAATATTCAAAAATTGATATTTTTCGATAAGCGTATGTACTTTAGTAGCAAAACTGATGTCGACGATGCCAAAATTTTCTGTATTCCTTTAGATTAAGATGGGTCACACTTCTACTGCCTGTCGGAAAAGGACATGAAGAAAAGGATGGATCTGATCATAGCGCCCGCAGCCGTTATTCTGTTTTTGAATGGAAATTGAAAAAACTTTTTGCGTACTTGAGAAAATAATTAATAAATACCCGAAAGGATTCTTTGATTACTATGTTGGTATAATCGAAGAAAATTCCCAAAAATACACGTTTTCTTCAAATTTCAAACAGATGTTGTCCTTTAACGCACAGGTTTTTCATCGAGTTCGCATGTGATCCCTCGAGCCTACGTAATACACTGAGAAAAAAGCAACGTAATCACAGAAACCGTCCTTGCATGGTTAAGGACTCTCGGTTGCAGGGACCTGTAATCTGCTGATGATAACCAGGAAAACAGTACGAAATCACGTGGATTCGGTTGTGGCAATTAGATGGAATGATTGAAGCCAGAAATAACTCCGTCGCCTGGTTTTCCTCTAATTTGTCTCTGAGTGTATATATTCATTGGATGTATTAGGATTTCCTTCTGGAGGTAACCAACAAAGACATCCACCGCTTTCAGAATGAGTGGTGAACATGGAGTTGTCTGCCGATTGCGTGTTGGTAATGGACTTACTTGGTTTCATGTCATACACTGTCAGAACCATCTGGAAACTTCTTTCAATCACGTTCATAAATTCAGATTCATACACATTCCACATTACATTTAATGTACAAAAAACATGAAAAAATTATAGATTATGCTTTAGTTTACATTAAATATAATGTAAAATGTGTATCAAACTAAACTCATGCACGTACTTGAAAAAACCTTCCAGCAAAAACATTAAAATGAATGCAGAAATTTCTAGCAGTGCACGAAAAGATCGGGTCTACTAGTACTTAGAAAGAATTTATCAACGTTTAGAAAAATGATTGTCAATTTAGGGAAAAAGAGGATCACGGAAAAATATTCATAGTGAGTCTACCAAAAATTCGTAGTCAAAATATTAACAGTTGATAGCTTCATTGGTATTTTTCACAGTGAAACTATCAATTGTTAATACATCGACTACGAATTTTTAGTGGATTCACTACGAATATTCTTCAGCTATTCTCGTTTTCCCTGAATTGACAGTCATTTTTCTAAATATTGATAGACCCGGTGTTTCCGTGTGTAGCTGGGACGACCGTCGTCGAACATTTTCTTATCAATATTGTATTTGATTCTGTACTAAACCAAAACGAATAGATATGGATTCACGGTGAGAACATTTGTTGTGAACGAGCCTTAATTTTTATTCTGTTTGGTTGATATGACCTCTGTCAAACATATTCAATAAACATCGAGTCATTGAACAAACAGCATCATATTTTTCCATCGTGTGAAGGACACGGAAAGAAAAGTATCGCTGTCATAACGATACTGGATAGTTGTTATGACTATCCAAAGTTTAGTGGTATCAGTATCGTTGCTATGATGATACAAATCATCCGAGGAACGATATAGATCACCAGCATAGCCATCTGTATCGTCACCATAGCGATACATTATTGTCACTACAGCTATCTCTTCTTAACCATACTTCAGATCGTTATAATATAGCCATACTTTTTTTTCCGTGAATGTCGAATTTTGTACCAGAAACCCAGGTAAAAATTGACCATGGGCGCTAGGTTGCCGCAAGGCTCACCAAGATGGGCCGAGCCTAGGCTACCAGGCATGGCGCAACTCTGAAATGATAACATCATTTCAGCCTCAGCCCATTTGTTTCCACAATCAAGACCCAACACTGGAAACAGGGTTGTGATAGCATATGCCGTCAATGGCAGACCATACAAAAATTTGTTCGCCAAGGATGAGCCAACGCTGTAGCAATCTTGCGGCAGGGTTGCGCCCATCTCATGCTAATGGTCACTTTTATTTTTTATTGTAATTGAAAATAAAATAAAAAATCCATTCTATCATTTCGATTGAACGAAATGAATGTCGGAGAATTTCAACATGTAATTTTTCTGATTATTTTAAACTGATGAATGACGTAAATCCGGTGGTCCTGGCGTAGAAGTAGGCGGGTCTGGAAACGGATGAAGAATTATTTCTGTCATGGAATCTTCAAAGGAGACTTATATATTGATTGAATGCTTGGTTCGCCACTCGCAGGAAACAAGCATCACTCTGGTGAGAGTTATTGTAATTTGCTGTCTGAGAAGGAAGTTTCACTCTTAGCCAAGCTATTACTCAAGTCGAGTCAAGCTAACGCCTAAACTGAGCGAGGCCATCGCCCAAGCTGAGCCAAGCTATTGCCCAAGCTGGACCAAGCTACGACCCATGCTTGGTGCAACATGAGAATCCATTGTCATTCAGAGTTGCCTAATGCTTGGAGCAGTGTCCCGCCAAGCCCTAGAGAGCCTCTGTTGAAAGCATGCTTTTTCCTTCAAGCAATATTGGTTGGAGGATGGGCCAAGCGTGGCGCAGCCAATGATCAATGATGGATCAACGAAGTCGATTTATGACTTCCCATATTGGTACAATGTTTAGACCATTGTCAACCATCCTTGTCCCTACATAGATTGCCCAGCTTTGGCTGGCAGCCTTGCGTCTAGCTATATTCCGTCGTCAGCATTGGCGGAGCCTGAAGATTTTTATATGGGAAGTCATGATTTGCGGGAAGCATTAATTTTTTGTTTCCATTTGGAGAAAAGTGCTACAGAGTCGCATCGAATGCTGTTGAAGCATATGGTGATCTTGCTCCACCAGAAGCAACATGGAAAAGATGGTTTCAACGGTTCAGAGATAATGATTTTGATGTGAGAAATGAAAAACGTGGAAGACCACAAAAAAAAGTTTGAAGACACCGAACTGCAAGCAATATTGGATGAAGATGATATTTTGAGTCAAAAGCAAATGCCAGCAATGTAAATGTTGCACAACAAACAATTTCTGACCGTTTGAAAGCTATGGGAAAAATCCAAAAGTGTGGAGAATAGGTGCCACATGAATTGAATGAAAGACCGATGGAAACTCGAAACAATACTTGTGACATTTTGCTTCAAAGGCATGGAAGAAAATCAGTTTTGCATCGAATTGTTACTGGTGATGAAAAATGGATTTGTTTTGAGAATCCTAAACGGAGAAAATCATGGGTTAATCCGGGACAACCATCACCATCGACTGCAAAACCAGATCGATTCGGCAAGAAGGCAATGCTCTGTGTTTGGTGGGACCAAAAAGGTTGTGGTGTATCATGAGTTTCTAAAACCTCGTGAAACTGTTAATACTAATCGCCACAGACAACAAATGATCAATTTGAACCATTCATTGATCGAAAAACGACCAGAATGGGCCAGAAGACACGGCAAAGTAATTTTATTACACGACAATGCACCTGCACACAAAGCGAAACCGGTTCAGGATACAATCAAAGCACTTGACTGGGAGCTGCTACCTCACTCACCGTATTCACCAGACTTGGCCCCTTCCGACTACCATTTGTTTTCAACCATGAGACACGCATTGGCTGAGGAGCACTTCGATTCCTACGAAGAAGTCGAAAATTGGGTGTCTGATTGGTTTGCTTCAAAAGACGAACATTTCTATTGGAGTGGTATCCACAAATTGCCAGAAAGGTGGTCAAAATGTGTAAAAAGCAATGGTCAATACTTTGAATCAATTTTTTTCCCCCATTCGCAATTAGTGTTCCATTTTCACAAAAAAACGCTCATTTCATACCGGTACACCTGGTATTAATTGAATGAATAATAACGAATAAAAGAGTCACAATATTACAAACTATAACAAAATGCTGAGAATCTTTATATTACAACCAACACGGATTTTTTTATTCGCTGTACAATTGAGCGGACAACATCGGCAGTTGTCGACGATTGGCGATCGGTACCGAATCAGATGGGTTAATTGGCGTTATCATTTCGCTGTCCGACTGGGGTCGGTTATTAACGATTGCATACTGGCAGTCTGCACTGAGCTGATGCTGGAAAATCCCTTAGGAAAGTTTTCCTCATCCTTCCAAAATTCCTTCATTTTCCTCCCTGTTTTTCCCTCAAAACATGGGAAAAAATGTGGAAATTTCGCAAATTTGTGGCAATAGACAAGGAAAACGTTGGGAATAGAAATTTTCGGTACAATGAGCATTCCTTATAACGAAGAGCATTCGATGTTATGGGTACTCACCTCGGAGTAGGAATTCTGCGTTTAACATAAAAGATTGAACAGTTTTGAAGAAAAAATTGATCAATCTAGATTTGTCGCGATGAATTCACATCAGTCTCTTCTTTTACACTGACGCGGATTCTCAAAGAGTCGAAAAGCGAAGTTGAAAAAGAAATCTGCATGGAAAAAGTGATTGTTATTTTTAATTTCAGCACAAGAATTACAGATCATTCTTGTCAACTATATCATCATTTTCATACAGTGTGAGGCGAAAATGGATGTTTCTTTTGGCAAATTTTGATGAACTCAGCAATTCTCAACAGCAAAAAAAAAGGGGAGAAAATTTTATTCACGTTCATTCTTCACTTTTCCTCAGTACATAACTTTGATAAATTCAATGAAGGATCAAATATCCTCTCCTTTACACGCAGAATATCAATTTTTATATCATATCATATCCCCTAAATTCACAATACATCTGTTGAAAAGTTTTATCCGGAATATTTGATCATATCAAATTGTTTATGAAGCTAATTCACATGCAAAACAATCATCATCTGCACCACATGTTTTTTTTCCAACATGTTAACGACCACATCGTCCGTGAAACTTGGAGTATTAACAGCTCTTGTTTCACTTCATGTAAAATGTATGTATAATAAATTTGATCTGAAAAGGTTGAAAGTCATCGTTAACTGTACATGGGGAAGGTCAGGAATGAAGAAGGAGAAAGAGGAAGAGGCCTTCCAAATTGACATTGACCTTTTTTCATGAATAAATAAAAAGCTGATCGACGATTAGAGTCCAAATTAAAGGTCTCTCATATCTGAAAAGAATTACGAGTTCACGGAAATTTTTGAGAATTGGAATTCAAGATTGTTATCAAGTACATTAGAATGTGTGTATTTATATCCATTCATTGATGTATGTAATAAACAGGATGAAATGTACATTTATTGATCGTTAGAAGATGTTTATTGCCCCCTCTGCAAATCGTAAGACGTACAAAGTTTGTGGGGAATGATTATGTTATTACGTAACTCTTTATGTTATGTTATTGGTTCCACATACAATTCAAATTTCGATAATGTTTTAGTGCCGACTGGAACGGTAAACCAATGGTGAATATTTTGATCGCGGTTATCTCAATTCAGAATACGATTTACAAGACTTTGGATAATAAATTCGTTATCAATGAATGCTTTTGTGCCGAGGAAAAGTTTGTTATGCGAGTTTATGGATTTTAGATCACAACTCGAAACTATAAATTAGGGTGGCACAAAAAAGAAAGACCGTATTTTTATTTCGTATCCCGGATGAAAATATATCAGTTTTTCGTGTTTTAAAAGTCCTCTTTAAAGATTAGCTCGGAAGAAATTCTTTAAGGGTCGCTCAAGATTTCTGGAAATTCTAAAAATAGTCAAAATCATTCTCTTTATTCTTCAAATTTTTTTTCGCGTCGCGGTAAAATTTAGCACCTACGGAATTTATTTTTAAAGATTGCTCAAGAAATTAAAAATGTTCATAAATTCTGAGCGAACTTGAGAAATAAATAATTTGAGCTGTAACTTTGGGAACTCACTATTTTTCTGGATACTCAATTTTATCGCAAAGGAAACCAATTAAAAAATTGGTTGTCACTATTTTTAGAATTTTTTCAAATCTTGAGCGGATCCTAAAGAATTTTTTTGAGCTGATCTTTAAAAAGGGCTGTCGAAACATGAAAAACTGACATATCTCCAAATGAGATTCAAAATAAAAAAAATAGTCGGTTTTTTTGCGCCACCTTACTATCAATGCTGACTAACTTATGGAAAATTCAATCCAAGGGCTTTTCCCTTAGTTCCTGAAGATGTATTCTCCGCTTTGTTCAAAAAAGTTCTATAAAATTCGATTGGAACCAATAAAGATTTGATTTGAATTCAATTTGATTCATTGGAGTCAATCGGAAAATCTCAATTGGTGATATGAATGAGCCATCCATTCTGGCCAAATCCCATTGAATGTGACCAACGAACAAGCTTCTATGAATAGAATTGAATGAAAAATATTGAGGCGATTTAAGCGACACATTTTGACAGAAAACCCGAGAAAAGGATTATAATCGGATACGATGTTGCTTATACATTTGTACACTGTAAAAAAAGTTGTTAGATCCCACCCAAAAATGCCTGAAGGTTTACAACCTTGTTTTGGAAAAATAATTTTCGAACTTTCTTTGTGGATTGACGAACAAAAGTCTGGGAAGTTTCAAACATCGCAGTAAAATCATAAAACTTTTTGGATATTTACAACCTCTCTTTGGCAGTTTTGGAAGCATTTTTTTCACAGCGTCCTCATATTTTCGTTTCCAATAGTCACTGAGACATTTTCAATTCCACACGGACTTTCATAGAAATTCGTTGAATATTTCACTGTTTGTAATCCAATGGAAATGGATTGTTGAATTGAATGTACAGAATTGGAAACATGACCAATCGAAGAATGGAAAAGGATCGCAATTCGATTTGGAATAATAGATCAGAATCAACAGTGAGATTCAATGTGAATAACACCACTATTAGTGCGAAGTGGGGATGACAACAATTTTATAGAATTGGATCAAAACATTGTGAATTCGCAATCTCGGTGGATACAATTGGTTTTAATTGAGCACTGCAATCAAATAGTTTGAATACATATAAACCAATGAGAGTATGTATAAAGTTGAGCAATTGGAATGAATATGTCAATTCCACATAATGAGTGGACGGGATCCGTTAATTGACCCGCAAGTTCAAAATCGAATTGGATTCATTACAGAAACTACCCATTAGATTCTATCACATTGAATAACTAATGTACCAATTCAATATCGATATCAGTATATGAATACCAGGTGTAGAAGTATGAAACCGGAATTTCCCTATAAATGGCACTATCCATCAGTTTAGGGACCCTAAGACCACTTCTTCAGCACCATCATCACCCCCTAACAGGTGATGAAGATCCTCAACACAAAACGATAGAAGTTCTATACACCCGTAATTGTTTTATAACCTTAAACATGTCGAGTTTTGTGCCTACAAACTACGATCTGCGGACAGCATTGGTTTTTTGTTATCATTTGAAGGAAACTGCTGCAGAATCTCATCGAATACTTGTCAAAGCTTACGGTGAACATACCCTTGGTGAAACCCAATGTTTCTGAATGAATTGAATGAAAGACAGCAAGAAAATCGAAAAACTACTCGTGAAATGCTGTTCGACAAATACAAAAGAAAGTCATTTCTCCATCGAATTGTGACAGGTGATGGAAAAGAATCCTAAGCGTCGGAAATCATGGGTGAATCCAAGCGAATCATCGACATCCACTGCAAGACCAAATCGTTTTGGAAAGGAGACAATGCTCCGTGTTTGGTGAGTTCAGAAGGGAGTAATCTACTATGAGCTGCTAAAACCTGGGCAAACCGTCAACACTGATCGCTACCAACAACGAATGGTCGACTTGAATCGCGCATTGCGTAAAAAACGACCGGAATATGGAAAGAGGTAACACAAAATCATCTTGCTCCACGATAATGCTCCATCACATACAGCAAAACGGGTCAGGGAAACGATCGAGGCGTTCAGTTTGGTGACGCTACCGCATGCGGCTTATTCTCCAGACTCAGCTTCGTCCGATTATCATTTATTCGCGTCAATGGGACCCGCTCTCGCTGGATAACGCTTCAATTCGTATGAAAATGTAGGAGAATGGCTCCGAAAAGAGGAACTGTTTTTTTTTGCGTGGCATTCATAAACTGCCGGAAAGGTGGGGACAATGTATAAACAGCAATGGAGATTATTTCAAATGAAATATTTTTTACCATTTTTCAAACAACAAACGTGTGATTTTTACCAAAAAATTTCGGTTTCATACTTCTACACCTGAATTTATCAAAGGGCTAACCAATAGGATTGCTAAGCAAGGAGCGAGGCCAGACACCTCTGTGTCACCTTCATTCAATGAAACACCTGTCTTCTCACCAGCTCCAAACTCAGTTACTGCAATGCAACGATGTCGAGCTTGTTGCTTGGGATAACATCGAGTGAAATGAAGAAGAGCCATGCATGGAGAAAAATGATGTGGTTGATATTTGGATAGCTAAAAATTACCTGTGGTACCTACTTTTAAACTGTGACAACAAAAGTTATTGTTATAGGAACTAAAATCTAGCTTTTGCAGCCATTTGTTGCGCTATCCAAATATCGAATACACGAAATGACTACCACAGCTAATTCCTAGCTACCATAGTGAATGATGTTCTTCCGTGTGGTGCCATCCTCGAACAAATCAACTGTGGCTTCTCAAGCTCCGCAGGTTATTCCAAAGCATCCTAGCTTTCTTAGATTGTCTTATTATGACGTTGCGCAAAATCTATTATTCAGACCTTCACCAAACGCCTTTGCGAAGTTGTCCTTCCGGTGGTAAAGTAGTGGTATTCCGGTAGATCTTCATCGAACGGAGTCTTGACAATATCGTCTTACATCTCACCACCGTGTCGTTCGCATTAAAAAACTCTCAATGTGTAAGTGACTGTGAGAGCGTCAGCGCCCTCCATAGCAGATTGAGTGAAGATTTAACAAACTTTTCGATAAAGCCGTCGGCCGTTTTTACTCATAGCACACTGCGAGAACTTCCAGTTGATTTGCAATGGCCTTGCTCCTCGTAAATTACAGAAAAGTTTCTTAAAAATCAATCAACTTTTTCCATTATACACTTCCAGTGTTTCCTCTAACCATAAATCAACTTCAATCAACATTCCCGAACTTCGACAATCCTTTTGCGTTGCTTGAAGTACTCCGTTGACGTATCGAATTGTCTTTTCGGCCATACTTGGAAAATTTATCATCCGGTGATCTGTGCCGGACAGTTTCATCTCCATTCAGAAAATTTCCTGCGATAATATTCACCACTGAAAAGCAAAAAATCTCCATGCAAATAATCTTGAAATCCAACAAACCCAAATTTTTCAAACTCCTTCCGCATTCAGAACTGCCCATCTCAAGTTTCGTGGTCATTCTGAGAAGCATATCGTACGATAAATCAATTTGGATTCCTTTCATTCGTTCGAAAGTTCAATCTAAGGTATACAAGACTTCAATCTCGACTTTTAAAACTTCGAAACTGATGTAAGTTTTGCAGGAATCTCGCGGAGATGTCTTCTAAAACATTCCGCGAACTTATAGAGAAAATTATATCACCCGAAACAAAATGTGAATGCTAAAATTCCAAATGAAACGCATACAGAAATCGTACCATGAATGTAGCGAAGCTCTTGATATGGATTTTGGCCCACTTTTTTGCCAATTACTCGCGAAGTACGTTCTCAGTTTTTGTTTTCACTGGAAGAGTGAACTTTTGAGGTTTGAAATTAGGATTCCATAGGCGTTCCAATTTTCAGCACCAGTGGAAATTTCAAGTAAACTGGTCATATTCATTTTGCAATCTAATTGCAATGAAATTGTCAAATCTTCACACTTTCAAATTCAAAAAGTATATCTTGAACAACGTCGTACCTAGTTCATTAGCGAAATATAAGAATGATTCAACCAAATATATTACAAAGTGATCAAAGAGTTACTTGATATGAGAATGGATGTAATAACAATATTCAAATTCAAGTGGAGATTGAAGTTTTGAATAATTGTGAATTCATTATTGCACACTATCATGTTTGTTACCTCAATAAATTGAACGTTCTTGGAGGTCATTATCAATTCCGTAACAACTTTATAATCTTTAGTTAGGGAAGAAGATATGATAACCGTGTATTCAATCTGAATATTAAAACCAATTACTACTTGCTTCCTGTTCCTGCACTTGGCTTCGAGGTGTTATCACGTCAATTCTGATTTAAGTGCACTTTCATAACGATGTTTTCTATGAGAATGTCAACCTTTCACGATACATAGGCAAAATACAAGCAAAGATCAAAGGCATTTCAATGTTCTTGTCAAACGAAAAATGTGTTGTGTAGGTATTCAGCACCAAGTTTACTAATTTCTCTCATTAAAGGGGGTGTATTTCACTCTTTCTTTTCGTAACATTTCTTGATGGTTTTGACAGGTGTATTTTTTTCACTGCCAACAGCCGTCAGAGGAAAGAGGAGTGAATTAATGTACGACACACACACTGAGAAAACGTTTGTTTCGGCGAAACAAAATTTTGGTTGAAATGAGCGCAAAGAAACTTTTTGGTTGATTGAAATAAAATTTATTTAGGATCAACAAAATTTATTTGTTTGTATGAAAGCCTCGATTCTTGAGAACCAAATTTTGTTCACCCCAAATAAATTTCATTTCAGCCAATCAAAAAGTTTCTTTGCGTTCATTTCAACCAAAATTTTGTTTGGCTGGAACAAACTGTGTTTTCAGTGTAGCATTAGTTGTAGATATACCACGTTTTTTTTCTGTGTGCGGATGAGTGTGGTCAATTTTTCCTTTGTAACAACAGATTAATAATGGCCAATTGAGCAAATTGTCTTTTGATTTTTTTCATTGTGTGTGAATTAGAGAGTGAATGTCGCGAATGTATTTATGTTATATATTTGTGTGATGATCTTATTCTGTCCCCCACGGATGACCCTGGTGTGCTTTTTAACTATTAGTTTCTGTTTCTAAAATCTGTGATATAGCCACTAGGGTCAAGATTTTAACTCTTTTTACTTACACAACTTCATTTTATTTATACACCTTTATTTACACAATTTTATATTATTCGCACACTTTTATTTATACACATGGACTTATTTATTTATTTACTCATTGTGATAACTCCGCGAAGTCAATTGTTACTATTATATGTTTAGGTTAAGATTTTAGGTCTGGTCGCTCCAGGGGGTACTTGGTCTTAAGACTGAGTAATATGTGATATGGGTGGGCCGGTTGGTGTCACCCATTTGTATTATACAAAGCCGATGATGAGACTGATGTCATCGAATAGCCCATAATGGGCTCAAATATATTTATTGGACCACCCCCGGGAGCTAGATGATTATTACTATTATTACTATATGATTACCAAATTTACAACTGTTATATTCTGATTTAATTTGTATTTTTTATTTATGTATTTATTTTTGTGAGCCAGGCCTCAGTGCCATATTGTATTCGCCCCCGGGGGTCAAACCCTGGGAAGCATTTCTTGAAAATAAAACTTAGTTGTAGATATACCACGTCATTCCAGTAATTTCAGGAAACCCAAGCAGCAACAGAAGTTCAAAGTATATACGAAATAGAAACGTTCGTAGAATGTACGAATGAGATACGAAAAACATATAATGAACGTTCATAGAATATTTGGATGAGACTGTTTTAAATATAATTAGAATGTACATAGTACGTTCGAAATGTACGATATTCATTCAATCGACGTTCGATTGACGTCCCGTCGTATATTCGATTACATACGTTCGATGAATATGCATATCACCTATGAAACGGTCTCATTGGAATATGCATAGAACATATTTCGAATATTCGAAGAACGTTCACAGTATATTCTGGTGCTACTTGGGAATATAGGGGGAACCCAAGTAGCAAGCGAACGTTGTATATGTACTATGCACAATCATAGTATATCTAAATATACTATGAACGTGCATAGTATGTATACAACATTCTGATGCTACTAGGGAAATTTTGCCTATTCTCTGACCATGTATTACATTGTTTTGAAATTCCACGAAGTTGCAGTTGTTGGCTGAACGGGGATTTTTCATAGTTCAGAATATTATGTACATATTCTGTAAAAATTCCACAGCGACGTGACAAGGTTCTAACCCAAGTAGCACTAGAATATACTTAGAACGTTCTTAGAATATTCGAAATATGTTCTATGTACATTCGAATGAGACCGTTTCATAGGTGCTATGCATGTTCATCGAACGTATGTAATCGAATATACGACGGTATGTCAATCGAACGTCGATTGAATAAATATCGTACATTTCGAATGTACTATGTACGTTCTAAGTATATTTAAAACAGTCTCATTCGAAGATTCCATGAACGTTCATTATATGTTCTTCGTTTCTCATTCGTACATTCTACGAACGTTTCTATTTCGTATATACTTTGAACTTCCGTTGCTGCTTGGGAATAATAATCCTACTATTTATACCACTAAATTTGAAATTAGAAATCTTTTCCTCGCATGTTCATATTCCCTCTTTGAGGAGATATATTATAGAAATAACAGATAATTTGTCATCAACGTTCTATTGAAATATTAAAAGCGTTATTGATGAAGTAGAGAATGTTTGACTTTTAGATATTCATTGCAAAAATATGACCGTTATAGTTTTTCAAGTACTGAAGAAATCTGAGTGCAGAGTATTCCAACCCAGGTGAAGACTGATTATTGCTACTGGAGTGATGCAATGTAGCTTACTCTTTTTCTTGAATGAACAAACAATATTAGCAAAAGACTTAACCAAGTTTGGGCTAAAATTGACGGTCTTACAATGAGGGGTCGTCCATAAATTACGTAAGACGTTTAGGGGAGGGGGAGGATTCAGAAAATTCTCACCTGATCTTACAGGGGGAGGGGGGGGGGTAGTACCGGAATCTTACATAAGATGAGGAGTTTTGACAATGCAACTGAATGATAAGGAATAGTTTAAATTATTTTGCACCACATAATCTTTCCCTCAACTTCCGAGTATCTAAAACATTATTATGAGTTTTGTTACTTGACTATTTACAATTCCAGTTCAAACGAAATATAGGAAGATGAAAAAACAAACACTTTGAACCTGAATTTTTGTTCCTTTTAAGATTTTAATTTGGATAAATTATTCTGATCTAATTTATTGGTTCTGTTTGGTTTAGGAGGTAAGTTTAATGTTCAGATATATAGTAATGTATCTGTGGAGTGCTTTCCATTTTCAACTTCAACGATCTGTCTACATCATTGACGTCTACTATATATTGTATCATGGATATGTAAAAATTCTTGTAAAAAATCGAACACTCAGTAAGCTCTCCTATGGGCAGGAATTTCTAGGAGATTTTTGGAGAATTGATTTGGGATATCTAAGTTGCAGACATATGCGATCAGTCAATGTTTCCCTCTCATGAAATTCCCAAGGAGCATAGAACAAATGAGTCATCCAAATTTTCGTTGACTAGCATGTCATTTTTGAACGGAAAACAAATTCGAGAAGAATTCGTACAGTGGATTTTAATAGTATTAGTTCAAGTTCGATGAACGCCACGAAACCAGAGCTATGATAGCATTTTAACCCGTTAAAGACCAAACGTCCGTTTTTTCACCACCTTTTTAAACAACATTTTACGCTGTCGAATCGATTGTCAAAAAATTTGCGGATAATTATTTTCGATGTAAAATTATCTGAACTTTCAGAATATGGAAGCAGATTTTCGAAAAAATGCGAACTGGAAATGTCATAATCGTTTAAATAGAAAAAAAGACGAATTTTCGATTCCAAAAAATTATTATCCGTTTATTTTCGTCTCGAATTAGGGGAAACATACATCTAGGCCTGAGCTTCAAAGTATGTGAGATGGTTTTTCGAAATTCAAGATGGCGACACTCAATATGGCGGCTAGAAACCAAAATATTTTTGCTTTTTCTTATTTTTCGTATTTGAGCAATATTTCTGAATGAATTCGATGTACACACACGTATTATCAGGTTTTTGGGGTCGCTGATCACGAATCCGGGGTCAGATTTGTCAAATTCAATATGGTGGCTCCAAAATGGCGGTCTAAAATTGTTGAAACTGTACGATTCCCATGAAAATCAGTACATGGGGGGTTTCGGGGTCCCTGATGACTAATCGGAGGTCAGATTCTATGAATTCAAAATGGTGGTTCGAATATGGCAGCAAGAAGTCTCAATTTCCGTTCCTCCAGTTTTTTGTCAATTTATCGATATTTTCCTCCGCACATAGATGGATCTGAGTATTCTTCGAATCACTGAATACAAATTTAGTGTCAGATCTGCTAAATACAATATGGCGGAGCCAATATGGCTTCGGAAGAGTACTGAAATTGTCTCATTTTTCAAGTGTTTTCTGCCTTCGATGTGTCTTCTTCGCAGTTGCTCAACTGTCATTACATATTTTGTTGTCTCTCCAATTTTTCACAGTTTCATCTTTTCCCTTTTAGATTCTTATCTTCATATGTTATTCTTGAGCACTCTGAAGGAAACTCAAGTTCATTCTTCGGATGTAATCAAAGCCGTCAATTGTTTCAGATTCGCAATTTTTCGTTTCTGATACAAAAAATAAGGAAAAATTGAAACAAAAAAAAAAGACTCTCCTCAATGTTTACCTCCACGTGGTGAGAGTTGGGCAACGGCGATCAACACATCGACGGCAGAAAACACTGGAAAAATGAGACATTTTCAGTACTCTTCCGAAGCCATATTGGCTCCGCCATATTGAACTTGGCAGATCTGACACTGAATTTGTATTCGGTGATCCGAAGAATACTCAGATCCATCTATGTGTGGAGGAAAATATCGATAAATTGACAAAAAACTGGAGGAACGGAAATTGAGACTTCTTGCTGCCATATTCGAACCGCCATTTTGAATTCATAGAATCTGACCTCCGATTAGTCATCAGGAATCCCGAAACCCCCCATGTACTGATTTCCATGGGAATCGTACAGTTTCAACAATTTTAGGCCGTCATTTTGGAGCCGCCATATTGAATTTGGCAAATCTGACCCCGGATTCGTGATCAGCGACCCCAAAAACCTGATAATACGTGTGTGTACATCGAATTCATTCAGGAATATTGCTCAAATACGAAAAATAAGAAAAAGCAAAAATATTTTGGTTTCTAGCCGCCATATTGAGTGTCGCTATCTTGAATTTCGAAAAACCATCTCACATACTTTGAAGCTCAGGGTCCATGGACGCAGAAATTTCATCCCCTAGATGTATGTCTCCCCTAATTCGAGACGAAAATAAACGGATAATAATTTGTTGGAATCGGAAATTCGTGTTCTTTTCTACTTAAACGATTATAACATTTCCAGTTCGCATTTTTTCGAAAATCTGCTTCCATATTCTGAAAGTTCAGATAATTTTACATTGGAAATAATTATTCGCAAATTTCTTGACAATCGATTCGACAGCGTAAAATGTTGTTGAAAAAGGTGTTGAAAAAACGGACGTTTGGTCCTCAACGGGTTAAAATACTTTTTCATGGAGAAAGCCACAAACACGTAAATGTGCAGAAAGGGGCAATATACAGCACAATTTGTTAGAAACACCAAATTTTTAGTAAACAGTATTTCAAATGTTTTTTCTGGTTAAAATTTCATAGCGATTCATAAGAAAATGGTCTTATTATGAAACACTATGAATTTTGCAACAGGATATTCATAAGTAAACCACGATGTCCTATGAATTTGTTCTTATGATTCATCATGAATATCGATGAATTTATATTCACAAAGATTCTTGATGAATCATAGGCACATATTCATCACAATCTCACATGGAAGTAGGAGAATGGTATGATGACGAGGATATTGATGTTCAGCAACTTCCAAGTATTGGGAATTCAGAAGAAAATCCGGAAATCCCTATTATCTCATCCATATCTGAATGGTTGGTGAGCCCATGAACCAATGCTGATTGAATACGTGGCAAGGAAAGAACACAGGGATGAGAATCCTTGGGATGGACTGGAGTTTTCATTCAATTCTGGATATTTCAAAAACGTTATATTCTGTATCCAAGTATATTAATAAATAGTTAAATTTGAAAAGTTTACAATCATTCATATTAAACTATCATTCAATCATTTATGTTCTTGGGGCACTTTTGAATTCATCTTACATTACTGTAAGGGGGGAGGGGGGGGTCAAAAAACGCCTAAAATCGTCTTACGTAATTTATGGATGGCCCCTGAGAGAAAGTCGATACCTTCCCAGCAAAACAATGTAACCGCCAGAATGTTAATTTCCAAAAAGATGAAAAAAACGTTCCAAAATCGTTAATGAGGATTCCAAAAATGCAAAAAAAATTGATAACTTGGCGGTTACGCTGTTCTGCTGGACAGGTATGAAAGTATTAGTTATCTGAAAAAGTTGATAAAATAACGTCTCAACCATTCTGTTTTGTATCACTTAATAATTTTCATGGTAGAATATAACCAGAGATTAGGACTGAAATTACTTGATTTTAAGTAAGCACAACTATTCTTCAGAACCAACTTTCTAATAGTAAGCTGCACTATAATAGGGTAATTTATAAACCCTTGTTAAAAAGACTTGTGAATTCGTACAAAATAATAACCTACTCTGCAAAAGATATTCCGTTGAAAGGAATCGAGAATCGCACTTATGAATACGATTTGCATATACTTCAGGATTGAAAACATTCAATGTGAATAGCTTTCAATTCCAATGCTTCCCAATTCCTCCTCGAAGGATTAAATTTCTGATTGTGAATTGTTTTCAATAATAAATTCCTTCCGAAATTGTTCTGAAACATTGAAATTTTGTGCATTTTAATTCCTGTCAATTCCTAGCTTCTTTTACGACCCAATTAGAATTTTTGTCGTATTTTTGAATATTTTATCGCAATGCCGACCAAAAAAATTATATCGTTTGATTCTAATTTATAACCTATATCAATGCCTGGTACTACTTTTGTGCGTACAAGAATAAACGTCTATGTTTTTGAAGTTTGAATTGTTTATTGAGACGAAACGAAAATTCAAGCACTTCAAATTTGAGAAATCATCGATGTTTATCTTCTGCAATCAGCTCTTTGAAACTGTAAACTTCGTTCAGAAATGTACTGCAAGTTGTGGGTCTTCAACTGCTGGAGGTTTAGTTTTATCAGTTTACCAATTTGTTCTAATAAACGATTCACATTTCAGCAACATGTCTTGTGAAGATAACACTGCCATGGTAAAGAAGAATACGCATTCAAAATCTATGCAGTTTTTATACCACCGACGATCTAAATTGCACAATTTGGAGCGACAAGTTTGACTCATGCGTCCTATACACATCCAAGAAAGGAAAGTGTCCAGAACTTGTCGGATACGAAAACAAGCTTGATCATGGGTGGACATTTCTGAAGTGACTCCATGATTTTCAATGTTGTGAGGGAAATTGAAGAGAAGTATCGGAAGTGCTTTTACTAGCTAGTTTTACAATTTTGTATATTGTATATGACACCTCACGTTCAGCTGTCCTTGTAAATGGTTCGTGTTGATAGCTAATCGCTGAACCAGCAAAATCATTAGCGCAGAGAAAAAGGAATAGTGATAATTACTAAGCGAATAGTAAAATATAGACAGACCAAACTGCGCAATCAAAATAACTCAAGGGCACAATCGAAATTACGATACGCTTAATTAAACGAACGATGCGTTCAGTTAGAATAACGATGCGATTGATTGTAGTGACTCAATGTTTGGTCCGTTCATATTTTACTTTACCAGTTTTCTCCGTGCGCTAAGACATCCGCTGCTCCAGCACAATTAGATTTCGCTGTCACAGCCAATTCCTTCTCCCCTGAAGGTATTCAAAGTTGAGTAGAATGAAAACAAGAGGATTTTTTCCTGGAACTACGGAAATTGGAGACACGTTGTTTGACATTCGATGGAAATGAATTATAAAATACACCCCGAATGGCATTAAACCCGGTTTCGAGTGACTAAATGATTGATATGCTACAGTTTCGATCTCAATAAATAAAGGAGAGAATATTTCGAAATAATTGAGTTGTATAAACTGTACCGTTGAAAATGATAGTTTTAACCAATCATACATCAAATGATGCGCTAATTTCATGTCAAGAACTGTTTCACTTCAGTACTATGAATTATGTACGGAGATTCTCTGGCATGAATCTTACATACATTCGAATGAACTAATGAGATGTTCTAAGACAGTTCATACAAGTTTCTTACGTTGCCCGGATAATGGCCTCCTCTAAAGTATTCCTTTCATCTCTGTCCTCTCATCATACAAGTATGAGGAGAATGTTATTTGTGAAGATATTCATGAATCAAGCTAGCAATGTAAACAAACCATTATCCATGTGTGTTTTCTGCATGATTCCTATCAAGGTAATGAAATTTCAAAAATAAATTCCTTTTTCCTGGTAGAAATTGTCTTCAGTTGCTGATAAGATACTGACCGGTTTCCGTGCTTCAATTTTCTGGGACTGATAAAGAGGATTCATTAATGACTGTCGAGGATGTAACACTCCAATTGCTCAGAAACTAACCGTGAGAACTGATCAGCAACGAATCAGTCATCGAGGAGTTATCTGCCGCTTGGATCGCTTGGAACGCTACATCCGGGAAAAAAAGTTAGATCTAGAGATTTGAGTAGACAATTTTATAAGGTAGGGTGTCAGTTATGACGTACAAGTGCCCACTCTGAGTGTATTTCACAGTCCAAAGAATGAGCAATCAATAACTCAAATCACCTTTTCAGATACTTGAAACGTCAGGACTAATTGGCAAATCTCATAACCATTATTCGCTCCGAACTGTGAACATGGTCACCTGAATTTCCGTTGTTACATCAATAATAATTGAATGAATCTTTAGTAAAAATTCTTTGTTTCAGTTAATTATTGACACAAAAGAGTATATTCTAAGTGATTCAAAGGAACAACATTGATCTTGAAATTTCTAAATTAATATAAAATGAATTGCGATTGACCTCACATTTAGGTACACTGAGAAAACAGATATCTTGAAAAATACCATAATTTATGGATTTTCAGCGCTGGTCTGACCCGAGTCGGAATATTCACTTGCATGAATCTCTAAAAGTACCATAATTCCTTGGACTTTTTGAAATAAGTATGGTACCTTCCGTATAAAAGTCCAAGACATTATGGTACTTTTAGAGGTTTTTTCAGGTAAATATTTAGACTGGGTCAGACCAGCGCAGAAAATCCATAAATTATGGTACTTTTTAAGATACCTTTTTCTCCGTGTATCTTCGGTTAAAAAATCGAAAATTCAAACTCAGGTTTGAAACGGAACATGTTGTCTGATCGAGCTGGGGTTTTTGGTGGTTCATATTGATATCTCAAGGCAACTTTCCCGCACTATTGTGTTCCGATCAGAAAAAAAAGGGTTTTCCGACCCACCTTAGTACTATCCAGTTGTTAATCTACAGTGGCTCTTATGTTACATGATGGCAGCAGTACTAAACCAGTATTGGTCCGTGTTTTCATTTCCACATGGGCAAGTAAAATGGAGGCGGTGGACAAATATTCGCTTGAAAATCGAGGCCGGACATGTCTCTGTCACCTCTACGTCGTTTTTGCATCGATCCACCATTCATTCATTAGTTCTGCATCTGAATTCTACGTGGAAGCGACGTACCCCATCGGTAACAGTACTGTACAGGCGATTGCGATGTCACGTATCGGAAAAAGAATGTTTGATAGACTATTGGTCTACAAACCTAATCCTATTAGTTCCATGTTCTAATCGTATAGGTATGATCTTACGATAGAATGTAATTTCCTCCATCCATACAAAAATCCCTCTTGAAGAGGAAGTATAATATTTCAACACTATCACCCCATATTCATTGTGTCAAGTCAAATCCTGAAAACTATTCTGTTCTCTCTTATTCCTCCCATTTATCTTTGCGGAGATAATCCACGTGTCTCTGTGGGGTTGACGTAGATATAATTTGTATAATTCAGACTCATTAAATTCTCCAATATTTAACAATTCTTTCTCTCTGTTCAAACACTTCAGATTTTTATGAGTTCGAGAATTTTTAACCAACACAATACTGCGATAGGCGCAGGTATATTGTATTTGACTTGACCATACGTAGTTCTTGTTCGACATGAATTATCGTAGTTTTACACGCCCTTCTACAGAAGTGTCCGAAACCGCGTACTAAGGCGTCGTTTTCGGCATAGTTTTGCTGTACTCTTTGGCATAATTGGGCGTAGATATATTTCTACCAGGATGATCACGAATGAATTGACTCATTGAATCACTGAGAGTTCCCCTAGGGCTTCTTTTTGTATTTTTGTCATTGATAACTTCTTAGTATTCCTAACTGAAAAAAAAAACAAGTGAGAGTAACAGTTAACCTTGAACCCCTGTATCAAGGGACTGCCTTCTCTTCATTGTCAGTCTATCCATGCAACCAGTATGGATGTGCACTGTATTCAGAGATTTAGACGTGTTACTGGTCAATCACATTTCAACTGTAAGACGGAAGTAAAGTGGAGATGGAATGATTATACTCACTTTTTCGAAACTGGAGAAAAAAATATGTAGTCATTTTCACACACGTACCTGAAACATAAAAGAATAGGTTCGATAAGAAAAAGTCTTGGACTCATTGGTAAAATTTTCAATTGTACAGAGACCCAGATGGTCAATAGCGTAGGAGAATAAAACATGCCTTCTGGAGGGTTGATGCATGTGGAACCGATTGTTATGTTACAATGTGGGAATCTATGTTGCTGAAGTTTGAATCTTTCATTGGAACGAATTTTGAACTTTCCGGCGGGCGCGCTGGAGTACAAAGTGCACAACGTAATATTGATACAAATATGGAAAGGATAGACAATTCATGGAAGAATACTGATACACAGAAGACGTCTGGTACACTGTGAAAAATAGTCGGAAATTTCATGTTGGGAGTACAAATTAATTCGGCCCGTTTTTTTATCAGTGAAAGATGCGTTTATTTCAGAAGAACATGAATTATCAAATTAATCGAAGTATTGTCCATCGCTGGCTATCACTTTTTCCCATCTTTCGGGTAATTTTCGAATCCCGTTACGGAAAAACGTCTCGTCTTTCGAGGTGATCCAAGTTAAGAGCCAATTTTAGATTTCTTCGAACGAAGTGAACCGGTGGCCTGCCAAATCGTGCTGCATCTGTCGGAATAACCAGTAATCAGAAGGAGTAATGTCCGGCGAGTACGACGGGGGCGTTAGAATATCCCCCGCCAACGTTTCCAGATAATTTTTCACTACTTTTGCGACATGAGGCCGAGCGTTATCGTGTAAAAGAATAACTTTGTCATGTCTTTCCTTGTATTCCGGACGTTTGTCTCGTAACGCACGACTCAAACGAGTCAATTGTAGCCTGTACCGATCACCCGTAATAATTCACCAGGTTTCAGCAACCCATAGTATATAACACCCTTTTGGTCCCATCAGATACACAGCAGATCTTTGAACCATGAATATTCCTCTTTGGTGTCGATGTTGAAGTCGATGGCAACGATTGTCCGGGCATAGCATAGTATTTTCTTTTCTTGGGGTTATCGTAGAATATCCATTTCTCATCTCCTGTCACAATCCGATATAAGGACCCCTTTCTTCGTTATCTTTGAATCAGCTGCTCGCAAGTGAAAAATCACCGTTCAATGTTCCTAGGGTTTAAGTCATAAGGCACCCAATTGCCTTGCTTTTGAATCACGCCCATGGATTGTAATCGTACGGAAACTGCTTGTTGCGTAACTCCTAATGATTCTGCAAGCTCCTGTTGCGTTTGACTCGGATCTTCGTCGAGTAAAGCCTCCAATTCCTCGTTTTCGAATTTTTGTGGTTGTCCTGAGCGAGGCTTGTCTTCGACACTGAAATCGCCATTCTTAAAACGTCGAAACCATTCCCTACATGATTTATCAGTTGGAGCATTGTCACCATAAACTTCCACAAGCATTCGATGGACTTCAGCTGCACTTTTTTCTGCTTGAAACAGGAAACTAGCAGCTCCCGCAAATGCTGCTTAGTTAAAACAAAATTTGACATACTTCACTGAGTAAAAATCGGGATTCTAGAAGGAACTCGGAGTGATATCAACTGAATATTATTCACAGGTGTCTAAACTCTCTGGAACAATTGAAATCGGTTGTGACTATGAAAAATTCATGAGAGCGAGAGTCATCTTCTCAAACCGGACCGAACTAATTTGTACTCCCAATATCTCAGATGAATATAAAAATTCTGAACCTCGTAATTAAAATGAAGTTCAATCATAAATTCATGAAATTTACTGCAAAATGTATCAAAATTCACATGAAAATGCATGAAAAATGATACTCCTCCATAAAATTTCATATGAAAAGTCAGAAAAGTTTCTCTCAGCCAAAAAAGATGGTATAACATCTTCATTAGAGATTCCTCCAATGATTTGAAGTACGTCGAAAGAATCTGCACCATCAACCTCCTTCGTTTATGCATCGGTGAATCAAAATTCTCTATTATTTTCATTCTTTGGATCCATTTTGCACAATACATTTTATTACCCAAGCGAATAATACAAATCTATTTCGGAGTATCTGTTTCTTGTATTTTCCGTCGAGGAGAAGGAATGCTGTTACTCTTGTGATTTCTGAGTGGTATTATGTATCGGAGTTTCACTTTGGTGTTTCCTGCTACGTTCGTCTTATATCAAAAAACCGAAACTTTCAAGCTACAATATCGAGATGCTTCTTATTGTAATAATAATCATGATAATATTTGACATAGTTCTACAAGGAATGTACAGTGGGGAAAAAGTCAGCGTCCCCTTTATCATAAATGAACCGTCTGGAAGGGGACATGTCGACTTTTTTCACCCAATATATCCATTTGAATTCAAATGATATTTGAATACTTCGAATATGATATGAACGTATTCTGTTATTTTATAGACCTGAAGAGCATACCATAATACTTTCAGAGTGATTGAATAATCGAAC
Organism: Gonatopus flavifemur; assembly: GCA_018340375.1. Taxonomy (NCBI): domain Eukaryota; kingdom Metazoa; phylum Arthropoda; class Insecta; order Hymenoptera; family Dryinidae; genus Gonatopus; species Gonatopus flavifemur. The sequence continues at coordinate 30,598,695 of JAFFJZ010000007.1, read as the reverse complement.
TCGGAAAGGATATTGTTCCACAAATATGCCTTCGAAATTTGAATCGTTTTTTGAACCTCAAGTATCATTGCATAAAAGCCTACGGATAACTAACATCTATGTTGTAGAATCAACTTATTTCAATGGAATATATATACTTCTTAAGTGAAATATTGAGTCAATAAGAGGTCATGAAATCTTTGTTCCCTGGATTCCATGATGAATTCGTGTCTATAAACGATTCAGATTTCAATGATATTCCACAACTCGTGTGGAAATCAATCCTGAGCAATCTAAAGTAGGTCCGGGCCCCGTAAGGGTATAACTTGGGCATTCAATATAAGAGATTCCCACCCACCCTCCATTGTCTAGCCCAAGTATTGTAATTTGAGCATGTCCAGCCACACCGTATAGAGATCCTGGGTTGACTATCATTGTTTCACCTATTAAAAATATCTGACAGAACCGGACAACATTTTGACCCAAACCTGACAAATCTATCTGACATTGTTTGGTTTGTACATCAGTTTGAACACTCATGGAACTGCCAGTCAGAGCCAAACAGAACCTGTCAGATCCGGGTCAAAATCCTGTCTGGTTCAAATTTTATTTCATTATTTTGTGTATCGACAGTTTTTTTTTCGTTCAGTTTTCTTTGAACATTGCGAGGAGGTGATGGACAAAAAATACTTTTTTTGGTGTCATGACCCTATACATGCAACAACGGAATACTTCATATTAACGTTGGTAGAATTGTGTCTAGAGTATTTCAGAATAGTCAACAAGATTTTCACCAAATACTTCGGATTGTAATTTTCGTATCCTCTTGGGTACAAATCAAAGCTGACGTACATTCGGGGCATGCTCAATGTTGTCAGATCAAAATTGCATTGTCTTTTATTTCTACTAGGGAAATCTCTGACACTGAATGAATTAAAACGTATCTTGATTTCTATGTTTTTGAAAGTTATTCTTCCAGTGCTCTCAGTTTCCAGGTTATAAGAATTGAAACGAATTTCAAACAACCTAAGAGCTCAAAATTAAAATTCCAAAAATTTGATACGCCTTCCCAACCAGAAATTTACAACAGGCGCAGTACTGCACCAGTACTAGCCAAGACTGGCAGGGTACTGGCATTTGTCTGGAATGATAACGCTTTTCAGTACTGGAGATTGAGTACTGATGCCATTATTCGCAATCAGTGCAGGGCCAGTACTGCGTTAGTACCTGGCCGGTATTAAGTTTTCAGTACTGGTTTATCAGTACAGGCATATTACTGTATTTTTATGTATCCAATACTAATCCTGCACGTGTTGACCAAGTGTTGGAGACCCAATACTAGCACTGTACTGCACCTGTTGTCAACATTGGCACATTACGAATTTTTCTGATTGGGTTTGGCTGACTGGAAAGGATATTTTGATTACCTTCCTGAAAATTCACATACAAGAGCGGATGGGAATTTTAATTTGTTTTTGATTTAATGGTAGCTTTACATGAAGCATAGATCTATCAAAAGCTAACTCTCAAAGAACATTTTGCTGGAGCAAATTCATTTATCCTTTATCTGAGGAATATCACCCGAATATCCTGGGGCCCAGCTCAGGATGAAATTTGAAACATGCTAACATGAACTCCTTAAGTTGGCCCAAGTTGAATTCTTGATGTGGGCCAAGTTTGGGAACCATTACGGGGCCTAGATTGAAAAGCTTAACACCCCAAGTTGGGGCCAATCCAGGTGCACTAACCAGGGCACCATTCTGAGTAGGGATTATAAACCTGTCCCAGGTATGAGCCTGGAAAAATTTCCACACGGGAAATTACAATTTTAGATTCCTAAAGGAGGGCCATGATTGAACTGACAAAAATTTTCAGATATTTTACATTTTGGTAATAGAATTAATTCTCATTGCTTCAGTCAATAAATATTCAAGTTCACGATGTTACGTTGAAAATAGCACAATTCGGAGGCTAAGGTTTTCTGCCAATATGTTGATCTCTGAAGTTACAATCTTAGGATGAGAAAAAAGAAAGATAATATTTGATACGTATTTATATATAAGAAGATTAATCTCTAATAACTTGTCCCAATTTCAGTGAAGATGAAATAGAGTGAGGATAATGACATCATTTCATAAGACCGTTAATTGAAGGAGAAAATGAGCAGCCCTCCAACGTCCTTCTTATCATTAAGAGCTACACACCTGTTACCTATTATTGGGATAATAATTCCACCATGCCATGGCACAGAATATACCGACAAGACATTGACATTGCGACAATTCAATCGACAAGACATTGACATCGCGTTACACTGACACTCTTGACTTGCAGTCAGAAGAATATTTGTTCGTGAAGAATAGCGTACGAAATCGATAATTGTGTCATCCATCGTGAGAGGATATAATAATTTACCTTTTGCGATATACCGGGCGTTGAAACTTCACAGATGTTATTCTACGATCAAAATGCAATAATTCCCCATATTGAAAAATTTTTTTCAATCCTTAGTTTCGGAGATATAGGCATTTTTAGATTTTTCAGAAATTCAAATAACTCAAGAGCATTGTGTTCTCCATACTTGAACCTGACACTATTGGCTCAGTTGGAAAACGGCCGATCTTTGGAAAAAAATTGAACTATTCTATCATTTTTCAATCAAAAATTATGGCGATTTGAAATTTTTGGGCTTCCAGCCAATCAGGATCCAGCAACTTCAAATCATTATAGCTCCCAAGCAAAGAATGCTAGGAGGATTCAATTTTTTTTCTACAGATCCACCGCTTTCCAACTTTCCGAATGGCGTGAGGCTGAAGTATTTACTACGCAATGCTTTTGAGTGATTTAATTTGAAAAAAAATTTGAAAATGTTCATATCTCAAAAACTAAACCTGTAAAAGAAACTTTCAATACGGAAAATTATTGCATTTTGACTGCAGAATAACGTATATAAAATTTTCTCAGTGAATTCTGAAATACCCGGTATATAGGGATTTGATAACTGAAGAGAAAATAAGAAAAAAAAAGGAATCCGTCATCCTCAACTAGAAATTCCATGATCTGGAGTGTTTTTTACCGTGATTAAATTGTATTATTCCTCACACATGAATATAAGAAACCACGTAAGTTTCGTAACCGCTGGAAAATGAATATCATTTTCAGTAACATTTGAATAACATTACAGTAACATTTGTATGCGTGTGTATATATCTTGGAGGCGGAAGAGAAAGAAGAAAAAAAGATTTCTCCACGTACATACGTTCGAAAATTAGCATAGTAAAGCAAACGTGGTTGCTCGAGTGAGGATGGTATATACATACGATGTGTTGAATTATTTAAATTAAGCGGCATGTATCTACATGTGGTTCCCGCTTGCATGTGCATATGAATTGTACATGAATACACCTCACTTGTAACTGACACGGAATCATTATTGAAAGTTGTGTGATACATATACATACTCTTCGCATGAAATAAAAGGAAAAATGCGGATTTATCGATTCTAATACCTTCCACATCCCTTCGTGAATTCTGTTCGTACGAGATTCATGGGACCTATCCAAGGAGGAATATATCTGTATAAAAAGAGAACTTGGAGACGGGGGAATGAAAGTACAAAATTGTTGGAAGAAGTATGTTTGGGTCCAATTGGAGGATATTTGGTAGTTTACCATTATCATGTTATTTCAACATTTCTAATGTATTTTGAACTCAAAGAGAGGAAGAATAACCTTAAGCCTACAAACATGCGTTCGTGTACATTGAGAAAAGTGAATAGTCACTACAACTGAAAAAATTTTAGTTGTCTTTTTTTTTGATCGAGGAGCTATAAATAAAGCCACATGTCCATAAAATAATTAGTTGCGACAACAACAGAATATTTAGTTATACGTTTTAATTAATGGCACTGAAGATATGTGACTTTGACCCGTTAGTTGTATCAACTAATACATTACAGTAAGGAAAAATAAAAATTTTAGTTGATGAAATGAAAAACTTTCAAAGCAAATTGTTTGGTTTTTAGAACCACACTGTAAAAAAATATGGGGAGTTTTTCTTCAAATTGTTGGTAGATACCGTCCCCCCATCTTGGGGGAATTATTTTTCCACCAAAAATATGGGACTTTTCACTACTTAGAGGAATTATTTAGTTTTTTAGGTGTTGAATCCTCTATGGATTAAGGAAAACTCCACTCAATTATGGTGAATGATTCCCCATCTGTGGAGAAACTTTGCTGCCACCATTTTTTGGAAGGAAATTCCACAATTATATTCTACAGTGCAGAACTCATAAGTTCCATCAACGAATCTTAATTATCATGTTTTATGTTATTATATACTTTCAATCACACTGAAAGAATTGTTCAGTTGCTCTGGCGGAAGACTTAATGAAATACCACATCGAATAAAAATTGTTTTTGTCTCGTAAGAGTATTAGTTATTCTAACTCAAATTTTTTGTCGCAACAACTATCATGTCAGTTGTGGCAACTCAAATTTTTTGTTCAATGTTGTCCCTGGCCGGGTATCGCATCACTTCGTCCAGTGGATCCGTATTTTACGAAAAAAGTTGTAGCAAAATATCATACACTTCAACTGATTCTAGAGGCACCATAAACCAAAGAAAAATAACTATGTGGAAACGATGTTGCCTTATTCATTTTTCTGAGTATACCAAATATGAAGAATGATTCCAACAGTCCCATGGCGTGTTATGGCTGAACGGATAACGCGCATACTTCTAATCACCATGGCTCGTCACGCGTGAGGGTTCAATTCCCTGAGTCTCAGTACCCTTTTCCCACAGCGGTAACGCCGTGCAAGGGAAAATCACGGTTGTACTTCAGCGAAAGTCACTCTGGGAATAAATTCGACTGAATGAAAAGAGATAACGGTCGATGAGTCACAGAGAATTTCTCAAGGAAGGGGAGAGAATTTTTTTATAGTTACAAATAGAAAAATATAGTATAGACAACTATTGTTCTTCAGTAAAAGTCAGAATCAAATATGGTGAATTCAGACAATCAAATTTTGTTGCTACAACTTTGAAGGGTTGATTAAATTTATATAGTTGTTTCAACTATACGGATACAGTTGAACATTTAGTTTGCTCAATTATTTTTCGAAGTCTGGATGAAAACATATTTCTGGTTACCGCAACTATAAAAATATATTTCATGTGGTATTTCACTGAAAAATTGAGTGAATTCTTGATTGTGGCAACTGAAAACTTTTCTCAGTGTAACCCAGTAAGTACTTGGAACATGGGGAATCTAAAAAGATTATGCACTGAGAAAAATCACATAGTTGCTGTAACTGAATGCTAGCGACAGCAGCAAAATAATTCATTCATGTATCAGACAGCTAGACTTTTATTCAAATCAACGCATTTTGTTCAGTCAATTGAATTCAGTTGGATTGAGTGAAACTTTCACTCCTCACAAATAAATATTTTGACGTTGTGTTAACCAAATATTCCAATTGAATCAAAATGTTATTTCAACTAAATTATTTAGTCGATAAAATGTGATTGTACACTGAGAGAAGAGTTTATTTGCATTTAAAAAAGCTTACTTTGGATACGGCGAAATGAATATTTTTTCCCCATAAACTTGGCTCATTAACTGCAATGTCAATAAACCTTATCTGAGGATAATGAGTCATGTTCGTATGTAATAAATATTTATTCCACCGTATCCAAAACAAGATTCATCAGTACAAATAAACTCTTCTCTCAGTGTACTGAAATATTCTTGGTTATTGAAAATCAAATATATACCAGAAATCACTAAACAACTTTGCCAGAAATGACTCCAGTGATTTTCTAGGTTATTACAAGGCCTTGCTAGGCCTTGAAAGTCCCTCGCAAGGGCATCGTAAGGTCTTGCAAGGCCTAGAGAATAACTGAAATGATTTTTGCTGAGGATATTTAGTCAAGGGAGATTCTGAAAAATTCTTTGCATCTTCACTTGCTCCATATTTTAGCACAATTTCACTGCATAGAAAAAGATTTTGCGCGAATATTCTTCAGACAAAACGTTCACAAAACCGATAAACCAATGAAACTGAAAACTTTTGCTATGGAGTAATCTATCCTTTCAAAAATGAAACCCAAAATCCCGTATCGCCCTTGCACGCGATTGCAGGCGTGTCGTTGAAAAGTGGACATGGGTGGAAATCCCGGTGAAACAATTGAAAATGATGAAATGGTAGTCAGCACATGCGTAATCAGATTCTATTTGCTGAGAAACTTGAATTGTTAGTTGTCACAAATGAATTATTTATGCTACTATTAATTGAACTTTTTGATTTAAAATGAATAGACGTCAAATCATTGTTTTTGCTAACACGAAAAAATGTTTATTTATATCAAATAAAAATTCATTTACTGATACAACTAAAAGATTATTAACTAAAGTATTTTTGCTCACGCAACTAAGCGATTTCTCTCAGTGTGGAGTTTCAACGTTGAGACATCTTTGGAGGGGCAACTTGAGTTGGAAAACTGGTGGATTAGTACCACTCTACACGGAGAAGAAGTAATAGTTGCAGCAACAACACAAATAGTTGATTTTCGACCATCTTCTTAAATACCCAGTGGACATTTTTCCTCTCAACATTTCAAACATTCATCATGTTCTCTAAATGATATCAGAAAGTTCTCTAATGCGTCGATTTCGGAAAGCTTTTAGATAACTTTCATATGAGCTCTAGAAGTTTTCGGAAAGTTAACTCAAATGAATGTTTTATAAGCAAATTACACTGTTAGAATAGTTATGAAGTTTTTTTCATAAACAATTTATTAAACAGAACTCATAATAAAATATTGAACTCAATAATATAATTCTTAATACTAAGAATGTTGGTCTTGATCTTGAGAATTTCTTTCTTAACTTTGATAACATATTTGTGAAATTTCATGAATAATTATTACATTTCAGTAAGAAATTGTGAAATTTCATCACTCATTTCAAATGTAAGAATCAGTATTGAATTTAATAAGAAAATATGATATTTCATAAAGAATTTCGTGTTAAATTTGAGAACTTTTCTAACGGTGTACTTGAAAACAATGGGAAAAAAATTTCTTTCGGGCTTCATCAAATAATTTATGTCCTTCAATCAACTATCTTCAATTTAAGCGCTGGTTCGTCCAAATCGGTTGCCCCATCCAAAAGTTGTGAATTTTCACAAAAAAAGTTCCTCGAAACTTCAATGATTCATAACTTCCGCAAAGAAAAATATAAAAATGATTCTGTCATTTTCGCTATATTTCATTGAAATATGAGAATCAAAATTTAATTCGTGCTAATATCAGGAATTCAAACCCAATTACAAGAATATTCTTGTTCGTTTAGATCGGTCTTTTTCTATTCATTGCACATTTAATCTTCAACAATGGCATGTTGGATAAAAATGCTCAAAAAAAATCATGAAAAATCACCCAAGGTAACTCCAATATTCTAGAAAATTACTTACATGGGAATCGAACCCGGCTCCATACTGGCCGTTGCGAGAGTAATCAGTGCTGACAAATACAAAGGAGTATCCAAAGACCAGTTGATTAAATTGTACTGATCCAAAGTCATAACGATGACAATATGTTTCACATAAAATTCAATATTGGAATTGCAACACTGCCCGTAATACTACTATATATGGGGCCTTTGTAATAGCTCGATCCATCATGGTAATTGAAGGGGAAGTTATGCCTGCGAGCTGGCGAAGTTCGAAACTTAGCTCTGGTAAGTACTCAACATAAATCAAATGCTGCATTCCAATACTTCACCCTCGTACGATGGAATATCAGTAAACTTATCTTCCATTCTTCAAGAAGATGAGAATAAATCAATCCTTCGAAGTGAGAAGATGAAGTATTGAAACGCTGTCGTATGCTTGTAATATCGATTATCTTGATCCGCTGCTGCTGAATACTATGTCATGAGCTAGGATTTCTCAGGTTGGCATTCATACAGTACAGTTGCCGTTCGGAGGTTTATGGAATGTTTGAAAACACAATCTTGTATTAGGAAAATATTGAACTGACGGAATCCAATCTCTGCTGGAAATGACGGAAAGAATCGGAAATAATTCAGATGTGAACCTTTACGATTCATTCCGCAGGGCAGAAATAAGATTTGTGGCGGGAATCAAATGTGTCGTTTCAACCCGCTTCGACGGACCGAATGATTGAATGATAATTCCCTGTTTCCATCCAAAAATGATACACAAAACAATGATGTTTTGATAGACATTTTTGTTCCATTTTGGGTTTCATTTGCGGGAACGAATCCATAGCGTTGAAATCCAAGAACTTACCAATCCGTCAAATCGATTGATTGAACCAATTTTCTCTTTAACTCGTTGCCATTCAATGACTACTTCTTCACAATTTGATCCCATTCATTTCATTTCTTATAAGAATTTATTATCGACGTTCCCCTCCTTCACACCGAAAAAAATAATTCATTTGACCGAATGAACTGAAGTTATTTGTGAAAATCAGTTCCGAGTAATAAAAAAATAGAAGCCGGTAATAAAAGCTGTAGTAAAGGCAACTTCAAATTAGTAGCAGCAACTCAAGTCAGAGGAATTCAATTTGAATTTACCCAAGTAACACCAATGTGCATAAAATATTCTCCGAACGTTCCTAGAATATTTAAATGTCCTGCAAACATTCTCAGAACGTTTGATGAAGATTGTGTGTTACCAAGGTAATTAAACCAACGCCCGTTTTAGTTATCCAAATATCAACAACTGTATCTAGTTGCTGGAACTAATTTGAAGTAAGGGTAACCAATGATTTTTTTCGGTGCAGTAGAACCTCATAATCCGGCGAACTGCAGGCATAATTTGGAGCTTTTTTTTTAACGGTAATTGAAATCTCTAACGCAAATCGTGAACAGACTGTCACACATTTCATATTACTGATTTCGTACTGGATGAACGTTGATTAACACTGATCATCTTTTTGTGGCATTTCATCATGCCAAAAATTCCAATTCGATTGTCCCGCAGTCTCGGGTTTTTCGAAAAGTATTGGTTCAACCCATTAAGCTCACTGAGAGTCCGAGACCCCCAGGGAAAATTTGTGGCTCTGTAGCTTGGAATGTATATTGTGAATTTGAGTTTGTGTTTCCACGTGTTGTTGCCAAAAGGCATTACTTCCGAGATGTGGAAGTTCTTTGCAAAAGTATTCGAAGATTAGGTGAACCGCATCTGTTTCTTTGGCTAAAAGTTCAAAGGAAGATTTTGGTGAAACAAATTATCCTTGTTAACATAATAGAATAAAATATTGCGTTCAAGAGCGAAGCCTTATATGAATAATGGATGGTGAATAATTTTATGTGAAAATAGACTTATGATAATGGTGAAATATTAGGTACAAAAATTTCAAATGATTGTTTGTAGAAAATTTTATGCATTTTCAATTGATTGCAACTTCGCCTGAAACAGTCTCACAGTATTCAATGACATAGACTTTCATAGACATTTTTATTCCTGTGAATTCAATTGTAATATACGTTCGATTCTACCATAGTCTTAAAGGATCAGCGTAATTGTTTCCTCCGCGTGAATACCATTGGGATCTCTCTATTTGTAATGAGAAATAATGTTCACGACGTTCCTGGAGGATCACGTACACGTATTGCGTACAGTCCTCTATTCGGTACACAACGTTCAGATTCTCGAACGTATCATCGAACGTTGAATACAACTTTCATTTTGGCAGAGTATTGGGCAAAAGTATTGTGAATTCTGATGTAGCTTGCAAGAAAATGTTGCAATTCTTACACTGACCTATTGAACTTTGAACGGATGATTTTGCAGGATTTTTTTTTATGAATAAATACAAACTTTTTATTTCATTTTCAGATAACTGAGATGAAAAATTCAGACGATTTAACATGAGACATTATTGTTTTAAGAGTTTCGTGGGTGGCCATCTGAGCAGAACAAGGGCCCTAATTTTCATTCCTCTATTCTCAAATATTGTTAAATAATTCTATTATAATTCTATTTCAAAATAAGTCTGTTGTGGTTCATCTCTATTGCAAAACTTGATGAATGTAGACCATCTATATTTTCCTTATTCACAGTTGGAAATTTTCTGTTAAATTCAACACATCCCACATGTCCCAAACGGTCCACCCGAATTTTTGTGTCGATTCAACATAATGTGTTTCTGTTAGCTAGTAACTCAAGTTTGATAAAGATCATATGACACAAAAGGATATTGATAAAGTTTCGATTGGAATTTCTAAACGTGTAAATTAAACAAAAAAGTACTGTCAAATGAAATTCAGAATAAGTACTGAATTAACAGTTCACAAGTGTAATTTATGGATTTTTTACATAAATTAAATGTGAATATTGCACTTTTTTCATGTTCAAACAATGCATAGGAATAAATTGAAAAACAACCGTCTTCAATGAGAATTGAACACTGGTCGTGGAGACCAGACGTTGAAGCTCTATCACTCAAGCCACCGCGGGTCACTTGGATGGAGATACTTCCTTTGCGTATATCAACCCGCACTCAATCTTCAGATTTGCATTTCTAGAGAACTAAGCCTCATTAAAATGGAAGCCGAAACCAACATGAAGGAAAATGAATCCGTAGTTTCTCCGACAAGTACCAAAGTTACGCGTGTATGGACCTTTTATCAAAAAGTAGCTCCCACCACTGGCGATCTCCCCTTGGTAGTTGAGAATAACACAACACTGTAAAAAATTGCTTCCTAAATTTCATAGAAATGTATGTGAAGCAATTGACATATACATTTTGTATTGAATTTTCAAAACTTCTTTGGCTTTTCATATGAAATTTTATGATATCTCATACAGAATTATGATTTTTCATGCATTTTTATATGAATTTTCACACATTTTGCATTAAATTTCATGAATTCATGATTGAACTTGATTTCAATTACAAGTTTCAGAATTTTCATATACATCTGATATCGGAAATTTCAGAATATTTTTTACAGTGAACTTGTATGTTACATTTTGAGTTGAATGAAATTTGTGTTATTTTGACACTTTTCTCCACTTGTTTGAATTATTTCACATTATAAATCAGTTGAGACCTGATTACACAAGGAGCGCTGGGAGAAGTTACACATGTTTATGTTGAATATTTAACAGAAAATTCATGACACATATGGATTTTCTAACAGATTTACACGAAATTTCCAATTGTGCTGCAACAGCAGCATCGTGGCGAAATTTCCAAATTTTTAAATCTCTCATATCTCAAATATTCCAATTTTTTATCATCTCTGATTCGGAAAATCTCTATGGTTCAATGACTCTGTTTCAAAATATGCCACAGAAGTATCTTTGTATGAGCATATCGCCGTTGTACAATTTATATATTCAAAAATATCTTCTTTTTTTAATACCTCTAAGAAAATGAATTTCGATTTTTGACGAAGCCTTGCTTTTTGATGGAAAAAAATACAGTGGAAACAAAACAATCGCTTGATGAACATTATCCGAACTCTGCTTCATCGAGACAAATGGTAGAGAAGTGGATTGCTGAATTTAAACGTGGTCGTACCAGCACAAATGATGCAGAGCGCAGTGGGTGCCAAAATGAGACTGTTATTCCAGAAAAAATGAAAAAAACCCACAAATTGAAAGATATTATACGGTAGTGTTTTTACCATTGTACACGAACATTTGGATATGCGAAAGGTCTGTGCAAAGTGGGTGCCGTGTGAGATCACAGTCGATCAAAAACAACAACAAATTGATGCTTCAGGGGAGTGTTTGGTGCTGTTCAACCGCAATAAAATCGAATTCTATCGTCGATATGTGACAATGGATGAAACATGGCTTCACTATCACACACCAGAATCCAAAAGACAGTCAGCTGAGTGGACATCAGTCGATGAATCGAATCCGAAGCGGGCAAAGACGCAACAGTCGGTTGGTGTGGTGATGGCACGGAGAAAAATGCTGCTCGAAAGGATAGTAATCTTGATTAGAAAATTGGAGAATATTTCTTAAAATCTGAGAATATTTCTTAAAATCTAAGAATTCTTCTTAAGTTCGTAATAAACATAAAACGGTTCAGATTTCTCTTGAATATTGCTCGAAAAACAATGAACAATTATCAATACTTAACAAACCATAAAAACAAATATGAAGTCTCAAAAGTCGCGCACGAAATTTTACAAAGTAAATAACAAAATTTTGGAATCTCATTTTCAAATTACAGAATTTTGTTATTCACTTTGTGAAATTTCATTCGCGACTTTTGGAAACTTCATATTTGTTTTTATGATTCGTTAATTATTGATAATTTTTCATTGTTTTTCGAGCAATATTCAAGAGAAATCTGAACCGTTTTATGTTTATTACGAACTTAAGAAGAATTCTTAGATTTTAAGAAATATTCTCAGATTTTAAGAAATATTCTCCAATTTTCTATTAAAGATTACTATCCTTTCGAGCGGCATTTTTCTCCGTGGGCGTCTGTATTTTGGGATGCGAAGGGAATAATATTCATCGACTATCTCCAAAAAGAAACCATCATCACCAGCGACTATTACTGTGCACTTTTGGATCGATTGAAGGCTGAAATCGCAAAGAAACGGCCACATTTGTGGAAGAAAAAAGTGTTGTTTCACCAAGACAATGCACCGTGTCACAAATCGATGAAAACGATGCCAAAATTGAATGAAGTGGGCTTCGAATTGCTTACACACCTACCGTATTCTCCAGATTTAGCCCCCAGCGACTTCTTCCTGTTTTCAGATCTCAAGAGAATGCTCGCTGGAAAGACATTTGAGTCCAATGATGAAGTAATTGCTGAACTTGAGGCCTATTTTGAAGAGGGAAAGAAATCGTACTATAAAAGTGATATCGAAGAGTTTGAAAATCGCTATACTTGTTGTATCGCCCTCGAAGGCAACTACGTTGAATAATGAAATCGAGTTTTGTCAAACTTCTGTTTTCCTCTTACTCATCCTACGGATATATTGGATAACCTGGTAAAAACAGCAGCATCGTAAAATCACACTGACCTGAAATTTCTCAACTTTTGAATCTCTTTTAACTAAAATACCCCAATCTTTTATTATCTCTGATTCGGAATACCTCTATGGTTCAATATCTCCGTTTCAAAATATGTTGCAGCAGTATCTTTGTTCGAAGAGATCCCTGTTGTAGAATATTTAAATTAAAAAAAATCTTTGTTCATGAAATATTTCTTTATGGAAATTAGAGCACTTCTACATGTCTCAATTGCCGGATATGAACATTATAAGGTTTGTCAATGCCAAAAACTGTATTCCGCTTCATCTCTTGCACTAAAAGTAATGCGAATATTTCGATACTGCACATTTGGATGAGGCATCCATCAGTTTCCACCAGATATCAAAATGTCTGTCATTGAATATTCCAAATATCCTGGGTATCCGATGCACATATCATCGATATGTATGTGCTTTATGGTTTATGCTGATCCTCAATACACCAAGTGTTGACGACATTCATAGAAATGTTGACTCGAAGATATATCATCAAAATTTCGTGCAATTAATATAAACATAAATTCCGAGTGGACCAAAGTATCAAGTATTAATTCGTGAACATCAAATCGAAGTCAAGTTTTGGTTATTTTACGTGATGACTAATTTAGAATAAATATATATATATATATATATATATATATTGCTGAGATTATATCCCAAGTGTGTATCAACGACGGGCCCAATCTAAGCCCAGGGTGGGTGCCCATGCTGTCCAACGTGGGACCGAGCTGGGCGGGCAAATGGGGCCAACCCTGAAATGATAACAGCGTTCTCAGCTTGGCTGTATTGCTTTGCCCGAGGATTGGTAACACCATGAGCCCGGCATGAACCCAGACTAGGCATTGCCCAGTAGGCAATCAATACTGCCCCTCCCTTTTTTTTTAAATTGGAGAATTACTTTGAATTCTACCCCAGCGGGCATGAATTCCAGCCCCACTTTGGGCCCCATCGTACCCATATGAGTCCAAGACTGGACCAAAGTGGGAACAAAATTCATACACGCTGAGGATTGTACACACATACTCGAGATATGAATTCATCCCAATCTTGGCCTAACGCTGGTCCGAATTGGGGCCGAGTTCAAATGTGCCCGCAATAAGATTTATTATTTTCAGTTTTTACCAACCATAATTGTATGGGAAAACACAGCAGGGCCAAGATTTAGCCAACATGGGCTCCATCGCCATTTCCCAATACTGGGTTAAAGAGGATGAATCCAGCCTGGGTCCCATTGTCATTATAGGCAATACACGCTTGGGGTATTACAATACTTCTGGTCGATTTTTCATCGTACATTATGAAAATACATCATATCTCTTCTTACTTTTTGTAAATGAAGTTAATTATTTTCAGTACTGCTCAGACACGAAAATTTGGAAACACTCGATATAAGTGGATGCAATTTGAAGACTCAAAGTGGGATGGATTTGGCTGAAGTCCTTGCTTCCGGATTTGTGAAATCTCATAAATTAATTTTGAATGTAACCAACAACGACTTCGGACCTATAGGTGAGTTCTGTTAGTTATGAGTCAAAACATATTCATATACCCAAGGGGACACCAGACCACCCATACCATCAGTTTCATCACTCCACGCTGAGAAAATTGAACTGTAACCATTACCATGCGGAAATGGTATACCGAGAGAAAAATCATACTGCAGAAGTATTGACGCACTAAAGTTTTTAATGCATTTGTCATAATGTGCTTCCAACGCTCGGTACCCATGCTTATGAAGCATGTGACACATACCCAAGAAGCATGATCTCGTGCGTTAACTGCATTAGTCCCGAGCGTTAAAATCATGCTTTTTCTCTCGGTGTAGTTTAATGACAGAATCTCTCAGTTGATGATCGCGACTACGTTATTTGATATCCATCTTCATGTAAATGGTAATCATTCCCATGTGCATGAACATTGCTACGATTCTCCATAGTATTCGAAACCAACATCGCGAAGCTGTCTTCCAATTACTATTTGCACATGGTAATCACTGCATTTCACTTCTCTCAGTGCACTGGATGGTGAAAAAGAACCAAATGCTTGTGAATGTGGGTAAGAGGAAAAGGAAGGGGTGTTCCCCTCTCCCCAAATAAAACTATTCGGAAGAATTGATATTTGAATTTCATGTTGTTTTTTCATTCATCTGCGAGTAACCAAAACATTACCGTGGGAGGGGAGAGGGGGGTGGCATTCCCCGTAGGTGCATTATGCTAATCTTTTTTCCAATACTTAAAGAAAATCAAGTCGAACTAGATTGATTAAATATTCCTACTGAACTTATAATCAAACCGATATTTCTTTTTGGAACAAAATTGATAATCCAATTTTTTCGGATCAGCAAATTTTGGAAAAAATATGTTAGTGAAATTTCAAAATTCCACATAATCGAAGTGGAATATCGAATATATATATATATATATATATATATATATAAAATTGTACTGGTCACCCAACACGAGAGAGTTATCTCCATACTTTGAATTCAAAGATGATCGTGGGGTTGGAACCATTCCAACAACTTCATTCAAATTGGGACAAGATGATAGGTTTTTTGTACTACTTTATGGACTGATGTTTTGTTACTGACAATTACCAATTTCCACATGAACTCGATGATCATAAGCGCAAGATTCAACATGGATGAAACAATTTTGACTTTGAATAATGTAATTATTCCATGAACAGAAATTCAACTTTATGAAAACAATTCCATTTCACAAATTTATGTGAAACATACATTAAGAGAGAATTTTTGAGGTTACTGTAACTAAAACGCCTCAACCGAATATTCTTAGTAAAAGCTACTAGAAACTTGATTAATTCAACTAAGGAAGTATAATCGATACAATTAAGTGATGAATCAACTATAGTTCGTTGGTTGGATGAACCAAATTTTTACAGCTCTCATTAGGAATGTTGCGTTGAGATGTTTCAGTTACAGTGACTATAGAAATTTCTCTCAGTGTAGAATGCTGAATGAATCGTGAAATTCAGATTCACCAAGTAATACCCATGCATAAAAAAACATTGAGTCAGAGTCAGCCCATCTGGAAGAGTAAAAAATCGCACGTTTCACTCCACTAAGTGTCAGAAGTGAGCCTGTCCGCTTCGAGTGGAATTTTCACTCGTTTCGAGTGACCTCTCACTCTTTTAGAGTGGAAAATTCACTCCAGCATCGGAGTGGTTGTGAGTTTCTAACCTCAAACCTTAGAATATCACTCCAAAAGAGTGGAAATTTCACTCGGAAATTCGACTGACTCACTTCTGGCTGGCTAAAGAGTGAAATCTCACTCCAAAGATTTTAGAGAGCAGGTTAGCCAATTTTCGGACCAAGAAAGGGTCACAGTTGGCCCAATGTTTATGCATGTACGGATATGTTTTTTTAATCGATGTATGGGGAAAATGGTTGACTAATATTTCGATGATTGAAACTCAGCTACACATCTATATTTACCACAGGAAGACTAAGATTATTGATATTCAGAAAAATGATTGTCAATTCAGGGAAAAAGAACATTACATGGAGAAAAAAAATTCGTTGGAATAGCAAGAGTTTCGCTGTCTTAACGAAACTCGCTCGTTATTATATGGATAGCAAGCAAGTCCGCTGAAGTGAACGGCGATTCGTTGTTTCAGCGAATCAAGCTTCGTAAAATTAGCGAAGGATTGATAATTATAACGAATCAGTTAGTAAATACAGCGAATTAGCTCATTAACACAGTGAAATGTCATCGTTAGGTTAATCAATCCGTTCAGCGAAGACGGATTCGTTAAAACAACGAAATCTTTTTTCTCCGTGTAGTAAATTTGCCATCAGTTTTTGTAAGAAACAACAATGAGAGTAGCAACTTTCCGTAATTCTGCTACAAGTTTTTGGGCAACTTTACAAATACTCTTCAACTCAAATACAACACACCGAAATTCTCAGCTAGATCGACTCAATATCGAATGTATCGAGCTCAAAATTTCGATGAGTTTTCGATGCCGATGTCGATTGGACGTCGTAATCACGTCGAATTCAGATCGAACTTGAAAAACCATTCTCCTTGGGAGCGAGTTCTTTCTTCTCAGGACAACAATCGGAAGAACTACATTCGATAACGCTCAGGAGAAAACCTTTTGCAGTAATTTATATGGATGACTAATGAAACAGAACATTCACACATTGTGAGATTCATAAAATAGCACTTGTACATCCCCATATAGAAATTGTCGAAGTTGACAAATCGCCTGGTACACAGTAAAAAGTAAATCTTAATCCCATGATCGACTGATGTTCGGATGAGGCTAAAAATCAGCAATGTTACGATTTCAGCCGTAATATGGGATGAAAAACAGTTATGGCCGTATTGAATTCAATTAAACCGGATGATATGCTGATTATCAGCAATGCATATCTTATAGGCAGCCATGTAGAGTTTGATGGATAATTCAGTAAAAAATATCTGAAAATAAGATTAGAATTCTTTCATTTTCAGTGTTACAATTGTTTATACGTACACATATATATTTGCATATAATCAATAACAGTTTCAATTCAGTCAAATCATTTCAGGTTTTTTATTTATTATTCAAGGTGTCTAACAAATTCGGTAGCAGTTTGTAATATCACTTTCGTAAAAGCTTGTTATTGGATTTTCCACACTGTCAATAGATTTTTTATGTCGACACTTTCACTTCAACATTACAACACAAATTGGAATTAATTCAACTTTCGGGGGTATTCACATTTTCACTAATTCTCAGTTCCCGTGAAATGTTTTCCGAATTTATCTTCGACTCAACGTTACACATACCATCAAATTATACTATTATGAAATTATTTATCACATGCGTCGATCGAAACGGTACCGTGGCGAAGTGGTTAAACGCAAAGGACTAGGACAGGTTATTCCAGCAACAATGTGGGTTCGAATCTCCCGATGAGGGTTAAAGATGTTCAATCTTCAAAAACTACGATCATGATATAATTGAATAGTCAACAAGTGAAGTGAATAAATTCACCCAACAGGGAACTTTCATTTTGCATTCTCCGAATAAACACAAACAACTTCCTCATCGTCGATAGGTAACGCTATGTTGAGAAGAACAAAACAAAAAACAATGGACGAACCCATTTATCAGGAACAATTCGCTTTGAATTTCAGTTCAAAATCAGTTTTAATTTCAGTTCAATAGGGATCAATGTGAGCTGTATTCTTGTTTGAGTTTGAGAAAGTTTTCCAGTAGCTGACTTTAAGTCTGATGAGTCTTCTTTCGGCTGCATCTGAAATTTAGCTGATATTTTAACTGGAATCAAGTTTTTCTTTTTACCGTGTACTGGCGAGCTTATATTTGCCAAACTTGGACTGGAACACCTGTTTCTATCCAGGGTCATTATTATTTTCCAATTGGCACGACCTATTCGACGAATTTCAAACGATATTGATTTGAGTGAATACACACTGAGAAAAATGGAAATGGTTATCATACACTGGGAGAAATAATTACTATCACCAATAACATATTGTGATGTTTCAAGAAATCCATTTCTTAAAAAATCTGTACTCTTGATACAAGAAAATTTTCTTAGAACTAAGGATGTATTTCTTGAATTGAAGAGATCTTTTCTTGATCCAAGGAAATTTCACTTGAGCTTGCAACATATCAGCTGTAATCAAGAATATGTATTCTTAAAAATATTCAAGAATATGTTTTCTTGGTATTAGTAATTATTTCTCTCAGTGTAGCTACTATATTCGGAACTGAATGTTTTCTCCTACTGTAGCTCCGTTTTGTAACTGAAACTGCATGAATCGTACCTACTCAAGTGAAAATGGAAGAAAATATCTATTCCAAGTCTCACAACTCTGAATCGTAGCTGAAAATGAGCCCAGTAATTTTCTGTAACTAAAATAACTCTAGTCAAACAGCTGGAGTAGTTACAAAAAATCTTTATTTTTCGTGAGTTATATCGCTATACTGTCAATAATTTGTATCCGCAGCAGGAAAAACTTAATGTTACGTTCAGTATAATGCTGTAGTTATTTCGAATAAAACTATTTTTGACAGTATGCTTTGATTTTATGGTGAGTAGAATTGGAAATGATTGATGGAGAAACCCAAAGAAATTCCTAATACCATATCATCAAATAGTTGTCGCATAAAATAATATGTTGCTTTTTATACCTTTCTTATATTTACTTTCTCTTCCTCATGTAGCAGGGATAGTTATTGGTTTTTTTGTGATTTTTATTATTTTTTTTTATCAAAAATATAATGAAATACATTATCATTACTGTCATATTTCAGTTATATTATGAATTGAAAAATAATGAACTGCAAATAACCTGAATGACAGATGAGCTGTTGTTAATCTATGAATAACATGAGATATTTTATTGTTTCTCTCTTTGTTTGTTCACGTAGATTTTCATTTAATAAAACAAAGAAGGGAAGAATAAAATATCTGACGTGGGTTATGAATCATTTATTTATCATCTCATACCATGATATTCATGTATATTTCCACATTGAAAAAAAAAACGGTAAAAAAAGTGTAATTAATTAGCAGGCGAATTGTGATAACTGCATTCCATAACCATACTGCGGTTACAATACTGAATGCGTGCGAGCTGTGGTTCTTTGGGTAAATACATGTAGTTACTCTGGAGGAAGTTCCTATAGGACCCAAGCGTGTATTTACTACGGGTCCAATGAGGGCCCAAAGTGGGTGCACATGCTACCTAACGTGGGACCAACTCTGGGATGGTAACATCGTTTCCAGCCTGGCTGTATTGCTTTGCCCGAGGACTACACGGAAAGAAGAAAACAGCACTGGTTACTGTCCATAACAGCAATCAGTGGAAAAACAAATGAAAACACGTTTGGATGATAGAGGTTAGCGCGATCACAGTGATGTGTACTGCAGTGAAATTCGTCAATGCTGCTTAGACATTAACGGTTACTGAGAGACGCAGTAATGAACGGCGTGAATTTGATTTTTTATTTTCTTTCAATGAATTACTGCGATTCACAGTAACCATTGCTGTTTTTTTCCGTGTAGGTGATACAATGGGCCCTGACCTAAGCCGATCTTGGCTCCACTTAGGGCCGGGTCCGCACCAAAGTTCAATATTTCCATTTTCTACGAACTATAATTGTGGGGGAACAAACAATAGAGCCAAGATTAATCCAAGATGGGTCCCATTGTGATTTCCCAATACTGGATTCAAGCAAATGGACCCTGCTTTGGGCCCATTGTCAATATCGGCGATACACACTTGGGGAATATAAAAATTGTGAAAATAGCTACTCTTCGGAGCTGTGAAAGACGTGAGTCTCAAACTATCGTGGGTCAAAATTATCATTGCTACAGTAGTTATTGGAGTTATTGGAGTCCAAGTTTGATTTGTGATAGAAAGGATGCCTTCCCACTTCAAACTCTTCGAAAATGTTACTGTAGATGCTTTTTAGAGCTAGGCATCATTTCAGTTACAAATAGTAGCTATAAACACGAGGGTTTTTTCTCAGTGTACATTCTTGGGCCAATATTAAATCGATACTGTTTGGACAAGGTTGCAATGCCAAAATTCTACCATACACGGAGAAAATCTTATGATAATGCTTCCTCAAAAAATGTTATACAAGCAATCATACAGTATTGTAGTTTACGGATATATCGAAAGTATGTCACGTTTTCTTACACTGTATGCGAACGTTCAGTTTGAAGCGAATAATGTATGGTATAACAGAACATCTTATACTGCCTCGTAACACGGTATCTGTCGATATGGCCATATACGCTTTCGTATTTTAACACAAATAATACATAATATGACAGGACCTTGTATACTGCCTCGTGATCCGTATTTGTCGATATGACTATGTATGTTGTTGTATTTGACTCCAAATAACATGTAGTATTCCTAAACATGTATTTTCAAAGTACATATTACATATTTTAGGATTGTTGAGGCTGTTGGGAGTGATTGCTTTTTCTAATGGAATGTTCAAAAGTGATTATATGACAAATAAGGATTATTATTCAATACCTGCTCAAAAAACGGGAAAAAATTCGATTTTCGAGTAACGGGGCTTGGTTCATCGTCATATTATATAGCTTATAATCAAGCTATGCACGAACGATGTTTGGCAACATTTGATTTGCCTGAACAGGAATCGAGTCTACTTACAACAGACCTACTTAATTTCTAAATCCTAACCCCTAACCGATTGAGCTAAATCGCGATGTGTTGGTGGGATGACTCAAACTTTAAATTATGCGTATATCCGAAAGGAAATGAAAGAAAATAAGTAAGCAATGATGAAATAAAATTTTATATACGTGTGCATGTGTGTGTACTTAATATACACGTAGTTCGCGGTGTGATCGACCCATCTACTTTTCAGTTCAGTGAAATCAATGGATCTATCCCAGGCAGCACAACGGTTCTCAAACAGTTCTTAGAGAATACCATTTGAATGTCACGCTTTTTGAGAGAATTCTTTAAGAATACGCATAATCACTCATTTGAATTCAAAAATAATTCCAAAAGTATGCCCGTTATGTCAGTAGAAATGAAAACATATAGAAGTTCAGAAAGAACACGTAATCTGCCCAAAAGAATTCATAATGCATTTAAATCTAAATTCATCAAGTACCTATAAATGAATCATACCACAAAACAGGGATTCTGAACTTTCTCAGAACCCGATAAACCTTTGTAATTAAATATCAAGTCTTTTACAAATTTCCTATCGAAAAAGATAGAGATCACAGAGTTCTTTCCATCGTTTTGTATGAGTGATTTTCCACACTCGATACAATCGATCAGTTCTTGAATGCATATTTACAGTCAATATTCACATATTTTGAGTTAATAAATAATTTACTTCATTATCCATGAACAATTCATTAATTCCCACACAATTTTCTTCTTTACCCTATCGCAAAAATCCAGGTGGGAATCCAGATACCCATCCGAACTCCCCATAGGAAACTTGAAAATCCAGTTGGAACTCCTGGGAATCCATGATAAAAATTTGACATGTGAACTTCCTACAGGAAAACATGGGAATCCATCTGGATTCCTGTATGGATTCCCCCCTGGATTTTTTCAATAGGGTAGAGTTACATCACTTTGTTGTATACAAAACTTTAATCTTAAAATCATATGATATGTCATTTATTCTCACATATTATATGTTTCTTGTACCAAAATTAATTATACTAACTCATTATTACATTGCATAATTCACTTCACTCCATTAAGCACTCTCAAATTCTCGTACACGCACCTATTCAATCAATTTAAAACAGAAAATATACTACTAATTGTATCTTGGACATTACTTTTATTCAAAGACGTTTACAAAATCTGGGAGACTCTGATTGAACTCTTGTTGATCGAAGTTTATGGTATTCGTTATAAATTCTTTTAGGCAGGATAGGACTACATTTTGAACTCCCATAAAGATTCATATTCACTGTCATAACGGGTAGTCTTTACGAATACTTCATGCATTTTCTATGTGCATTTCAAGAACTCCCACATGTGTCCATCAAGAACTCCTCAAGAATTCTTTTGATACTCTACGTGTTCGTTTACAATATTCCATGAATTCATAGAAATGAATTCCTTAGGTATTCTCTACTCTAAATTCTCTGCGAACTCAAAAGGGACTTGTGTGCTGTCTGGGATATTTGTGTTTACTTGTGAAAAGATTTCTGACTTTTGAAGTTAGATCTGTTCAAGAGATTATCAACATCCATGGTTTTTGTTGTCATATATAAATTTCGAAGCAATTTATGCGCTTATACAATTTACGTGTGAATGAATTAAATATTGATTTATATCAGATATTCTGCAGAACCAGGTTAGCTTACAGAATACTTATCAGTTCAATATATGTAATCCATGAAAATGAAAACATTAGATGAGTATAAATTTTTGTTTTAATACTTATTTTACAATGTTTTTGATGCATAAATGAGTACTAGAGTAATGTAATTGGTTGATAAAATTTTGTCTTCAGTTTGAATCATGTATACTATCCTATTAGAAAATTGTCTTTATGGCACATCGAATTGTTTCAGGGCAATGCCATTTCAAATGAAGGAAAGTGTGGTATAAAATATCAGGAACAAGATGGAAAAAGAAATCAACTACGTTAATTGAAAATTCCTAATGGATTTTCAACCTAAATTGCAAATAATGAGAATTGGCGCTATACTAACGATGATTTCACAAGGATAGAATAATAAATCAACCCACACAGCATTTCAGTTCTAAAAGATATCTCAACCCAACTTTAAGAAGTTTTATGCAACATGAAAGGATATCTTTGAGAGATCTAAAACAGTTCTTACTCCTCAAATATTTCTATAAGATGTCTGAAAGATATAATCTCGGAAGAAAAGTTTTAGATCTTCTAGTAGATATATCTTTCAGATGTCTTTTGGAAGTAAGAACTGTTTTAGACATCTTAAGGATATCTTCTCATGTTGCATGAGACTTCTTAAACTTTCCTGAACAGTTCCTCAAGATATTTTGAAGACCAAGGATGCTGTGTCGGAAGTTAAAACTAGCAGCCGTAAAGCTGGCACCCGATTGTTTTAACTTTTGATTAAAACTTGTTGAAGCTTTTTTCATATCAGAAATCGATTGAGCAGTGCTCCGCTAAACGTTTCAGACGCTTGAATCCTTACCCTAGTAGGAATATCACAAGTTCTTCCTCATGACTCATGAGTTATTCGCAGGGAAAAACTTATTGAAATAAAACTAGTGAGCGACTAATGAATCACTTGTAAATCTTATCTGACTAGTGATGTTTGGATAAAACCTGTGAATTTCTTGCAAGGTTAATCCAAACATTACTAAGATTAGATTTATATATTATTAACTGAAATCATTAATAAGCAGTTTTATTTATCAGATCAATATTATTCATTAGATTCGCCAAATATTTATTAGATTCATATTTGGATTGATTAATTTTTCTGGATGACTGGTGAAAAAATGTTCCATGCATGTACACTAGAGAAATAATTAATCAAATTGAAAACATGTCTCTTTATTCTGAAAATAGAATCCTCTCCGGACAGTGTTCTTTTGATGCAAGAAAACAATGTTACTACCAGAAAACAAAATTTTCTAAATCAATTATAAATTCAATAATAAGTTTTTATTTTTATCCTAATTATTCTCACAAGTGCCATGTTAGTTTCTGATAAGTTCCTCGTTAGATAATGATGACTGTTTTACTAGTTTTGATAAATGGAATCTAGTTAGTTGGAGAGTTACATTCTAGTGAGTGCCTTGTGAGTTTTCCTAACTAGTGCCTCATGAGTAGAAGAGATGAACTCGTAAGTGCCTCATTATTCACTAGCGAAAATTTCTACCAGGGTAATAAAAATTTTGTGTAAAAAGTTATAACAATCTTCACAAAAAAAAAACAAAAGCACAAAGTTATTCAGTAGTTGTTGATTGTCGATGTACCACACACAGCACATTAGTTCAGAAGGAATTCATAATGAATTCATTCGGAACTATAAGAATTCAAAATGAATGCATTAAGAATTCTTTCTGAACAGTGGTGCTGTGTGGGACATTATACCGGTGCCTGTTGAGACCACGTGTTGGATACACTACACTATCCCTACAAACAATGATTACTGGCGGTTCAATGGGCCGCTGAAGGCCCTGCGATACCAGTGAAGACCCGTTACTGGCCCTTTGAAACGCCAGCAGTCGTGTTTACTGGGATCCTTACCATGCTGCCTTCAAATGCCTTGAAACAGCACCACTGGCGAATTAACAGGTCGTATTATGTTGGATATTCTCATACCGATATATCGCGCCGCACTATTTGCATAAAGACACATTTCAAAACGCGATTATGAATGTATGATGGCTACTTCCTTGTTTCACCTATTACGTTCATGGAAGGTTTTCTGCCGGTATGTGAACTTCTGCTGATAAATACTAATATATACTAATAGTATTGTAGTGAATATGAGTTTTCATATCAGAATATGACGATGAATAACGTTTATACTGTGTATTCTAAGTGTTAAAATTAAGTGTTAAAATGTTTTGTAATTACAGTGCTATATATGAGATTTTTGTAGACATCTATTGCCACTTATACTATGAAATCTGTATATAAAATTCAGTATGCCGTTTTATAAAATCTAAATTACTTGGCACAACATACATTATTATACTTATGACAAAAATACGAACGAACAGTATTGACACCGTGGGAAATGTTATACAGGCCCTTAAGTAAAATGATGTTATCATGTCGACTGCTTGACCGTTTTGATAGCTTTGAATTTGCCAGTACTGGCCACTCTGGCAGCAGTACTGAGCCAGTATCCGCCCATGTTTCCTTTTCTCCATGGGTCCGCTCGCATCGTCCAAAGTTTTTTTTTTCGTAATATCGACATAATCCCATGAAATTATTGAAGCATTCTATACAATAGGAAATTATATGTATATTCCATTAAATGGTTTTGATTTAAATTGAAAACTTAACACTGACAGAGTGAATATTTATTCGTATAGCTCAAGTGTTTCAGAAGTATTATTGAAAGTACTCAAGTGTCTTGAGATCTTGGAATGTTTCTCCATAGATCAACCATTTCCTTTGATTACTGAGAAAGTTCCACTGCCTCTTCTCAAAGTTTAATAGCGAGCAAAGGTCCGTGATTACGAGCGAGTCTTTCTTTTCTCAACTATTATTTCTCTCTTTTCCTCTCGATTCATCGATTTTTTGTACAATTTCTTCAACTATTCTTGTGTCTTTCCTCTGTTTCTCTGTTTTCTTCTTTAGAGAGAGAAGGGACATGTACGAAAGATTATCCAGCACTTTTATTGACCTTCACGTCTGATTTTCTGATAGTTTAGTTAATTATCAACGTGAAAAATATCATAAAAAATTGTACTACGATTTCCTCCAGTTCTTTAAATTTCATTGAATTTAGAACTGATTCAACGGGCAGAAATATTTTTCTTAGACATGGAAACTTCACAGGATCCAACACATCACAAATTCAACAGCTCCAGCTATCTCTCGGTGGAATTTTGCTGAAATTCCTTCTCTTAGGGTCTCTACTCGGCGTGCCTGATGTGTGATAAAGCCCTAGTTCGGACCTGATTGAATATCTTACACAAATCCGATTAGAATCTTTCAGATTTCTCTGATGGAAGTTTATTCTCATTGGAAATTCTAGTACATCTGCGTTTTCAAATATTCTTGGATTTTTATACAAAATTTTCACGATATGGATATTTTATATGTATAATTTTTATATAGTTTTTATCGATAATTCATAAAATTCGATGTGAACAGTGTAAAGTTTTTGTACAAAATATTGATATCGTGAAAAACCGTCCAGCACTAATCAACACATATATTTCGTATGATTTTCAAAATGTACTGTAAATGGAAAAAAAAAGATTGGTTGAAATAACTATTTAACTTGTAAGCGCATATGGGCCCAATTTTTTCCGTTAGAATGACAAATGAATCAATTGATTTAACCAATTTGAAATGATTTACTAACAAAATTAGTTGAATTAACGAAAAAATTGTTATTTTAACGAAAAAAAGTGGGCCCATATGCGCTTACAAGTTAAATAGTCATTTCAACTAATCTTTTTTTTCCGTGTAACTTTCCACATGAACTTGTATGGAATTTCATACAGATTTATGATTCTTCGCGCGATTCTATATGGAACTACTTTCATACATTTTACAAACTCGTGATCTGATCAACTGCAGTTTATCTTGCAGCCTGATTATGCAATATGAAAAGGAAGTCTTGAATTCAGATCATTTCATGACTACATTTGAAATGTAAACAAAACAATCCGTGAAGTATGTTCAAAAGTTCTGAGGCGTAATAAATCAATTTGAATGGGGCTGAGTTGGACTGAGAATTAACATTGTTCACTTTCCAAAAATACTGACCTGCATGTTTGAACGGGCGGAATGAAATAGAGGAAAAAATAAAAATTGTTAGATACGCTTCTGTATCTGGTGAAACGTCGGCGTTCGATTAATTATATGAAACTGATCAATTCTTATAAAACTTTGTGCGATAAATCTAATACTAGACGTCTCATCTCGGGACTCGGTTATTGTCATATGAGAGTGAAACTAACAGCTACGAGCTAGCAACTGATTGATGTCACATTTGATAGCACTTAATTTCAATATTTCTCATATGAGGAATTCATTTGATGGCTTTCAACTGTACCATTTCCATTTGGCTACCCAAATATTTGACTCAACAATTCTTTCGAAAGTAACGTGGCAAAAGGATATGTTTTCAATAACACTAATTTTGCCTGTTCTCCGAAACTGTGCATGATTGAACTATAGAATCGAGTACAGTACATTTCAGTGCAGTTC
This sequence comes from Gonatopus flavifemur, assembly GCA_018340375.1. Taxonomy (NCBI): domain Eukaryota; kingdom Metazoa; phylum Arthropoda; class Insecta; order Hymenoptera; family Dryinidae; genus Gonatopus; species Gonatopus flavifemur. The sequence goes on along the minus strand of JAFFJZ010000007.1, from coordinate 30,571,265 downwards.
TCTGTTTTGTATGAGAATCCATTAATTTTCAAATCTTTTCCGGGACAAACGTATCGATCGTCTGTTTGAGGATATATTATTTTGTCACACTTGAATATGATACAAAACATTCTCAGTTCAGAGCATTGAGTATCAATATGTGTGTTTTCCTTATTGTTATTCCAATGAATGCACATATATTAATGCATATTTATAGGAATACGTGCAGAAAGGGGAATATGGTACACGCAAAAATGAAAATTATTATAAATGTATAATGAAACGTATAGACGATAAAAGAATAGTCATTTACCCAGTTTCCGAGCCACATTCGAATTCAATTCATCGATACATTGATGTTCATTTGAATATGTGATAGAGTTCTTTCAATTCACATTCATTTTCGTGCTGTTTTTCTCAAGACATGAATTTATAGATACAATAGACCCATGTGGGTCTATTTGTATACAATTTGTGTACAATTATATATACATTTTTGGACACTTTTTCCACATGGGGAGCTTCTTATACTTTCTCATCAGGGGGTTACTCCTACACGCAATGATTACCAGCGTCTCAGTGGTCCCGGTAATGGTCCCGGATGAGGGCCGAATCAACGAAAGGACAAATCAACGAAACCATTGGTTGAAAAGGAAGAGATGTATAATGTATGATGTCTTATTCTTTCCAACTAACGGTTTCGTTGATTTGGTTTTTCGTTGATTTGGCCCCCATTCAATGGTCCCACAATGCCGGATAAGAACCGTTACTAGGCCTTTGAGATACCTGCAGTCAGGGATGGGCAGCCTCAATTACTTTTTGTACTTGAAGTACTTTCTCCTGTTAAGTACTTTCCTATTTCTATAAAATAGAGGATTTGAATGTCAAATTAGAAAGTACTTGACAAGAAAAAGTACTTCAAGTACAAAAAAGTAATTGAGGCTGCCCATCTCTGCCTGCAGTTGTGTTGGTTGTGGGACAGTTAGCTTTGAAGCATTTTTTTTGTATTTTGAAGCAATTCATTTATCGAGCAGAGTTTTTGTTTGTCCATATGTTTCGATGTAATAATCAACAAAGCTGTGCTATATTTATTGAAAAAAGATGATAAGCTGAGGGCTCATAGTTGAGCGAATACACGAAACATGGTCGGATCCCCCATTAAAGTACAGATACCGTTTTTTCAACAGCTTTTATAACATGTGCTTGAGCATTATCATGCAGCAAAATCACTGATGGCTGCTTTTTCAATGACAACTGGCAATTTGTGATGTGATCCTCAGTCGCTTTTTCATTCATTATTTCTAATCATTTCTACTTCCATCAGAGAAATTATGTATAAAAATCTTCCATCATAAAAGAGGATGGATTCCATATGAATCACGTAGTTACATATGTCCACGGAGAAGAGTATATGGGACTGATTACCATTCGCCCTAGTTCTCATCGCGACTTCAGAATAGGAAGTGAGTGACGACTCGCGATTTCGTGATCATTACGATGTTAGCCTATCGTTTCCATGGTAACGTAGAAAATTTATCGTACTCACGTCGATTCTGAATGGGACTTATTACAATTTTGAAGTATCTATCACCCAATTACTATTCTTCATAGTAACCGTTATCGTATACTTTTCTCCGTGTTTATTCCCTTCGCCACCCATGTGCAAGTTGAAACTCAAGCCCATGCTGGTACAGTTTTGTTGTAGTTAACAGTGCTGAAAAATTGGAAAGATCATCACAAGGTCAGTTGATTTGATTGGCACAATTCAATTCAATTCAACCCAAAAATTTCCACATAGACAATCAAGAGCTTTTAGATACAAAAAAAAACATCCAGCAATGCGGATTGAGAGTTCAACGTTTCTAAAAAAAAAGTCAAAGAGAAATATAGGAGTATTAAAAATAATACATGAATCATACAAGGTAAAGTTAGAGGTGATACAGATAGAAGAGAAATAACCAGGAATGAGTATAAGAAGAGGATAAGACAAAGTTGTGGCATTGTTGAACTTCAGTTAGTACATGGAAGATGCAATGAATGGAGTGGAATAAGGAAAACAATTGAAAGGTAGGAATCCAAGTATACGATATCCCTGTATTAAGATTCGTTGATGGCATAGTTGTATAGCTGTAACAAATACTGAGTGAGAAGACATTCCCAACAAAATGCGAATTGTCTCACAAGACAATTATCACATGCAGGGTGTCTACTGTTATCGAAAAATTCGATTCCAAGACTCTTCCAGGAGTTTCCAGGAAGACAATCGATTGAAAAGTTCCGGGACTGTGATAATTTCGTTGGACGTCGAATAAAGAGATAGAAACACATCAACGTGTATACAGGGTGCGATTTGCAAGTGCACTTTTCAAGAAAGGTTTTTCTCAAGTCCTATTTATTTTTCATTCCAGAAAATTCCTAATCGAGTGGTCTATATCCCACGGAGACGAATTCTCGAAAGTTTTTCATCAATTTGCTCCAGCACTTGGTAAAATTTGCGAGTAAAGTTTGAAAAAATCCTCACTCTCGTGACTTATTCATTTTTCGTTTCAGAAAATTCTAAATCGAGATTGGTCTATACCTGATGGAAACGAATTTTCGCGAATTTTTCAAAGGCCCGGACCAGCACTTGGAAAAATTGACAGCCCCGGCAATAATACAACGTGTGAACAACGTACAAAGACAATATGTGTCTCATTTTTCACTCTTCGCAATATTATTCCATATCAGGGTCAATTCATGCAAAATCAGCAAGCACTACCCTTGTAAAAATGATTCATATATGGCCCATATATAAACTGTATTTGATTCATATATGGACTTGGTACGAATCATATATGGTCATATATAAATCATATGTAATTCATATATGTGGCATATATGACCATATAAAATTCATATACGATTGTTCAACCCATATAAGGACCAAACATGACCCATATATAGGGAACATAACGCCATATATGAAATGTATATGGCCCATATATGAATGTCTGGAATCATATATGGCCCATACATGAATTATATAGGGGTCATATATGAATCTGTGAAATCATATATGTACCATGTGTGGTCATATATGCCGCATATATGATTCATTTTCACAAGGGTAGTTGCTCGACCACCTCAGAAATCTTTTATCTTTCTTCCTATGATACCCCTAAGAGATAAGAGTTCAAAACCATCATTTTTAATTTTTTATTCTCCTACTCCTGGAAACTGCAGACATGTTTGTGATGAGGAAATCGTCGTTTTTAGCCTTCGGAAGGGTTCAGGAAAAATGAAATATCTCAGCTCTGAGATATGTTAGGGAGTTGAGGTGAAAACCATTTTTTAGAGCATGTTTCAGGCTAAATTTCGATTGTATTGTAGTTCCTTCTAGCCTTCGTCTTGTTGGTGGAATGCAAGCTCAAGAAACGATTAAAAGATACGAAAAAGTCAAATTCCTTATAAGAAATATAGCACCTTCGGTGAAAAAAATCATTCATTTCAGTGATGGTACTTCGAGTCAATACAAGAATAGAAAAAACTTCATTAACATTCGCTAGCATTTTGATGATTCCGGACTTGATGCTGAATGGAATTCCTCCACTATTTGCCACGGTGAAAACGGTACTGATGGAATAGGGGCTGTCACCAAACGGCAAGTTGCAAGAAGTAGTCTGCAAAGGACATCTACGGATCAAATTTTGACGCTTCTGGACATGTATAAATTCTGTTCTGAAAAAATTACTGCACTGAGAATAATGGATGCTTGCAGTAACCAATTCATTGGTTAAATATGGTCTAGCCACACGGAAAAAATATTCTCTTATAAATTACGACGTTACAATCGTAACAGAGGACCATACTTGCATTAGCAGGACTTTTCTGACGTTTGATATGCAATGTTATTGTTAAAAATTTGTTCTTTTACAGGTTCCCATCGCAAATCCGCAGATATTGATCGTAATTAAATCAGTGTTCATTTCTTATTTTGTGGAAGAATGAAAGTTCATATGATTCAATCTTATTTTAACGAGAATCCTCAAAGATAAATACGATTTTCTTACCAATTTTACGATTTCACTACGTAAAAATATCAAACCACATGTATGCGATATAAATTAATGATGTTTCATTTTTGTTACATATGAATACAGTATTCAAAGCAATTCCGGCTCTGTATTTATACTAAAGAAAGTCGGTAAATTACGATGTTACATCTCAATAATGATAAACGGCAATTGTCTTTACAAATACTACCCAAATGATAGAACATCATCACGTTGTATTCTCATTCTTTTGTTTCTTGAAAGCATCTTCCTTTTAGACAGGGAGTTGAAGTTATAGAATGAAAGTGTTCTAATTATTGGAGTTTTACACCAGTAAGTATTATTTTTGAATAAAGAATAATGTGTTACTTGTAAAAGTGCTGTTTAGATTGCGAATTTTTTAGTGTGAAAATGTAACACAAGTGATGAGTGAATTTTTATTGATGTCATTCTAACCATTATTCACCAACAAGCTCATCCCATGCTGGATAGGTTTATTTACTTTATAACCATGTTTAACGGTTTCAATGTTGGTTGAGACATCTTCAAAACTTTTTCAACATTTACTAGTTTCATATATTCAGTTTGCGTGTTCTGTTTTTCAATCAGAAAGACTTACATTGAAATTTGTACCACATCTTTTTTCCAATGATAATTTTTTCCAAAATTCACTCAAACATTAACATATAATCCTCAAATTCATGCAACGATTTCAGTGAAGTGATGAGTCTTATTTGAAATAATTTACTAAATTCCATGTGCCGAGATTTTTAACTCGCAATTACCAGACCTGAAGTTCGTTCTCCAATTCACCTTTTCCTTCCCAACTGGAATTGATTCTTCTTCTTAGGGGAAGGAGAGGTATTTTTTTTTTTCATATAATATGAAGAAATCTATGTTTGTTTTCAATAAAATTCCTGCTTATCAACATCAGTTTCTGCTATTCAATACAGTAATTTGTTACTTCTTTGTTTGTTATTTAATAATTTTTTAATTTCACGATGTTGAGAAGCGAAAGTTCCAATAGTTTGAATTTCAAAGAGTTCAGCCTAAATTTTACGATGGTCCACTGCTACGATATTTTGTTTCCAAAATTACGATGTCAAAATTAGAAAAAAAAAGATAATATTTTTCCCGTGCAATTAATTGGTCGTCACAGCCAATTATGTGAGTGTCACAATCAATTCTGTTGGTTATGATGACCACGTCAACAAATGCAGTTGGAGCAACCAACGAAATTGGTTGTTACAACCACATGATTGGTCATGATGATCAATCAATTGGTTGGACCTTATTCAACCAACGAATTGGTTATTGCAACCATACATTTTTCTCCGTGTGGCATCACATACACTTATGTGCCAACTAGTAAGGTGGAATCAGACTACGTGAGACTCGAATCAAGATTTCTCAACACCGAAACAGTGAAGAAGACAAGGGAATATCATCGAATAGTTCCTCTAGAATCGGCTAAAAAAGATGCTACAACACATCAAAATCGATGGCATTTCGAGATGCACTGGTGCCTTCTCACATTATCGTTACCACAAGAAAACGAAGAAACCGTAGCAAACATTTGAGTGCCTAATTTATGAAAAATTATTAATATAATAATTTTGTATTCCATAATAGAATGAAAACATCTGTTAAGAAAAAATCGGAGTGTTTTGAGAATGTATTTCAACGTCAATGCCCAATTTCTCTACTTGGGTCTTTGCACTATTCTGAAAAGACTTGTACTGATTCAACGAATCAATTACATGCGTCGATTTACAACAATTTGCACCGAGGAAGTTGAGCGGATCCGCGTGGAGCAGGTGTTACCATTTTATTTGGTCGCGGTTTTTGACATGTATTGAAAGGTCTCCTTGCGAAATACAACGTTTTTTTTTCCAATTTGTAGGGTATAGAATGCGTTTCAAATCTAGATGAAATCCACATTTCTAACCCATGTCCCATCAGAGATATTCAACCTTGGAAACAGGTGGAAATCGCAAAACTGACATTTACTAGGGGCTCCACGGTCTGAGGGAGGAGAGCATCTGGCTTGGTGATTCTTCCATGGAGACTACTAACCTATAGTGATTCCTCTCCAAAAGACCATACCAGATAATCATCACCTTGATGAGAAAAAAATCCCTCAAAAGTTGGAAAACTGATTAGATCCGGAAAAGGCTGAATGAGGTTTCACTTATCAGGGCGTACATTAGGTTAGCCAAATTCGGATTTGATTCAGATTATCTGCATCCGGCCCCGATCGGGAGAACGGATCAGGACCGGATACACTTGTATGGGGTGAATCTCATTAGAACTACCATCAGGTTACCATCATCCGTGCAAAATCTGGAATCTCCGTTAGGTTTTCACTTCCATGGACCTCGTCAGGCCCAGATAGGAAGCCCCATATATGGAGCATCCAATTCAACAGTCGGATCCGGTCCAGACTACTTCAGGGCACACCGAATGATTCATTATTTGAAAAACCACATTTGAAACAATAGGAATGGATCCATCCTTTTCTTTGAGAAATTTTTAGTAGGGACACTTTTCCTATTCGGAAATGTAGAATCTTTTGAGTCTCAAAAATAAGCAACAGTAAACAGCAGTGACAATTCCATTTCATATTCACGCTCGATTCACTTTTGTGTTAGATTTTGGGTCTACATGAGGAATCAAGATCGAGTGAATTATAATTCAGAGGGATTGAACTCTTTGTTTTACTGATTTGCAATAAAACTTTTCTCTTGGAAATAAAAAATTTGACAAGAGAAAATATCCATACATATATCTCCAGGATAGTTTCATCTAATCGAGGGAAAGGGGTGAAAGTCATGAGAAGATTTGTAGACTTAGTTGGGCAAAAGTTAATGGTTGGGTGACTAACGATAACAAATCCACTGAATGTCTTCTGAAGTATATATAAGTTGCAGAAACGATTACGATAGCGTTTGAACAGCCAAACTAATTTTACGATCTGGGGACTTTGTTTTCCAGAACTGAAGACTGATATTTTTTTACATTCGTGAGCACTAAGCTAGATAAAGGATCTGAAAATCCATTTTACCGGATTTTCATGTCATCACTTACAGATTATAAAGAATAGAGGTTAAAAACGTAGAATCGAACTGCAACAATGAGATGAATATATGACAGCATGATTGTGTATCTAGCAGTTGATGTTTTACACATCGAATAGAATACACCAAGAAAAATAAGTGTTGTAGAATTTACCTTCTCACATCGTAAAGCACTTCACGGTAGAATATACATTATTTTCATGGTTATCATGGTAACTAAGGGAATGAATATAATTCGATTGTTGAATAAAACAAAAGAGAGGTGAAAAATAGGTTGACCCTATTTTGATAGGCTATCTCTCACTGTATGGAAAAGTATTTTTCACCTGTGTAAAGCTGCAGGCTTCATTCTTCATCATTTTACGGTTGAAAAATATACGAAATAACGGTGATTTTTACATTTCATTTTTCTCAGTGTACGTTTCAGAACAATAATGTTGAATATTGAATGCATGACAGCGAATGGAGTTGTTCTATGCATAAGGAAAACAATTCCGTAGTATCATCTTGCGATATAGTTCTGATACGAGAGGAAGGTACCGTTCATTTCAAGAATAATGTCTCGGAGCAAGCAAATTGTTTGCATCATTCCATCGTTCAAAACTTAAAAGACTTGTCAGTGGATCGAAGCACAGCGAGTGAAGTTTAACATACTGAAAAAAAGAGGCAGCTACACTGAGGAGAAAGGTAATGGTACCAACTACATATGCAGTTGCATATGACGAACGGCAGTATATAGGCGAATCCGTAGAATATTCGGTAGACTTAAGTATGTTTCATTGGGTTATCGAATATTCTGTTGATTCGAATACGTGCTGTCGTTCGCTTTATCCAACTAATATGTAGTTGGCTCCACTATCTTCTTCCTCTGCGCAAGAGAGTTCCAAAGATACCCCTAAGTGCACAACTATCGGAACAAGTTTGGGCCATACTTGGGCCAAGTCTGGCAACTTTAGAGTAAGCACGGACCAATACTGGGGAATGATGGTATGCAATAATTGCTATACACATTTGAATGAGCAGCTTCAATTACTTTTTGTACTTGAAGTATTTTCTGATTTGAGGTTCAAAAACAGAAGAGTACTTGACAGAAAAGAGGACAAAAAGTAATTGAGGCTGCCCATCCCTGTTGTTACAAATACTAAATTCAAATTGCTATCCCATTCATCAACCTGCACTAATGTGACAAAGTGAAAAGTAGAATAAGTTTATGTATCCCATATTGATGGAGATAATATCAAATTCTGCATCAAAGGATGTGAAGAAGATTTGGGGAAAGTGAATGAATAAGTAGGGGAGAGTGGCCTACATTGAGGCACTTTTCATTTGTTCGTGTACACAATGCAAACTTTGAGAAGGAGGCAATTTTTTTCGTTAGAAATCATTAGGTACAACCCTAAGAGTTACAAAGTATTCTCCCAATAATATTCGTTATTGTTGAACTTTTTGAATGCCAGAACATTTTATCCGGACATCGAAAGTATCTCAACACAGTGGCGAGTTTCCTTTTGTGAAACCCAAAAATTTTCAATTATTATGATTTTATTGCACAGATTCGATAGTTCATACATCCCTCGAATAACTTCTTACCGTACGAATGGAATAAAGAGAAAATTATGAAGTTATATGAGGTAGAATATAAAAAAAAAACAACAAGAACTTTTGTTTATTGTTGTGATTCACAATATTTAATCGTGCAGCAATTCAATCTAGTGTCGTCATCCAAATAACTGGGACACATTTTTTTTTCAAATTTTTTTCTTCAAAATTCAGGCTCTATACAGACGTAGATAAAGGTTTCAAGAATCATTCCTGGAAATTTAAGATCTTTTCGTGAATTCAGTTTCGAGTATTTTATTGCAAAAAACCTTCCTCCGATGGTAAATCTGGTATCCTCTCAACACCTGAATATTCGATTGTTGAATTACTAATTGTTTCAATAAACGATTCAAACTTCACGAACATGTTTTTCAGTAGAATTGTCCAGTTAAAGACGACCACGCGTGCGATCCCGCCTTTACTCTCTGGTGAAAATTTCCGCCCGCTGGAAGTGAACTTTGAAAGAAATGAAGCATAAAATGTTTCAATGTCCGCTCCTTTCGCGCTTAGATACTTTCTCGTTTACTCCTCCGCGTCGCTTCATACCCTCCTTACGCTCCCATTTTCACTAGGGCTGTCTTATGTGGATTTTAATCCAGACTAGTGCGTATACAGTGCGACCGCGGGATATCGCTAATAATACGATTATTCATGTTTCTGATGGATAATGGCTCTTTTCGCGAGCAATAAAAAAAAATGACAACAATGAATGATAATGATCCGAACTGACTTGAATGACTCAATGTTACAGGCTGCGCGTGAAGCATGAAGAGTATTTTGTAAAATTCTTGATCTAAATGTTCAACTGAACGTATAAAATACAAGATACGATCTGTAATTTGAGCCTCCAAGTACGGCAAGTATGGTTAAAATTCAATGAGATGACATGAAGGGAATATAAGAGGTATATTTCCATCAAAATTTTGCTGAAATCGGTGAGGACTGTTTCTATGAGCGCGCAATTAGCACAAATGGGAACAGATCCAACGGAGAATCGTACAGGATGAACAATACACGGAGAAAAAGGTATCTTAAAAAGTACCATAATTTATGGATTTTCTGCGCTGGTCTGACCGAGTCTAAATATTTACCTGAAAAAACCTCTAAAAGTACCATAATGTCTTGGACTTTTATACGGAAGGTACCATACTTATTTCAAAAAGTCCAAGAAATTATGGTACTTTTATAGATTCATGCAAGTGAATATTCCGACTCGGGTCAGACCAGCGCTGAAAATCCATAAATTATGGTATTTTTCAAGATATCTGTTTTCTCAGTGTAGCTGACGAAAAAAATCCAATTATCCATCAATGGATGAAAAAAAAAGATTTCATTCATACGCTTAGCACAACCGGAATTCAATTCTTCATTACTATACAATTTACCCTTCTTCACATGGAAGAAACATGGTAAAACTATACCAATCCCTAAATACTGCAAGGTTGAAACTGTTGACTTCTACGTTTTGTGATCCCTATTAAGGGAAAACCAGCGTGCCATCCAAGTAAACATTTTGAAACAGTCCGAAATTTCCAGGTGACAATCTTTCATACTTCACAAGTTGCGGTACATAGCCCGAATTTCAAATTTCGAGAAAAGATTTTTTCTCAGTCGGTGGAAGAGAATTTTTTTCAAAATTTGAAATTCGGGTAATTTCGGAAATGTTTACTCGGATATAACACTGCCCTGGTGAGAATGCAAGAGTGAAGGAAGTGGGTATTGTAACAAATAAAACGTCAAAATATTCCAATTTCTTCCTAAATTACGCCTAGATGACTCTTTGTCACGTTTAAATAACTCTTAGATTACGTTTTCGTCGCGCTTTAACGCTTCTTTTTCACCAAAGTGGTATCCCCTCAAGAATTTGTGACGGTATCTCAAAAAGGAAATATTCGCGTACTCACAATAATTCTGCATGCGATAATGATGTATTTTCCAGTACGTACCTAGAACAGAGGAAAATTGATTGGATTGTAGAATTTGCCATTACACAAGAATTACTTATTCGAATTCAATCAACATCCGCATGAATATTTGATCAATTCTTTCACTTTTTATCCATTTCCGCACATCAAAGTGAAAATGTGACGTTCAGAAAGGATTCTTTCAGCTCATCCTATATAACGCAATAACTCGTCCAAAAGAATTCTAAAAGTGAGAATCCTCAGACCGGTCACGAGATGGTGGAGTCTGGATCTCCTGGCACAATAATATTCCGAAACTAGTTTGATTTGAAATTTCATATTCCGAAGGGTTATCCACCGAATTGTGACGTTTTATTAATTCACTTCATATCTACATCCTCTTTCATTCCACAACGATGACTTGAAGATACGTTACAAGTCGGTATGTCAGTTCAGAATGAATTCCAGGAATGAGTTTTGCAAAGAACTGTGAAAGTTTCGGCAAAATTTTTGAGCGAGTTTGTAGCTAGGTTGTAAGAGAATGCTATTTGGGAAGATATTTCAAGAGTTCTCTATGAATTCCTCCAGGATCCTTTCATAATTCTTCTACAATACTTTGAGAATTCTTCTTCAAAAGTTCTTCCGGAACTTTATGTTATAATTTTCAACAGAATTCTTCAAGAGTTCTGTCGAATGGAAAAAATCCACTTCAATGATTCATTCTGAACTGATATCACGGGAATTCTCTAAGCATTTGTTGCAAATTTATTAGGAATATTCAATGAACTCTTGCACAAATTCTTCAAGAGTCTTCATGAACGAATTCATAATAAACCATTTGAGCAGAGTTCTTCGAGTATTCTCCAGGGACTATTTTATGCAACACGAAAAGATATCTTTCAGAAGTCTCAAAGTGTTTTTCTAAAAGATATCTCCGAGAACGTTTCCAAAAACTTTTCAGAAATTTCTGAGAGATATCTTTTCATATTGTATAAGACTTCTTGCATCCCAGATAGCAATTTAACCTTGCTGCAATGTTGTCAGGCAAGCTTGTGACAAGGTTGATATAAGCCTCCTAGTTGACACACGACAAGGGTGCAAGCTTATAAAACCATTGCAGCAGAGTTGTAACAACCTTAAACTGACAAGGTTGTGAATAACAAATCGAATGACAAGTCTTACAAGCTTACATGTTATCTGAGATTGTTCTTAATCGTTTTGGAAGATACCTTTTGGGAAAAGAACCCTACACTGAAAAAAAAAATTTCTTCCAGTCAAATAAACACTCTTTGAAACCAAAATCATTTATTTCAATCAAATAACCGGTTATAATCATTTATTTTATTCAAAGAAATCGTTTTGGTTGCAAAGAATATTTTGTTGATTCTAATGAATATCTCTTTGGTACAGTACAATTGAAAATTTATTTGACTGGAAGACATTTTTTTTCAGTGTATGCAGGACAAAGATTTGAATTCTAGTACACGAAAAAGAGTAATTAGCTGTGAGATGGACAGTCGTTTTTTCAGCTCCTTCAGCTAAATTTCAGCTAATGTGGCTGAGCAATTGGCTGTCTTGTGGTTACTAAAATGTTCAGCTATTCTAGCAAAAATTCAAATGGTACAGCTAAAAGTATCTTTCCACGTGAGAATCGAATGTTTCCAATCTCAATAACAAAATTTGAAACTCAACTTGATAATTGTATCACCAAAAATATGATGAACATTTATCAACCCGTGTGGACATTAATTCTTGGCGGCAGTTTGGGCCAAACTAGGCGTCCTCGTTTTATTTCAGGCCGTGTGTTGGTTACCCTTATAGGGCCTAGACAGGATTGCCACGCACTCATCTTCAGGTCCTGCATAGTATTCCCAGCTTGGAGCTATGTAGGACCACTTCGACTTGAGCCCAGACAGGGCCTGGAATGAGCCGATTCCAATTTCTATTCGGGTATTCCACCCAACATCACTTCGTTCATACATTATCGGACTGTATCAAGAAACAGAACAGCCTCATTCAGTCTTGGAACTAACCATACAGTAATGTTTTCTCCGTTTTTTCGACATTGTTCACCGATAGTTTGAACACAGTAATCATGGATGAAATATTTTTTTGGGGGCATACAACGCAAAAAGTCGAAATTACCAATACGATTTCAGTAAATTTGCTTTTCGAAGTAGTTTTATATTCAAAAAAGGAGATAATATAAGGGCAAGGCCCTATGCAGGCTGTAGTTGGGTGCATTCAGATTTTCGAAACGGGGAAAACGTTGGAAATACAGCTCGGCCCTACATGGGTTGTATACTAGTAGAGGTATGCTTAAATCAAGATCTTCGGGAGAATACGAGAAGCCTTGCAAGGCCCCATTAAGGCCGTAGTTAGTTGGTGTGCCTAGATTTTCAAAACCGGGGAAAAAATTGGTGATGCAGCGTGGCCCCATATGGGCTTTATATGGGTGTCCCTGATTTAGAGGAATCAGGTTGAATATCAGCAACCCGACTAGGCCCCTCAGTGGCTAAGGTTAGGACATCCTATGTTTGGATACCCAATATAAGCCCATACGGGGCCCATATTGAATACACGGAAAGACCGGGTCTATTAATATTTAGAAAGAATTTATCAACGTTTAGAAAAATGACTGCCAATTTAGAGAAAAAGAGGATCGCTGAAAAATATTCGTGGTGAGTCTATCAAAAATTCTTAGTCAAAATAATAACAGTTGATAGTTTCATTGGCATTTTCACAGTGAAACTATCAATTGTTGATACATCGACTACGAATTTTTAGTAGACGCAAAACGAATATTTTCCACCGATCCTCGTTTTCCCTAAATTGACAGTCATTCTTCTAAATATTAATAGACCCGGTCTTTCCGTGTACAGGAAGCCCGGAAAAATTTCCACACGGAAATATGTGTAATATTCGGCATCCCGTGTTCGATTCGAGCGAATCACTGATTAAGTACAAAATAGGCAACTCATGTTGAATGTCTTGAAAAATATATTCCGTCTTCATCCCCAACTCGATAAAAACATGAATATTTGTATTTTTCAGCTGGGGATGCATTCGCAATAGCGATTAATATGTGTCGACAAGTCATTGGCTTCGATGCACGAATGTGCAATTTCTCCAAAGCATCCGAATACTCGATCAACGAGAGTGTACTCAGGTAAGCTAGAAAAAATGTTTTTGTAAGACTCATTCAATTCTCAAGAGCCAGGTAGACGTGTAGTGGAATACTTTCACAGCGTGCATGTATAAAATATACGAATTCTATTTATATCATGTGGGGAAGAACTCGTGCGTACGTGGATTTATGAATTTTCATGAACCACGTGCTTACTCAAACCATTGATATCCCGAGGCAAGAAAATCGGTGGAATAAGAAAAAGGAGAAAGCTTGAGGACTAGCTATAAAACTTGATACAGTCATTCTCGAAGCAGAAGAGCAAAATCAACGATCATTGTGTTGTCGTTTCTTTCCAAGTAGAAATACAAAACGTATTTCCAACATCGTTGTTTCCTAAATGGGAAATAGTGACCGATTGTACTGCAACTCGATCACCCTCACCGCTATCAACTCCGCGATACTTTCCAGGAAATGAGACTATTTTTATTTATATGATCGATTGTACTGATAAAACATACCCCGGGTTCACATAAAATACGTGATATACAGATATAGCATACATATGCGAGAGACAAAATATTGATTAAAGTATATTTGGTTATGATCAAATGCATATGTCATTTCACATGCTGCGATAATAAATGTCCACAGCGTGTGAAAATTCATATAGAACTTCGATATCATTCGAAAATATTTTGAAATCCATTCGAATGATCCTACAAATGCTCCTTTTTATTGAACTTCATGTTGATTGTTCAATCATCTATCTTTCATTGTATCTTTCATGTATCGGAGAATATAATAACTGCGACTCAGAATTCACTTTAACGTCTATCCCCGAATCGAACGTAGAACGTAAATGGAAGAATCAATTCAATGACCGTGTTATTATTAGCCATTAACACGTTAATGGTTCGAACAGTTTTGCCGTCGAGAGTGAACAGAGAACACTGATTACCTCGTATTCTGCGAATGAGATGAAAGTATGAACCATAATCTCCCTCTTTTCGATAACTCAAGCTCCTCTTGTTCTCATCGACAATGGTTGGGTTCCTCGAGTTCTCTTCCCATTGACCACATTCAAATGGATCGATCGATCGATTATCTGAACGATCGGTTAGGGTATGAATTATAACTGTCTCATAATGGTAAGCGAAGAACATTATTCTCCAGTTGTTTCCCATAAAAAGTTCGCGCCTTGCGAAAACCTCTGGCACGTCGCCAGAGAGGCCGTGAAATTCATTGCCCTCGTCTGGTTGCTTACACCCAGAGTTGACGACCTATTCCTACTGTCTGGTATAATACCACAATCATCATTCGTTCCGAATATTTCTGAGGTCGTTTGGATGCATATATATACATGTTATAACACTTACCTTATCATTATTCTCACTATCTAACACGAGATGATGAATCGATTTATTAGTAAAATTTTTAAGACGCATATACTTTCTGATTTTTACAGGAATAAAGAGGAAATGAAAAGAAGCGGCCAATGAATCCAATGCTGAATTCGAAAAGTAGAAATTCATAACGCGATGGTATTGATCCTCCAAATTGTAGGTAATTGAAATGATTTATTCGACACAAATACGACTGAATTTCAAGAGAGGTGAACTCATCACACACAGAGAATGATGAACAACGGCTCGGATCAAGATTTTTCCAAATGCAAATCTATTCAAATCTTCTGTCAAAGGATGATAAATTCTCTTCAACGGTTTTGTAATATTGACACGTTTCCAATGGATGTCATATTTTTCCTGAATACAATATATGAGGTGCATGTTGAACGAGTGTGAGTTTACAGTTTGAAATTCAAAAGTTTCATTTGGGAATGTATGTGCACCTTTTGAATATTTTATCGTGTGAAATTTATGATATGCTGTTTGAAACTTATGATTACAAAAGATTTTCCACATTGTGAATTGAGCAGTGAGATGTTCTGTGAACTTCACCGATGAGAAAATGTGAATTGCAATTCTTTATTATACTCATCGTTACAAAATGCATGTATATTGTTTCTTCAAAATTATTTTCAAATAAGAAGTACATACAAAAGAAAAATCAATTGTATTTACATATTCGAATTAGAATTTTGGCTGATCAGTCAAAATTGAGTGATCAATCACTTACGAAAGCATAATCAGGTCGTCTTAGGGTGTGTTTTTTTCAAGTATGCCTGATTATGGAGAAGTTAGAATCGAATGAAGTGGCTTTTTATGTTGGATTAAAGAGAGTTCGATAGGGTTACGAAATATATTCGCTCCTACTAGACGTGGTTCCACATTAAAACATATGCGAGTGAGTAAGAAAACCTGCACCTGACCAAAATCTAATGCGTAATCCAGATAGGATATTGATTTTTTGGCAAAGAATGTAACAAGGATGTTGCCTGGAATGTAGACTATGTATAAAGTAACCCTAAGTAATATGAAATTCAGAAATGCTCAGAGTTTTTTAGAGACTTGCACAGATTTGTAGAAAATGTCCGAATTTTGAGAGTTTTTCAGAGAATCTCAGAAATTCGCAGAGAAATATTTCCACCAGGAAGATGTATAGTACATCTGCATCCTTTTTGCTTTTTCTTCATCTACCAGTGATTTTATTGAAAGAATCTGATAGTAGTATACTCGACGCAAGAAACTGTTGTATATCCTCTGCGCTCCTGCCTTTTCTTCATTTTCTCACAACGATGTATGATATATTTGCATCTTGCCTGTTTTTTCTGCATTCACTTCACTGTCAAAAAAATTTGTTGAATTCCAAACAAAAATGTTTGGAAATTTACAAACTTGGTTTGGAAAAATGATTTCCGAACCTTTTTTGTAAATTGCCGAACAAAAGTTTGTAAATTCTCAAAAATCTTCGTGAAATCACAAAATTTTTTGAATGTTTACAAACTCTTGTTTGGTAATTTACAAAAAAAGTTTGTGTAAAAAACTGCCGAACTTCTTTGGCAATTTAGGAAGTATATTTTTTACAGTGTTGTAATTCTACTCGAAGAATCTAGGGATTCATTATCAATTGAATCCACTTTGTAATCTGTAATGCAAATTGATAGTGGTGATAGCAAACTCACAGATCTACGAGGTGTGTTCAAAAAGTAAGGTGACTTTGTATTTTCAAGAAAAAATATTTATTTATTTATCAATATTTATGTTGTCCCCTTCAAAGTAATCCCCCTCAGATACAATACACTTATGCCAACGGTTTTTCCAATCCTCAAAGCACTTCTCATAAGCACTTTTCGGTATAGCCTTGAGCTCTTCCAGCGATGCAGTCTTTATCTCTTCAATCGTTGCAAATCTCCGTCCTTTCATAGGTCTCTTCAGTTTTGGGAACAAGAAAAAGTCACATGGGGCCAAATCCGGTGAATATGGTGGCTGAGGCATGATTGTGGTGTTGTTTTTGGCCAAAAAATCTCTCACAAGCAAAGATGAGTGAGCAGGGGCATTATCGTGATGCAAAAGCCATGAATTATTTTTCCACAATTCTGGACGTTTTCTTCGTATTGCTTCTCGCAAACGGCGCATAACTTCAAGATAATACTGTTTATTGACCGTACGACCATATGGTAAGAACTCCTGGTGCACCACGCCATGGTAATCGAAGAAAACAGTGAGCAAAACTTTGACATTTGATCGAACTTGGCGTGCTTTTTTCGGTCTTGGCTCATCTGGGGTCTTCCATTGGGACGATTGGACTTTGGTTTCGACATCATAACCATATACCCAAGATTCGTCACCAGTTATGACCCTTTTGAGTAAATCTGGGTCGTCGTTGACGTCATTCAACAGTTCTTGAGCGATGCTCATGCGACGGTTCTTTTGGTCAAAATTTAGCAATTTCGGAACAAACTTCGCTGACACACGTCTCATGCCCAAAACGTTAGAAAAAATTTCATGGCACGAGCCAAGCGATAAACCAACATCCTCAGCAACTTCTCTGATAGTGATTCGACGATTTTCCAAAACAATTTTCTTCACTGCTTGAACGTTTTCATCAGTTGTTGACGTGCTTGGGCGTCCAGAGCGAGGCTCGTCATTGGCATCTTCCCGGCCATCTTGGAAGAGTTTGTACCACTTGTAAACATTTTTTTCACTCAGAACAGTTTCACCGTATGCTACTGTCAACATTTTAAGTGTTTCGGAGCACTTTATTTTATTTTTTACACAAAATTTGATGCAAATCCTTTGATCCATATTTTTCGATAGCAAGAAATCGCCGAGCACGCAAAACACTTATAACCTTTACGCCTCTTACAACCAAACAAAAAATGCTATACACTTGAAACTTGGTACAGATGTTCGGGAAGAGTGTGCCAACATAACAAAACAAAAAAATCGATAATCGAAAGTACGTTGCCCGCGAAATTTGAAAAGTCACCTCACTTTTTGAACACACCTCGTATGGTATATTCGCTTCATTTTGTTTCTTTCTTATCCCCCTGAAACCCTACGCAAAGAATCTGATACCAGCATCGGATAGATGTGTGATATATCCACCGCGCTTTTGCCTTTTCTTCGTTCGACTATGAGGCCATCGAATGAGATTGATAGGACGATAGCTGGCATACAAATTTGTGATACGTCTATTTCATTTCTGCTTCGTCTCCAGCCACCTATGATTCTACTCCAAAGAACTGATGCTCCCAGCATGTTGTAAGAATCTGTGATGTGACTCAAGTAACTGGAGACCAACTTCAACTTCTACCGTTTGTCAAACAATTTACAATCTCTTTGAGGTTTTGTTTTGAACTTCACTTTCTAAACACTTTTTATATTGCATTGGGGTTTTTTGATGAATGTCCCTTTCTGATTATGAGTGATGATTCAGTTATTGATTCATTACATAATCTTTGATCATCCATTTCATGCCATTCATTATCAATAGAATCCACTTTGGAATCTGTAATTCATCCATTCAATACAAAATTTCCACAAGACCGACTATATGAAATTGATAGTGGTGGTAAACGATGTACAGGTCTATGGTATATTTGCTTCTTTTTCGTGTTTTCTTATACACATGTGATACTACTCAAGCAATCCGATAACAACCCTTGGTCAAGAAAGTATCAGGCCAATAAGGAAAGACAAAAACGAAGCAAATATACCATGCGATCTGTACGTCGTCCACCACCACTATCCATTTCATTTAGGTAATTTCATAGGCAATTTTGTATTGAATGGATGAACTACAAATTATAAAGTGGATTCAATTAATAATGAATGGCATGAAATGGATGATCAAAGATTATTTAATGAAACAAGTGCATCATCGCTTATAATCAGAAAGTGGAATTCATCAAATATCAAATATAATCATGTCACATCAGTCAAGTTGACCTGTAGTTGTTCTGGAACAATTTCTATAATCAGAATATTGTATCTGCTCAATTTTCGTCGAGTTGATCCTAAACAATCTCTCTAATCATTCGTCAATTTGTCAGTGGAGTGCATCCGATGCGAAGATTTGTGGTATATCTATTGTGCTCCTATTTTTTCTGCATTTTCCCTCAACGCTACCTAATGGTCAAGGTAGGATTTAACGTACAGACGTATGGTACATTTACATCCTTCTTGCTTTTTCTGCATCCACCTAAGATTCTGTTGGAAAAATCTCATAGTGGTATTATTAACGCAAGGACTTGTATATCCGCTGCACTTCTGCCTTTTCTTCATTTTCCTATGACGCTACCTAATGGCATTCATCATGGTGGTACATAACATGAAGATGTATGGTACATATGCATCTTTCTGGCTTTTTCTTCATCTACCTGTGATTCTATCGGAGGAATCTGATAGTAGTGTACCTAATGCAAGGACCTTCGGTATATCTACTGCACTCCTGCTTTTTTTTCATTTTCTTCCTACGCTACCTGATAATATTGATTGTAGTGGTACGTAACTTACAGATGTATAGTATACCTACATCCTTTCTACTTTTTCTCGATCCAACTGTAATTTCCCAGTGAACACTCTTATTAGGAAGAGATCTTTAAGAGGTCTTTTGAAAGAGCTCTGTCAATGTTATCATATTGATATCTGAATGGTATCATTTTTCTGAGATCTCAGAAAAAAATCCTCCTAAAGAGTTCGTTTGGATAACATTCTGGCAATCTCTTATTTTCCTCGGAAATCGACGCATCTGATAACATTCTGATATCTTTATGTTAACCTTCTGAAAGGTCTATCTGAACTCTTAAACATTTTTAGGAGATCTTTAAGAGCTCCGGATGATAACATTTTGTTCACTGGGTTTACTCAAAGAATTTAGGGAAATCATCTTGTATCATTTT
Organism: Gonatopus flavifemur; assembly: GCA_018340375.1. Taxonomy (NCBI): domain Eukaryota; kingdom Metazoa; phylum Arthropoda; class Insecta; order Hymenoptera; family Dryinidae; genus Gonatopus; species Gonatopus flavifemur. The sequence goes on along the minus strand of JAFFJZ010000007.1, from coordinate 30,551,241 downwards.
GTACGTAGTTCATAATTTTGATTCAGGATGTAATATGTTTTCAGTATACTTGAAGTGCTCGGTGACTAACCTTATTTTCGAATGTTTTTCAAACTTCCTATAATTCATAGATATTTTTTCATGGACTTCAATTTTTAATTACAAGCCATTATTCACTGATTGAATTTACATCCATTTTATGATAGCCTTTGATAACCTGTAATTCATCCATCTCGTATTGTCATATTATTTTTTTTATGTATTGTGATTCAGATTACAATAGAATCAACTAACTCGCATTTCGTATCATTTCGGATTATAACCTGTCAACGCTATATATAATAACATTGAACATTATCTATATTTTTTACTAAAATGAACGTTCAACGCTATCGGATGTTTGGAAGATACTGAAATGAATGCTATTGGATGTTAGAAGAAAAAGAACGAGACAGATATATCTAATGTCTAAACTATTGGAAACATAGCTAACACATTGATGAACACCCACCCGACTTTGGGATGGAAAAATTTTATCGAGATTATAAGAACCTTATGAACAAGATATTTGGATCGCATCAAACTGATCACAAATTGATATTTCAGTATCGGATCATAGCTGAGAGTTCATAGTGGGATGAATCGAAAGTGTATGTTTCAAATTTGAATAAAATTCGAATATTCTTCAATGACATGCTATTATATGGTGAGTTATTGTGCATTGAAAATTTTGTAAATGAGGTGAATGTCAGTTTAGGTGTGTATATACACGGTACCGCCTGACGAGAACTTTTGCGTTTTTCCAGGTTTTTTTTTTTCATGCACTTGGCGTCGAGACGCCACCGCATCTCTTGATTCCTAGATTTTTATCCCCGTAAATTGTCACTTTCCACGAATTATTCAAACAATAATTGTTTAAACAGATTATCAAAATTGTATTTCCTTGCGCATGTTCATCCCCCGACTAGATATCCTATTCCCAATAGTTACTCTTTCCGTAGGCCAAGCAGTCACCCATGGGCATTAACGGGTTAATGTTTTCGAAGTCAATCAAGTATCACTATCCACAAACAATATAAATTGTAAATATGTTCCCCGATAGAAAAACTGGACATTCATCAACGTGATGACGGTTGTTCATAAACGGTAATGTAATGCTCAATTTACTATTTCCCGAAGAGCTTCTATGCGCAGAAATCACACCACATTATTTTCAGTGATTGATTCAGTTTTAAGGGATTATTAATTGTCTTTGGTTAGTGGTTAGTTTCCGGCGGGGGATGTTCTCTCAAGTGTCAATCGACAAAAGTCGGAACGTATTATGCACTGAGAGAAAGGGTCTATTCAAATATTCGACAGCTAGTAAATTAAGTCACTGTAAATAGAAATTTAGTTGCGCCAACTAAATTTTATTTGTCACAACTATATTTTTTATTCCCATTGAATAAACCATTTTATTCATATTTCAGACAGCTAGCCTTTTGTTTACCCCAACTAGAGTGTAGCTAGCGTAAATAAAAATCTAGCTGCGGTAACTAACATTTAGTTGTATCAACTAGGTACCTTTCTCTCAGTGTGGTCGGCAATTATTCAATTCTGCTCGGTCTTCAACCAGTTTTCAGGTGCTGAAAATGGCTATTTTTGGTCCAGTTCTCGTGGGCAACACCCCAATGAACAGACACACGTTATTTCAACTTTGAAAAAACAATTGTTACACTGTCGAACGGACGTCAGCCGTTGTTTTCATAACGTTCATTTTTGGTTGAGAAATAAACGTCCAGGAACCACGTTTTGATAACGTGTAATTCAAACTAATAGTTGAAAATAACCCCAAACGACGTCCTGAAGAAACGTGTTTCGAACGGGTTTGAATCACGCGTTCAGAATGTGTTTATGAAACCTTGTGTTCAAACTTCAATTGAAAATATTCTGCTAAAAATGTCGAACGAAGGCGAACAACACTGGTTGGAAATTCAAACAAAGAGCAAGATAGTAAATAGTGTGGCTTTAAAACCATTATTAAGACACGTCGATATTTGACGTCTTTTGAACGATTTCTAAACCGTTTATATGACGTTATTTTACGGTTGAAAAACACGTGATCTGCCGCGACATTTTTACGTTGAATCAACGCAAGAATATTACTAATTCACAACGCGTGGTTATGGACTGTTTTTGACGTTTTTTAAATGTGCGTGTGTTAATTAGGACCTGACTAATTTCAAGTATGCATATTTTTGGAAGTCGAACCAAACAGCAGGTCAACAACATACACCTTTTTTACATCCGACTTTTTGGATGATTTGATTAAATAGAAGCTGACTGACAGCCAGAAAAATTCGCCACTTTTTCATTAGGATAATGTGAAAATCATACGGATGTACTGTATTAGATGTTCCGATTAGTTTTGAAGACTTTCTATGGATAATAGTAGTTATACGTTGACATGACATATTTTGAAACTCGATGGAACATTTTAAAGATTAGAGATCCGAAGAAATTATTTGACATCCATTATGTGTATTTGCGACCATCAACACAATTTTCACTAAATCGACAACGGAGCACGATAAATCCCTAACAGCACGATGTGTCTCTAGGACCCCACATAGCACTGAAAGCTCTCTAAACGTTGTCAGAACCTTTAGAGAACTTTAAACGTTTTAGAAACGTTCTCAGAATGTTCTCAAAACTTTCATGCTATGTGGGACGTTTTCTGAACTTTCAGGAAACCTCTCCCACGTTCCATCAACTTTCCATAAACGTTCCAGTGGCATCACTGCAAAAATTGCCGTCGAAGATATGTCTCAAAATAGGACATGCTATGTTTGATCATTCAAATCAAACACTTGACTGTTTTAACTGGGAAACATCAGTATCTTCTTTCGTGACACTGACGTTTTAATATGTTTGTTTTCAGAGCAGATGATAGAAGTGTGGTTTATCACATTCAACTTGAAAAGATGGATTATATAAGTGATTTTCAGTCATACGGTTGATTAGAATCTCCTTTAGTTTTGCTTCAAAATGGCACAATATACATTTGGAATACATTTTTCCTGTTCTTCACTTTAACGTTGACGTGATATATATTATAATTCGAGGTTAGGCTTCTACTTACAGCTTTCAAACATTTTTGTTTGCTTATCAAACACGTCATGTCTTGAATGAAAACATAGTTTTGTGTTTTGAATATGATTACAGTAACATTTTGAAATGTTTGAAAAGTCATTACAAAAGCATCTTAGAATAAGATATCAGTTTTTGCAGTGATATTGTGCTGTCTGGCATAGTGTCCGTTAGTTAAGTGTCCTGGTTTCAGCGATTCGATTCGAAAGAAAAACAAAGCTCATCCAAGCGTATCAACTCATCCCAGAAATTCAACTTTAATCAATTCCATCAGTTGAAACGTGTGAGTATCAGTTTCGAGAATTCAGAACTGGTGATTCCGATTTGAAACACAAGGACCGTTAAAGTTAACCATCAAAATTCGAAGATACTGAATTGCAGACATTATTGGATGATGATTCGACTTCAATTAGTTTGAGCATTCAAGGTTGGTAAATATGGCAAGATACTTCTGATTGTTTTCAAATAACAAAGAACATTCGGAAAAGACATACCATGGTAGAAATGGCTCTAGTGATTATCATCACCTTATGTGAGAATTGAAAGATTCCGCCATTGTTGACCCTTGGCAAACATTATTCCAGTGGTTGTCTAACACCTGGTGAGGCCTTTGCAATGCAGCCAATCACTTGAGAAGGCCTGAACATGAACTGGAAGATAGCTAGAATCATTTCTGTTGAGGTTGACGGAAAAAGAACCAGTATCACAGCCAAGCTTGAGACATTTTCATCAAGTCAACACTGATTGACAATAGCGGTATTATTGTATCTGTGTTGGTAACGCAAAGATAAATCTTGTTGGAGAAGCATTGGTGCAAGTTTGTGCCAATATTGCTTCAGATTTGAACCAACATTGTTTTTATAGCAAAATCTTTGTATCAACCAACTTTGTTTCAGGAGTTAAGTCTTCATGCTTTTTGATTGCTGGAACGATATTATCATTCGAAACCTAGATCAAGTTTCGTTCCAAGGTTCAGTCGATGCTTTTCAGGGCTGGGTCAACCTTCTGCCAATCGTGAATTTTTCAATGGAATTATATACATTGAAATCTAAAAATTCATGATTTTCGAAAAAAGTTATTACAAAATTTTCCAGTATTTTCTCCAATTCTTCAGAACGTACAAGAAATCAAGCACAGAGTGAAATTAAACTCAAGGAAGCATTTGTCCTGGCCATGATCATTCATGATCCCTTGGAATTGTTAAAGGAAATTGAAAAAGTCAAGATACCATTTAATCTGGATACTACAACCGCGAGGACTCGTTACGATACGATATTCATCGTCATAACGATTCAATCTAACTTTTTTCCCCTTGAAACACAATTTCTTCGAATTGCATGAGAGAATTTTAATTAAATCGTACATTCGAGCGATACATTATTATTGATTTTTAATCAAATCAGTTCGTAATATAAGGAATATCGTAATCCTGTACCTAATTTACTCGACCGAGCATTGAATATGAAATGAAATTTATAGAGGATGTGAAAAATAAACAAATCGTTCACGATACCGTGACCCCTTTGCATGGATTATTTATACGTTTCACACGTATCTGATACAATATGTTGTTTTTTTCCCATCGTCGCATACCTACGAATCAGTAATCTTGTCGAATCATGATTACACATACGACACGTAGATTTGTTTGCACGATATTGGATTTTATTGACAGAGATATCCCATCGGCGCAAACTCCTTCAACACACCCTTTCGTATTTCATATTTTTGTTCTCTTATAAAAAGATCCATCATTTTTCGCTTCATCGGTTTTTTTCCTTTCGGATCATTCGATGGAACGCTTGATGCTGACTGGTGCCTGATAAACGCGAACAAGGTCAACATGATGCGTTGAAGTAAGAAAAAATATGTAAATTCCATTTGCTAGAAAAGTGGTAGCTCTTGTTTTCTGTCCCTGTTCTCATTTATGTGAACCAATTAAACATGTTAATGGCACATCGAGGGAAGCATTTCATTAGAGTTGCTAAGTGTATGCTTGAATATGGCAGGTTTCGTGCTGAGTAAATGTCATGGAATTTCATTCTAAATAAATATCGTAGGGTACCATAACTCGGAAGAAAAATTCCACAAGTTACAATCATTCTCAAGAACTTGTTAAATGTTCTATAATGATTGCATGTGAGATGTTATTATCATTCGTTTGAAAAAAAAATATAACAGCTCAACGTGTTCATTGAACGCACTTGAATTTTGAAAATTATGTATTGAATTCGAATAGATGTTGATTTCGTCATCATATTAAGATTGAGCTACACTGTAGAAAATTTCTATGGAAAAATTCCTATATATTCATGGAAAGTAATTAACGAATACATGCGTTAGAAATTTTCCCCACTTATCCGGAAATTTATTGTGAAATGTTGAGAAGGAAACCATAAATTTTGGAATTTTCAGTTAAATTTATGGGAAATTTCATATAAATGTAACTGAGATCGATTCCCCAATCAATGATCGGAATTTTCCGGTTGATGTATAAAGACAAATCCCAATTAATCTTCACTTATCCCGCTGATCATTGGCTGGATTCACATTACTCGATTTCGGGTATGGATATCCATGTAATCGAATAATGAGGGGAGGTATGGTGAATGCACATATATGACCTGAAAGTAGTTGGATTATAGACAAATAGGTTAAATTGTGATATCTGGTTGCATCCATATTATCCCTATTTTATGCATGGATGGAAAAGTAAGCTTCCAAGGCAAATGTCTACTCGGTTAATTGCCATCACCTTCAACATTGTACCATATCAGTATGCCTCGTTGAACCTCAATTCGCTTGGTATAATCATCGAATCTAGTATCCTTTTACAGAGAAGAGAGGGATTTGAGAAGCCTCTGATTATACGAAAGAGAAAGCTATAATCAGTACCGGGATTATCCGTATATTCGGTGATCTAGATATTCAGTTAATTATCCGGATACCAGGATACTCTAATACATTATGCGGATATTCGTAAATTCGAATATCCGGATATCTATTATTAAAATAATGTATTCACTTGATAGAGAAGCGATAGCAATTCATCCATTTCGGCGATTGATAATAAATTTATGCAGATGATGCAATTGAATCTGATCCGAATCATTTATGCGATTTTTCGGATATTCGAATATCCGGATGTCCAAGAAATCCGGATAGAAATTCCACCCCTAGTTATGATATTACTGCGTTTGTTAGAAAAATTGTTGCAGCAATCAATATCTTGTAGAAATTCGGAAAATTCAACAATCATTGGAAATTATCAACGTTCCCAGGAAAAAATCATTAGATCTATTCAGATCTAAATAGATCTGAGTAGATCTGATTTTTGGTCAGATCTGGTCCAAAAGATCAGATTAGATCTGTTCAGATCACAGTAGATTTGATCAGATCTTGGCACATCTGGTTAGATCTGCGTAGATCTCGTTAGATCTGAATTGAATATTAGATTAAATCTTAATGAGCAATCGGTGGTTCAATTGTCAGAAATTTTGTGATATCTGTCTGTATATGAATTCGATTTTGCACATATATTGTGACAAACACAAGAGAAAATCGCAGTTTTCCAGATCTTAATAGATCTGTTTAGATCTGACCAAAATTTAGATCTGGTCAGATCTGATCATTTTTTCCCGGGTTTCCACGTTGAAAAATGAATAGTGGAGTCAACTTCGCCGTAAAATGGGAAAACTTGCGAACAAGCTGGCCAAAAACGGAATCCGCCATTTTCAAAACTTGAAATCCGTTTATGGTAGATTTTGAAACAAATTTGAGATTATTTTTCCAAAAATAAAATTGCGGATCTACCATGGCGAATGATTTTTGTAAAAACTCATTCAATTTTGACTGAAATTGAGATACGGAGGTCTTTCAGGTTGCGAAGAACGAACTTGAACCTCCTTTTCGAGAGAGTGAAATATGACCGATACAATATGGCGGATCGATTCTGTGGGAACTCATTCAATTGTTACTTCAGGACGTCCGTTTGTATTCAAGTAAGTCGAATATCATTCATCAGTTCCTCCTTCCTTTCCGGAGCATCCAACGTTGCCCCTGGCTGCCAGGTTTTATCAAGAGTTTTCTGAAGAAAATTATGTAGAACAGAAGAGTTCTCTCTGCGCTGCACTGACCCGTGTTTATTTCTGGACAGGGTGTGAATCAGGCCTGAATCAAGGGGGTCTAGGGTGGGGAGGGGAGGCTATAGCCCCGGGCCCCGTTCACCGGGGGGCTCCATTTGAGGAAAGAAATTAATGTAACAAGCTTTGAAGAACTTCCTTCCTCCCGCTCTTTACCTTGAGGGGAGCCTCGAATTGTTTCATAGTCCCGGGCCCAACACCCGTTTATCCGGCCCTGGTGGGAATCAATTATATTGACCAAAGTAGTCAATATTCAGAGGAAATCAATCCAGAACGTTCGTTCGCATTTGAGTCAGTCGAATGCCATTTATTTCTTCCTCCTTCCTTTTCGAAGCACCCAACATCTCGGCTGTTTTCCAGGCTTTATCCAGGATTTCACATGTGAAATATCGTAGAACATTTTGAATAATGAAACATCAGAAGATAATAGGTCAAGTTAGAGCTATACAGGGCGTCCCATTTGAAACAGGACAGCTGAATAACTCTTCAGGGAATGGAGGGGGAAAAAAATTGTTCAGATAAAAGTTGTAGGGTTCGAAAGGGGCCATAAGATGGTGACCTTGAATTTGACCTGGAGGTCAATTTTGAGCATAATTGATGGTCAAAGTATGTTTTTTCAAATGGAAAACCCTACGTTCGACCTCAGAAATGGAAAGAGCGGAAAATTTTACGTCCGAATATGTTAACATATCAGGTCATTTAGAGGTCATTTGAAGGTCAAAAAACCATTTTCTATGGATTTTCACGGAAAAGCCTCAAACGAGTTGTTTCTCTGACCAAAGCTATTAAAGTTGAAGTGAAACCTCACGTTTCGACCTTGAATTCGACCTTGAGAACGATAATGAATGCCAAATTTGAAACAATAATTAAAAAATTATTTATTTTTCAGTTCGTCGTTTTATAATTACGGATGGCATAAATCCGTTGACGGGTAAGACACACTTATTGCAGGAGATGTTCGAATTGACCGCCATTTACTTCAATACATAACTCCAGCCGGCGTCGAAAGTTTCCAAGAACAGACTGAAAAACTTCTGCACGAATATTCGCAATTGCGTATCTGATGCGTTGTTGTGGATCCACAGGTGTTGTTGGTCGGTTGGTATAAACGACATTTTTTACGTAACCCCACGAATAAAAATCTAGAGGGGTGAGATCAGGAGATCTTGCCGGCCACAGTACAAATCCACCTCGACCAATCCAACGATTGGGGAAAAGGATATTTAGATAATCCCTCACACATCGAGCAAAGTGTGTCTAGTTGCTAATGTCACATCTTCCATGAGAACTAGTAATTCATTCTGTAAAAACTGTAGATAATTAGGACCGTTAACAGTTCCATCAAAAAAATACGGCCCAATAACTTGATTGTCTAGATTTCCACACCAAACATTTATACTCCACCGATGCTGATGATCAACTTGTCGAGTCCAGTGCGGGTTTTGCGCTGACCAATAGTGGCTATTGTGACGATTTAACAAGCCGGTACTTTGAAACGTTGATTCATCACTGAAAAGAACATATCGAAAGAAATCGGGCGCTTCGTTCAACCTCTGTAAACCCCAATGGCAAAAGTTAACCCGATTCTGCATATCTTGTTGAGATAATTCTTGGGTCAGTGTGATGTGGTACGGATGATATTGAGCAGCTTGTAGAATTCTGTGTGCCGTACTGCGTGGAATACCCAAATCGCGTTCAATATCACGTAAACTAACATGAGGATTCATGTGTATTATCGCTAAAACAGCAACGCATCGAGGGTCGTTAAAGTTGAAACCTTGATTGTTTCGGCGTTGACCAATCCTTCCTTGTCGACAATTTCTTTCAACTTGGCGAATGACTTCTGGAGAAGGATGATGCTGCCGATCTCCAAACCGCTCTTTGTACAATCGTGACGCTCTTTGATACACTCCGCGACACTCACCCAAGATCATTAAAATATCAACACATTCGTTAGGTGAATAAACCATTTTGAACCCGCACTTACACCGTAAACGATGAAAACTTCTTAATGATCATTTTCGTACTGATATGAAGAATAAACTCTGAAAGTTAGTTCTGTTTACTTTCAATTCAAGGTCGAAACGTGGGGTTTCACTTTAACTTTAATAACTTTGGTCAGAGAAACAACTCGTTTGAGGCTTTTCCGTGAAAATCCATAGAAAATGGTTTTTTGACCTTCAAATGACCTCTAAATGACCTGATATGTTAACATATTCGGACGTAAAATTTTCCGCTCTTTCCATTTCTGAGGTCGAACGTAGGGTTTTCCATTTGAAAAAACATACTTTGACCATCAATTATGCTCAAAATTGACCTCAAGGTCAAATTCAAGGTCACCATCTTATGGCCCCCTTCGAACCCTACAACTTTTATCTGAACAAGTTTTTCCCCCTCCATTCCCTGAAGAGTTATTCAGCTGTCCTGTTTCAAATGGGACGCCCTGTATATTAGGAGTGTGCGAGTAGTGATTTTTTCGAGTCCAGTCAAGTCGAGTAATTGAAGTTTCGAGTCGAGTCGAGCCGGGTACTCGAAAAGTATATAATATGTATGAATATAAATATAATCTAAATATGATAGTGGATAACGATCCCCTATGTTTTCTAATAATATTCTACCCTTTGCGAATGATGATTGATGATAATTCCAAGAAAGTCGACAAATTGCTCGAAGACTATCGAGTAGCTCGAAAATTTTTAGTAGTACAAAATACTCGACTTCACTCGAGAATACTCGAAAATTCCGAGTACTCGCACACATCTACGATATATTGAGTTAGTGGTCATGGAATTTGAACAGAAAAAATTGTTTCATACAATACCCCCCTGAAATATCTGTTCTGACGCAAAAACACTCCATTCATTTGAATTTCATCTGGTTAAATACGTTCATTCGTACGATATGCAGTACATCACTGTTCATTTAAATACAGGAAGATTCCGAAGATAAATGAAAAGCTAACCGTAGATCCACTGGCTTAAAAAACGCAAACTGTAAGTAAATGCAATTTATGTTTGATTCTCAAGAGTATTTTGAAAAAAAGCACATGAAAATTGTATTGCATAAAACAATGAAAACCCCTCCATCGAAACTACACTGTAAAACAATTTCACCGGAAAATTCCAGTACATGTACTGGAAGTCATTAACCTGTACATGTACCGGAAAATTTCAGCACATTTGTACTGCAAAAATTCAGTGCAAACGTTATGGAATTTCCGCATCAAAACTGGAAATTTTCTGAGCCTCGGTACTGGAATTTTTCAGTACACGAGCTGGACTTTTCCAGGACATGTACTGGAAAATTAATGCTGAAAATATCCATGAAAATTGAAAAAAAATTGCTCACGCAAAGTGATTTTGCAGGGTCCTTGTGTTCCAAGATGATTGAGAAACTTTTGATCGTTCATTTGGATGGACAGAAACTCATGTCTACCTAACAGGATTTGAACCCACACTTTTCTACCTGCCTACCAACTGAAACCTAAGACCTAACCGATGAGCTATAGCGCGACATGTTGGAAGGCCAGCTTGGGTTACTACATATGCTTCATATCTAGAACACAAGAGGATAAGTCTTGGAAAAACCTCATATATCAATTTCATTGGCTACAATTACAATTATTATTCAAAATCTCAATCAGGAAATTTTTAATATAAAGACTTGAAATTTTTCCTGCCAGACATAACGAAGTCCAATAGAAGTGGAAAATTTCAGTGCAACAGTGATTAAATTCCGTTGCATAGCAACTGGAAAATTCCATCACACGACCTGAAAATTGCAGTTCAAAACCTGTATAATTCAATTGCATAGTAACTGGAAAATTCCATCACAAAACCTGAGAATTGCAGTTAAAAACCTGTATAATTCCAGTATACCAACGATTAGGTTTTTTTTTCTAAATTCCAAATTTTTTCTCAAGTCCTTTTTGAGGGAATATTTTTTTTTGGTGCACAAGAACTATAAAATTGTAGTACGAGCCGGTAAAATTTTCGCGAAATCATGGCAAAATTTCAGTACATCATCTCAAACTTGAAAATTCCAGTACAATGACTGAATTTTCAGTTATGCTTGGTAAATTTTCAGTAACGTAACAACAAAATCTCTGTACATGTACTGGAATATCCATATTCCAGTACTAGCACTGGAAATTTCCAGTCCAGTTGCACAGTAAATTTCCAGTTTTTTTTTACAGTGTACACATCTGCATTTCCAAGTAACTAATTGTAATAGAATGAATAAAATTTCAATAAACATGCAAAAGCATCATCTGTAAAGCATGTTATCCATCACCGGAATAACTATTTGTCGATAGCGAAGTATCAACACACCAGTGAATAGTTGAAACTAACGAATGGATCAATACAACCTCACCAGACCTAAACTCTATGGTTTAATAATCAAAGGATAACATCAGACAGTTAATGGGCCAAGCTTATCTGCTAGTCAGTATATGATGTGAAATAATCGAGTATTCGGTATCGATCGATGTAATTCCAATTGTACGTTCGTGTTTCCATTCATCTACATATATATATATATATATATATATATATATATATATATATATTACATCTCTATTCTATGTACGTGCTTCAATCCAAAACAAAGGTATCATGCCTCTGGATATACTCCTTGAATGTTACTGAATTTACAAAGAACAGAGAGTTAATCCAAAGTAACTCCCAACTCCCTACACAATTGAATCATATGTTTTCTGTTGTAAATACAATTTTCACGCAGAACTTCTGAACATTTTGTTTTCCTTCACTCTACGCAAAAGAATAACTTATCTTGACGGCAACAAAAAAACACTCGACGTGTAGAAGACAATTGAAATTTTTCATCTTCGTAACGAATTATAACATTCGAGCATTCAGAAACAAATAATTTCATTTCTCCGGATGAATGGTATAAATTTATCGTACGTATAGCGTGCACAGTAGATTAACCACATTCATGATCAGACTCTGTAGCATAAGCTTCACAACGACAACTCTACTTCGTTGAATGACTATCATTTTAATCAGACGCGAAAGATGATTACACTTTTGAGAATGAACAGAATGGAGTCGTATCTTGTGAAATTCAAAACTAGCTACATCACGATGAATAAATAAGATGAAATATCAGGTATCGTGTACTTCATTCCCCGTATTTCGGAAGAGGAAAATATTAAATATGAAAACTCTCATTTATCATCATGACATCTGAAAAAAAAAACACGCGGATGAAATCATTTCACATTAGATTGTATGAAATTCTTGACAGTTTTGGGTCATTTACGAAATATCCAAAGCCTCGAGAATCAGATACATGCTGCTATTGATGTATCACTTTCGTCGTTGGAAAAAAGATCAGAAAGATGAACGTTGATCAATCACGATTACATCGAGTTGAGTGTGAAATACTTCTGGTACGTGTCTCTTAAGAAGATTATCAACGCAAAAGTGATGAATGTTTGATATGTCGTTATTATGATTGATTGATTTTGGTAACTTCAATTTCTAATACGAAATATTTGAACGTGTCTTGTATCCGTCAATAAATGAAGGATGTGTCGTCATCGGTTTATATACCTGAACTTGACAGAATTCATAACAAAACTTGAATGCCAAAAAATAACATCTTGGAGTTGTGTAACTGATTTTTATATCGTTTTGAGACATAGAAGAAGGAGTTTACAACTGTTCGTGACAACTGAATTGTTCATTTAACACTGTAGTGGTCGTGTGGATGACACATATCACCCAGTACCTTCTCAAAAGGCATTCCTCTAACTATTTACTCTGCAATTACAGTTTTCTGACGCAACATATATCAACCGTGGGTTTCTTGAACCAATTGGGTGTTAAATGTCACCCGCGCGACTATTCGATGACATCTTAGCTATCGGATGAATTTTCATTTCAGTTTGATTTGTGAGTGAATTTTAATTTCGCTCATTCGAAAAGTACTCGCAAACGGGGTGGAAGGTCAAAAGACAAAATCATCCGGTAATGGTGTGGAAAATATGGAAAATTCACATGCAACGAACATCTTTGTTTCTAGTGATTCGGACACGGAGAAAACTGAATAGTGATATCAATCAAACCAATGGTATCTCGTACTTAACGATTCAGTGAAATATGGACAGACAAAGTGTTTAGTATTAGAAACCGAATGCACATACAGTCCATGTCATCATAACAAGTCAAATTAATTTTACTAAACTTGTATTTCATTCGATTACCCAAGCATTGTTATTCGTACCAAACAGTGAATGGTCGCATAATTGATTCCACCACACAAATCATCTATTCCGCGGAATGGGCATGATAATTTTTACTAAACAACAATATGAATTCGATTCAACAATAAAAAAGTTTTTGTTATATTATAAAGGTTGTTAATGTTGTCTTTAGAAATAATTTCCCAAAGCAGCAAAAATTTTGATTGCTTGACATTCATTACTGTTTAGTTGAGCGTGAAGTTGTAGCATCGAACATCGATTGCACATGACATTCAGGGTGCTGAAAGCGGGAATCGAACCTCAACATCCCACCTACCTACCTACCTACCTACACCTAACCACTTGAGCTAAACTGAACATATAATTTTGCTAGCTTTGCTTATCTCTTATAAGTGTTTGGAGAACTTATGATTAGAGGATACTGTTGAAACAATTTTGGATTTCCTAAATGAATTGATTTTGTGAAGTGTTGATTATTAAGACGAGAATCATGATAAGCATATTCCATATACGAGTTATCATCAACTCCTTTCCTGCCATTAACACATTTATGAGAAAAAAAATCGTTTATAAACAAAACAGTGTCGGTAAGGGAGGAGAGTTCGTATATTCGATTATGTTCGACTCGTTTCGGTTCACTCCGCTCGAGCGCGAATGAAATAGTTATTATTACTAAACAGCGTAGTAAAGGCAATTGAGTCTGTCAACCTAACTATAACATCCGTCATATTGATCATACATGGACTACCGTACCATTTTGTTGAAATCACGAATTTTTACTGAATTATATTTAGTAGAATAAAATGATTGCTTAGTGCTTTCAGCGAAACAAGGTTTTACTAAACGATAATGGTGAACGCCGCTATTCCAGTTTTCTCCGTGGACGATACCGCGACTGGTCTCGGTATCGACCCCGAGATCGAGACGACATCGAGACCGATACGAGACGAGACGACAGTCTCGACCGAGAATCTCCACTCAAGACCGAGATCGAGACCGAAAAACTATTTCTTTCCTTTGGGTTCCGATTTTGAAACTCTCTGAATTGGAAAGAGTGATATTTTCTTTCTAACGAAGCCTTTCTCAGGCAGCCAGAAGGAAACCTATCTTCCTATTCAAGTGGAATTTTCACTCTTCTGTATACACTGTAAGAAAAACTTTGGAAAACTTCCAGTACCGTACTGGAAGCAATTGACCTGTACATTTGTACTGAAAAATGACATTCAAATCATGAAAATTCCACTACACGTATCAGGAAATTCTTGTATTTATACTGGAGAATTGAAGTAAAAAACATGAAATTTCATGTGAAACACGGAAAAATTCCAGTACAACAGGAATTTTCTGAAAAATTTGTCATAAACAGAAATTTTCCAGTTCCTGCAGGAACCATGGTACCGGAAAATTCCAGTTTTTTTTAACAGTGTATTTAGAGAGAACGTGTACAGAGATTCAGATTAGGTATCCAGAGGGAGGCAACGGATGAAAAGTAAGGATTTTAAATAAAAACCAGAATGATGCACACATATGAAAGTGTTTTTTTTTTTAATTTAATTGTTATTTGAATAGGTCGAAATAAATATTTTTTCAACGGGAATAAATATTTTTTTGATATAGACAAATGTGTGCTTTGGAACAAGAATCAAATACTAAATTTTGCCAAACCAACAAAATATTGATTTCAGTCAAAGAAATAATTATTCCAACCTATTCAAATAACAATTTCTTAGATTCAAAGAAACACTTTTATCTGTGTAGCACTTCGTTTATTTTTATATTGTATGTTCTTATATTCTTATATTCTTATCGTGCCAGGAATGGTTAGATTTTTCAATTTCCAAAACCCAAGCGTGTATTGCCTATAATGACAATGGGCCCCAGACTGGGCCCATCCTCTTTAACCCAGTATTGGGGAATGACGATGGGGCCCATGTTGGCTCAATCTTGGCCCTGTTGTGCTTTCCTATACAATTATAGTTGAAAAAAATGGAGATAATAAATCTTAGTGCGGGCACATTTGAACTTGGCCCCAATTTGGACCAGCGTTAGGCCAAGATTGGGGTGAATTTATATCCCGAGCATGTGTGTACAATCCTCAGCGTGTAAGAATTTTGGTCCCACTCTGGCCCAGTCTTGGGCCCATATTGGCAGGATGGGGCCCATGCTGGCCCGGGGTGGGCCCCATTCAATATACATGCTAGGGATTTTCCAATTTCAAAACAAAAAGGAAGGGGCAATATTGATTGCCTAGTCTGGGTTCATGCTGGGCCCGTGGTGTTACCAATTCTCGGGCAAAGCAATACGGCCAAGCTGGGAACGATGTTATCATCCCAGGGTTGGTCCCACGTTGGGTAGCATGGGCACCCACCCTGGGCATAGATGGGGCCCGCCGTCAATACACACTTGGGAAGGTATATTCTGTGATTTTAAAAATTGATGCGCAGTGCGACCCCTCAATAACAACGCTCACTCTCTCCCTTCGACGCGTGTCAAGAACCGTTCGAATAAGAAAGAGAGGGGAGCTCTCTTATTGAGAGGTCGCACTGTACAAGAATTTCGTTCATGCTGCTTTTGTAAAGCTTTTGGTGCATCTTCACTCCTCCAGTTCTGTCACGAAGACAGATTTATCATGTAAATACTCCAAGTCATATGTAAATTTGAAACGAGATTCTGTCCCTGAATTACATTTTCTTGTAAGTCTTGTTCTAATAACAAGATTGAAAGTGAAAAATTTTTTATCCCATCTTGTTATTCATTGTAATTTGAGTTGTATATAATTCGAATGCTTAACAAATTCATGGATTTGGGAAAAAATTATGAAATCATACTTCACATGTATTAAAATTCAGAATTTATTTCCCATGGAAATTGAGAAAATATGAAAATGAGTGACATTCGTCACCCTCGCGAACAATTTCGTTGAAAAATGAGGCGCGACCACTCCAGGATTGTAAATAGAAATAATATATTGCTCACGATATTCTGAAGAATTGTCAGTATTACATGAATTTTTGAAGAACTGGAAAAATTTCTAATACAAAAAGTATTCGGAGTGTGAAATACAAGTTTGGCGTGCACTTTGGAGTGAAAGCGATAAGGAAACATTCCTGAAATTCCTGTTGATTTCTATATTCTGCATTTGGAAATTGAATTTCTGAATGATCAGTTCGATTCCATGGAAACGATTCAACGATCACTCGCAACAATGCCTTCCTACTTGTAGAAAAAAAAGTTGAAGGGTGATTCATGTAAGAATTAATATGCCAAATTAAACCCCAAAGGTGCGACTTGATATTGAAGAATTATTGACGTTTCAAAGAGAATTCACAGGCGCTCAGAATAAAAAATGACAAAATAGGACAAATAGTGATAGAATAGAACAATAGTTGAGAATGAGGAGTATAAGGTGAAGGCGAGAATGAAACACAAAATGAATGAGAAGGGGACATCGCGTGGAGTGAAGTCGCGTGACCCCAGTTTGTGATCTTACATCAGAATCTTGCCATCGACATTTTCCGGTACAAAGGACCGCGGCGAATAGCTTATTGACTTGGTTAATCAACACGGTAGCTGATAAGGAGTTGAAAATGTTTTCATCACCTAATCCTATATATTTCCTTTCAATTTGTTAATATTTAGTTAACGGACTTTTGTGTTATCTACTTTCAATTATCCTACGTATTCTCGCATGTTTTTGTTAACCTTTCGTTCTGCATTGCAGTCCAACATCTGAAACTTTTCCAATAATATAAAATGTACACTGAGAAAATATTATCCTTTCAATTACGATAGAACCATACTTGAAAGAGCAGGGATTGTGAAATATTGGAAATAAATATTGCTGTTACAACCTTTTTTTTTAGAAGTGAACATTGCAATATTCAACATGATTCAACCAAAATATTGTCATCGGAGAAAGGCACTTTATAAATGATTCCTTGAAAGTTCACTGAGTGAGGATTGAACTCAGGTCTTGCGAGTGAGAAACCTAGTCTCTATCACATCAGCAGATCTTCGAGTGGACGACGAATCACTCAAATTGCCATTTATTGTAATAGGACCGTTGAAGTCACACAATTCGCCATAGATTCCGTAGAGGAATAAAGTCCTACCAATACTGGCACATTGTCGTCTCTCGAACATATTGAATAATCATACCAACTCTGGCCTAATGCTGGCAATACTTCGGCTCACTACAACAGCCAAGTTGCTAAGATCGTGATTTTAATGCCAGTTGACTACCGATTTCTATGGAACATATTGAATGCTAATACTAACTCTGGCTCAGTAATTGTGCAGTCTGGTCTCGTCAAAGTGACCGTGTTATTGGAAAGATCAGTGAAATTCCTATCCACTATCTATTCCGTATTAGAACAACATTCCATCGATACTGGTGCAGTATCGTCTTTTTTTCGTATTTTACCATCCAACTAACTCTCATTCGGTACTGGCACGGTTCCGTTTCTGTATAGTCTGAGTATTCTCCGAACATTATTAATTCGACACTGACTGAAGACCGTCTGACCGCGCAAGCCAGTACTGTCTGAAATCCGGCAAACATTTAACGCCAGTTTGGAAACGGTAATGATTCTGAATGGTCACAGTTATATCTGCCGAAGTCTGGCAAATGTAACTTGGCGAGTACCGCGCCATTTGTCAACTCTGGCTATTTCCACATAGGTACAAGGGCCTCCACTTTAAGTAGGCCTAGGGCCTTCAAGGGATGAAAGACGGCCCTGCTCCGTGCTGAAATTTCGAATGGTAACGCACTTGCAGGAAAGCATTATATCTAACCTTGAATTTCAGTGTATGATAGTTCACTTCAGTGTAAACAAAGTAACCCTGCTTCAAAAATCCGATTTAAACTGATCAACTCTCCAATCAGTTTGAATCAGATTTTTGTCCTGGAATTTTCCTATTTGATCTCATTCAATATTAGGTTGGTAAGAAAATCTTGCGACACTTTTTTTTTTTAATTAACCTATTTTTTCTAATAACAAAGTTCGAGAACATTCGAGAGTCGTCTATGCGAAATTAGTCTAGAACCTTCCATACCGCAATGTTTTTTAAACCAGTCAGTTGTTCCGCGCAGTCAGTACGAGCAAAAATGGAACAAAGTGCATTTCGAGCAATCGCTTATTACGAATTTTTCGAGGGCATTCTGCAAGAGCTCCAGCCGCTAGTATTTGCAGCGCGTTCAAGTCAGACGTTGTTCATCATTCAACTTTATCTCGTTGGTATCAACGTTGCCGTTTGAACGATACATTTTTTGAAGACAAACCCAGGTCTGGCAGGAAATCAGCTGTTAACGATGAAAAACTGCGTGCACTTATAAAGGCAAAGCCTAACCCGTCTTCACGAGAATTAGCCAACAAACTCGGTTGTAGCCACCTCACAATTCTCCAACATTTACAGGAGATGGAATATAGAAAAGTTGTGTTGTCTCGGATACCACACGATCTCAGCGAATCAAACAAAGCGTGACGGGTGTCTATATGTCTTTCACTCCTGCATCGCCCGAACAGAAGAGTTTTTCTTCGAGAAATCGTCACTGGAGATGAAAGTTAGGTGCTCTATGTTGACCACACACGCAAGCGGCAGTGGCCACCGAAAGGAGAAAAACCAGAGCCAACCCCTAAACTGCCTCGCGGAGTACAGAGATTATTACTCTGTTGTTGGTGGGATTCTGAGGGCTTGCTCCATTACAAATTGCTACCATACGGAGAGAAAAATATCGCTGTCATAAGGATACTGGATAGTTGTTATGACTATCCAAAGTTTAGTGGTATCAGTATCGTTGCTATGATGATACAAATCATCCGAGGAACGATATAGATCGCCAGCATAGCCATCTGTATCGTCACCATAGCGATACAGTATTGTCACTACAGCTATCTCTTCTTAACCATACTTCAGATCGTTATAATAGCCATACTTTTTTTCCCGTGCAGGTGAAACCAGGATATCGGCGGAGACTTACACTAGACAACTGCAAAAACTGGCTGAAATTATCAAACTAAAAAGGCGTAGACGTGTCCAAGTTCGACTTCTCCATGACAACGCTCGACTCCACGTAGCTGAGATGACACAAGACTGTATTTCGCAGCTGGGTTGGGAAATTTCACCACATCCACCGTATTCACCAGACCTGGCTCCTACTGACTACCATCTACTCCGGCCATTGAAAAATTATTTACAAGATAAGGAATTTGATGATCTCGCCGATCTCGAGAATGCGCTGAACAACTTTTTCAACTCACGACCAAAACAATTTTGGACGGAGGGCGTGCAAAGTTTACCAGAGCGTTGGGCACGAGTTGTAGATGCAAAGGGAGCGTACATCACTCAATAATATTACATTAAGAAAATAATAAAAACTTTTTTTTTTACTTTTTTTGTGTGTTGCAAGACTTTCTTACCAACCTAATACAATCGGTTTGAATAGGACATTTCTACTCGATGGGATATAATCAGTGAATTCGAATGTACATGATCCGAATTTCCTAATTATATCTCATTGAGTAAAAATTCCCTATTCAGACCGATTAAATTTGAATGAGATCAAATAAGAAAATTCCTGGACAAAAATCTGATTCATACTGATTGACCAGTTGATAGGTTTCAATCGGATCCTTTAAGCAGGGAATTGTTTATTAGTTTTGAAAATGTCTACTTTTGTGCCAACTAAAGCGTATTTGCGGGGAATTTTATTGCACTACCTTATTATTCAAAAGAAATCTGCATCTGAAGCACATAGAATTCTTGTTGAGACTTATGGTGACAATGCTCTGTCGGATACGACATGCAAAGACTGGTTTCGACGCTTCAAAAATAATCATTTGGAACTTGAGGATAAAGAACGTTCTGGCGCACTGAAAAAATTTGAAGACAGAGAATTGAAGGAAATACTCGATAAAGACCGATCTCAGACACTAGCAGATTCTGCGAATTCTAATTGTCGTTTCACTTCTACAAACGATCCAAACTTCAACACATAGAATTTGGGAGAATCAGAAAACCTATGGTAATTCATTCAAACTCTGGAGAAGTCTGAAAATTTCTGGAATATTCTGGAGAACTCTTGCTTAGTAAACACGTCTTATGACTGAAAATTGGCCAATCCTGCCAATATGGGCCCAAAACTAGGCCAGAGCGGGGTCAGAGTAGGCCAGAGTTCATACACGCTAGGAATATGAATACCTCTGAAAAGTTATAAATTTTTTGGAGAATAATGGAAACTCCGAGAACCTATGAACATCTCTAAAAAAAAGTCTTCACCGAAAATCTCTCAAAATTCCAATGCTTTTCAATGAGATGTTTTAAAGTTATTTGTGTACAGTTTTATATGAGATCACAACGAATTCATGATTTTTTTCTCTCATTCCTTCCAATTGAATATGTTTTTCAATATAATAAAAGCTAATAACATTTTTCAATACATTGTAAAAACTGATTTGCGATCAATGTTCGAAAATAAAACACCGATATATGAGCACGAAACCTCAGTGACTCAACATAAATATGTTGTTGAAGTTCGAATCGTTTATAGAAACGAAACGAAAATTCAAACTCACAACATTTGAGAAATTATCAGGGTTTGTGTCCTCGAATGAACTCCTTGGAGCTGGAAACATCGTTCGAAGCATGCATCACAAATCCCTGAGTTTTTAACAGCTGAGTATCTCGTTATTCGATGTCAATGAACGATTCAAACTTCAGCAGCATACATAATGACACTGCAAAAGATATATTCCTATATATTTATGTGAAGTAATTAACACATACATGCGTTAGGAATTTACCAAACTTGTCCGGAAATTTACTGTGAAATGTTGGGAAAAATCCCACAAAGTTTGGAATTTTTAGATAAATGTATGGGAAATTTCATATAAATGTACCGGAAATTGATTTCCTAATCAGTGATTGGAATTTTCCGGTTGGTGTACACAGGGAAATTCCGATTATCTTTCACAGTGTAGTGTTTCATACTCAGATACTGGTGTTGATTTTCCAACACTTGTTGAACATCAGTGTTGAAAACGCACGTGTAAGTTTCAGTTGTGATGTTTCATATTCCTGAACACACAATTCCTGTGAACAATTGAATTCCACTTCTCACATAAGCCATGAACTCGGAACATCTCGATGAACATGAATGAATATCGTTATGAAATAAATGTCAATAACAGCACCGAAATTGAGATTACGGTCTAGTACATATTTAATGACGCTCACCACATCAGAGAAAATGTAAAAACAGAAGGTATGTTGTTGATGTTCGTATCTTTCATAATATCAATTAAATCCCAGCTGCCACTCGGTAGAAAAACAATTTCATTATACATAGGGATTTCATGTTTGAATAGAATTTCTCTCATATCCTCTGGAAAAATAATTCTTCTGTTATATGTGTGGAATCTGATGATTTTTGTTCTAGATTTTACCGTATTCTCTAATTATCAACACACGCATTCGTACAATATCGTCCATATGTAGTACTTTTAACGACACCGAGTCATGATATAATTAAAATCTCTGCAAATCCCAACCTCACGACAAACTAAAAGCACAAATAGAGAGTACTACGGAATTATTTTCTTATTCTCATTCTTATACTGAGAAAGAAAAAGAACAAAAATTAAATTCAGACTGAAAATTTCAAAGAATCATCATCAATTGGAATAAAAACAAACGTTAACTTCTATACAATGAAAGTGCTTAAGCATTGTTCTATCTTTGAAATCTGTGGAACTCCCCAAAAATCGATACGTTAAACACAAATCTGGATTATATGGAGTACGATGTCATTCACATTGGATTATGTGGAAAAGGAGGACAAGGTTTGTGTACTACTGACCTTTGCCAATCAACGACAATTTTACAATTCAATCGATATATAAAAACTTATTATTATCACGAGCGGTTATTTATTTTTATAACGTAACGAAGGTATATGTGAGTATGCAGTTAATCAGAACAACAACTGTTCCTCGCCAACTATGATTCACTTATATCCTTCTCTCAAGGTATGAATCAGTCATATAATTCGTTCTATTGTTTCAGGTACTTGTATGTGCAGATGATATGTATTCCCGGTTCGATTGTACGCCATATTCCAAGCGTCCGATTTTAAGCAATCTCAGTTCGAATGGTAGGTGCCTAGGGAAATTCAACTTCGATTAACCCTCTCGGCATACACAGAGGGTGATTTCGCTCTTCTTCTTTTCCTCCTTTTCTCATTCTTGGACTTATGAAGATATTCGCTTCCAAACACATGTGTATGAATACGGTATCTGAGAATTCACACACCGAATTTTACAGATTACTTCTAAAATGAAAACAGTTATTCAAATCAAGGATTCAATTTTGTGAAATTATTATGAAAGTCTCAGCATAACACAATCTATTGAATCCCATAATATGATATTAGCCCTTGTGTACCACACTTCACAGGAATCACATACTTCCCACACACAGCATTTTAGTTCTAAAAGATATCTCAAGCCAAATTTAAGAAGTCTCATGCAATATGAAAAGATATCTTGGAGAGATCTGAAACAGTTCTCACTTCTAAAAGATTTCTTTTAGATGTCTCTTAGAGGTAAGAACTGTTTTAGACATCTTGAGGATATCTTTTCATGTTGTATAAGACTTCTTAAACTTTTCTGAACAGTTTCTCAAGATATCTTGAAGACCAGAAGTGCTGTGTGGGTTGCCACACTGGGGTGATTTCCACTTTAGAGAAAAAAATTGTTATAACAAAATGGACTATTGAAGATTTTTTGCTTGTCAATTTTTTCAGAACTTTATTTGGAAAGATCTTATAGATTATACAGTCGAAAATCAAATTTGAGTATACTGAAAAAAGTGAAGTATGGAAAGGGAAATGAAAAAGCGAATGTTTTCACAATAAAATTCATGATTTCATTATTTCTTAATATTTTAAACTGAAAATTGTACATCATACTTTTGGAATGTTACTCTTTGAGGGAGAAATTATTTCCTCAGTGGCTGCTGATAGTAAAGTATTTATTCTGAGGAATGAAGGGATGAAATTTGTAAGAAAATGAACCATGTTTGTTCATCAAAAATTTTCAATTCAGAACTTTCGATAACTGCTGCAGGCAGGATAATGGGTCCACCAGAATGTTACTGCGCCACAAAGAAGTGGTATCCTTCGGCTATCGATAGATGTTGCTTTGGGCCCCTTGCCCTGAGATAAAGACTCGCAAAATTGAGGTAGAATGGGGCTGGGGTGGATTTTACTCCAGTGTGGTGAACAAAGGTTGGTTTCAATAATATGATATCTAATTTTAAGATTTTGCCCCAATTTTGATCAAATATTGTTCAATTGATTCATGAATTTCTCACATTTGAATAAGAAATCCTGAAATTCCATACCTTACATTCAATTCAATAAATGTATGGAATTTCATATGGAAATATTAAATTTCAAAAGGAATTTTTCATCGAATTTAAGAATTTTTTCGAAAGTGTGGTTTAAAGAGTGTTGACTTGGAATCTTAAATTAGTCAATTATGAACTATATTTCTTATATTTCATTTTTAGTTTGAATAGCTTGAGATGTGCGCATTGTTGTTCCAATGTTAGCGGAGGCTTGATTCAATGGTTCTGCCATGATTGGCCGATGCATAACTTTTGCTATAAAACCAATGCGAGCACAAACTTGCTCCAATACTGTCTCAACACCTTTCATTTTCGTATTGACGACACAGGCACGATATTATTTCTATTGTCAATCAACGTTGGCCCAATATGAATCCCCTACGCTTGGCTGTCACGCCTGGCCCCAGACATCGCCCGTGGTCAACACCGGCGAAATTACTAAATTTTCACATTGGGGGATACGTCCCTGATATGACAGTTTTTCTATTTTGAGTTACTATTCAAGAGATATGTCAAAACTTTACAAATACTTTGGCAATCGAGAATAGCACGTCGCACTTTTCCATCATTTTTCATGATTGCAAACTTGTATATTGCAAATCCCGATTGAATTTACTATGAGGAAGGAAAAATGAAATCATTCTTCTTACTTTTCTCCTCCATGTATGGAGATTTCGAGTTCACCTCGATTTCCTAGCAAGCATACATGTTCTTGCATCTAATGCTTCCGAGATGCATCTTTTTCTATGCATCCTCTCTCATATTGTACCATTACTTCCAGGTCCACAAATTTTCATTCAAATCTCGGATGAAATCGTATACTTATGCTTACCACATTCTTGAATAATATTTTACGCTGAATTTATACACGTTTGGAAATTCGATCGTTGGTTTCCGACAGCAATGTACTGCTCACACGGTGAGAAAGTAACAACACATGAATTTTCTGAAGTATATAAATTCAAACGCCAAGAAAGAAAGAAACTTAACCTTATCGAAGATCGTACTTCGAAGCATTTTCAATCGGAGTGAAATATTGGCTTTGAGTAACATATTGGATTTATTAGGTGTGCGAGTTGAAACTCGGCTTTTTTCTGTTGAATTCAGTTTTATTAAAAAGATACTTCTTTCAAGAATTATCAATTAAAATATTCGCCGTTATTATCTACAGTCTTTTGCCATTTATCGGGTAGTAGATAAATGCCTTCACGATAGAAACTTGGTGGTTTTGGAACAAAATAGTTATCGAGCTATTTCCGGACATCTTCGATATTCATGAAGTGCTGCTCCTTCAAATATGACCACATTGATCTAAATAAGTGATAATCAGAAGGAGCTAAGTCTGGTGAATATGCCGCATGAGGTACAACTTCCAAGCCTAAATTGAAGATGAGTTCCTGGGTTGGTTTTGCTGTATGTGGACGTGCATTATCATATGCGGCAGGATCACTTTTCGCCTTCCTTGCCCCATAAACGGTCTTTTTTCCTCCAGAGCATCACTTACTTTGATCAGCTGGGCCCGGTAACGCTCAGCTGTAATAGTTTGGCCAGATTCGAGGAGCTCGTAGTAGATGATTCCTTTCAAATCCCACCAGACACAGAGTAAAACTTTCTTTGCATGAATATTCGGTTTTTCAACTGGTGTAGATGGCTGGCCCGGATCAACCTATGCTTTTCTACGTTTAGGATTGTCGTACAAAATCCATTTTCCATCACTCGTAATGATTTTATACAGAAAATTCTTCTTCTTGAACCGAAAAAGCAAATTCATGCGAATGGCAACTCATCGTCTTTCATTTTCTTCCGTCAGTTTATGAGGAACCCATCCTCCTTCCTTTTGTATTTTTCCCAATGCATGCAATCGAAGTGAAATTGCTTGACGAGTAACTCCTAACTGTTCTAAAAGCTCTTCTTGAGTTTGACATGGGTTTTCATTCAGTAAAACTTCAAGTTCTTCATCCTCAAATTCGTTGATTGCACCTGGACGTGGATCGTCCTCAAGACTGAAATTTCCATTACGAAATCTTGTAAACCACTTTTTCACTGTTGAATGGCTCACAGAATGTTGACCCAATGTCGTATTAATCAATTCCATAGCTTGAGCAGAATTTTTATTCATTTGAAAACAGAATAGAATAAAATGGCGTAAATGTTGCTTATCGAAATCCATCTCATTGAATGAATACACAGGAAGTTACTACTTGAAAATGACTGATATGACAACTGCAATGTCCATGTTACATATATCCAAAATGGCGGACGAATTGGATGCATTCAAATATTTTGTTTCATGCAACCAACTTAAAGCCGGGTTCCAACTTGCACACCTAATACTTTGAGTAACATTTTCTTTGGATAATGAATAATCTTTGTTATTGATCATTGAAATTTTAATAAATCGAAGAAAAACATAAAAGTGGATTCTGATTTATTTATATAGAAATAAAAGTCTCACTCAACATGCCCACACAGCACGCAGTTCTTGAAGATATTTAAAAGAATACTCAATTGAGAGATCTTCAAGAACGTTCTTGAAGAGTTCTTAAGGATATCTTTCAGAAGTGTTGGAAAGACATCTTGTGAAAGATTTCTAAAAGATGTCTCGATTCAAGACATCTCCAAGACGACCATGCGAGGTATCTTAAAGATATCTTTGAGAAGCGTTCGAAAGATATTTTCCTGGAAAACAAAATATGTTTAAGAAAATAGATTGTCAGCAGGTTTAGGTTATAAATACCTAATCATATGAATTGACACGAATAACACTCGGAATGTGCCTTGAATTATAATCGAATTACACATGTGATAAATTCGGTCACAAATCGAAAGCTTGAAAAATCTATAAACATGCCGAAAGATTTTAAATTCTGCAAAAATTACGATTTTGTAACCTTTTAATACCCGCGCTGAAATTAACGAATCTTCAAGACACAAATATTTTACAAATCACTGAACTTTTTACGCTCAATTTTATGTACAGCCTTCAAGTGAATTCAAAAAAATTCTCATTCATACTCATTGATAAGTTATTCTCTGATAACGTTGGGGTAGAAATAATTTAGGAAGAATCTGTGGTATCCACGACCAACTTATCTGACATTTGTTTATATAATAACAGTTTTTTCAAAAGATCCCTTCTATTCTGAAAATGTACACCACTGACACGATTCCACTGTGTTATATTGACAATCATAAGCATCAAAACCGAACTGTCTCTATGGCTCAGGTCACTGAAGCGTAAGTACATCGTAAGATGCGCGGGTTCGATTCCCGCAACCTCAAGGATTGCAATAAAGTCAACTTCATAGGAGTGCGAGAGCGACAAAGACAAATATGGGGGGAGGGAGGAGAAGGAAAAAGAAGAGGTGTTAGAATTTTTTTTCGTGAATAAATTCAAGCTTCTTCCAAGACATTTTTATGAATTTTGCAAGACATCTTTAAGAAATCTTGAAGAGCTCTTTTAGATTTCTTAATTTCTTCTTAAAGATATATTGGAGAAGTCTTCGAGACATCTTTTAGAAATCTATTCATGTTGTATAAGACATCTTTTCAAATACGAAAAGATATCTTTTAGAAAATTCTTCAAGACTTCTTGTACTTTTGGAAGATATCTTTTAGAATTCTAAAAGATATCTTCATGTCTGTTTGGGTGCCTAAGATCGCACGATAGAAAGCTCCCATCAGTGTGAAAAAATGTGCTACAAAAGTATGCGATTTTTCACTCGGGGAATCTGTCATTTGGGAACAGGATATTCTTTCAATGCTTGACCCCATCAAGATACGATGACTAAAAAGTAGGGTAATTCATAACAGTATACACTGTTCTCTTGACGCGAACAATAGTATGTAAAAACATCCAACTCTCCCTTTGTATGAAATTTATGTTATGACTTCATCTCTGAACGCTTTGAAAAGTTCCAATTCATTCTAAATGCTATGGTGATTATCTCAAGTGTTTCAGTGATATTCAAAGTCCATCAACAACGTCAAAACTCTTCGACGATACAAGAAAAAGAAAAATAGAGGAAACTTTTCTCATTGAAAAGCGTACGTTACATGATATTTAATTTAGAGATAATTTGAATTGAAACGAACACTGTAACAATATGAACAACAAATTCAACCAACAGAATGAATCTTTCAAAAGTAGCAGAGTTGGAAAATCTGCGAGGCCAGAATATGCTGTACATGACGTACGTTTCGGAAGAATTCTCTTGGAATGAACACATCGAAATATTCCACAATCAACGCATTAATCTAAACGAGCTTACACGTGTTTTTGCCTTCAAAAAATTTCAATCAATTTGTAGAAGACGTGTAGTAAACAAGAGGATTTCACCTTTCTCGCGTATTTCTTTCATTTTTCATCCAGAACTGAATTTTGACTAGAATTTTGATAAGAACCAGATACATATTATGTGCTCGCCCACATATCTGTGCGAGCGTGAAAGGAAAATGACGATAAAGAGAGAGAGAGAGAGAGAGAGAAAGTGCGGGATGAGGGAAATAGTGATAGTAAATGAGTATAAGGGTTGAAAGCAAAGCACGAGATGGAGAAGAAAAAAGACGAACAGATTTGTAGGGTAGATGTGGAAGCATAAGAGAATGAGATATAGGGAGGGATGCTGAGCTGTATCGATTTCTCCTCTTCTCTCCGACTATATGACGTCACGAATATGTCTAACCGGCACAGAGACGAAGATTTAGACACCGCTCGTTCTTCGATCACTGACATCAACCCTCCCCCATGTTCTTACTATACGGTGTGGCTAACGTCATTCATTCAGAGATCTAAACGATATTTATTTAGATGCAGACAGCAATATAAGGAGGAATACGGTTGTAACAGGGGAAGTATAAGGGAAAGAAGTAATGATCTTTTTCGTCTTCTCATCTCCCTTGTCATGATATGGTACTCGAAAGAATGCCTGCCGAAACCATTCCTTCATATAAGACGTACGGTTATGTTTGACGAAGAGTGATAATAATGAACTTCTGATGGGGAACAGATTTCTTATGGATTCTTCAGAATCACGAATATTCAATTCCAACGTGACGATGTGCTTGAAAAATTGAATTATGATGAATAGCAGAGATGTTTATTCCAGGTATTTAATACACGCGTATCCCAGGAGGTACCATATGACACTCACGGAGAAGAAAAGTATTGCTGGCATAACAAGCAGGTCTGTTACTATAGCGCTTACAAGACAAATTAGCTGAAAGAGCAAGAAAAATGATTGACACAACTATACTTTTTTGCTGACGTAAACAAATTTGTTAACAGAACTAACGTCTTAGTTGCTGGAGTGAATTTTTTTGCAAGGACAACAAATTTCTTTGTAGGCGCTATAGTAGCAAACCATTTTTTCTCAGTATATGTATAATACAAATAGGAACAACTATGATGTACAATCGAAAATATTTATGTAGTTGGACTTATATATCATGCGTACACGGAGAAAATTTATTGACGAAAGATTACCCAAAGTTGAGTAAAACGAGGACATAGTGGCGTTGCGGTGAAGTTTGAAAGCCGGTTGACTTCGTTTTACTCGACTACAGATAAAAATTCATTCAAATGTTTTCATTATGTTCACGAGTTGAGTGTTGTAAGAAAACATTTGAATGAATTTTCATCTGTAGTCGAGTAAAACGAAGTCAACCGGCTTCCAAACTTCACCGAAACGCCACTATGTCCTCGTTTTACTCAACTTTGGGTAATCTTTCGTCGATACATTTTCTCCGTGTACAGTCAAATTCATTACCACACACGGAGAGAAGAGAATAGTGATATTTACACGGAGAGAAGTATACGGTAACCATTGCTAGAAAGAATAGGAATTGGGTGACAGATATTCCAAAATTGTAATAAGTACTATTTAAAATCGAAGTGAGTGCGATAAAATCTTTACGTTACCATGGGAACGATAGGTTAACATCGTAATGATCACCAAATCGCGAGTCAGCACTCAATTCTTATCCTAAAGTCGCGATGAGAACTATAGCGAATAGTAATCAATCCCATACACTTTTCTCAGTGTACCACGCTAGCATAGTATTCGGTCTCATCTTATATAAAATCGTGATTGTTACTGTATAGGAATAGAATTCTTCGCCATTTTTCTGGTAATAATATATGCGTATCATAGTAATTATTACCAGAAAAATTGTAAAGAATTCTATTCTCATATAGTAACAATCACGATTTTATATAAAATAGGACCGAATACTATGTTAGCATGGTAAATATTACCATTCTTTTCTCTCCGTGCATACATATAGTGAGTCCATAATCTGTATGATAATCTTTATCATATTTCTCATAGGTTTTATCATATAATTGATTGCTGTCGCTGTTTTTATCATACATTTCTCTCTGTGTAAATGCACAGATATCCATGGATCATTTCATATATTTGATCAAACCTGTAACTAGGACCGAACTTAGCGTTGTGGAGGCCCTGGAGCTGAGAATTGTGGGAGCACATCATCCATGGAGAATCGAATTTCACTGTTGAATCAACTTTTTGAGTATTATATACAGGATGATTCAGACCTCGCGCACCGTACTTCATAGACATATTCTTCAGTCAAAATTCAATAATTTTCCGTTGAAACAAATTTTTTTGAGGCCTAGTTTTTGGGATACGAGCATTTTTAGATTTTTTTACAAATCCAAATAACTCAAAAGCATTGTGTGCTACAAACCTCAACTTCATACTATCGGTTAGGTTGGAAAACGGTGGATCTCTGGGAGAAAAATTGAATTATCCTGTCATTCTTTGTTTTGGAGCTATAAAAATTTAAAGTTCCTAAGTTCTGATTGGCTGAAAGCCAAACAATTTCAAATCGCTATGAGTCTGAATTGAGACAGAATAGTTCAATTTTTTTCCAGAGATCCGCCGTTCTCCAACTTAGCCCGTAGTATCAAGTTGAGGTTTGTAGCTCACAATGCTTTTGAGTTATTCGGATTTTTAAAAAAATCTAAAAATGCTTGTATCTCAAAAACTAAACCTCAAACAAATTTTTTCTAACGGGAACATATTGAATTTTGACTGAAGAATATGCCTATGAAGTACGATGCGCGAGTTCTGAATCATCCTGTATACATTTTATCCAGACTGTATTGAAGAATTACGGAGTTCCAGATTGTAGGGGCCTCTGTTAGGTGGGAAGTCTGGGGCTCAAGCTCTCGAAGCCTTGTCTTGAATACGACCCTGCTTACAACAATTCATGTGCACCGAAAAGAAGTAGTGAATCCAACCTCGTCAGAGCCTTCTTCACCCACGGGCAGTGCCGTCTTTCTGCATAGGCTTTGTAGGCTCGGGCCTAGGGCCCCATAGCAATAGGGGCCCCCGACTCCTTGAATCACAATTTTCTTTCAATTCTACAAGAAAATAATTTTTGATAATAAAAAAAGTAAAATATGAGCTATGGATATTAAAATTGCACAGCCAAACGAACATATTGATATATTCATAATTGATTCAAATTTCCAAACAGATATTACTATATATAAGTAAAAGAATTCCCTTACATGAGCCCCCAAGCATTCTGAGCCTAGGGCCCCTTAACTATGAAAGACGGCACTGCCCACGGGCATGATTCGGTCCCCACTTATCAAACTCTCTCCCCCTCCCCAATAAGTAACAATTTGTTTATCATTTTTTTTATTAGGGTGAAGGAAACATCTTCACTGTAAAAAGTCCGACTGAAAGTGGCTGCATCTTACTCGAAAACCTGACTGAAATTCAGTCTTTTCCATTGTGTCGGCATTTGTTTTCGATGCTTACTTTCAGCTGGAATAGGGCTAGTTTTGGCTGCATCTTAAAATAAGCTGATATTAAGGTTGGAAGTAAGTTTTACTTTCCACTGTGTTGTCTCCAAGACACACATGGAAGAGACAACTCGGTTTTCTGGTGAGACCCTCGTTTGAGATTGAAAAATTATCAACATTCATTAATTCTCTCTTAGTTTCCAGTAGGAATGGACTTATTATATCAAACTTCCGAACACAATTCAGCTTCTGAGTACAATATACCAAAATCACTGGAATGCAAAATTTTATCACTGTAAAAAGAAAGTCTTAAATTCAGCTCATTTCATGGCTGGATCTATGATGCAAACAAATTAAGCCGAAAAAACAATCGCCGACACAATGGAAAAAGCATTGTCTGAAGTTAAGATGCAAACAGATTAAGACCCTCTTTCCACAGTGATTGGCAAAATGAAGTAAGATACTCTCTAAATCTGAAAGAGTAGAAAATCGCACGTTTCACTCCACTGAGTGTCAGAAGTGAGCCTGTCCGCTTCGAGTGGAATTTTCACTCGTTTCGAGTGACCTCTCACTCTTTTAGAGTAAAAAATTCACTCTAGCGTCGAAGTGGTTGTGAATTTCTAGCCTCAAACCTTAGAATATCACTCTAAAAGAGTGGAAATTTCACTCGAAAATTCGACAGGCTCACTTCTGGTTGGCTAAAGAGTGAAATCTCACTCCAAAGATTTCAGAGAGTGAGTTCCCAGTAGCGGTTTAAGTCTTGGTACAGGTCTCTATATATACGTGAGACATTCTTTGTCAAATTAACTCACCACTTCGCGCTAGATTTAAATTTTTTAGGTGGACAAGTCTTCTAACTCGCGATCGAGTAGCAGGGTCAGACATTTCAGAAAGACCTAGAGATCCAAAGACTAATCAGAATTTTCGTGAAAGTGACGAGTTAGCCAATATGGCGGTCAGAGCAAAGAGTAGACATGACGATAATGAGAGAAATCAGTTGTAGAACTACGCAATATATATGCTAGATAGCCATAATGATCGGAACATGTGCTTTGGCATCCCAGATTAGATCCATTTCGTTAATTTCCTGAAATTCCGAATAATGGTTGCAATATGGCACCTACAAACTGATTCAAAATTCCTGGAAATATGGAAGAGGACTTTTCTTGGGGTCGCTGATTCTGAATCCAATAACACATTTCCGAAACCATAACTCGCAAATTCAATATGCCGATTGAATCAAAATATAAGAAAATGATCCAGATCAAGTATCACGTCATGAATGAATGTCAAATGTTTTGTAGAATTGATCCTTCTCAGCCCAAACAATATTCAGACGTTGATGCATTCAAATTGTTTTTTGGTCCTTTGATTATGCTAGAATATTGAGAATCTTTGTATGGTTCAGATTCTCCGTTTCATCCGAGATTTAAATTATCAATTTCAGTGAAATATCAAAAAATATTTGGTTTATATCTCACAGTTTCTGTTCATAGAAGGCTTCGAGGGAGTGATTTCAACCCCTTCATCTTTCAGCATCTTTTATGAATGGAAGAGCATCAACGTTCGAGGAAATGAAATTTAACCTCCACAGCTGGAGTATTTTCTGCTGAAAAATGAATATTTTGATGGAATAAAGTTTCTCAATTCACTTGATAAATTTCTTCAAGATGAAATATGATTGGTATAACATTATAACGCTTTAAGAAGATAAATGTTCGATTAGGAGAAATTTATGAAAACTTCATAGGATGTTGATATAATGTTGTTGAGCTTCTACTGTCTTGAGACTATCCTGGCAGGAGAAATTTTTTATAATTCTTCTGAATTTTTTGCATTGCCCTTCATAAATTTACCGAATTATCTTGGAGTACCACAATGTCTTTAGGGATTGGAACTGGCTTATCAGATAACGGAATACTCAACTATTGCAGTTCCAAAATCTTGCAGCACATTATCAAAATATTGTTTTCAATTAATTCTTATTCCAATACGTTTCATTGAAATCAGAAAATGGAGAGGAAAAATGTACGCGTTCGCAAAAATCATGATTTTTAGTTAGATTTCTCCTTCCTCATCTAGTTCAACTGAATCCACGGAGAACCCAATTTCTCAAACTTGAAGAAAATCCCTTTGAACTCATTCTGATGAAACTTGTTTCCGATGGAAAGGATAATTCAATTGAATGGAAGAATTTTTCATTGAATTGAAATCACATTCTTCGAATTCAAGAAGGAATATATTTCTGTTCCAACCTGATGAAAACTTTTTTCATTTAACTGAACACTGAGAGGAATTTCTATAGCCACTGTAACTAAACCATCTCAACTCAACATTCCTAATGAGATCTACTGACAAATTGGGTTGATTCAATCAAAGAAGTATAGTTGATTCATCACTTCCCAATCAGAAAATTCCGAATTATGGGGAAGTTGACAACCCCTGGTGAAAATGAAGCGTATACACAAAGCGCAAGGGAAGCGCATACTTCATACTAATTTTCTTCACATAGAAACCACCACGATGTAAATTGTACTGAGTACAATTGAGGCGGTAGCTATAAGAAGGGCACATAGCTGAAAATTCAAATTTCAGAAACAGCAGTTGAAGTTTTAAAATGTAATTAAAATGTGTTGAGCATTGTTTCGAGATTCTGAAATGTTCAAACCAACCAGATTCATCCTTTTTGTTTAAGATTTGACCGTGAAATGACGTAAAAAGTGCCATTAAAGGTTGAATAATACAATTCTGTAAAAATACGTTATGTGCCCTTCTTACAGCTAACGATAATTTTATTAGGGTAAGTGTGAAATTATTGAAGTAAAAACTCATTATTTCACTAAAAAAAGATATTTTAATCAACATTGATGAATTAGTATCGAAAAATTGCACATATTTAATATAATTCAAAAAGAAAAAGTATTTATATTTATTAAAGCTTTTAGCCTTGTAGATGTCGTCAGTCATTCGTCGTCGGACTTTTCATCACTAATCTCTTTCACGGTTTCACAAGGTGTTTCTTTCGCAGTGCTTTTTCTTCAAAAAGCATTTCTATCCTAGCTACGCTCTCTTCATCTATGAACTTGTTGACAAACCATCGGTAAACAAACAGAAATTGTCAAGTGAGGCAGCCTGACGAGCGCAACACAGAAATCAAACAGACTCATCGAAACAAAAACAGGTATACCAAGCCCAAGACACAAGATATCGAAACCAATTTTTCAGGGTATGTTCAGAAAGGAATAGTGGTTGATTTTCAATGTTCTTTGCAAAAAGGGCACATAGCGGTATGTGCCCTTATTATAGCTACCGCCTCAATTTACGCTTAACTCAGTTCTATCCGAAATGGTACTCAGTAAAATCTCACATTGAACTGTCGCAGACGGTAGTGGGTACCACGCACATGTCTGTGGGTTCCATACAACATAGCAGTGGCTTTCATTTGATATTGTGTTAGGATCCATCTGTAAGACAGTACCCATTCCTTTGTTACCATTTGGGCTTCTTCCATCTAACGTTGATGGCGTTGCTGTGTAACATTGAACTCACCACCACGCCAGATTGTACTGAGTACCATCCCTAAAATTATTTTTCTCGGTTGATTATTTCGAAGCAACCAAAGTAATCAAGTAAATATCTTGGATAGTATGTTTTATTTGGTCCTTCAAACAAGTGAAGTGGATTTTAATAGAAAGAAAATTCTGGTTCTGGTTATATTCCTGTTTGATAAATTTTATATCCCTTGTATATTGTGTGTTTTTATCGAACAGGAATATGAACAGAATCAGAATTTTCTTCCTATTAAAATTCACTCCACTTGTTTGAAGGACCAAATGAAACACACTATCCAAGATATTTACTTGATTACTTTGGTTGCTTCAAAATAATCCACCGAGAAAAATAATTTTAGGGATGGTACTCAGTACAATCTGGTATGGTGGTGAGTTCAATGATACACAGCAGCGCCATCAACGTTAGATGGAAGGAGCCCAATTGGTAACATAGGAATGGGTACTGTCTTACACATGGATCCTAACACAATATCAAATGGAAGCCACTGATATGTTGTATAGGACCCACAGACATGTACGTGGTACCCACTACCGTCTGCGACAGTTCAATGTGAGATTGTACTGAGTACCATCTCGGTTAGAACTGGGTTAAGCGTAAATTGTACTCAGTACAATTTACATCGTGGTGGTTTCTATCTGAAAGAAATTTTTACTGTAGATGCACGGAAAAAAAGTATGGCTATTATAACGATCTGAAGTATGGTTAAGAAGAGATAGCTGTAGTGACAATACTGTATCGCTATGGTGACGATACAGATGGCTATGCTGGCGATCTATATCGTTCCTCGGATGATTTGTATGATCATAGCAACGATACTGATACCACTAAACTTTGGATAGTCATCACAACTATCCAGTATCGTTATGACAGCGATATTTTTTTCTCCATGTGGGGCTCAGTACAATCCAGAATTATAACCAGTCAAATCCCAGTAAACACACGCACGTTTTAAAAACGTCACAAACAGTCAATTACCACACGTTGTGAATTAGTAATATTTTTGCGTTGATTCAACGTAAAAATGTCGCGGCAGATCACGTGTTTTTAAACCATAAAATAACGTCATATCAACGGTTTGAACATCGTTCAAAAGACGTCAAATATTGACGTGTCCTGATGATGGTTCTAAAACGTGAATTGAATCCAACAAATTTTGTTTTGAAAACTTTTCATTCAATATCGAGATCAATAGTATTTCTGAGTATGACAGAATTTGAAAAGTATACCACACTATTCACTATCTTGCTCTTTGTTGAAATTTTAAGCATTGTTCGGTTTGGTTTGGCATTTTTAGCAGAATATCTTCCATTGAAGTTCAAACACAAGGTGTTATGAACACATTTTAAACGCGTGATTCAAACCCGTTCAAAACACGTTTTTTGAGGACGTCGTTTGATGGTTATTTTTGAATATTAGTTTGAATTACACGTCATCAAAACGTATTTCCTGGTCGTCTATTTCCCTATCAAATTTCAACTAAAAATCAACGTTATGAAATCAACGACTGACGTCCGTTTGACAGTCTAACGTTCTTCCAACGTTGAACCAACGTGTGTGTGTTTATTGGGATTCTTCCCGCGTATGCAGCG
Organism: Gonatopus flavifemur; assembly: GCA_018340375.1. NCBI lineage: Eukaryota > Metazoa > Arthropoda > Insecta > Hymenoptera > Dryinidae > Gonatopus > Gonatopus flavifemur. The sequence goes on along the minus strand of JAFFJZ010000007.1, from coordinate 30,514,410 downwards.
AAAAATGTTTCAATTCTCTTTTCCTCAAGCGTGTGATGCTCTCTTGCTGTAAAGTGATGAAATCATCCCTATTAAAAATGTCCAACAGGTCCTGACAGATTCCGGTGAAAATTCTGTCTGGTTCCGTCGGAAATCATCATGCCTGGGACAAAAACCGACCAAATCCTGCACAGGCTGGAACGCCAGACAAAGCCAAACAAAACCTGATGGATTCCGGTCAAAAACCGACCAAATCCTGACAGAAAATTATCTGTCGGACATTTGGAATAGGGATACGTTTCATATACGCTTCATAAGCTTTCGATCCCGTTTCGTACATGTTTCATGTGGCGTAAAAGTAGGTTATATCAAGCGTATGCGAATCATATCTATTCTGACTTCAAATAATATGTCCAAGCAGTCGATACCAACGACCATCCATGGCTCAGTGGATAAGACCCTCGACTGCCATGGTGGAAGTCATGGCTACAATTCTTATCATAGGGTTGAATTTTTTTAGCTAGGTTTTTTCCATTTTATGCGCTTCCTTTGTTTCAATTCCCGCTTGATATACTCTTCGTATTCCTTTCATTCAAGCTCCGTATACTTCTCATTAGCGTTCCTGTTACGCTCTAGCATAAGCTTCGTTTACTCTTCCTTGTCGCTTCCATTTTCACCAGGGACAGGTGAAGTACAGTGTCAGTATTGGATCTTCCACATTTGGCCAACACGTACGGGATCAGTACTGAATACATAGAAATACAGTACTATGCCTGTACTGATATACCAGTACTGAGAGCTTAATGCCAGCCAGGTACTGATCCAGTACAGGCACTGCACTGTTCGCAAATAATAGTATTAGTACTCAATCCCCAGTACAGAAGAGTGTTATCAGCCCAGACATATGCCAGTACCCTCCCTGTTACAAATATTCTATAAAATCTCATTGACGAATGGGAAAATGAATAGATTTAAATGAAATTCATAGAAATACATGGTACTTGATCAGGAATTTCCCCATTCGTAATGGGATTCAATAAAATATTTCTACCAGGGCTGCCAGTCTTGGCCGGTACAGGTGCAGTACTGCGCCTGTTGTAAATGTTGAGTTGCTTCAATTGTATCAACTATATACTTTCTTAGTAGAACTAACCGAATTTCTAGTAGCTTTTACTAAGAATATTTGGTTGAGGCGTTTTGGTTACAGTAACCTAAAAAATTTCTCTCGGTGTGAATTTTTTTCCATTGAAAGAAAAATATACATTAAAATGGGGGCAAAGGAAAGTTTCTGTCAGTTTAAGACATTGGGTTCTCAGCGTGGTTCAAACCTCAAGCTTATGCGAGCTCACTATCAGTACTGTATATAATTGTGATAAAAATTTCACATTAATTGAATAATGAGAACAGAAGATTTACACGTTCGTAAAATACGATTGTTTTTCCGTCCATATTTTCTGCTCCACCTTTTCCTTCGGGATGAATTAATCTGAACCTCATATGGAATCACTATGACTTTAGTTTAAGGGTGTCCTCTGGTCGATTTTTTCACTGGAAAACTACTAGATTGTTTCAACCATTTCACGTCATTAATATTCAATTAATCACATCGACCTTGAGATCAAAAAATCCAGAATAAATCAGAGATGCCGGCTCTGGTCTCAAAATAATTGTACATGGATTATATTTATTATAATATAAAAAAAACTGACTAGAGGTTTCTTATTGGCTGATAACAAAATTTCGTTCTAATTATTTATGACGAGTTAGTTGAACAACAAACAGACCAGACCCGGATTGTTTGATTGATTCTGAATCATTTGATCCAAAGTTGAATGCAATTGATTGAATATTTTTCACGTAAAAATATGGTTGAAACGATCTGGTAGTTTTTGGTGAAAAAATGGACCAAGGCACTCCCTCAAAACTATGACAAAAATTTCACCACATCTGAGTGATTACGATGGAAGATATCCTGGGCTATTAATTATATGATTTACTTCGAAACAAATTGCGTCCAAAGGGTCAGGTCTTGTTGTTTCATCCGCTTAATAGTAATTCAAAAATGATAGAATCGAAAAAAAAAATATGAATCATCGCCTTGCGTCCTGGCCCAGGTAGCGCACGCACGTTCTGAGAATGTTCTGAGAATATACGTTGAGGATATTCGAATATTCTATGAAGATTCTCATTATGTGCGAATATATTCTACGCACATTTTCAGAATGTTTGAATGAGACTGTTTCAAATATTCTCAGAATATATTGCCACGAATATTGTGGGAATATTGGAAAAGAATGCTGTTACAATAAAAATTCCCGTCAATATGAACTCCTGCATGTCACCGAAAACTACCTCACAATTAATTTTGTTGATCATTCAACACCTGTGATCATGAATTGTTAGCAATATTATGGATTCACATGGATGGATGAGATACTTATGATCACAACAGGCAATCATAATATATACGGCATTTCTTGATATTTTATCACACTTTTGAGGATTCTTTCCACACATGGCACTCTCAGAGAATATTTGCGATACTAAAATGCACCTTTCATAAATTTATCAATCCCCAAATACAAATTGAAATAATATATTATCCAAGGGTATGTAGCCTGTCAACAATATTATCCGCCATCACTGAATTCATGTAGTCACGATACTTGCGCATGTGCTGTTCATCAATCTCCCCACAAACTTTATACGCATATTGTACGAACGTTCCTAGAATATTCGAAACAGTCCCATTCAGATGTTCTAAGAATCTTCTAGGAATATTTACGGATCTCCTACGCTTTTTGTGAGACTATTCGATGGAGTAAATTTTACGGATGTTGTCAGAATATTCTCAGAATATAAATTTTTTTCAATATCGCTCAAAAATTCACCGAAATTTGGTTACTTCCATGTTACTTTGCTTGCTGTGAAACTTTTTCTGGTAATGAAAAACAAGACAAAACTGAATTCAGGAAACAGGAAAATTGTGTTTTTCGAATTTTTCACACGGTACATAGGACCAAGAGACAAATTATACCTCACGTTGGAAACTGTTTAACTCCATCACACGAAACAGATGTATTATCTAGTAGAATTAGCTGAAGCAATTAAACGCATATGAATTATGATACAATCTTCTTCACGCAGTTGAATAGCTCAGCGGTTAAAGCGATCTCTTTAAGCGGACATGTTGGATAGACGGATTTGAATTTCCTTCATAATTTATGAAATTTCTGCATGATCATAAATCTTGCAATGTTTGTGATTCGAACCGTAATTTCATTACACACAAACGGAGACGTTCTTTCATTCAACAAGTGGAAACGAGTTATAAAAGTCGTTACTTTTATCGAATAAGTCTAAGCAAATTTACAAATGTATATTTCAGTCACGTGAATAAAAAGACTACTATTACACGTTATACTATAAAACCCTGGTACCGAAGAATTTGAATTTATATTTCTTTTGAAAATTTTCAATATAAAGTTGGGAGCATAGAAGAATTCATTTATTACATTCTTCGCTATGATACTCAAATTGCGACATACAATTTTTCCATGAAATGATTTATTATATCTCGGAGTCATAATTGTTTCAGTATTTTTGCAAATTTAATCAAGAATGTAACGATGAATCCTTCATCATCCGATATTACTCGTTGCATCGAATGATATTCGACAGAAAATAAAATTCCTCTTGCAAATATTTTTCGAATGTACAAAAAAACGCAATATGAATGATCGAAGAGCTGATCCTATATCCAAACTATGGTTAGTAATATCGTTTCACGAATTACAATCCCAAAGCTGATAGTTCAGATTAATCATTATAAAATCATATCTAGGTTACAAGTTTTATTTCACAACTTTGAACGTATCAAGATGAGATAATACAGAAAATGGAATACACGAAACAAGTATGGATCTTTTTGAATCTGATATGAATGAAATTTCGATGCTCAAAGCAGTGTTTATGCGACACATCAACGTGCTTCGTGTATCTGAAACACGTACAATGTTTTTTTTTTTTCACTTTTATTATATTTTGATACAGATCACAGCAATTGTAGTGAATTTCACTTCTTCGTTCCAAATCTTTCCTGTTCTCAATTTGAGACACAATAAAAGGGGGGTGTATCGCAAAAACTTGCTTTTCTGGAGTGAAGTGGATTACAACCCGGGGAAAAAAGTTTAGATCTGACCAGATCTGATTTTTAGCCACAACTGAACAGATCTATTCAGATCTTAAGAACTGCAATTTTAGCTTTTATTTGTCAACGCACATATTCAAATTTGAATTCATACATGGAAAAATATCAGAAAATTTTGAGTAATTGAACAATCGATTGCTCATCAAGGTTACATGTGATTTCCAATTCAAATCTAACGAAATCTACACATGTCTAACCAGATCTAACCTGATCTGTCAAGGTTTAATCAGATCTATTGAGATCTGAATCTGATCTTGTGAGCCAAAATTCGGATCTAATCGAATCTAATGAGATCTAAATAGATCTAACCTTTTTTCCCCGGGAAAATCAGAGCATACTGTGTGAGAAAATCGAGTACATTCTACGCGAGTGAGTATCAATATCACTTACTCTTCCGTGGAAATATTTGACCACAATGAGATGTTTCCCCTGAATGAAAAATAGCGTGTGTAAGAATGTGGGATTTTACACTGCATTTTTTCGTTATATATGTTCATTTTTGTAGCAAAGAAAGTACACACGTGGAACATCATAAGATCTTTGCGTAAGGACACAGAGGAAAATGCGGTTCGAAAATATAGTAATTTTCAATAGAAAATCGTCCTGCTTCAAGAATCTGATTGAACCGATTGATTCTCATTGATTCCGATGCAGAAAACCGATTCAAATCCATTAAAAATTGAGTCTCAATGGGTTTAAATCAGTTTTCTGCGTCGGAATTAATGATAATCAATCGGTTCAATAAGATTCTTTGAGCAGGGCGGAGAATATTTCCTCAAGTCTGAGAGTGTTTCTTAAATTTTGAGAATATTCCTTGAGTTTGTAATAAAGATAAAACAGTTCACTCACGTAGAAATTGACGGATGGTCCAGTACCGGCTTGATACAGGCTGCCAGTGTGCAACCGTTGGCAGCCGGTGTCGATCGGACTACGGAATGATAACGCCAAATAACTCTGATCCGGTACCGGTTATCAACACCAATTCAGTACTGGAAATCAGTGTGGTTCCGACATTGAGAACTAATACTACTAGTATTGATCGCTATTCAAGTACCAACGACTGTTACTCAACCGTTATTTGCGCTGTCGTAACTTCACAGAGAGAAAAAATTCTTGGGAACAATAAAACATTTGGTTGAATAGTCGCCATAAAATACTTGATTGATTTGAATGAACTTTCATTGACTCAATTAAATAACTGTTTCAATTGATGAAATATTTCATAGCATATTAAATATTTGTTTGATTGAATGAGTATTTAATCGAGTCAATGAAAGTTTATTCAAATCAATCGAGTATTTTATAGCGACTATTGCACTCAGAAAAATGAAATGTGAAAATAACCTTTATCTCGTATATTTTTCACCCGTCAAATAATGAAAACTGAAGCCAGCCTTTCAAAAGTGAAAAGTACCTTTTCAGTGTTGAATTTCACCGTACATTCGGTTTGATTCACCAAAAAGATGGTATTTATCACCTAGCTCATGGTAATAATCACCAAAATAATGTATTTTTCACCGTCAAATGCATCACTATATTGAAACATGATTTCTACAATGCAGATTTTTCTCAGTGTGTACTAAATATTTCATTGTTCCCGGAAATTTTTTCTCTCGGTGTTTGGAAGGCTTTGAATGCATTATCAAAATGTCTGCACTTGGGGGAATTTAGAATGAAATTTACTATTGGATCATAGAATGACCGCCAATGGTTGCAAACTGGCCGCCTGTATCAAGCCGGTCCTGGACCATTCATCAATTTCTACGTGGCCAATCAAGTCTTCTCTCAAACTGCACGAGATATTTATTCACATTGGTTCGGTTTCGGTACCGAACCAACGTTGGAGGCCAACGCTTGCGTACTAAAATTGTGCCGTTGTTGATCCAACATTGGTGGAAAAGTGGTCAATAACAGTTGGTTCAAATATCGAACCAGTACCGACACGAACTTGAAATGAAGTCAGTTAAGTACCGATCCGCAATCGACAGACAACCGTTGGTGGCCTATACCTTTTCAGTACCCATCCGTTCGTCATCATCGGCTCAATACCGGAATTTCTACGTGGGCACATTCTTGTTGAATTCAACTTGGAAAAGAACGAAAAAATATCGATACTTAACAAATAATAGAATAAAATATAAACTCCTCAAAAGTCGCGCATGAAATTTCACAAAGTGAATAATAAAATTTAGGAATCATGTTATTCATTTCGTAAAATTTCCATGCACGACTTTTGAAAAATTCTTACTATTTTCTATTGTTTGTTGAGTATTGATAATTTTTCATCCCTTTTCAGGTCAAATTCAACAGAAATGTGGAACGTTTTATCTTTATTACGCATTTAAGAAATATTCTCTGATTTTCTATTGGAGATTACTACATTTTCGATCTGCATTTTTCTCCGTGAATGTACAACCGAAAAATGTTTATATAAGATTTACATGAAATGCATTTACAATTCTCATGTGGAACATGCGAATCGTGAAAACTCATTCTCTTCGATGCAAGATTTCATTCGACGGGTTTCATATCTCTTTATTTGCGAACATTTTTACAGGTATAAATTTTGTATCATATATGAATTATATTTGTGGATTCGAAGAAAACAACTCTAGATGCGCGATGAGGATCGATTTTCAAATATTTTTCACTTCGTTTACATTGAAATAATGTAACGTAAAGTATATTCCAACAACGAAAAGAATCTTGAGAAAAGTTTTTCGAAAAATTTAAGATTCATCGTAAATGAACTTGGAGGAATAAATTTCTCGAATATTTTCTCTCGGTGGAACGACTTTCGAGCAAAAGCACATTATTTTTCATGCTAGTGCAATTGTGAAGTAACACACTGTAAATCGTTCGAGCGGAGAAAAATATTACGTGTTTTCGAAATAACGACAGAACGATTATGGATGAACATTTTCAACCTTTTACTTTTGACGTCAACGTTATGTTATTCGAACTTTTTCTGACATGACTTTGAATAAACGATAACTGGAAGATTGGAAGCTAGTGACAATGTAGATATCATTTCTGTGAGAATTTTGTAATGGGAATATGTATACAGGGTGTCCCAGGATTCATCATTCGCATTTATGTGGCATATTCTGCAGCCAAAATGCGATGATTTGCCGTTTGAAAACATTCTTTCGGGCTTGATTTTTGAGATGCAAGCATTTTTAAGATATCTTTCCAAATCCAAATCATTTGAAAGTACTATGTGCTACATACTTGAGCTTGACACTATATTCGCCGAGTTGAAAGACGACGGATCCCTGGAAAAATAATTGAACTATTCTATCATTGTTCGTTTTGGGACTATAATGATTTGAATTTGCTGAACTCTGATTGGCTGGAGGTTCAAAAATTTTAAATCGCTATAGCTCTGGAATAAACAATGATAGAATAGTTCAATTTTCTTCCAAAGATCCGCCGTTTTCCAACTGAGCCAATAGTGTCAGGTTCAAGTATGGAGAACACAATGCTCTTGAGTTATTTGAATTTTCAAGACAATACAAAAATGTTCATATCTAAAAAACTAGGGCTCAAACAAATTTTTTTCAAACGGGAAATTATCACATTCTGGCTGCAGAATATGCCACAGAAATGCAAATCATGAATTCTGGGATACCCTGTATTGTGAAAAATATTTGTAAGTAAAGTTTTGTGAGTAATTAACACATATATTTTTGTACTGGATTTCCCGCACTTTTATTGAAATTCGGATACAATATTATGTTGAAACGTTTTTCATACCAAATACGATTTGAAGTCTCATAAAATCGGTGATGAATTTAATTCAATACATAATAAATGTATGTGTTGATCGCTACTAAACTCTACGTATGGAGTTTACAATTTTTTTAACAGTGTACACTGGGAAAAATTAATGGATCGAATCAACGTCGCCAATATCATGTTAATTCAACTTGAATACAAGTTGTTTCTGCATGTTTTATTCCAGTTTTCTCCATTCCATTTTTTCCATTTTTTTCCAATCCCATTTGTCCCCCACTGTATTTGAAGTGTTCATATTTCAAGATTCTGTTCACATTCTTTAGCAGAAATCCATCCGGATTCAGTAGATTTGGCTATCCAGAGTCGTCTCCAGAGGTTTTTCTGTCTCTTTTTGCGTCCATTTGAACGTGCACGTTGGTGAAGGATCGAAGCAGGAACACCGTGCCCATCTCCCAATTCTTTACTAACCTACACGTTTGAGTGGACAGAGAGAGAGGGAGAGAGAGAAGAGAAGAGAAATGGCTAAAGACGGCACTGTGGCTATCCAATTACGTCCAATAAAACTCTCCAAAAAAAGGAAATGTTGATTTTTTCAATGTGAACAACGAGCATAAAGATTCAATAAAAATGTTTATTCAGGCACGGAGAGAAAAAATTTGCTGACGCAGCAAATCGAGGTATTATATATAGAATAGCAAAATTTTTTGCTGACCTAGCTAAAAATTTGCTATAACAGCAATCGTGTTAGCTATGACAGCAATTTTTTAGCTGTGGCAGCAAAAAATGTTTGCTCCGCCAGCAAATTTTCAGTATTATATATAGAATAGCAAACAAATTTTGCTGGGATAGCAAACATTTTTTGCTGCCACAGCTAAAAATTCGCTGTCGCAGCTAACAAGATTGCTGGAACAACAAATAGTTTGCTGTCACAGCAAACAATTTGCTGCTCTGGCAAAAGGAACCCAGCAAAAGTAGATTTCGCTGCCACAGCGAATTCCTTTTTCTCCGTGGGATAATGAGGATTGAGGGATATTTGATTGACTTTTTGAACTTCAGTGTGCACTGCAATTTGTGCAAATATATTCATCAGTACATCCAATCATTCTGAGGAATCTTGAGTGTCCGATATCATCTGATTTCGCGTACTGCGTTTTGGTATTGAGAAACTCCAGTCAATTCATTTCCCAGTAAATTTGGAGTTGAAGTTTGAATCGTTCATAGAAACGAAATGACAATTCAAACTCACAAAATCTGATGAATTATCGTTATTTATCTCCTCATATTGACTTCTTAAAACTGAAAAGGTCGTTTGAAGGATACACTGCAAGATTTTGGGCCTTAACAGCCGAGTATTTCGTTATTCGATTACGAATTCGTTTCAATAAACGATTCAAACTTCAGCAATATTTGAATTTATTGAAATTTCACGCACTTTGTACTACAAAATTCGAATTCTTGCAGTAAAATTCCTTATTTTATTCCAAGTCCTGTTTTAGTTGCCCTTATAGGCCCTAGACAAGATTTTTACGCACTTATTTTCAGCAGCTGCACAGTATTTCTATCTTGGACCTATGTAAGACATCCACGATGGGGCTAATACAGGTTTTGAAACTAGCACCCTTGAAAATGTAACAAATTGTCGTGAATCCTGCAACGAAAAAACATTCTACCCAAAAATACTCTGTACTGAAACCAGGTCCATTCAGATTCAGTCCGGCAAAATTTTCAAGATCACGTTTTTTATGCGAGTATACACTGTGAAAAATGCGGTGTCAATACAGTGTCAGAATTAACACGGAATCAACACCACACGGATTCTATACATGTCCACCTCGAAATCGGTGTAAAAATAACACCAAACGGTGTTGGAATAACACTTTACGGTGTGAAAATGACACCATGTGGTGTTAAAACAACACGTTTTGGTGTCAACTTTTTCTAACATCGCCAATTTTTTACAGTGTATCCAGCTGCTGTTCGGAGGCATCGAAGTCATCGAAAGTCCATCCGGGGGTCGAACAGGAAAAAATCATCAGAATTCATTTGAATCTGATGATCGGTATTCGACCTAGGTTAAGTCAAGTTCTGTCTGGAAAAAATAAGGATCCAATAGAATAATAACGATACATCCCTGGTAAAAATACAGTGTAAGTTCGCGCGAGGAACTGTCACTTTTACATTCAAAAAACGCGAAATGACTCTCAGGGTACATTCGCTTTCAACTTCCCCTACACTTCGTTCCATCATTGGCACTTGATTTTCGCTTGAGTTCGCTAGGGATGGCTTTGAAAGTGATCCTTCAATTGTTCGGAAATCCGCTAAGGGATCGTCCATGCATTACGTAACGCTTTTTTTCCCTCGTGCTTTGTCGCGCCAACTTCAGACCTGATGAGTAAGATAGAGAAGGGAATAGTAAACGGCGTTACGTAATATATGAACGATCCCTAATGTGATAAAGGTTTGGTCTCTCACTCTCAAAATCCGGGTTCGATCCTTACTCAATGAACTTTCAACATATCTGTGGTAATTTGGTAAGAGTAATGCTCAAATCTGCCGTCCCAGGCAAAAAAAGTGTCAATTCAAAGTTTGTTCGAACGGAGAAAACCGCGAAAAACTATGCCACATCAAAATTGTATGATGTTACTAATATTTTGACAATATTAAAGCGGTTCTAGGGCACCTAAGGGATGCTGTTTCTGATTATTTTCAAAAAAAATCAATATTTTTAATAACAACAAATGAAAAAATGAGTTGAGGGTGTTTGACGAACGAAAATACCTATCAAAAGAACCGTAACTCGAGTTACGGTTGTTTTCCATTTAACAGCGCTCAGCACAGCATTATACTATGATAGTTCGCTTTACGAGCGAAGAAAAATATCAACACGGTATGCGACGTTCATGGAAATCACCGGATAATGGAATTCCAATTCTACGGATTAGATATTTCAGGAAGTAATATTTCTTTCACGTGGAATCAGGTGTAACTCTGTCTTTTTTTTATGTTCACTTTAACGGTTCAAATCCATACATCATGACATCTAAGATCTTCATTCCGAACTGTGCCGAAGCCTACGACCGGATTCACGGTTTTCTTCCTTGGTAAATTGGCTCCAGGCTCGAGGAGTTTACAAATCAAGGAAACCTGAACTCCGAAGAGATTTTTCTTCAAATGGTACGAGATATTCGCTCCTTACTGATTTTACCAAGTGGAAAGACTGTAACTCAAATTAAGATCTTTTCGCCTGGGAAAGGGGTGACGTACTCGATGGTTCTTCTCATTTTGACGTAAGTTACGGCTTTTTTCTGATGATTGTCTAATTTTCAACTCGTTTTCAGAGAAGAAAAATGTTTATTACACTGTAAAAACAATCGGTAAATTTAACGACCTTTCCTTCGGGAATCGTCCAAAACTGGTTCGTTAAAAAGTTTGACCGAAGATAGTTCGGTAAAACTCAGGTACCATTATTTTACCGATGTTGTTCGGGGAAATTTTTGTCCATGATATGTGGAATTAGAAAAAATTTCGAGGTGGAAAAAAACTACTCGTAATGACAGGTTCTTTAATCATTTCAGAAGATTTGGAATCGAATGGATCATGCAAGGAAAAAATTTTTTTTCATGTTTCCCTTTATCTTAAACCAGGACTTATAGAAAAAATTTCGAGTTTTGAAAAAAAAACGTACTGGCAGGGACGAGTTTTTTATCCGATTCAACAGATTTGGAATTGAATGGTCCATATGGGGAAAAACAATTTTTTTTCAATTTACCGAGATCCGGTAAATTTACCGAAGTTTGTGGGAAAGGTTTTTGTAATCCATGAGAGGACTTGGAAAAAATTTCGAGTATTGAAAAAAAAACGTTCCGGCAGGGACAATTTCGTTAGCACGGTCCTGAAAATTTATCAAATGAACCTGAAAATTCACACCTTGTCTATCTTTTTGTGTATTCTAAATATGAAACATATGTGGACTTCCAAGGTGGCTATCCAGCATGTCGCGCCATAGCTCAGCGGTTAGGTCTTAGGTTTCAGTCGATAGGCCGGTAGGAATGTAGGTTCGAATCCCGCTAGGTGGGTATGATTTTCTCTTCATCTATATGAGTGATCAATATCCTCAGTGATCTTGAAACACCAGGAATATGCGAAATCAGTTCGCTCAATGAAATTTTTATGAATATTATTGAGCAATAATTTTCCAGTACATGTAAATTGTGATACAAAACTGCAGAAAATTCACGAATTTTGGTAATTTCACCATACCATTTCGGCAATTTTGAGCCATTCGATTCCATATCCTTCTCGAGGATAACCGGTAAAATTACCATCCTATTTCGGTAATTTCAAGTTACCCGAGTTCATATCATTCCCGAAAGTAATCGGTAAAATTACCGAATACATTTAAAGTTATTCCCGATACCCACTCGCAATTTTACCGAAAGTTCGGGTTAATTGCTTCCCGAATATTTTCGGTAAATTTACCGAAATTTTTTTTACCGTGTATGCAAAAATCAGAAGCGATAACTGAATTTTATTGGCGCAGTTAAACGCGCTCGCTTCCCTAAATCGAAGGATATAAAAAACTCAGTTTGGAAAAAAATTCAGTCATCAACTTTTTTGCCTGGTACGGCAGAAATAACTTTGAAATTATGAAAGGACAGTCTCCTCAGTTCAGTAGATCCGTTTCGACCAGATACTGATCATTATTGAGGAAAAGTAACTAATCGTAGATCTGACTGAAACACCAATGAATTCGATGAGAAAGGTTTACATAGATTCACATCCGATCACTCATTGAAATCTTTGAATCCTTCACTGTAAAAAAACGTTCGGTAAATTTACCGAAATTTGTCGGGAAGCAATTAACCTGAAAAAAAGTCGGGAAAGTTACCGAGATTTTGGTAAATTTATAGAAAAAATCGGTAAATTTACCAAAATCTCGGTAACTTTGCCGACCTTTTTTCGGGTCAATTGCTTCCCGACAAATTTCGATAAATTGATCGAAAGTTTTTTCACAGTTATATTGATTCCTAAATTTGAGCAAATCATGATTCGAACACTAACTCGCCCAAATTTCGATTAATTTAAAAATTAATCAGTACAGTCGAACCGTTCAGCTACAAATCCCATAGGATTCGATGCAAAAATATTTTTGCATTATATAAAAAAAAACAAACATCAAATTCTTGTGCTTTGCTATCTTTATTCTCTTGGCGAGAGGTCAACGGCCTCTTCCGAATAGTCGAAAAAGAAGCAGAATGCATTTTCCATCATAAATTTTCATAATTTGAGAATGTCACAAAGAAGAAGAAGCATTATATGAATTTGGACCATCCTAAGGTAACTGCCTCTGGTGCATGAATACGCAGAACACAAAAGTACATAATTACTCAAGTGTCTCTTGCCTCATCCTTGATGTAACGTATGATATCTTTACTCAAACAGCACACCAATTCAAGGAGATTTCTCACAAAGAATACAACTAGGATTCAAAAAATTCATCGTGTATTCTCGGGGAATGATCCACAAATGGTATTTTAACTTGTCTTCGAATTGGAACAACTGTAGTTTTTTATTGTACAACAAAAAAGCATTGTGCTTTCGGAAAACAATTGGAGGGGAAAAAATATGATTTCTCTAGGGATATTCATTTCCAAATACTTGTCAATTCCCAAATTGTTTCCAATGATTTCCAACATGACTGTTTTCCCATTTTTTTCGATTGAGAGTGCACATATTGCACGTGGAAGTGAATGTGCGAATTCTCGTATGAATGAAAATTGATTTTTTTCAGAAGCAGGGAGCAAAGAAAAATTGTTTGAATTCGACTGTTGTATTGTCCGTGTGCGAATTCACCGTTCGGAAACATTAACGTGTGCTTTGAGAGTAATTGACAAATCTATGTCAACTTCGTATTACTTTTTCAATCAATACCAAAAAACAAAATCTACAACTCCCGACAACACGGCTTTATATACACCACGCAGAACAAATGACTGGAAGGTGGAGTTTGTTTTGTTCGATCAGATTGAACGAATAAAATAACTCCAAAATCTGTCTAAATTTGATACTCATGATTTGTTTTATCTATCAATCGTAACATATGTTCTTTATTTCCCGAATTCGATCCGGCGGGAGGAAAATCAGTGAAACTGGTAATTTTTGTTGAAAAGAATTCAAATCTTGGGTCTGAAACACTTATCGATTCCCAGCTTCATCCCATCCAATGGAAAAGGCAGATACGTCAACATGCCAATCTAGTTTTATGTAATCTACATAATTGATAAAAGCAGTTCAAGGCTACGTAAGTGTCAGCAATATATCAGCATATATGTATAGCCCTTGTGGTAGTTTAATAACTTCATTAGCGGCTTTCTGATCCCATTTGTGAATCTCATTAGGGAAAGTGAACAAGATGTATTCGAATTTACAACTAACTTAGAGTTTTTCTCTTACGAAGCCGATTATGTACAGCATGAGTTTCTAACGAAAGCTCTAGGAAATAATTCCTTTCAAATGAGTAAATCACATGCACTGAGAAACATTATCTATTATAAATTACTAGACTTGCTAGTATATTGAGGATATACTAGCATTGTAAGGTTGTATATCAAACGTTCTCTCCAAAAGTGCTAGACTTTCTACTATAAAATGTTATTCTTCTACTATTAACTCACAGAAAGTCTGGTACTTTTGAAGAGAATTCTTGGTAAATAACTTCAAAATGAAAGTATGAGGTGTGTTCAAAAAATAACGAGAATTTTCGTTTTATGAAAAAAATATTCATTTATTCATCAATATCTATTTTGTCCCTTTCAAAATAATCTCCCTTGAATATAATACACTTGTGCCAACGCTTTTTCCAATCCTCGAAACACTTTTGAAACTCGATCTTTGTAGTAGCTTTCAGCTCTTTCAGCGATTCGCTTTTAATGTCATCTATGCTTGTGAAACGACGGCCTTTTAATGTTTTCTTTATTTTTGGAAATAGAAAAAAGTCACATGGAGCCATATCTGGCAAATATGGAGGCTGAGGCATCGTTACAGTTTAGTTTTTGGCCAAAAATTCACGAACAAGCAATGAAGTGTGAGCAGGTGCATTGTCGTGGTGCAAAAGCCATGAATTGTTTTGCCATAAATCCGGGCGTTTTTTTCGGATTGCTTTTCGACTGATATGCCAACATCATCAGCGACTTCTCTGATTGTGATTCGGCGATCGTTCATAACCATGTCTTCCACTTTTTTCACGTTTTCATCGGTTGTTGATGTGCTTGAGCGTCCGGGTCGTTCGTCATCTTCAACGTTTTCGCAGCCATCTTGGAAACGCTTATACCACTCGTAAATCCTTGCTTTACTCATAGCAGACTCACCATATGCCTTTGTTAACATTTTACAAACTTCACTACACTTTATTTCATTTTTTACGCAAAATTGAATACAAATTCTTTGATCCATTTTTTTTTCACAAACGAAAATCGCCGAGCTCGAAAAACACGTCTAATGTTAGTGGCTGCCACTTAAAAAGTGAGCAATGAATATTGCTGAAAATTTTATCGTACTTCAGGGGCATGTGTATCAACATAATCAAGAGAAATTTCATACAAGCGGACTCTCCAAACCCGCGAAATTTAAAAATTCTCGTTACTTTTTGAACACACCTCGTATATCCTCAATATACTAGCGGGTCTAGTAATTTATAATAGACAATTTTTCTCCGTGGCAGGTTATTGTTTCTTAAATACTGTTGGAAATCTTTATTTCCCAAGTCTATTCCTTTCAAGATCAGTTTTCCCAATACTCTATCATGAATTTGTGACTTTTATCAATGAGTTGATTGTTTGTCTATTCTTGAGCTTTTTGATCTTTTTCATACAGTTGAGTATAACATTTGATCACAATTTTTCTTTATGACGTTGCGTTCTTCAAATTTTCAAAAACGATTATCATGACATCGAGTAGAAAACTAACTCCATATACAAAATTTAACAGAATTTGATGGAAGAATTTCTCTGTTTTTATTCCTTCTTCAACGCGTGTACAAGTTAATTGACAAAAATTGGAGATCGAGTGCAAAGAGAATAAGAATTCGCTCCTTTAGAAATTACAATCTCATCTCGTGATTGGCTCATTGCCAGATTTTATTTGGAGGTTTTAAGTATTAGCGTGAGATGAACTTTAATCTGCGTATGAATGGGACCGTTTCAGAATTGCCACGAAATCATACATTACGGAAGTAGAAAAACTCATTGAACTGTATCATTTCAATTACTCGTGCTAATCTTCTGAATCTATTTAAAACACACCCTAAATACTACACGACACAACAACTGTCTAATAGAAAATTATTTTCCATCGTTATTCACGGGATCTCACGATTGTGATGATAAAAACCAATAGAGTATTGACTGCCACATCTAATCCAATAGGAACCTATAGCATCTGTGACAGAACGGTACAGAAAACCGATAGAAGCTCATTGATTCCGATAAAATGACACCTACCGATTTCTATTGGAATTTTTCAATAGGGTTACAAGATGGAGTCAATAGCATATTTCTACTTTGAATTTCATAGAATTAGTGAATGGATAACATTTCAACAGTGCTCGATGAAGTGGAGTGAGTTACGAAATGTAATAGTGATAGTTACCAGATAATTACAGTGCAAGTAATATACGATATATGAAAATGAATAAGATATGTTACGACGTTTCGAGGTTGAAATTTGATTATCAACAAATAAACGTACCAGGTCATTCAATATGTCCGTAGGATAAGTGAGAAAGGAACGAAAGTTTGACAAAACTTCAGTTTATTATTCAACATAGTTGCCTTCGAGGGCGATACAACGAGTATAGCGATTTTCCAACTTTTCGATACCACTTTTATAGTACGATTTCTCTTTCTCTCCAGAATAGGCCTCAGTTTCAGCGATTACTTCATCATTGAACTTGAATTTCTTTCCAGCAAGCATTCTCTTGAGATCTGAAAACAGGAAAAAGTCGCTGGGGGCTAAATCTGGAGAATACGGTGGGTGGGTGAGCGATTCGAAGCCCAATTCATTCAATTTTGCCATCGTTTTCATCGATTTGTGACACGGTGCATTGCTTTGGTGGAACAACATTTTTTTCTTTCGCAAATGTGGCCGTTTCTTTGCGATTTCAGCCTTCAATCGATCCAAAAGTGCACAGTAATAGTTGCTATTGATGGTGGTTCCTTTTTGGAGATAGTCGATGAATATTATTCCCTTCGCATCCCAAAATACAGACGCCATCACCACACCAACCGACTGTTGCGTCTTTGCTCGCTTTGGATTCGATTCATCGACTGCTGTCCACTCAGCCGACTGTCTTTTGGATTCTCGTGTGTAATAGTGAAGCCATGTTTCATCCATTGTCACATATCGAGGATAGAATTCGATTTGATTGCGGTTTACCTGCGCCAAACACTCCTCTGAAGCATCCCCATGTGGAAATTGACAAACGGCCGAGTACTGGTTCAGTACCGCTGCCATAGCTGCCAGTGCTGTCGAATTTGTAATGCCATTACTGACCCAGGTCGTTTGATAGTACTGAACCAATACTGGGATCATAACAATGTCTTACACGGAGAGAAGTATATGGTAACGATTACTAGAAAAAATAGGAATTCGGTAACAGATATTCCCAAATTATAATAAGTACCGTTTGAAATCGGGCTGAGTACAATAAACTGTTTACGTTACCATGGAAACGATAGGTTAGCATAAGAACGATCACCAAATCGCGAGTCATCACTCACTTCCTATTCTAAAGCCGCGATGAGAACTAGAACGAATGGTAATCAATCCCATGCACTTTTCTCCGTGTACATAAGGCCCATTATTGGCGTTCAATTTTGCCCATACTGGCATTCAAACGTAGACAGTACTGTCATTTCATCCTAGCCAACACTGGTATTTCAATATCACCCGTATTGATATTTCAATTGTACCTGAATCGGAATTTCAATCTTGCCTGTACTGGCATTCCATCCAGCCAACATTGGGATTCCAATTTTCCCTAAACTAGATTTTCAAATCTCACTAGTACGACAATTTCAATTCTACCTTCAATGCATTCCACGAGGATTCTCCATGACGCACTATTGGCACTTTGAATGGCAAGGTTATTGATCCCATGTAGACTCCACGCAGCCACATTGCGTGTGCTGTTACGGTAATTTTTATAATATCAAAAAAGCTTACCAAATCCATCTCATGCACTTTGCGGAATATATAATTCCCTACTGACAAGTAATTCTGAAATAGATCAATGCAGGGTTTATAGTGGCCTTGGGTGAAATTTCGCGCCAACTTTTCTCATAAATTACTTGATGAATTTGAATTTAAAATAGATAATAATCAAACTATTCTCTCAGTGTAGCCATGTTGCCGCGAAGGTAAGTTGACACCCAATCCACAATCGCTTTTGTAGTGTAACACTGTTGCATCGATGCTGGCACATTATCGTCTTTTCGTGAAATTTCAAAAGATTCCTCACTCTAGGTGAGTAGTGGCGCAGTATTGGCTCACCAAAGTATCCATGTTCCCGCAGAAATGGGTTCACCCCCGACCCACTACCAATTCTGCCGTGAAACAACGTGGCGTCGATGCTAGCGCAGTACCGTCTCTGCGCAACGCTTCAAAATACTACCAGCTCTGGCTAAGTGCTGGCACAGTTTCGTTTTCCTACAACTTACACGGAAAGAACTCTGAAGCTACCGTAGTATGTGAGCCCGTCGCACTATAGTAGCTTGGCTGCCCACTCACGAGCGTAGTGCCGCTGTGTACCAAAATTGATTCGACAGTCAGCCAATGTGGTATGACGAAGCGCCGAACTGAATTTGCTCCCGTGTAATACCACGATGGTATGGCTCAGGAGCAAATTCAGTTCGGCGCTTCGTCATACCACATTGGCTGACTGTCGAATCAACTTTGGTACACAGCGGCACTACGCTCGTATGTGGGCAGCCAAGCTACTATAGTGCGACAGGCTCACATACTACGGTAGCTTCAGAGTTCTTTCCGTGTAGGTGTTCTTCAATCAGTATCGATTCGGTACTGATCCAAGACTGTCTGCCCAAGCAAACCAATACCGTTTGAACATCGTCGAACAATTGGTGCCAGTTGAAAAAGAGTAATGGCACTGTACGGGGGGCAATTGTGTCAAGCCAAAGTATGACAAATATAAATTTGCCAGTACTGGGCCATTCGTCAACTGCAGCAATTTCCACATGGGTTAATTCGTTGTTGTTTTTGGGCAACTGTGAGCTCACGTGGCACCGACTTTGCACAGAGCTTTCGCATACCCAAATGTTCGTGTAAAATGGTAAGAACACTACCATCTGAGATCTTTACAATTTTAGCTAGCTCGTGCACCTTCAGTTTGCGATCGTTCATAATCAATTTGTGGATTTTTTTTCGTTTTCTGGAATAACAGCCTCATTTGGGCATCCACTGCGCTCTGTATCATTTGTGCTGGTACGACCAAGTTTAAATTCAGCAATCCACTTCTCTATCATTTGTCTCGATGGGGCAGAGTCCAGATAATGTTCATCAAGCCATTGTTTGGTTTCCACCGTATTTTTAATAATCAAAAAGTAATGCTTTACCAAAACTCGAAATTCATTTTTTTTTTTCAATAACAAAAGTTGTTTCACACAAAATGCTATCACTCACGAATCAATAGTCAGATTGCTATCAAAATTACACACGTAACGTTTGAAGGTTAGTATCAAATAAAAATCATACGGAAAAAATTCTACACTGAAAAAAAGGTATGGCTCTCACAGCTCTACTATTCATGTGTTCTTGCTGTCAGGAGGTATAAGGATGCCAGTATAGCTCCCACAGCCGAACGCGTCGCTATCATAGCAATCTGTTGGCTGTGGGAACTATACTGGCATCCTTATACCTCCTGACAGCAAGAACACACAAATAGTACAGCTGTGAGAGCCATACCTTTTTTTCAGTGTAGTAACACCATCTACGTGTCATCCTACGGACTTTTTGAATGGTCTGTTACTTTTACTTGAAGAAAAAATGTGTTCATCTATTGTTCAATCAATATACTCAGTGAATTGTATGAATTTTGATATAAATATGGAATTAGTCGGGAAATTGAATGTATGGAAATATACCGTATTAAATTATCTTGACACTGCATTAGTTGTGCAAAAAGAAATAAGATTGTTGCTTGCGTCATATCCATGAGATAGAATTATCAGTTTTTCACAGGTACCAGTAATATTATAATCCAATTGTGTTGTAAATGAGTGCACACAACTTGGAATAGAATATTTATTAATTCAAACATTAAAATTGAACATATTTATTTCTAGAATGTATCTAGTAGATTACGCGCTACCGATGCAGTGTTAAAGCGGTGATCATGATTTTTTGTTTCCTCAATCATATTTAACCCTCGAACTGTAGATTGGGTTAGCGTAACACTATAAGTATTCGAAACATGCAAAATTTGAGAAAAGTGTGAGTTTCAATGTCAACATATTTGAAAGGAGGGATCTGAATGTGAATTTTAGGGTAATATTACTAAATCAACAAGTGAAAAAATAGAAGTTCATGTCAAATTTTGGGTGTGAAAATATAGAGTGAAGGAATGAAATTTGGTAATATAGGTATATTGGTGATAGTTTGAATTTAAATTACAAACAATAC
Source organism: Gonatopus flavifemur (assembly GCA_018340375.1). NCBI lineage: Eukaryota > Metazoa > Arthropoda > Insecta > Hymenoptera > Dryinidae > Gonatopus > Gonatopus flavifemur. The sequence continues at coordinate 30,493,790 of JAFFJZ010000007.1, read as the reverse complement.
CGTCCGCAGGGTTATGGTGCCATTAATGCACCAAATGATAGTGGAATCATGTTCATATTTACTGGTTATAAACAATAATGGTCAACATCGTTCTGGTTGTTGGCATGAAACAATTTGTGTCGTACATCGAATAGTGCTTCTGAAAACAACCTCTGACTGCTCTCTAAATCTGAATCAGTGGAATTTCACTGGATTGCAGTGATAAGTATACCACTGCGAACCAGTGCATATACACTGCGAATCAGTGAGTATTCACTGATTTTCACAGTGAAATACGACTAATTGTAATCAGTGAAAAGAACATCCAACTGCAGAATCAGCGACTATTCACTGATCATGCAGTGGAATTCAACTGATTGAAATTAGTGGTATACTTATAACTGCGGAATCAGTCGAATTCCACTGATTCAGATTTAGAGAGAGTGTTTTCGGTGAACACTTTAGGAATACAACGGATGGTATTTGCAACATGTTCCTAATTTCTTAACAAATATGACTCAAATACACTTTGAAAAATAACTGTTGAATTTTCTTCAAAAGATTCCTCCATGTGTACAACGGGAACTGTTCTATAATTTCTATATGAATCATTGTTTCTCTTACATATCTCACACGTGGATCGAGAAGTGCAGAAATTTCATATTTTCAATGGATATCCAATGATCTGGAAAATGATTCTCGAATTCTTGTAAGCCATAAAATCGCAGAAAATGAGAAGATAATTTGTCAATTATTTGGCAATGGTTTCATTTTATACTCACGGCGAGGGTTGCCAATGGCTCACTATCGATTGTAGCACGATCTCGTTTAGGACCTTACGACGATACACAAGAATCACAAAAGAATGTTGTACGATGAAGCAGTTATAAATCCTGCTCGTATAATGGGGGAAAAACGAGAGAATGATACTGGTTTCTGATGCGATCAGTCCTCCGTTAAAATTTTCTCCGCATTCTTTCCAAGATTCTTCATGCAATAGGTATCATAAAATACTCAACAAGATTTCAAATTTGATGATCATATATGGATTCCAAAGTTATTAGATTTGATCGAATTTCTTAGAGGATATTATTGATTTACACATTTTAGCTCGTGTCATATATATCATGTACGCGGGAAAAATTATTTGCCAACTATTGCCATATCACATAACCAAGGAAGAATATGTCGTCCTGGTTATGATATTGTCCCGTACAAGACAACCACCGATGGAATCCGTCATCTCCACATAGAATTGAGGTGGAAAATTGGTGGATGAAGTAGATCGGTGGAGGAACGGTTGCTCGAGGGAAATGCGACGTGGTGGTAACGGAAAAATGTCCGGCGTCGATTATCATGTGGATATTTTTCTGTTCCTACCACGTAGCGTTTCCTTCGAGCAACCGTTCCTCCACCGATCTACTTCATCCACCAATTTTCCACCTCAATTCTATGTGGAGACGACGGATTCCATCGGTGGTTGTCTTGTACGGGGTATAATGCTGATTGCCTCAAAAACAAATACCGTTCGCCTTGAATGCTCAGAAAAAAGAGATCTTCAGAAACTAATACAACTTATACACGGAGAAAACTAAACATTAGTGAGTATTTTATCAGACATGACATGACTAGCTCGTTTTATAAAAACGAAAGAAGTCTAACACCACTGGTTACTGCGTAGATATGAATCAACCGTGTCTTCACAACAGACAATACTATGGAGACATGACTGATTCATGTCTATAAATGAACCAGTAAAGTTGAAATTATTTTTTTCCTTCATAACAAGAGTCAGTCGTGTCGAAAAAATACTCAGTGATGTTTCGTTTTCTCCGTTATAATACGTGATACAGCACATTTTATAAAGTGGCATTCTTTTTCATGCATTCAGAGCAATTCCTACAGGCACAATATCTAAAATGTCTCAACTAAATATTCTTCATGAGCCTTGGTTGAACGAAACGATTGATTCCGACCAAATCTGATTGAATGAATCGTACGTACTTTGGGGCATCGATATTTGTCGATTGAACTTCAATCGGAATTGATCGGCTTGAACAGGCTTCCTTGAATGGTATTGAATGAGGGACGTACAGGTGAAACAAGGAACACTCTTGCATAGGGAAATGGGGAGGGATAGATTCATCGGATTGAATGTGGTTTGAACATATTTATGTTTCTGGATTTAATAGGCATTTGACTGTTTCGATTTTCATATAAAATTTGATAATATTCAATGATCATTCCACTGATCGTGATCAAATCAGAATCAAATGATGGATTGAATATAGAAAATCGGGGATCTTCGTGATTCAGAATCAATGAGAAAATCAACGGATGGATGAATGAGAATGGATCGGCATTTGCCCAGTAATGTTGAGATGGAATAGATAATCAGATTCAATGGGAGAAAGCCCATTACAAGTGTAGAATGTTGTTAATGAAAGATGAATGAGATTGTTTCAGAACATTGTGCAGTCGATATCCCGATTGGATACAATTGGATTTAATGAGCAAGCGGACGAATCAATCACTGTAATTACCAGAGAAACAATCGGTGCATGTATGGAATGAATCAATTGGAATGAATGAGAAACGTGAACATTGCAAGCGAATTGAATTCATTGAGTGTTTTCAAATCAAAAATATTTTACGTTTGGAATCAGATTCGTAAGGAGAATAGCCGATTGGATTCTATAGTAGGGAATGATTCATATGGCGATACAGGATGGTAATCACAATGAAAAATTGATATACAAGGGACATGATTCCGAACGAGTTGTAAATAGGGATCGCACAATTGACCCAATTAAAGTCCATATACTGAGAAAAAGGATGGTTTGATTCAATCGAGTTTCAGTTGCCTCAAGTCCGCCGCACATTTGGATACGGCGAAATCAATCTAGGAGTTGATTGAACTGCCTTGCAGGTTTGGAAAATTAGTTGTCCCAATTCCGCAAGAAATTGAGCCAAATCTCAAGGATTCAATTGTAATTCTTAAGAACTTGATTCAATTGATTCTTTGTTTTGAAACGACGTGAAACATATTTGTATTGAATCAAAACACTTTTAAATGACAATATTTAACATTTGTTTGGATGTTACATGCCTTGACATCAATACCGTACTTGAATTCATCAATTCCATAAGTTATTTGCTGAATACAGTAGAGCAATTCAATGCAATGATCAAATAAAGAAAAAAATGATTCCTCAGTCGGGCTTTCCGATTGAATTCACACAATTTTTTTTAAATTTGCTTTAGTGCTGTTGTCAGAATGGTTGTTGGCTCCTCTACCACCATCCGTCATCTTTTATCTCCGCCCGTTTTGTTGATGGGAGTCGTTTTGCTATTCCGTCCGTGAGGCATGAATTACTTGATCAAATGTTCTCGCTGGACAATGTTTTATGAAGGAATTCTGAAATGAAAATTTCGCTCCACCGTTGACGAGAATCGAACTCATAACTCCCAGTCTTGTAGACTAGCACTCTACCCACTGAGCTATAGAGACTAATTGATAACTTCCACGCAAAAATGCCGTTTTTAATATGATTCATCCGATCCAGGAAATACAATTGACATGATGTCTCATAAAGAGGATAAAAATTCATATCGAATTTGTAAATCGAAATGAATCATGTAATATCATTCCACATGAATTCGGGTGTTTTTTCTCAACAAATAGGAAACAATTCTGTATTCGACGAACACTTGTCTGCATCTGTATGCATTTTTTTTTGTTGGAATAGATTTTATGACACATTAACAGCGATCACATTGATGAGGTTGTTTCAAGTCCACCAATTTTCAGTCAAACTTATTGAATATTCGTTCGATTAACCAATTTACTGGAAGCAATTGGATGAGTATGTTATCTCAAATGTTCATTCTTTCCAATGACACTTGCGTGCGTTTTGATCACTTCGATATGTGATCGAAACAACTGCTGGGGATGGTACGTTCAAAATTTTTTGTGTTTCCATCAATGACGTAGTGATTGATTGTAACGCGCATCTTATTTAGTTACAATATCGCTGCGGGGTTGACTCAACCAAAAGTGTATATTTGTACCAAATGACGGGAAATTTATGCTAAACGTTATTCTGTTGACTCAACCGCTTACCTGTCAAATTCCCGGCGCGCTTGACAAAAAACCGTTTTTTTTCTCAGTGTAGGGATTGAGCCGATTGGACACATCTGTAGGCAATTGGGTTTCCTCCGGGGATAGGCTCTATTTTTCAATCGGACTCGATCCGGGCATGACCGACTGGATTCTATAGTACCCAATGATTCATATTACGATTCCGAATCGAAATCACATTGAGACACTAATATGTAAGCTACACTATTCCGAATGAGTTATAAACAGAAATCACACAATTGACCCAATCAGAGTCAATCGAGGTTCAGCCGAAGCGAAACACCTGTAGGCGAATGGAATTTTATCGGAGATAGGGTCTCCTCCTCAATCGGAATCAGTAGACCGATGATCCAATTGATTCTATAGTATTCAATGATACATAAAACGATTTGGGATCGAAATTACATTGAAACACTGACATGTGAGTTATACTATTCCCAATGAGTTGGAAACAGGACTCGCACAATATCCCCAATCAGAGTCAATCGGGGTTCAGCCGATTCGGAACACCTGTAGGCAAAAGGAATTTCATCAGAGATAGGTTCTACTTGTTAATCCGATTCAATAGGATGATGACCGATTGGATTCTATAGTATTGAATAATCCATATGACGATTCGAAATCGTAATCACGTGGAAGCACTGTCATGTGAGTTATACTATTTCGAATGAGTTGGAAACAGAACCCGCACAATAGACCCAATCAGAGTCAGTCACAGTGGAAAAAGAAGAAAATTTTAAAAAATTTGTTTTTACCGATTTCAGATTCTTTACATCATTTTCGATGTAAAGAGGAAGAGGAAAACATCCTTCGTCGTCTGCTTCACGACTTAGTATTTGAAAGATTGAGTTATTCGTGATCGCCCGGATTGAGTACGTGATATGTTATCTTCAGAATGTAGATACCATTTCATCGAATGAATCATCCATCCGACGTTCGTGGAATTTCGTTCGCAAAGGAAAATCCGAATCAAGGAAAAACCTATTCTATTCTATTTGGAGGCTCTGTGCTTTCCTATACAGTTTCTCATGATTTAATATTCAATCACGTCAAAAAAATCAGCCACTTGTTCATTGGAACGTGGTAATGAATCGGCGGGACACCTAATGAATCCCATTGGGATGAGGATGTCGGTATCACTGAATGCTGAAACCGGACCACAATTCATGTAACAGCGTTTATTTATTCTCGATGGATTTATCCGTCATGCACGGATTCAGTACGTGACATCTTGGGTATTTCTGACAGTACCTGCACAGTGTGCACGGTGCACGAAGCGGTTTTCAAATCAACTAAGATTTTCATTTCAGATCAATCCAATAGGAGGATGAAGTGGATCGTTTGATTCTAATTTATAACCTATATCGATAGTTGTTCCTACGTTTCTGCGTGTAACAGTGAATGTCTTCTGGAGATAACACTACCATTGTAGGGAAAAATACGTATTCGAAATCAGTTTAGTCTTTTAGACCCCCGACGATCCAAATTGCACAGTTCGAAACAGCAATTTTCACAACTTTGATCTACGCATCCTGTACGTGTGAAAGAAAGGAGAGTGTCCAAAAACAATTGGATACAAAAACAAGCTGGATTATATTAACATTTTTAGTAGCTGTCATTAGGAATATTTAGTTGAGACGTTTTAGTTTTAGTCACTATAAGAATTTCTCTCAGTGTAATCCCTGTAATTGGACTTCTTCCAAAAGTGGATTGTCAATGCAAAAAATTGAGAGAGTTCAATGTGTGCTGAGACAGCTGAAACCAACTCAGAACATAATTCAGTGCCGAACTTCACAGTATGGAATTCACAGTATGAATATCAATTTTGCGGTGAGCTTTCGATACACCGAATTCTCTCTGCAACCAATGCTCATTGTACGGAAAATTCATGTTCCGAACGCTGATAGACCGAAGGATCATTATGCCGAATGTATTTGATTGGATTAAAACTGCAATTTTTTGTGGATTCTACAAGAATGAGGGATCTGATTGCTTTCGGTATGATAAACTTCCAGTCTATCAACGTTCGGAATATGAATTTTCGGTACAATGAACATTCGGGGCAGAAACGATTCGTTGTATTGAGAATGCCCACTCAATTTTGCTCATCATTCCTTTCCACACCGAAGAAAAGGTATGGCTCTCACAGCTCCACTATTTATGTGTTCTAGGGGTGGGATTTTTATCCGAAATTTTCGAATATCCAGATGTCTGAATGTTCGAATATTCGTAGAATCGAATAAATGATCCGGTTATCCGGATTTCATGGATATCCGGATAATCCGATTAAATTGCATCATTTCCATAAATTTATTATCGATTGCATTAAGATTCGTCCAACAAGTGCTCGTAAACTCCCGGACTACACAATTTTGTTGGAATTCTTCAACCTTTTCAACAAACTTTTCTTTGCCCAATGGTACAGTGTGAGTACTGGCAAGGTTGAAATGCCAGTACCGCGCCTGATACAAAACATCATTTTTTCGCTTCTGTTCCAGTATTGACAAAACAACTGGTCTTTGTGAAGTGCCAAAGTTCTATCACCGCAAGTTCACTTAGAATGCCAGTACCGACACGGTTGTAAATGTCATACTGATCCGTACGTTACATGATGTTATCATTCCGACTAGCTAGTAATCAATCAGTTTCATCGATTCAACTGACCCTGTAGTGGTGAGTTTGGATTTGCCAGTGCTGGCAACTCTGGCAGCGGTACTGAGCCAGTAGCGGCCCATGTTTCCATTTCCACATGGAATCTTACATTTACATATGTTATATTGCTTTTTACATCATATGTACATATTTTTATTATACGCTAAACAACACTTTGATTGTTGAATTTTTATGTTATAGAACTCTCTTTAATATAACAAGGTCAATGAATAGAGTACACGGAAAAAAAGAACATACTTGCAGCAGCTACTCGCGTAGTCGATTTTCGACCATCTACGAAAAATATTTACGGCAACTACTTAGTAGTTTGGACAAACAACAAGTTATTTGACGTGACCATCGTATTATTTCACTCACCTAATGAAGTATTTGTCTCATCTATTAAGTAGTTGCCGTATCTATTTTTCGTAGATGGTCGAAAATCGACTCCACGAGTAGCTGCTACGAGTATTCTTTTTTTCTGTGTAAAAGATACAAATATGAGTAAGGTCATGAATATACGTGAGGTCTTTATAGGAAAAAAACGATTGATGCGCTTTGCGCTAGAATATTGAAATACTGATGTAACTGAAGGTGGTTCAAAAATGTATGTGACATTTGTTATATCACAGTTATTCGACTGAAGTGTTTTATTTTGTTATTTCATTTTCCAGTATAACGTAATTTTCTCAGATATTTGAGATTCTTGCATGAACTTTTCAGATATCACGACAATGTGACTGCATATAGCTGTAATATTACCAAGATTAAAAACCGCGGACATAAGAAATTGTAGGAATATCGCAGCGATATCACTTTGCAATATTACAATATACAAAAGGACATGGCCGCAATAATGCTGCAATATTATGTGCTGTGTGGGTAACTTTATTCACGCGGTGTTCAGCGAATACGAGAATCAGGGAAAAATCAAGGAGACATAAGAGAATTGGGTCATTTTTTACCCGTCAATATACTAGCCATCACAATTATACAGATTTTCGAATGTACCTTGCACATGAAATCTTTCCCGTGGTGAATTTCTACTCCTTAGCCTTGTTCAAAGCCATCGGAAGTTATTAAAGGGTCTGGCTTCTTTGTAAATTCGAAGAGGAGATTTTGAATACTACGGTTTGTATGAAGTCGACTTCAATCATTACATTCATTGTTTTTGCACAACATAAGCGCAAATGATTTTCTCAATTTCATTCTAATTTCCAGATAACGCTTGAACTAAAAATTACGATACTCTAATACTGATTTGAAGAAAATTGGAATGCACTAAAAAGAACTTCCAATATGCAGGCAATCTGTTTTGCCTTTTCCAGATCCGGCAGTGAATACCTGAACGATATCAAGAGTTTTCAAATCACTCTCGAAGAATTCACAAATTTTTGAAATGATTCTTCGGAAACTAAAAAACCAAAACATCCTGATCACACATATTGAAATTCAGACCATCATCTTCTTACAAAATTGCTATCGCTTTCCTATCAAGTGGATACATTATGTCTATTTCAGATATCCGGATATTCGGATTCACGAATATCTGGATAATGTATCCGAGTATCCGGATATCCGGACCATATCCATACATCCGGATAATCAACCGAATATCCAGATATCCGGATATACGGATAATCCCAGTCTTAATGTGTTCTCGCTGTCAGGAAGTATAAGGATGCCAGTATAGCTCCCACAGCCAAACGCGTCGCTATCATACTCTCTAAATCTGAATCAGTGGAATCTCACTGATTCCGCAGTTATAAGTATACCACTAATTTCAATCAGTTGCATTCCACTGCATAATCAGTGGATAGTCACTGATTCCGCAGTGGGATGTTATTTTCACTGATCACAATTAGTCACATTTCACTATGAAAATCAGTGAATATTCACTAATTCGCAGTATATATGCACTGGTTCGCAGTTGTATACTTATCACTGTAATCCAGTGGAATTCCACTGATTCAGTTTTAGAGAGTAGCAATCTGTCGGCTGTGGGAGCTATACTGGCATCCTTTTACCTCCTGACAGCAAGAACACATAAATAGTAGAGCTGTGAGAGCCATATCTTTTTTTCAGTGCATATATACCTCACATTGTTGAATACATTTCATTGAATTTTTTCTTGGCAGAAATAATATATTTGAGCTATTATTCTTCTTTCCCTAAGGAAGAATTCGAAAATTGAGTATCCAATCAGAAGAGACGGTTTTACGTAAAAGTATTTCGATCCTACTGGATTTTAAAAATATCATCAAATATATTCCACTCTTCCAACAGAATTCCTACTGTTCACGAATTATGAAATTGAATTCGATAAAATCAAAACTTCAACTGTGATATTCCTAGTGACGTTTCTCAGGAATTTTATCTTTCTTCCAGAATAAAATTGCTGAAGATATTTCTTACGCTATTTAACAATTCAGCTATTGATAGAAGAGGGCACACATCCAACTCTACCCACTTCTGTTCTCTCCAATCATTTGTTCCTTTTTATACGGTTCCCCTTTCAGAACTTATGCATGCGTATTCACCACAGAGGAACAACCATTCTTTAATGACCCTTCCCTTTTCTTCTCATTCCTTTTAGTCACGGAGTCGATATGTTTGTGCCAAAAATGTTTGCCAATCTGGAATGTACGTGAATGCTGTTATCCGAGAAATGAAGCGTTCTTCCGCGTTGAGTCTCTCTCTCTCTCTCTCTCTTTCCCTTTCTACGTGCATTCAGTTCACATTTTTTCAACTTATCCGAATAACATCGGATAGAACGATTTTCCTCTTTCTACTTTCTTTTATCCTGCAAAATAATAAAAATAAATGCGGAATTTCCTGAAAATAGCGAATATTCCTCAGAATTGTCCTTCAATAGAATCACAACGTGCGGAGAATTCTTTTTTTGAATTATTGTACAATAGTTCACTGCGCACACTATACTGTCTGTGCGGAAGAATATAGTTTTCTCTTCCTTTGCAGGGAAGGGGAAACAAATATAACTTTTGTCCGTTCTATTCCATACACGGATCACTGTTCGCAATGATACATGAGCGTACTTTGTACCTCATATTTGGTACACAAGGTACGATACTGAATATAAACCACAATAAAACAGAGGCAAGTGGCTGGTTGAGCGATAATAGGCTTTCAGAAAACCTACTTCACATTGGAAAAATATAAGAAAATAAAAGAAGCGAACTATTTGGTTTTCTCACATCGATCGGATAACATTTTATATTTCTTTTTGGATACTCTGAAATTTTTCAACGTCAAAATTAATCGATTCGAATGTGATCTGTGGAATCAAAAATATCCAGAAAGCATGGAATTGGGAAAAAGTTCAATCGAAATATCCCTGTGAATAATATTTTGCGTTATATGGAAATCTCATCCCACGGGACACACAGTGCTTTGAAAATGCATGCGAAGAGAATGAAATGAAGTTTGAATCCTTCATATAGATGGTATTTTTATGGAAATACTTGGAATATGTTATAAATGAATTTTTGAATAATTCTTTGTATTGAAAAGGATTACGGAATCGTGTTAGATTTATTCCGTAAATTCATGATCATGAAGTATCGATCCATTATATCAATATATTTCATTCATGGTAGAACGGTATTCAAATTCGTGATGCAATAATTCAATTACGTAATGTTGCCATGGACGTCACATTATCATCATACCGACCTTGAATATCTGGATCGTGGCGCAGAATTAACGCGACGAAGAGAAAATATCATACCGTAACAAATTAATTCGATTCCCATGTAGTTCACAAAATCCAAATCAATAATTCCTCAGAATCCATCGAATAAAACTCATAACAAAGTCAAGCCATAAGGTACAATTTCACCAAACAAATAGTGTCGCAGTAGGGATAATTTATATCGCTTAATTTTGATTTGTTTTCCCTGATTATTTGGAGAATGATAAATTCATCACTTGTGTAGGTACATGCCCCTTTACTAAATTCCATTCAGAGAAACGGTATCGCATTCGATGGAAATAGATGTTCATCAATTACATCGTAGCTAATTAAAACCTTGATTCGGTTCCGTAGAAAACATAGTGTAAAGCATAAAATTCATTCATTGGAAATACAACTCGATGGAATCGAATGAATCTTCGTTCCGCGCCAAATACAAAAAGAGACTTATTGGATGAAGATAAATTGCTTTCGCAGAGCAATGCCGAGGATAACGAAGCGAAATAAAACAATGAATGTCATGTACTTTTTATCGTCAATTGAAGGCTTTGTCACAAATATCGTGAAAACATATTTTAATACGAATGAGAAACTCATTCACTGATTGTTATAATATTTGGAAGTAGGATTCCATTCCATATTTAGCGCCTAATGAAAATGACCTAAATTTTTTCGTGCCTGTGAATTCTTGTCTTTTAATTGGTATACGAATATGTGTTGACATGATGATTACGTTGAATACATCCATAGGACAGGTCATGAAAGGTATTGTGGGATATGTGACGATACGTATGTCTGTACGTTTTTATGTATAGACTTTGACCCAGATAAAAATTTACCATTGGCGGTAGCATAGTGAAATGTAAACAATAAAGATTGATCGAGTTTGATAATAATGATGGTGCAACCTCGAAATGATGACAGCCTATCAGATTGTGTCCCCACATAGCACAACAGTTCAGAAAAAATTCTTGATGCATTTGGTTCAAATTCGTATAGTTCCAAATGAATTCATTATGAATTCTCCCTGAACTGAACCAAGTAATACCAGAATATATTATGAACGTTCTTCGAATATTCGAAGTATGTTCCACGCACATTCCAATGAGACTGTTTCATAGGTGCTAATATCGTACATGTGCTATGTACGTTCTAAGTATATTTGAAATAGTTTCATTCGAATATTCTATGAACGTTCATTACACGTTCTTCGTATCTCGTTATTCGTACTTACGCTTATTATGAATAGAAGTGATACCATCCAAACTTACGTACCTGCAACATAAAAACATGATTTTGTTGAATAAATTTCTGCTATTGATCCTCAAGAGAACGCGGATCTCTCAGGCACAATTTAGTTTCATTGTACATACATTCACGTCTTCTGTGAATCATTGAATGTTCACACATTCAATGTACCTCTATTAAACATCCTTTAGACCTTCGTGTTCTCTTAGGGATTATATTATTATGGAGAATCAACACAGTCAAGCTTGGACTGCCAAAATTGCACAAGTTCATGTCTTGTCAACATTATTGCAAACTGAAGATGTGAATACCAGATGTAGAAGTATGGAACCGGAATTTCCCTATAAATGACACTAGCCATCAGTTTAGGGACCCTAAGATCACTTCTTCAGCACCATCATCTCCCCCTAACAGCTGATGAAGATTCTCAACACAAAACAATAGAAGTTCTGTACACCCGTAATTGTTTTATAACCTTGAGCATGTAGAGTTTTGTGCCTACAAACTTCGATCTGCGGACAGCACGGAAAAAAAATATGGCTATTATAACGATCTGGAGTATGGTTAAGAAGAGATAGCTGTAGTGACAATACTGTATCGCTATGGTGACGATACAGATGGCTATGCTGGCGATCTATATCGTTCCTCGGATGATTTGTATGATCATAGCAACGATACTGATACCACTAAACTTTGGATAGTCATAACAACTATCCAGTATCGTTATGACAGCGATATTTTTCTCTCTGTGCTTGTCGAAGCTTCCCATATAAAAATCTTCAGGCTCCGCCAATGCTGAGGACGGAATATAGCTAGACGCAAGGCTGCCAGCCAAAGCTGGGCAATCTATGTAGGGACAAGGATGGTTGACAATGGTCTAAACATTGTATCAATATGGGAAGTCATAAATCGACTTCGTTGATCCATCATTGATCATTGGCTGCGCCACGCTTGGCCCATCCTCCAACCAATATTACTTGAAGGAAAACGCATGCTTTCAACAGAAGCTCTCTAGGACTTGGCTGGACACTGCTCCAAGCATTAGGCAACTCTGAATGACAATGGATTCTCATGTTGCACCAAGCATGGGTCGTAGCTTGGTCCAGCTTCGGCAATAGCTTGGCTCAGCTTGGGCGATGGCCTCGCTCAGTTTAGGCGTTAGCTTGACTCGACTTGAGTAATAGCTTGGCTAAGAGTGAAACTTTCTTCTCAAACAGCAAATTAAAATAACTCTCACCAGAGTGATGCTTGTTTCCTGCGAGTGGCGAACCAAGCATTCAATCAATATATAAGTCTCCTTTGAAGATTCCATGACAGAAATAATTCTTCATCTGTTTTCAGACCCGCCTACTTCTACGCCAGGACCACCGGATTTACGTCATTCATCAGTTTAAACTAATCAGAAAAATTACATGTTGAGATTCTCCGACATTCATTTCGTTCAATCGAAATGATAGAATGGATTTTTTATTTTATTTTCAATTACAATAAAAAATAAAAGTGACCATTGGCATGAGATGGGCGCAACCCTGCCGCAAGATTGCTACAGCGTTGGCTCATCCTTGGCGAACAAATTTTTGTATGGTCTGCCATTGATGGCATGTGCTATCACAACCCTGTTTCCAGTATTGGGTCTTGATTTTGGAAACAAATGGGCTGAGGCTGAAATGATGTTATCATTTCAGAGTTGCGCCATGCCTGGTAGCCTAGGCTCGGCCCATCTTGGTGAGCCTTGCGGCAACCTAGCGCCCATGGTCAATTTTTACCTGGGTTACGGTAAACATGCCCTTGGTAAAAAAAGTTCGCAGACGACGAATTACAAGCTTTATTGGATGAAGATGGTACTTCAACTCGACAAGAGCTCGCTGATCAACTGAATGTGATGCAGAAAGCCATCTCGATTCGTTTGAAAGCCCTGGGAAAGATTCGGAAAGTGGAAAAATGGTTTCCGCATGAACTGCCCTAGTAGACATTTGCTCCAGTGATTCATAAGGCACTCACGAGTTTGCCCGTTCAACTTGTGAAGAACTAGTGAGGAATATTTACGAGTAGCTAGTGAGGAATGTAACGCTCTAACTCATCAAATACTAGTTGGAAAAACTGACCAGTTGCTCGCTCGTATTTCACAAGGCACTTGTTAGTACAAAAATATCAATAAAATTTCTACAAATCAATGAAAAATCAAAAACATTTTTCACTAACCTCTTTTCTTGTCGATTTCCAAAGAGGACCTTGTGAAAGCTCGGGAATTTCATCCATACATGAATTCAATATCCACAAGATTTTATTTGGAAATCCACAATAGAAGGAGGTTTCGCAAAAATATCTTCCGAATTTTTTCCTCTGATGCAAAAAGCCTTTGTTGCAGTTCAGATAGCACATTTTTTTAATATATGTATATTCCATACAACATTGCCAATGATTTTTAAAAAACAAATCTTTAATCTCATTTAGTCCTGTATCGCTTGACGAATCATTTATCTCGTCAACTGTTGGGAGTTCTAGAGCAGGTGATGTGACTGAATCATGTGAAGATGCAGACACATAATCATCTGCAATTGTAGCATACTGAGATGAAGATTTGGACGTTTGAACAGGAATATTTGAATTCATACTTTGGGTATTTTCATTGAAATCTGAGATTTCATGTAAATTTTTTGTCTAATCTGGGGAATAATGGTCAAAAAGTATGCATGAATATACCAAGATGTCTATCAACTTATCCAGAAATCAAAGTATCGATAAGGAATATATGGAAAAAACATTTTTATTGTATTTTGAAGATGGGAATACTTGCTCACCTCCTAATTGCTTTCTTTTTCGATAATTTGATACCCGATTTGAGTTGAGATTCGTTTCTCTTCCATAATTGATTTCGATTTCTAGTTCTGCTCATTGATTAAGTTGGATAAAAACATGAGGATCGCATACCTTTCACAAATACGAATCAAAATATCGCCTGCGGAAATTATCGAAAGTATTTTTAGTAGTAATCGCCAGTGATCACTGTTAGAAAATCTAGACATAGAGGTTAGGCATCTTTTTCTCGTCTTTGACAATATCTGTTTTATTTTTTCTGGGTTTTGAGGTTAGCTATTTCTAACTAGTATGGGTTGGGAAGAATTTGTGAAATCCTGACCAGTTTGATCTATTTGTAATTCATCGGGCCCACCTCACCAAATATTCGCTAATAACTCTCCAGTTTATCACAACTAGTTTTTCCTTACTAACCCCTCATGGTTAATCGGGAAAGACTCGTGAAATTTTTACCAGGGTGAATAAAAGACCGCAAGAAAATCGAAAAACCACTTGTGAAATGCTGTTGGTCAGACACAGAAGAAAGTCATTTCTCCATCGAATTGTGACAGATGATGGAAAAGAATGTTAAGCGTCGGAAATCATGGGTCAATCCAGGCGAACCATTGACATCTACTGCAACACCAAATCGTTTCGGAAAGGAGACAATGCTCTGTGTTCGGTGGGACCAAAAGGGTGTAATTTACTATGAGCTGTTAAAACCTGGGCAAACCATCAACACTGATCGCCACCAACGGCAAATGATCGACTTGAATCGCGCATTGCGTGAAAAACGACCGCAATATGTAAAAAGGCAACGCAAAGTCATTTTGCTCTACGATAATGCCCCATCATACACAGCGAAACGGGTCAGGGAAACGATCGAGGCGTTCAATTGGGAGATGCTACCGCATGCGGCTCATCCTCCAGGCTTGGCTCCGTCCGATTATCATATATTGGCGTCAATGGAACACGCTCTCGCTGAACAACGCTTCAATTCGTATGAAAATGTATGAGGATGGCTCGATAACTGGTTCGCTTCAAAAGAGGAACTGTTTTCTCGGCACGGCATTCATAAACTGCCGGAAAGATGGGAAAAATGTATAAATAGCAATGGAGGTTGTTTTGAATAAAATATTTTCTATCATTTTCAAACAACAAACAAGTGATGTTTAGAAAAAATTCCGGTTTCATATTTCTACACCTGGTATAAGAAACTTCGCAAGAAAAAATGAAAATAAACAAAAAACCAAGTGATTATGAAAGGTTTGATTAAAGCTTGTCGTTCCCCAGTTAAAGGAACCCATTCATTCCCATTAAAGCGCGGATTTTTATTCAAAATCAATGGGTTTCAATCGGTTTGAACAGAAAGTCTGCATGTTCAATGGGAATGAATGGATTTTTTTTATCCAGGGTTCATTCGTTATTAAACATTAGTGCTGTTTTAATTTGGTAGTAAAAATAACTAAGAAAGCTATCAAAACAAAGTAATGATTTTTTTTCCATTTTGGAACATAAGAAAATGTTTCTTGTTGATTTTTTTAAAAGAAGCAATCGAATGATGAATCATTATCAACCAATTTGTAATTCTAATCTGATTTGTTCGTGCTCAGAATTCGTATATAATGATAAAACAATGAAGGGCGAATCTAGACTATCAGAAATGATTCAAATGTAACCTTTCGAGTGTATCTCAAACATTGTGTTTCTGAGTTTGAATTGAGTTCCCTAAAATATTGATTCAAAAATGCATTCATGAAGTCGAAGCAATATTTGAAAGACAGGTGAGCGTGAGATTGGAGAAAGAAGAGTACAATTGAAGCGTTACGAAACAAAGACTTTCAAATATTAATATTCATCTCTGACAAGTTGGAAGCAATCAAGATAGGTGAGTTGTTGAAGTTTTAATTGTTTGTTCGTCGAATGCATAATACCAAGATATAGACTTCTTTTCGGTAGAACAATTGGACCGGAAAAATACACGTATCTATGTGAGGAATAATAAACATTCAGTTACATAACAACGAAAATTGAAATTCTATTGCTAGATACAAAGGATTTGAAAAAAACCGTTGATATCAAACCGATGAGACCGGCTGTCGTTTTGTATATTACTTTTGCGTTGACCTCGATAACAGAATATCAACTGTTCCTTGGAATATTGGTGAGAATGAATGCGCTACATTCTCCTTCTTAAGAATTTAAAGTTTAAGATCACTCCAGTATCCATTGTCTCGTGATGAATCGTTCAAGAGAATTGCTTTCATCGCGTGTGACTTTGAAAGTGGAACATAGTCTGAGGAAGGTTCGTATAAAAGATGAAGAATATATGAGAATGACCATGACGAATTTGTAATTTGAACACCTTGAAAGTTTTCTCAGTTCTTAAGATCAGTTGAATTCAGCTTTGAATGAGTTGATAGTATATTGTGGAAGGGACTTGAGGAATTTTTTTATGGAATTTTAGAATTGATTTGAATAACTTGCGGAACATTCAACTAGCTCCCTGCATCGAAATTCTGACGGACTAGGTGAATTTTTATTCATGAATCCACCGGGATTTTCCATTGTACTTCACGTTGAGCGTCATCGAAACACCATTTTTCAATCATTCCCTAGCATGTTTGTAGCCCCCATTCCTTAGCCCCATCCTGCCAATATGCACCCAAGACTGGGCCAGAGTGGGGCCAGAGTCGTCCAGAGTTCATACGCGCTAAGGTTATGGCTGGATTTTGACGTAACTAAGATTAGATTTTTCTCATTAAAGCTGTATCATGTAAAATCAACGCGCATATTTTGAATACATACAATTATTCCTTATGATGTTATGACATATACGGAAACTGGATGGAATTCTGGTAACAAACAATGATGGTATCGCACTCATGGAGTTGATGAAATTGATATCTCAAGTCAGGGAATTTGTCACGAATAACATTCTATTGCAACGTTTTTACGTTTCTAAAAAACAAAATCTCAAGTATCTTGCTTATGGATTATCAACTGATTGAACATCGTTGTTTCATCGATAAAGATGTTCACTTTTTTCAAATTTCATCCATAGACATTCTGAGAAATCAACAATATTTTTCCATTTTCCATAGAATGAAGGTTCGTTCATGTGAGTCGATCATCATTTCTAAATGTTTGAGAAATCAATAAACTTGAAGCGAAGGAGAAATATTCAAATGTAAATAAACATGATGGGAGAGAAGGAGAAGTTGATGTGATTACTGAGCATCTCGAGAGAATTCCCGAGTTCTGGGAACGGTGTGTACTGTCGGTAGAAAGCACAGGTAGAGAATACAGTAATCGAAATTCATGTTGCCAAAGCTCATGTCTTGGAAACATTCATTGAGAAAGTTAAGCTGTGCATAATGAAATTAGAAAATCATAAACTTTCAGGAGTAAATTCGATACTCTGTGAGATGATCAAATTAGCAGATACACTACTGATACAAGCAATTTTGGGAGTTTCTGTACACCGTATATGACGAGTGGAATGAATAGATACAAAATTTTCTCTAATTTCCAATAGTCGGAAAGTAGAATTTCTATTCTAAAAGCGTAGTTATCGAGTTCTAAATATTATGTTGTAAGTTGGAATGAAGTTCGCCTTGAGGAACTTTTATAATCTTCCAGCGACCAACTTTAATCGTTAAAATTATCCAAGAATTTTCCTCATTTTATCAATCAATAAAACCAATTAGCAGTTATAATTATATCCGAATTCTTGTGGATTTGCAGAAAATCCTAGTTTCCTTCGATCTTAAGAACTTTTCAAGTTAACAGTAGGGAATACTTTTCAACTTGAGATTGCATTTCAATTATTGTACCATGAATTCAGAATATATTCCTAGTTTCTCATATTTCAGTGATTATGAGTCAAAAATGAAACTGATCTTGGCTGCTAAAATCGATCCTGGAATGATATAATTTTTTATTGAGTAATCCTATGAGTATTCTAATCCAGTCGATAATAGAATTCACAAATAATTCAGATTGATTCTAGTATAAAGAATATCATGAATGAAGAACACTCACACTCCAATTCAAAAACTTAGTTGAATGTTGTATCAATTCAATGTCCCATATAATTTCCCGCTAAAGAGATTTCCAAGAGTATTTATTTTCAGATGACAAATGTATTCAACGTTGGTTGAAACTTTTCTTGTAGCAGCAGAATAGGGTAAGATGCTGTGAAAGTACGCAGGAAGTAAGGGTGCGCGGTTTTTGAACAAAATACTTCAAAAAACAGTATCTCATTATTCATCCAATCGGACCCTTATCTCCCGCATACTCTTACACCACCCTACCCTAAAAGTGTTCCCAAAAATCTTAGTGAAATTTTCGCATGTATAAAACGTCGGTGAGGAAATTCTTTTCCTTTAACAATCCTCCATACATGATCGATAATTTCGAAGTTATACCATGTTGTCTAAGAAGTTACTTCCCCCACAAAAAATTGCATAATTTGGAACCAATGACCGTAGCAACAAGACACATAAAATCATTTCGAGGGTGAATCAATCTCCTATCCAATGATCACTTCTTTGTTCACTGATCACTCAACACATGGCACGAGTTTGAACATCCTATGTGTCTGATCAGGGGATGAGAATATAAAAAAAATGTCGGCATTGATTTTGAAGGGCAGACTTCACTCTTCAGACTAGTTGTTTTTTAACCTCCTCTTTACAGTAATTATCCACTGAAATGAAGAAATTTGAAAGTTGCGCAGGGGAAAGTGAGGTAGTATCGGACAACGGATAATGTCGGACAAGTGCAGTTTCAGGTGTACCCTGGTAGAAATATCACTAGTCTTTCCCGATCACCCATGAGGAGTTAGTAAGGAAAAACTAGTTGTGATAAACTGGAGAGTTATTAGCGAATATTTGGTGAGGTGGGCCCGATGAATTACAAATAGATCAAACTGGTCAGGATTTCACAAATTTTTCCCAATCCATACTAGTTAGAAATAGCTATCCTCAAAACCCAAAGAAAATAAAACAGATATTGTCAAAGACGAGAAAAAAATGCCTAACCTCTATGTCTAGATTTTATAACAGCGATCACTGGCGATTACTACTAAAAATACTCTCGACAATTTCCGCAGCCGATATTTTAATTCGTATTTGTAAAAGGTATGCGATCCCCGTGTTTTTTTTTTATTCAACTTAATCGATGAGCAAAAGTGAAAATCGACATCAATTATGGGAGAGAAACGAATCTCAACTCAGATCGGGTATCAAATTATCGAACAAGAAAGCAATTAAAAGGTGAGCAAGTATTCCCATCTTCAAAATACAATAAAAATGTTTTTCCTATATATCCCTTATCAATACTTTGATTTCTGGATAAGTTGATAGACATGTTGGTATATTCATGCATACTTTTCGACCATTATTTCCCAGATTGGACAAAAAGTTTACATGAAATCTCAGATTTCGATGAAAATACCCGAATTATGAATTCAAATATTCCTGTTCAAACGTCCGAATCTTCATCTCAGTATGCTACATTTGCAGATAATTATTTGTCTGCATCTTCACATGATTCAGTCACATCACCTGCTTCAGAACTCCCAACAGTTGACGAGATGAATGATGCGTCAAGTGATGCAGGACTAAATGAGATTGAAGATGGTTACTATAGTCCTGATGATGAAGAGGAAAGCAACAGTGCAATTGAAGTTCCACATTCTTTAGCTATCACGAATGCAGCAGAGAAAATTCGAGAATGGGCGATTGATAGCCAGATTTCTCACAAACATTGAGATGATTCGCTGAATATTCTCAGAGAAGACAATATTCTCTCTGATTTACTAAAAACAGTTTAGAACGGATTTTAGTAGCTGGATAGTTGTCGGATGTCTTGAATAATTATTACCAAACAAT
This sequence comes from Gonatopus flavifemur, assembly GCA_018340375.1. Taxonomy (NCBI): domain Eukaryota; kingdom Metazoa; phylum Arthropoda; class Insecta; order Hymenoptera; family Dryinidae; genus Gonatopus; species Gonatopus flavifemur. Next base: position 30,473,365 of record JAFFJZ010000007.1, on the reverse strand, counting down.
TGAGAGGCATCTGTTTATTCCAAAATAATTTGTTTCTAAAAATCATTGAAAATGTTGTATGTAATATAGAGGAAAGGGTCCGAAAATGGGCTGTGGTCCGAATATGGGCAATCGAAGTTGTAGGCTTGTATGGCGCTGCCGCTTGGTGGTGACCGATTCAACATGTTCCTTATCACCGACCAATTGCGTGCACAGCAGTTGGCGATTACAGTACAACGTGTTTTTTCTACAAGTGAATTTATATTTTTCGGTATCTCTCAAAACTTTTTCAGGTATGCGATGTTTCCAATATTATCACTAGTCATTCGTTAATTGGATCTGACACGATATTTAGCTTATTTGGGAAATATAGAAACGTCAATTAACCGGAGAATGAATTGATATCGTAACAGTTCACCCAAAAACCCCCAGCTGCCAACAGTTTCAACAAAATTTCACGGGTAGCCCATATTCGGACCCCACTTTCAAAAATCACAGTCTTTACGTTTTCTAGAATACATTTTATCACCCCTTCAATCATTGAAAATAAAATATATTGCACAAACACACACTTCTGGTAATAGTTGTAGGTTCTTGCTGTTATTTTTATTTGGATTTTTTGCGTGAGGACTGGCCAGTATGAGATGAAATCAAAGTGGTAGCCCATTTTCGGACCCTTTCCTCTACATATTCATAATATACATATATTGAAAAAATGTGCTATCCGAACTGGAACAAAGGCTTTTTGCATCAGAGGGAAAAATTTGGAAGATATTTTTGCGAAAACTCCTTCTATTGTGGATTTCCAAATGAAATCTTGTGGATATTGAATTCATTTATGTATGAAATTTCCAAGCATTCACAAGGTCCTTATTGGGAATCGAGAAGAAAAGAGGTTAGTGAAAATCCTTATCGATTTTTTATTGATTTGTAGAAATTTTATTGATATTTATGTACTAACAAGTGCCTTGTGAAATCCTAGCGAGCAACTGGTCAGTTTTTCTAACTAGTATCTGAAGAGTTAGAGCGGTACATTCCTCACTAGTTCCTCATAAGTTGAACGGGCAAACTCGTAAGTGCCTTATGATTGACTGGAGAAAATGTCTACCAGGGTGAGTTGCATGCAGGAGTACTTGTGGTGCTACTTGCATGTTGAATTAAGTAACAAGAGACATTACCAACTATGTTAGATCGAATTTGTGGTTTGTGTACAAGTGAAAGTCAACTTCTTATGTTTACGGCGTATTTACCCAGATAACATGCCCTCACGAAGCGACGCACATGAATAAGGATTTGCGGGCAATATGCTTGTACGCTCACAAAGCGACGCACATAGATAAACTTCTGCACGCAAATTGCACGCCAACCTAGGGGAGAGCTTCAAAATGTTATCTGGGTAAACAGTGCACAGAGATAACTTTGTAGTGGCATACCTTGCGTTTGAGGTAATTTCTTCATATTGTACGTGTGTTGCTGGAAACAACAATCATTCTCTTTCATTTTGGAGGATTTTGAATTTGATCAGGTCAAATAAAACGTACATGACAACCAAATTTGTATAGCGTGTCGTTCGGTTTGTATCGGAAAAAATATAAGATTTATTCTTTCGCAGGTTTTTTTCTTTCTTCCTTTTAAATAATATAGGGGAAATATCTCACGAATGGGAGGAAAGTAATATGAACAAGGGCATAGAACAAGTTCGGAAAAATGTGATGCCACTTGGGGAAACGGATGAAATATATTCTGTTCCTAAAATTACTCTAGGTGACGGACTGAAAATCTTTGAAAAAGTTAGAGAGATAAAGATCAAATCACGTTTGAGAAGCATTGAGGTATTCCCGAAAACATTCAGTGATGAACAAGAGGAGGTGTGTTTCTCATATGGAATATCCTGTCAGAAACAACCTTCCAAAAGGAAAAAATATCAAATTTCAATGTGAACAAAAAGTATGAAATTTGATGGAAAATCTTCATTTAAAACAATGATGTTTTGAGGAGTATTTAGTTGACATATTGCAGTTCAATCTAGAGTACAGTTTGTGCAAATACATTCGTAAGTACATTGACACTGAAAGAAAGGGTCCATTCAAATATTCGACAAGTCGGAAATTTAATCATTGTAAATAAAAATTTAGTTGCGCCAACCAAATTTTATTTGTCACAATTGAATTTCTTATTCCCATTGAATGAACCATTTGATTCATAATTCAGATAACTAGACTTTTATTTACCTGAGCTAGAGTGTAGCTAGCGTGAATCAAAATCTAGCTGGGGCAACTAACATTTAGTTGTCCTAACTAGGTATCTTCCTCTCAGCGCAATGCTTTTGGAAGGCGGACTGTTATCTATCTGTCTGTGTGTGTGTGTGTGTCTCTCTCTATCTCCCTCTTGCTTGTTCAAACACAATCATTCATCAACTCAATTCAAATACTAGGTACGTCCATGTATGCGTACTTAAATCAACTAAAAATCCAATTGAATCAAGGTATTATTCTAGCTGTTTTGCATAGTTTTATGTAAATTTGCTGTGGGTACAAGGATTGAAACTCACAATTTCTTGTAAAATCACTATCATCAACGTAGAGGAAATGCATCCAAACTTGCAAAAGTCTCACACTGTTAGAAATGTCTTCAAATTTAATGTACTTTCCATGTACATTTGTGAATGAAATTTCCAATTACTGGTGATTGAAATGAGAATTCATTTACACACAACTGAATTTTGAATTTTCGCTATATTATATCATACATCAATATATATTTTCGTACCCTAGTAGAAATATCACAAGTTCTTCCTCATGACTCATGAGTTATTCGCAGGGGAAAACTTATTAAAATTAAACTAGTGAGCGACTAATGAATCACTTGTAAATCTTATCTGACCAGTGATGTGTGGATACAACTTGTGAATTTCTTGCAAGGTCAATCCAAACATTAGTAAGATTAGATTTATACATTATTAACTAAAATCATTAATAAGCAGTTTTATTCATTAGATCAATATTATTCATCGGATTCGCCAAATATTTATCAGATTTATATTTGGATCAATTAATTTTTCTGGATGACCGGTAAAAAAATGTTTCATGCATGTACACAAAAGAAAATAATTAATCAAATTGAAAACATCTCTTTTTATTCTGACAATAGAATCCTCTCCAGACAGTGTTATTTGATGCAAGAAAACAATGTTACTACCAGAAAACAAAATTCTTGAATGAAAAAATTCTCCGAGTTGAAGCAAATTTGTTCAAACTAAGAACATATCTGAATCAATTATAAATTCAATAATAAGTTTTCATTTTTACCCTGATTATTCTCACAAGTGCCATGTTAGTTTCCAATAAGTTCCTCGTTAGATAATGATGACTCTTTGACTAGCTTTGATAAATGGAATCTAATTAGTTGGAGTGTTACATTCTAGTGAGTGCCTTGTGAGTTTTCCTCACTAGTGCCTTATGAGTAAAAAAGATTAACTCGTAAGTGCCTCATTATTCACTAGCGGAAATTCCTACCAGGGTAACTGCAATTGCATTCAAATGTAATCGAAATTTCAATCAACTTTTCAGTTACGTTAATAACTTTTGCTTCTATTACATTTGATTGGAAGTTGAATCAGAAATTTCAAACACCACTATTTTGTTCCTCAGTGTGATGATTTTCAATCCTCGCACAGCAAATTGACGAAACATTTTTCTACATTTCACAGTAGGTGCAATTGATTTTGTTCTCTTTTCCTTCTTTCCGGAGAATCCTTGTTGATAATTTATCATTAATTACCTGAAAACATTTGTGATCAGTCTTCCATGTTCGGAACAATATTCCTCACATATCCATTCACCTGAAAATATTCCCAATTGATTACCAAAAAATTGACAACAGGAATCAACCGGAAAGAAGGGAACGGATTAATTGAATTTATGTATGAAATTCAATGGTCTGGTCTGCACGGGACTGGTGTTATCTACTGTGCGGCACTTGTTTCTCTCCAATGAACATTTCGTATCTTGCGGTACGTCTTACAATGGGAAAAAGACCATGTTACATCGACTTGGATCCAAAGTTTAAGTGATAGAGAAAACACATACATGCGTTCCATGTTGTTTTTCACTTGTGAAACATGCGGAAACAACTTGTTTCCAAGTTGAATTAACATGATATTGGCTACTTGCTGAGTTCAAGTTGATTTGACACATCATTTTTCCCAGTGTAGACAAGTTGAAGAAACGTCACGGCCTTTTTAGATGTCTTATAAAGGTAATAGGAATTCAGGATATTTAGAAAACAACCGAATTGTTGCGAAAAATATCTTAAATTCATCTAAAAGATATCAAAAGACACGACATCCCGCGTGGAAACTCAGAGTTTCGCAACAGTCTCGCAACGTGTCTCGCTGATGAAACAATCCAATACCTTGGCGAGATCTCGCTGATTATCTCGCTTAAAGTCTCGCATAGTATTGCTTTGATTCTTAGTAAAAAAAAATGCAAACGTATATAGTTACATCACTTCAAATTTTAACCTTTTTCTCTAAACGTATGAAATATTTTATTTTCTCATTGAACTTCTATTGATGCTTACATTGATTTTTCATCTTTCACTGATCGATCGTGCAGTTTTCCGCTATAGAAAAGGCATTTCCTCCAAAATGCATTTCCATTTTCAAATATTACGATAATTTCTTGGAAAGGTGATAGAATCGGTAATTCAATAATTTACAAATAATTCAGTATTTAAATACATCACAAATTTCTATTCTTTCTAAACAAAAACTATTATCCAATAACCCTTCACGAAAAGTAAGTAGTTTGTGACAATTCATTTCAAATTAGTTAATACTTTTTATTATTTCATTTGATTTATTTTTTTTCAATGTTTTTTATGTCTTCAACGATTTCATCAAGATTCGAATTGAAAATACTCATTCAACAAAGTATTCATGAGTACAATTGTGTTTTCACCTGCCCACCCCTGGTTCATCCCCTTAACGGTTAGCACAAACTGCACTATAAAAAACGTGTGTCTCAGTTCACCACAGATTTGTAGTGATTCATAAAACCTTCCAAAGCATCTTCATATCCAATGCACGAATGTTGTGTGATAAATTTGTTGATGTCATGTTAAAGGAACCGTGAAAAAACTTCCTTCTCACTATCATTTCGAGTTCACGATATCACAATTTCATTCGAAAGGTAGTCACCAATTTTTCTCCATAAAATGATTCATATCATCTATCTCCACAGCGAGAGCGGAAATGGGAATGAATCAGAAAAATGCGATCAAAAAGAAATCAAGTGCCATACAATTTCAGAGAATGCAACCCAATTTACCCTTCTTTGAACATTAATCAGACTGATTTGTTTTCTTCGAAAATCCCATTGTAGATTATAAAAATTATACATTTCTCTCAGACCGGCATCTCCGTTGATAATATTTCTTCGAATATAAATTTCTTGTTTACAATACACGTACCAGATAATATTCATTTGGTTGAGCGAATTTCAAAGGCTTTGTAATCGTTTCGTGTGTGCAAAGAAAAAGACGTTTCGTGTATCAGCAGAAATTTTCACTGTGCTTATTCCGCAATATATGAAAGCGTTTACATTGTAGGATTATATGATGCGAGAAGTGATACGAATTCAAATATTTGAGTATTTTCCACAAGGTTTATAATCCGAAGCAATTTAGTACAGCGAATGAATGTTTTCGCCGGTTCTTCTGTTTGTTCATCTAAAGTTTTGTGACTTTCGAAGGATATAATATTCTATCCAATTTGAGCATTATTTGATATGAGAATCTAAAAAAGTGTATAAAAAGAGAAACGGTAGATGCGATGATTTTATTCGTCCTCGTAAAACAAGAAGATAATCAAGTTGGAATCAACAATATGTTCGGAACATGAAATGTTGAACGATTAGATACAGTGTTGTTCAGAAATTTCCACCATTACAGAAAATGTAACGTACGTACAATGAGTATATACTCATGGAGTGGTACAAAATATGGTTAGTAAAAAATAAGCTCCAAACCGTTCAGACGTCTGTACACGAAGACAATATTCCATTAAATATCACAGTTTACCACCGGATTAGGGCGCCATGTTGGTTTCTTCGAGAAAAATTACTTTATGATTGTACAGAATCACGCAGTAATTTTTCTCAAAGGAACCGACATGGCGCCTTGATCCAGTGGTATATTGTAATATTTAATGAAATATTTTCTCCGTCTACAAAGCTTGAATGTTGAGTTTCAACAAAACATCATCCTTCAAATAATAATTTTTGGTTTGAATTAAAATATCTGCCTCCGTACATAGCTTGGAAAACGGGCAATGAGTGAATGCAATGTGAAAACAATGATATAAAAATATGTACGCAGTGGACGAGACTTTTTTCCCATATCATTCAATTTATATCTTAATTAACAAACAAACATCTTTTCATAATGACAAAATCATTCCAATCAAATTAAATTGTCAATTAAGAATCGAATTTAATCGTTAATTGTTAAGGATTTCAATTCAGAATTTAATTCAATTATTGATTTCAAAACATTCCAATTAAGAATGGAATTCAATTATTAATTTTAAAATAAACAAATCAACGATTAGGAATTAAATTTAATTGTTAATTGGAAAAAAATTTCAATTTCAGACAGGGTATGATTTATACACGTATTGAAATGTACACGAAAAATAAAACCCAAAAGTATTTACACTAATAATTTTTGTCCAACACAAATTCCTTTATGCAATAATTATTTGTGCACATTTAATTGATTGACATAGAAATTGTACACGAAATATTTTACAAGCTTTAAAAATGTAATCAACAAAAATTGTGCACATATTGTTTATGTACGATCAGAAAATAAAATTAATTAGTGTATAATTATTGTACTCCTCATCTGATTCATAGTAATTATTCAATAAAACGAAAAAAATTTCTCATATGAATTTCATTAGGTGTACAATCATTATATACTAATTAATTGTATTTTTTGTCCATGCATGAAAACATATGTACGATTTTTGTGAATCACTTTTCTTTTTCAAGCATGACAAATATTTAGTGTACAATTTTCTTATCAAATAATTTCACGTGCACCAAAGCTTATGCGTTAAATATGAGGTATTAAAAAAAATAATTATTAGTGTGAATACTTTTGGGTTTTATTTTTCGTGTACAAATAATACGTGTATGATTCTTACGCGTGCATGAATCATACCCTGTCCAATTTTAAATCAGCTTTACTTGTTGATGGGGAAAAATTTTGATCACAAATGAAACTCAAGTGTTAATTAAAAAATTTCAATGAAGAAATCAATTTTAATTATCAATTATGTTTTTCTTTGATTACCTAATTTGAAACCCTACTCTGTTGAACCACTTCTTCCACTTCTTTGAACACCATAAAACACTGGTGGCCCTGTGAATCTTCCATCCCTGGGAACTTTGAATCAATGTATCAGGCAGAATACAGAAAGATGATGAGATGTAGCTCTTTTATGCTCTTGCTTTTTATGCATAGAAACGAGTTTAAAAAAATTGGAAAACAGTCTGAAACGTTTGTATACCCGCTTTCATAATGGAGAAATTCTCAATACATTACTATGAAATCTAGAGCTATGTGGGTTGAGAACAATGAAAACCATTCTATGAGATATCTTTTTAAATCAAGTAAAGTTGGTGCTGTTCTAGGATCTCGTTTTGTCCACTTTCCACGCGTTTGTGATGTACGAGGTGGATACTTTATCAATCAATATATTCCCATTCTATTGTTTGCACGAATTTGATTGTCAATACCATTTCTCCGTTGAATTTGACGCATAATAAAGTATCGATCGGAATGCAAGATTTCAATAAGTCTGTTCTTATTGTAGTGCACCTCAAAGAATGAAACAAAAAGCTTGAATAAATTTCCATTCGTGAATTCCACCCCAATTCCATGATATCATTGTTATTTTCAAATCAATTGATATAATTCAAAACTCCGCCTTGCTATGAATTTTCCCATCAAGACTCAAGAAAATTTTTTCACGTTCATCTTCAACCAAAACTCACTTTCATCTGAAATTTCATGTGCGAACAGTTATTTACGATATGTTCAGTTGAAATGCCTTTACAGATAATAAATATTTGCTGCACTTTCAGATCAGACACCCGCATCCTGATTGTTGAACATTTCATTCGTAGTCATTAAACTTCTCAGTCGTTGGATTTCAAATAAAATCAGTTCAATGTGTGATACACATATTTGTAGAAGTGACGTTAATGAAATTCAAATGAATTACAGAATGTTTTCTACTTTCACTATATCTGAAAATTGAAGAGAGGAGGAGCAGAAATAAAGAATTGAGTCAAATTTTCGATCGGGTTGTGAAACCTTCACGATCAATGATGTGAATCGTTTAGAACAAAAGTTCAGAGTTGAATTTTTGATTAGCTGTGGAATCCTTCGAGGACTTGTTTGTATTCTCTGGTCATGTATCTACTCTCATTATCAATAATCGATTGATAGATCGATTGGAATATCCCACATGGGAATGCATGATTCACGTTATGCCTGATACAAAAAATGTATGAAATATTAAATTTTCTTCTTGTTTAATGATACCGAAACTTGAAACATGATAAGGATGGGAAACATCAACTCATCTACATAAAATTTGGAGTATTTGAAAGTGAAATTCATCTTCATTATCATAAGTACATAGAAGTAACATGCAGATTCTACCATCTTCACTTGAGGAATACTTAGATATGATATTACTGGTTTCCATCCGAATATCATTTGCCGAATTACAAACTTTCTTGAAAAAGGTCGTTGCGATTCGCACGTTCCGCCAAATGAAAGTTTCAACGAAGTACGAGGCATTGGGCATGATAAGATACTGTACCGAGCACAGGAGAAGTTCCTTCGTTTGGTTTCCAAACTTTTACAACCACTAAAGATTTCCATATTCTCACCAGGAGGAAAAAATCGATTCACGAGATAACTTCCCTTTATACAAGTTTTATCATTCATGATCTCTGATTCACTTGGTAAGTCGGAGAGGTAATTTTCCACCCTTTTAAAGGAAAGTGAAGCATGATGGGGAGTTGATGAAATTATTATATGAAATCAAAGGGAAGTATTGTAGAGGAACATATATGATCTTCCAAGAAAATTTGATGGGAGAAGTATTCTTTCCCGTTGTTGAATGTCAAGCGAAACTAATCTCAGCCTTATAAGGAATCGATCAGGACTCTCAATGATGGATATTTCCTTATCACTACTTACACTTTCATCGAGAAGTATATATTGGAATATTTGAAATTTTATCATACATTGGAAGACGTGTTGTTTTTTTTTTGTTCGATACTTGGGAATATATCTTCGAATTCTACGAATTGTTATGAATTGCATGAAATCCAAATGACAAATTCTTTGAATACTTCGAGAGATCTCACGAAAAGAGTTTATCGAGTATGAAAGCCAAGGACAAATACAGGGGAGGAATGTCAAATAAGGTTGGCGAATACTTTTAGGGATTCACAGAATTATGAAAAACACCAATCGAATATAATCTGATATTTCGACAACAGAATAATCATGAATATATGTATTATCCTCATTTATTGAATCTATATTAACTCCTTCTCCGTGTAAAATCTTTTCTTAGCAACGATGAAGCTCCTCTTCCTGATAAACATGCGAATATCATTTTCTCTAGGAGCTATTTCAAAAGATTGTTCACGTTTGATAATACGGTTGTTGGATTTAGTCCAGTTATTTTGATCCTGATGCATTCTCGAATAACTTCTTCATATTGACCTCCTTTCGATAAATACGTGATATATATATATATATATATCCTATATGCATATACTTTTATTGTGATTCGCGTTTCATCATGTCCTTCTAAAACATAGTTGTGAAATTATCCATATCAGTGTCATTGTACGCAGCTTTCTTTATAAGTTAAATGACTTGTATAAATTTTATGAACATTTGAATAGTGTTAATTCACTGCGACCCGTGATAAACTATGAACTAGTTAATATTAACTCAAGACATTTCCATGATCTGATACTTGTAAGATTGTTTTGAAGTTAAATATACTTGATGTGAATATTCCAGACTTCGGCAAAAACAACTGTGCCTATTCAGAATCATCACCGTTTTTCAACTGGCGCCAAATATTCGCCGGATTTCAGACGGTATTAGCTTACGTTGACAGACGGTCTCGGGCCAGTATCGAATTGATACGGCCTGTAGAATACCCAAATCGCAGAGAAACGGAACCGCGCCAGGACTGAGCCAGAGTTGGTGTTATCATTCAATATGTACAAGAGACGACAATGTGCCAGTATCGGTAGAACTCTGGCTGACTACGGAATCGATAGTCGATTGACGTTAACATGAAGATCTTGGTGATTCGGTTGTTGTGGTGAGCCGAAGTCGCGCCAGTACTGAGCCAGAGTTGGTGTTATCATTCAATATGTGCGAGAGACGACAATGTGCCAATATCGATGGGACCGTGGCTGACTACGGAATCGGTGGTCGATTGACATTAAAATGACAATCTTGGCAATTCGGCTGCTGTGGTGAGCCGAAGTCGTGCCAGCATTAAACCAGAGTCGGTATTATCCTTCGAAATGATCGAGAGTTCAGTTTTTCAACTGTAGCCGAACATTCGCAAGATTCCAGACGGTATTGGCTCGCGTGGACAGACGGTATAGGGTCAGTATCGAATGAATACTGTCTGAACAATATCCAGGATGTAGAGAAACGGTACCGCGCCAGTATTCAACCAGAGTCGGTATTATCATTCCATATGTACAACAGACGGCAATGTGCCAGTAATGATATGACTCTAGCTGATTACAAAATCGGTAGTGAACTCACGTTGAAATCACCATCTTGGCAACTTGGCTATTGTAGTAAACCGGAGTCACGCCGGTACTGAGCCAGAGTTGGTATTATCATACTATATGTGTGTCAGACAGCAATGTGCCAGTAATGACATGACTCTGGCTGACTACAAAATCGATAGTCGATTGATGTTGAAATTATGATCTTGACAACTCGGCTGTTGTGGTCAGCCGGAGTCGCGCCAGCGTTGAGCCAGAGTTGGTATTATGATTCGATATGTTCGATAGCCGACATGGTACCAGTTTTGGTGGGACTCTGGTTGACTACGGAATTGGTAGTCGATTGACATTAACATCACGATCTTGGCAACTTGATTTTTGTAGTGAGCCGGAGTCGCGCCAGTATCAAGACAGAGTTGGTATGATCTTTCAATACGTTCGATAAAGAACAATGAGCTAGTATTGGTAGGATCTTGTTTCACTACGGAGTCTATCGTAAATTGTGTGACTTCAAGGGAATTAGTACAATAAATGGGAATTTAAGTGGTCCATTGTCAACTCGGAGATCAGCTGATGTGATGGAGACTCTGTTTCTCACTCGCAGGTCCCGGGTTCAATCCTTGCCCAATGAACGTTCATGAAACCACTTCCAAAGCGTCTTTCTCAGATAACTGAGAAAAATAGATTCACAAAGTTTTGAAAGTTCAAATTCAATGTAATTTTTTTCTTTTTTACTTGAAATATAACTGCGGGGGTCTCTAATTACCAGCACTGTACCAGTATTGGGTTGGGTCTGAATTCCACATGGGATGCATTATTTTGACTCTCTCCCACTTCTCATCCAGGTATGGTAGAACAATAGGTTCTGTTGTCATGTCAGAGTTCCGCCATAGTTGGTTCCCATTAAAAATCGGTACCGACGCTGTTGTAAATGTTCTACTGGCCCTTATGTAAAATGATGTTATGCTTTTGACTACTTGCCAGTATCGTCGATTCAACTGGCCTTGTACCGGCAAGTTTAGATTTGCCAGTATCGGCAACTTTGACAACAGCAATGGGCCAGTACTGGCCCATGTTCCCATTTCACATGGCACACAACCGGGCTAGAACGAGTATAATCCTATACCCAGCACTGGCAAAACAACTGGGCCTTTTGGAATGCCAGAGGTCCACCATGGCAGGCTCATATATAACACCAGTACTGACAGAGTTGTAAATATCATACTCGCCCTTACGTGAAATGATGTTATCATTCTGACTATTTGCCAGTACTGTCGATTCAACTGGCCCTGTACTGGTAAGTTTGGATTTGCCAGTACTGGCAACTCTGGCACCAATACTGAGCCAGTAGCAGCCCGTGTTTCCATTTCGACATGGGTTCATGATCATTTACTTGAACTTCAACAGGGATTCAAAAATTCCCATTCATTTGTGATGATTGCGATATTTTGGAATTGCGAATAGGTTTTTCTGTGGATTGAACTGTCGATATGGAGTGATAAATTGCCCCAATAATAACGCATCACATTCATGGAGTTCATTGATAGTTCATCCCGGGTCGCAGTGAATCATCGGTCACGTAAAAAACTAATGATCGCACCAGCAATAAGGCAAAATTATTTCGATTTATGGTCGAAACTTGTGGCGTTTGAGGGTGGTTTATCAATGGCATATTACTACATCATACATGATACAGTAGAAGCATTTATCGAAATATTCCGATGCATGTACACTGGGAAAAAAATTTATTTCAATTAATGAACTGAAGTCAGTTATGGGAATGAGTTCCAAGTGATAAACAAATGAAAGATAGCCATAAAAACTGCAGTAAAAGCAACTTCGAATTAATAACAACCACCAGAATCTGCGAAATTAAATGTGAATGTAGGGATTGAATTTTTGTACAACTGAAATTTTCTTGTACGAAATTGACAAAGGTATGGATGAAAATATTGAAAAAATCTTGCGCAAGAATGAAAAAATTCCAGTCCATTTGTTCTGCAAAATTTTAGTACCAGTGCTATGGAATGCCATATACAAGATTTAATGCAAATTAGGGTGGTCGTTAAAAATTCACATTCTACGGAAATACGGAAGAAAGTTTAATAATACGTGCCTCAAGACAAGTCAAGTTCATTTTTTGATAGAATCGTAGTTTTTTTGAGGTATCTATTGAAGTATACACGGGGAAAAATGAAGGAGTATATTTCACTTCATACGATTAGTCAACATTTTTTGGTAGCTCCTACAGTATTTTCAGAATGGCTTACTCCTAACAAAGTAAATCTTTCTTGAAAATCGGTGAGGAGTACTCCAATGCAGTAACTTCTACTCTGAAAATAGTCATCCATATACTGACTTGATTTGATGCTGGAGTCAAAGCTACCGCGGTTGGAATAGCAGTTACTCGACCCAAACAGACACGAAGATATCTTTTAGGATTCTCAAAGATATCTTCCAAAAGTACAAAAAGTCTTGAAGAATTTTCTGGAAGATATCTTTTCGTATTCGAAAAGATGTCTTATGCAATATGAACAGATTTCTGAAAGATCTTTCGGAGACTTCTCAATTCAAAGATATCTTTGAGGAGAAATTGAAAAATCTAAAAGTGTTCTTCAAGATTTCTTAAAGATGTCTTGAAAAATTCATGAAAATGTCTCAGAAAAAACTTGAATTTATTCACAAAAAAAATTATCACGTCTTCTTCTTCCTTCCCCCCTGTCTGTCTTTATCGCTTTTGCATTCTTATGAAGTTTACTTTATTTCAATCCTTGAGGTTGCGGGAATCGAACCCGCGCGTCTTACGAATGTACTTACGCTTCAGGGACCTGAGCTATACAGACAGTTTGATTTTAATGCTAATAATTGTCAATATAACAGTGAAATAGTGTCAGTGATCTACATTTTGTGAGTAAAAGTAATTTTTTGAAAAAACTGTTATTATATAAATAAATGTCAGATAAGTTGGCCGTGGATACCACAGATTCTTTTTCAATTATTTCTATCTCATCGTTATTGAAGAATAACTTGTTGATGAGTATAAATGAGAATTTTCTTTCCATTCACTTGAAAGCTATACATAAAATTGAGCGGAAAAAGTTTAGTAATTTGTAAAATATTTGTGTTTTGGAGATTCGTTGATTCCAGCGCGGGTATCAAAAGGTTACAAAATCGTACTTTTTGCGGAATTTAAAATCCCTTGGCATGGGTATAGATTTTTCAAGCTTTCGTTTTGTGAACGAATTTATCACATCTTTAATTCGATTATACTAAAAGGCACATTCCGAATGCCATTCATGTCAATTCATATGTTCAGGTATCCATAACCTAACCCTACTGACAATTTATCTTCTCAAACGTATCTTGTTAAAGTCTCTCAAGAAGATATCTTCCATGATCGTCTTTGAGATGTCTTCAATCAAGACATCTTTTAGAAATCTTTTACAAGATGTTCAGAGGCGAACTTTGGTTTTGCCGCCCCTGTGCCATCTAGCTTGCCGGTCCTTATATGACAGCAAAAATTAATTTTTCACGAAGGTATTCATTACTGAAAATTTTTCTTTTATTGATTGAAATTTATTATTCTCCTCAAAATTATTTTTAAATTATTCAAATTTCCGACATTGCCGCCCTTTCACGACCTGCCGCCCCTACGCCATGGCGCCGTTGGCGCAGGCCATAGTCCGCTCCTGAAGATGTCTTTTCAACACTTCTGAAAGATATCTTCAAGAACTTTTCAAGAACGTTCTTGGAGATCTCTTAATTGAGTATTCTCTTAGATACCTCCAAGAGCTGTGTGCTGTGTAGGTCATCCTCATTTTTCTCTGTGTACGGATGAGAGATAGAATTTTCTTTATTATCTTATCTCTAATTCGTATACGTTATAGTAAGAGATACTTGAAGAAAAACTACACGATTCTATCAAAAAATGAACTTAGATTGTCTTGAAGCACGTGTTATTATATTTGCCGAAGAAAACAAATTCTCCCATATTCTTTCATCATAAAAAAAGATTTTTTTAGGGCGTTGGAAAAGATTTTCTCCACTTTCTGAAGGATTGTGGAACTTCTCGTTGTCTGCAGTATCAAATGCGGAGGCTCAAAAACTATAAAAATCCACGCAGTAAAAAATTTTGTTCTAGAAACTGTCCACTTAAAATCCGTATTGAAAATCAAAACATACGAGTATCAAATCGACAGATTCTCAATGTAAACTTGACAGTTTTGTGTTAATTTCTCACATCCTTTGTATCAATATTCAACATGAATTTTGAGTGGACCGTTTGGGACAAGCACATGTATTAAAAATACACCAAATTTTCTACTGTGCACCCTTCATTCCGGTTTGTATCAACGAGCAAACATCTGCATTTTTCACATCACGTCCTTCCATCGTTATTGGAAAATTTTCGTTCAAAATTTCTGACCCTAAAGGAACATCCCTTTCTTCTTCTCACAATGAATGTTCTAGACTATAAATGCATCCTTGGCGATGCAATGGGGCGGAAATATTATGCGCAACATATCACGCTAGTCCGATACAGAATTCGATTTTTCGGTTCTTTAAACGCCATCAATGATGTGGTACATCTCACTAGAAGTTTTGTTAGGAAAAAGGACACGGGTATCATATCAATAACCATTCTCCCTGCAGAGAATCCTTATTGTGGATCGGACAAAATTGAACAAGGGAGACTTTTGTTGAATGTTTTTACCTTCACATACAATTTTTTCTGAATAATTTTATATCATCACGTTCAGTATAGCAATATTTGATATCATTCCAATGCTTCGAAGGTTCGATCATATACAGAAAAAAAATTGTCTGGATTACACACCCATCCCACACAGCACCACAGTCCCAGAAGAATTCATAAAGAACACAATCAGTTCAATGAGAATTCTTCATGAATTCTCCTGGGACTGTGGTGCTGTGTGGGATAGTCTCATACATAACAAAAACAATATTTTTCTTGTTCCAAATCTTGTTTGATTTGCTGTGAATGGAGAAAATATTGTTTCAGTTCAAGCTTAGGTTTTAAATTCCTCTTGAACTGAAACAGTATTTTCTCAGTTCCAAGCAAATTTACTGGGAACAAGAAACATATTGTTTCCTTTATATACGAGGTGTGTTCAAAAAGTAAGGTGACTTTGTATTTTTAAGAAAAAATATTTATTTATTCATCAATATTTATGTTGTCCCCTTCAAAGTAATCCCCCTCAGATACAATAAACTTATGCCAACGGTTTTTCCAATCCTCAAAGCACTTCTCATAAGCACTTTTCGGTATAGCCTTGAGCTCTTCCAGCGATGCAGTCTTTATCTCTTCAATCGTTGCAAATCTCCGTCCTTTCATAGGTCTCTTTAGTTTTGGGAACAAGAAAAAGTCACATGGGGCCAAATCCGGTGAATATGGTGGCTGAGGCATGATTGTGGTGTTGTTTTTGGCCAAAAAATCTCTCACAAGCAAAGATGAGTGAGCAGGGGCATTATCGTGATGCAAAAGCTATGAATTATTTTTCCACAATTCTGGACGTTTTCTTCGTATTGCTTCTCGCAAACGGCGCATAACTTCAAGATAATACTGTTTATTGACCGTACGACCATATGGTAAGAACTCCTGATGCACCACGCCATGGTAATCGAAGAAAACAGTGAGCAAAACTTTGACATTTGATCGAACTTGGCGTGCTTTTTTCGGTCTTGGCTCATCTGGGGTCTTCCATGAAGACGATTGGACTTTGGTTTCGACATCATAACCCATATACCCATGATTCGTCACCAGTTATGACCCTTTTGAGTAAATCTGGGTCGTCGTTGACGTCATTCAACAGTTCTTGAGCGATGCTCATGCGACGGTTCTTTTGGTCAAAATTTAGCAATTTCGGAACAAACTTCGCTGACACACGTCTCATGCCCAAAACGTTAGAAAAAATTTCATGGCACGAGCCAAGCGATAAACCAACATCCTCAGCAACTTCTCTGATAGTGATTCGACGATTTTCCAAAACAATTTTCTTCACTGCTTGAACGTTTTCATCAGTTGTTGACGTGCTTGGGCGTCCAGAGCGAGGCTCGTCATTGGCATCTTCCCGGCCATCTTGGAAGAGTTTGTACCACTTGTAAACATTTTTTTTACTCAGAACAGTTTCACCGTATGCTACTGTCAACATTTTAAGTGTTTCGGAGCACTTTATTTTATTTTTTACACAAAATTTGATGCAAATCCTTTGATCCATATTTTTCGATAGCAAGAAATCGCCGAGCACGCAAAACACTTATAACCTTTACACCTCTCACAACCAAACAAAAAATGCTATACACTTGAAACTTGGTACAGATGTTCGGGAAGAGTGTGCCAACATAACAAAACAAAAAAATCGATAATCGAAAGTACGTTGCCCGCGAAATTTGAAAAGTCACCTTACTTTTTGAACACACCTCGTACGAGACAATGGCTATGGAAACAGAACCCAATTTCTCACGGAGAAAAAAACTAACAATAATATTGCTGGATTGACAATAAAATATTGTTATATATCAACCCACAATAAATATCGTAAAAATATGACCGTCGCTATTGCTCAATTGACAACAATATTATATTGTCAAGAGTATTAACAATTCAAATATTCAATTTTGCAATATTATATAGTTATATGGATAATTTATATTTAAATATTCGAAAAATATTACTTTTGACTGAGGAAAAAAATTTTTCGTCCGAATTTATTACTACAAACATTCTATCACGATTTGTTTTGATTCGTTTGTGAAGCAAAGGCAATTTTAAGTTCCACAGTTGGAAAGTTGCCTCAGAGTGAGATTTGAATCCGAGTTCTCCGAATGGGAAACAAAGCCTTTATCATTTTAGCAGATCTCCAAGATGACAACTGAGTACTTGAATTGCCATTGATTGTAATCCTCGACTTTTTTGAGAGTCTACGATGGGAATATATTCAAGGCAAACATAAAATTGTGCACGATAAATGAATGAATTAGGATCTGAATCACAGGAATTTTTTCAGGAATGAATAAAACTTGTCAAATGTGTTTATGAAACTCATGTAAAGTTTGTTGATCAATCAGAAATTGAAATCAATTTTTGTATTTGTGGCTTCAAGAAAAATTTCATCAAGGAAAGGTTAACCGTCTCCCGTGATGGATCAAAATTATTTTCTCATGGGATTAATTATTCTGTTTTATATGTTCAAAATATATAACTGTTTTGACAATGAATGGATTTCGTTACAACAATTTATTTTGTTAATTCAATGATACTTATTGTGCTCGCTGCTTGATATTGTTTTGTCAAACTAACAATGTTTATTGTGTATTCAAACGGCAACTCATATTGTCATTTCAACCAGGGATTTTCGGCAATACAATTCTTGTTGAAAAAACAATGTGCTGTTGCTGTGAGAACAACAAATGCTTGTGTAACCAACAATAAAATATTAACAATTCTCATATTGCTGGTTCTACCATACACATTTTTGTCCGTGTGTATTTATGCGCTCGTTCGTTTTTGCTCGAGCTCTCTCAGTGTTTCATTTCTGCCCGGAGATTTCTGTGGTTGCTATTTCGTTCCGAATTATAGATGTATCGCTTTTGCTTGAAACTTTTGACGTTCCATTCTTGCTCTCCAAAGTTCGTGTCCTGTTTTTGCTTGACAACAATTTGGGTGCCACTTTTGCTCTTAGCGTATCAATTGTATGTCAATTTATGCGGCAACCCTGGTCCGACATCTAGAAACCACTGTTAATTGTTTCTCTCGTTCTGATGTATTGTTTACTAAAAATTGATGAGTATAACATCAATTGACATCGATGTTCTTACATCGTTTAACGGGTATGGTCTGAATTCGCCAAACGATTTTTTTGCCGGATTAACCTAATTTGATAATCGCAAGTCACTTTTCAGTAATCACTAGAAACAACTAGCGATTGTCAAATTACGTCTTTTCGGCGAAAATTTCGAATTCAGATCGTATCGTTTAACGGTACAACATCGACCTTATTTATATTCTATTGTTTGTTTGAAAAACCATTCAAACAACAAGACATCGAATAATAACTCCTGATAGGACATCCATCGATGTACACGTCGCATCTCCCTGGAGGTGAGGTGGATAAAAGGGAGACGTGGATACAAGGTGGAGGGACAGAAAAGCGACGGAGAAATGTCCAGCGATCGGCAAATTTATTTACCGCAATTACGGAACCCGTGTAAACATACATGAATCAATTCTTGATCAGTTTCCGATGGGTACAATAATTGACATCCAACTGATTACAGTGTTAAAACCTCCTGCATTAATTCTAATCTTTTCCTGGAAGTTGTTTTCAAGTACGTGCATGAATTCAGTTTCATACCCATCCCTATAGTAAAAATTTGATCAGGCATTCCCTATTTTCAATAATGTCCTGATCAGGTTAGAATAGGGAAACCGTAAATAAGGGAAATCTTATGAGGCCCTTACAAAGGCCTCACCTGATTTCCTTAATGAGATTGAAATAGGGTGATAACGCAAGGGTACAATAGAATTCGGATAAGATTTCCATAAAATCAAGCAAAGAAGGGAAAACCCTAAGGAAACCTTACGAGGGCCTGATAGGAAATCAGGCATGCCTTATCAGGCCCTCGTATTTTCTTGTCCGAAATTTCTACTAGGGATTTCACATTAAATTTAAGGTGAATTATAGCATTATTTATAGTTGTTTCATGTTCTTATACAATGAATGTAATGTAGAATATATATGAATCTGAATTCATGTACGTAGACATTATTTCCTGAGTTAACTCTAGCATGTATGTACCATGGGGTCTAGCCTGGCCCAGCATGGGCCCCATCCTGCCAATATGGGCGCGAGGATGGGCCAGGGTGTGGCCAGAGTGGGCCAGAGTTCATACACGCTAGGGAAGTTAAGAATCCAGTATTTGATTCATACATTATTCTACCTTTTAAGTTGCAGGACGTGGTTTATATTGATTATTCGATTCTGCGCTTGACCTGTATCGTTACACCGTATCAACTAGAAATTCACTTCCAAGGCTCGCACTTGACATTCAGTTAAATTCACCTGCTTCGAATTCCAGTCTCTTTTCATCATCCATCCGATTTAACTGGAGCTTCCTCGCGCTACCGGCTACATTCCGAGTCAGATCATCCATTGTCAGTCTTGTAATACGAAATTTAACTCGATGTTCATCTATACACAATCATGTATACCATATACACATGTTTACATGTAATGTCTATGTGTATGTCTATGATTGTACGCTCGATGTAAGATTTACAGATGAAATTCGGAGAGGTGAAATGCCCTCTAAATTCAAGTGTTTTATTTTAATACGCTCGAAGTATTTTGATCATGCAGTCACTCTTTGAACTCTTAAAAGTGTGTGAATATTCTCTCATGAAACAAACGAAATGTTCTATTATAAAACACCTAATCTGAATTATTGACATATTTACACACTTTTAAGCGTTCATAAAATTACTACACGATTTAAACACCCTGAGTGCGTTGAAATAAAACACGTGAATTTACAGTGTGGATTTCAAGATCAGCTAATTTAATGACTGAATTATTCGATCATAGATGAATTTCGCTCAACTTATACTGTCACAAATTTTCATGCAGATCCACACAGAGAATTATGAGGCTGTTATTCCAGAAAACATGAAAAATACCCACAAATTGAAGGCGCACGAGCTAGCTAACATTGTAAAGATATCAGATGGTAGTGTTTTCACCATTTTACACGAACATTTGGGTAAGCGAAAGCTCTGTGCAAAGTGGGTGCCGCGTGAGCTCATAGTCGACCAAAACAACAACGAATTAATGCTTCAGAGGAGTGTTTGGCGCTGTTAAACCGCAATAAAATTGAATTCTATCGTCGATATGTGACAATGGATGAGACATGGCTTCACCATTACACACCGGAATCCAAAAGAAAGTCAGCTGAATAGACAGCAGTCAAAGAATCGAATCCGAAGCGAGCAAAGACGCAACGGTCGGCCGGTAAGGTGATGGCGTCTGTATTTTGGGATGCAAAGGGAATAATATTCATTGACTATCTCCAAAAAGGAACCACCATCAACAGCGACTATTACTGTGCACTTTTGGATCGATGGAAGGCTGAAATCGCGAAGAAACGGCCACATTTGCGAAAGAAAAAAGTGTTGTTTCACCAAGACAATACACCGTGTCACAAATCGATGAAAACGATGGCAAAATTGGATGAATTGAGCTTCGAATTGCTTACCCACCCACCGTATTCTCCAGATTTAGCCTCCAGCGACTTCTTCCTGTTTTCAGACCTCAAGAGAATGCTTGCTGGAAAGAAATTCGAGTCCAATGATGCAGTAATTGCTGAAACTGAGGTCTATTTTGAAAAGAAAGAGGAATCATACTATAAAAGTGGTATCGAAAAGTTGGAAAATCGCTATACTCATTGTATCGCCTTCGAAGACAACTATGTTGAATAATAAAATCGAGTTTTGTCAAACTTTGATTTTTTCCTCACTCATCCTACGGACATATTCAATAACCCGGTAAACACTGTTCTCATAAATTTGCGGATAAATTCTTCTCAAAGTGTAGACTGAATCAAGTACACGTAGAAAAAAGTTACCTAAAAATTACAGTAAAGTACGGACATTATGATTTTGTCTCTACTTTATTGTTCTAGTGTAGTAATATTTCATGAAACTTTTTTCTGCGTGTATTTTTATTAAAGTGGATTTGTTTATCGATGTTACTGGAAAGTAATCTGATAAAATACGAAAGATCAATGAGTAAAATATTCTTTGAGTACGAAACCAGGTCTTTTTGATTCATTTCCTTCATTTTATTCATTCATTCTTTAGTGAAATGGGAGAAAAAATCTGCTAACTTTGGAGACTACGGAATGCCCTCAAGATGATCATTTCTTTTCTTCGATCGACTGCCTGATTCTCCTTATACTTCACGTATCCGTGCCGAATTCTGATCCGTTCTTTTTCCCTGTCCGAATCACTTCTCTGAGCTGTTAATCTTCCGTTCCTTTTTAATGCTCACACAAATTCTCTCTTTTCCTCATGGATGTTACATATTACATATTGATTTTTTTATTTGAAAACAGAAAATGTGGGCTGAAAACTACACTGTAAAAAATATTCGGGATTTTCTGCTACATATGTAAAGGAAATTTCCTATACTTGCAAGGAAAAAGCGAATTCCCGTACACGTATAGGAATTTTCACATAAAAATATATTGAAATTGCTGTTTGTATAGGATTTTTCCCGAAATTTACGGGAAATTTCCTATCAATGTATGTGTTAATTACTTCACCCACATTTATGTGAAATTCCCCATAGAAATTTTTTACAGTGTGCACGGAGAAAAATTATAACGTAAATTTAACATCAGTGCATAGACAAAACTTCAAATGTAATTTCTACATTAATTTTGATGAAACTCACATGATACATACATGATCGTTGCTTTGGAAGATTGGAAAAATTACGCCAATCCAAAAATATATTTATTATGATATTATTGACCACGAACAATGTAAATTTTCCATTACACTCGACTGAATCTACTTTTCACGAACGTGATGCCATAAGGCATGCTCAACCACATTTCCACTTATTCAATTCTACAGCAATCTAATGTACATTCAACAAGTACAGTTGCTGATGTCACCTATGCTTTTTTGCATGGTAATCTGATTTATTTCCCAGGAATTTTATTCTCATTCTCAAATATACAGTTACCGCAATCTGATGTGTATTCAACAATTGCTTCTGCAAAAACTACTCGCCTGTGTTGGTAATACTACTGAGAAGCTTTGTAACACTCCTTTTAGTTCAAAATGATTAAAATCGCGTCACAAAGATGGCGCAAACAGTTTCAACAGTTTTCCGCGAGTATCAGTTTGTCCCTACATTTGATATATATTAAAAACTTGAATCTCCACTCATAGCGTACGGTTAGTGATAATGATAGAATAAAGCGACATAACATTGTATTGTATCTTATTGTAATATGTAAGATGTAAGATGTAAGATGTATGTTAAGGTAATAAATTCAAGCTCAGTGATTAAAGTTCATTTCACTGCTCAAAAATGCATTCGTATATATTGTCTCATTGCAGATTCAACAAAAAACCTAACAGCAAGAATTAGTTGGGAAGATACAATTTCTTTTATTTCAACTGTCAGTGAAAATTCATGAAAACGCGGCGTGAATAATGTCAGATTTTAATCACTCAAATTTTATCCTCATCTTCGTGGCTTTTGGAAAATTAACAAAAATTGTTGTAGTTATTATCGTAGTTCTCGCGTATGCATAAAATATATAAATGAGCGATTGAAATTTTATTCAAAAATCCTAACATGTATTTTACATCAGACTGATGCACAAATTTAATAAGTTTGAAGTAAATATCGCTTGTCATACTGTTTATATTCCATTCATTACGACAATAGAATTTATATTTGATATATATAATAGTTATTAAGTGCGTATATGTTAAAATTACATCAGATTGCGATAGAATTGTGACGTTTTCAATTTACAGCAAAAGAGATGTAGAATTTCCACCGCAGAAATGCTATCCCTATATTTACATGTGGATTTTGTCAAATTTATCGCGATTGCTGTATCTGCTACCCCAAATTTTTCTCCGTGTATGATTCGCAAGTCGTTTGACACGTTTGAGACACAACAATATTTAATTTCTTTCGAAAAATCTCTTCATACAACACCAAAAGAATTGTTTTGTTGCAGCGAGCAAATTTTGATTGTTTCAAAACGTTCCTGTTGATATGTGAAACAAATTCCGCGTGTACGTTTGAAGAATATACCTTCTGACCCACAAAGTATGAACGATTTGGAAAGCATTTCGTCACACGCTTATGGGAGAACATCTTTTGATATATGATTCTTTAGAAGATGAGCATTATAATTCAAGGTATGATAGGATAATTGTGTATTCTTCATGTGAATATTTGAGAATTCTAATAAGGTCTCATATTTGATTTCTTGGTGGTACTTTCAAAACTGCACTCACAATTTTCTTTCAATTATATTCGTTATCATGGCCTCTGTTATTGTGCGAGTAGATGAAGGAGTAGAACGAACTTCAGCACTACCGTGTGTGTATGCACTTTTAGAAAGCAAACCAAAATCGGCGTATTCCAGATTTTTAGAAGTGACAATTTCAGAAATAAAACCATTGGGAATTCAAGTTACATATCCTCATGAAATCATCATGACCAACTTCGAGTTGGCACACTCAGAGAAAAAGAAAAAAAGTTGCTGAAACAGCAAACCTCGAAGATTTGCTGTGCTGATATGGCAAAACTTGTTGCTGAATTAGCAAATAATTTGCTGTCACAGTAAAAATCTTGCTCTTTTAACAAGCGCTTGCCATTCAGCAATCCGAGATTGTAGATATGCAGACAACTAGGAAATTTTGCTAAATTAGCAAATATCTTGCCAAAATAGCAGAATTTTTGCTTTAATAGCAACCGCTTTGCTAATTTAGCAAAGCAGATTTTTCGAAATCGCTTTTTCAGCGAGAATTTTTCTCTGCGTGCAAGCATTAACACTACAAAAACACAAGTTACAAATAATGTCCATGTATGTTTCTCTCATCTCTATGGAAACTTTTTTAGACGAACACAAAATTCAATCGAAAATCGATGGGAAGCTAATGCAATTCAAGATCTCTTTTCTTTTATAATCCGCTTGTTCGACAAACACCCGTTAAGGCAGTGGCGCGGGCGTACTGAGAATATCTCTGTCATTTAACTCGCGCGAAAAAGAGGATGAGAGGTGGAGGATCTCCCGCTTTGTGTCCTTCATTTTGCGTATGTTGGAGAAAGATATAGAAGTTCTCAGTCCATCGCTGCATTGAGGATTAATTATAACAAAATTCACTCAGCGTTATAGATTTATGAGCACATGTGGAGTGCGAGAATACAAAACGCCGTTCCTTTTCAATTTAACATTAGAAAAGTGAAATCATTTATTCGATGCTCGTGCGCGAATAAAATAAAATGACGTGAAAAGGTTGTGAGTAATTTCAAATAAAAAAGTGACTCATCACTTGAGTGATAACATAAAAGTGATCTGTCATATGCAGAAACATAAATCAAGTTCATTATACAACCAAAAATATGTGAAATATTAGAACCTGAATTCTCCCTCAATTTATAAATAAAATGGTTTCAATATTCATCGCTTCTGATTCTCTGATTTAATTAATAATCTAAATTATAATACTTGAATTCATTTCATAACCCTAGCATATATGTATCATGGGGCCTACACCGGCCCAGCGTGGGCCCCATCTTGCTAATATGGGCTCAAGACTGGGCCAGAGTGAGGCTAGAGTGGGCCGGAGTTCATACACGCTAGGGAATAAATAAGAACTTGCGGTACTACTGTGCGTTCTTCGAATAGTGTCGAATGGTGTCTTCCTCATTATATCAAGGGTAGACATTTGAGCGCATTGTATCCCTCAGGAAAAGACAAATCTCACGCACGTTCATGTGACGGACCTGAATGTTCAAGTACAGTGGGTTCAATATAGATACATAGAATGCCAATTCATTGTTAATTAATTAGGAACATTTTCAAGTGGATAAATTTGCGAGGGATAATTTTCTGTATAAAGGTTTTCACTTTAATAATAATAAATTCTCCACAAGGTTCTATCAGTGAGAAGGAAACGGATTAATTGCACACTGTAAAGAATAATCGGAATTTTCCTGTATACGACAACCGGAAAATTCCAATCACTGCATAGAAAATCAATTTCCAATATATATGTACACGGAGGAAAAAACATGATAACCATTTTCATACAAATATAGTAATCGAAGCATATGATTCATTATGACGATAAATGACAGTCGGTATATGACAATTCATCGTAAGTCTCGTAACAGTTACTATATCTCTGCTAAACACTGATAGATATACAGTATTTGACGTCATAATGAATTATGTCCTTGGATTACTATACTTTGTCTGATCACCATTATTATATTCTTTTCTCCGTGCATGAAATTTACCATAAATGTAACTGAAAATCTAAACTTTATAGGATTTTCACTATAATTGTACACCAAATTTCCGGAGAGGTATGAAAAATTCCCAATGTATGTATATGTTAATTACTTCACATAAATTTATAGGAATTTTCCTATAGAAATTTTTTACAGTGCACCAACTGTACATCCGTCGAATGTTCTTCAAGGTTTGTGTTCTCTTCCTCTGTGTGCATCAATATAGAGCCAATTTCAAGCCATTCTTGGCAAATGCTGGCCAATTTCGCGCCAGGAAAGGGCTGAAGTTGGCCCAATGTTTGTGCACACATGGGTTGGGATATAAATGTAATCAACTTGGATATAAAATTTTTACGTCATACCATACAAACCAGATTTCAATTTGGATTTTCTCATATTTCTTTCCTAACAGAAAGATTTGATCATTATATAATAGAATAATACTGCATGCACATCATATTCTCAACTATGTTCCTTCAAAAATGAATCCCAACAACAATTTCCTCTCAGGAAAAAAAAATAAACTAATATATTTGAAGTAACAGAAATGTGAAATATTTGACAAATTCACAAGCGCGCCTAACAATATTTCGAGAACGTGATACGAATGAAATAATTATTGAGATTCCTGTATCTATTGACATCGCACATACGTTACAGTCCCTGATTTGTCCGTTCTTTTCTTATGACAGGATTTCATTACGTTTTTCACGTTCTCGCTACGTATCTCCCCAGATAGCGATTTAACCTTGCTGCAATGTTGTCAGGCAAGCTTGTGACAAGGTTAATATAAGCCTCCTAGTTGACACACGACAAGGATACAAGCTTACCCTTGCCAAAACCTTACACTGACAAGGTTGTCAATAACAAGCCAAAAACAATCGAATGACAAGTGTGACAGGGTTATGACAAGCCTACATGTTATCTGGGTCGTATTCCATTCACTTGAATTAACAACAGCGTTTCACTATACTTCTGAAACTTTCAATAATTCTTCATTCCATTTCATGAATGTTTCTAAAATACATTATCGTAGAATATATCCGAATGTATATAAATAATGAGAACAAAAGCGAACCAAACTCTAATATCCTCACATGCACTCTCCTCTGTAACATGAAGTTGATATTTCTCTAACGTTTGGAAATAGAGCCTCTAATATCCTGATATAGTATCCTCTCCTTTAATTGCTCTTAGTATGCTCTTCTGTAAGTGGTTTTCCTCTGAATGCTCAATAGGTCCTCTCCAAATGCTTCTCTATGGACGGTTTTAGAATATTTCCCTCTAATTGTTTTTCGAGAAAGTTCCGATCTGAGATCATTAATTATATCGAATCGCATTAATACTGCTTTTTCGACGAATGATAGTAGTGTATATCCTCGAAACCATAACCACAAGATTTTTCGTGTATCAGAATGTTATTTGAGGTCGGATGTTCGTCATGTTTTCAAATAAAAATTATGTAGAACGCTTCATTACGTATTTTCAGTACTTGCATGGTAGTTATCATAAGTCTCAAATCCGATAACAGAATATTTTGTAAGTCTACAAAAGAAGGGTTGAATGATTATTTTTAAAAACACTTTCAGCATGTTCCCGCTACAAGTCACAATTTTGAATGTAGAACGGCAAACCAAAATGTTTCTTGGAATACAATTCTAAAAGAAGTGAACGTCGTGGGATTTTTTCGATAAATCGAATTTTACAGATTTTATGAGCAACGAAAGAAAGTGGAAGAAAATTCAAATCAATACCAATTTTCCAATTCAGCTCTTGCAAAAATCCTACGACGCGTCCACTTCAATTTAAACTGTATTCCAAGAAACTACAAATGAACTCGGTGACACATACTCATTAATGAATTTTATGTTCCCATGATCGTTAACATTTCGTGAATCGCATAGACTCTTTTTAAATTATTCTTACCACATCGTTTCTGAAGGATAATGTATTATTACTTGTAGTAATGGAGGTCAGTAATTTGCAAAATATTGTGACTCTGAGATTCATTGATTTTAATACGGGCATTATAAAGATACAAAATTGAACGTTTTGCACACTGTAAAAAAGGCAGGTCACTTTGAGCTTTCAAATCGTAAATGAATTCACATCATCTGCAGTTTGATTGTAATAACCGCCTGTACAGCAAAACTGTTGCTCCGTCTAAAACGTTTCTACTGATCATCTAAAAGTGTGGTTATGTAACAGTTTCCACTGCCTCTTGAAGGCATTCCGTGATCCCTAGAGTTCCTAGATCTCGCTACCAATTTTTTCCAAAGGTAATCTAATGAAAAGGGAAAAACTGAGGAGCTAGACCTTGTGTTTGTACCAACGGAAGATCTGGCTTCTCAGTTTTTTTTTTTTTTTTTTTTGATTAGATTATCTTTGCGGAAGATAGGCAGAGAGATCTAGTAACTTCAGGGACTGAGGGATGTTCTTGAGATGTCTTCATTCAAGAAATCTAAAAGAGGTCATAAGATCTCCTTCGGATGTCTTATAAATTTCTCAAACGAATACATCTAGGAGACAGTGAAAAGTGTCGTATAAGAACTCCCCCAATAAAAATATTTCTCTTCAAAACTCCAACAATTGCTCTACAAAGCTCGATTGTTTTAATATTCAGAAAAAGGAGGAATTTTTTCAATAGATTCATATTATAAAACTCTGTGGAATTCTGCATATTTCTGAAAATTTCTATCACCAGTAAAGGTTTCTCTGCACATTTCCAACTTTTTGAACAAAGTTGTTTTGTTGAGAAATGTAGAAATTTTTCGACATTTTTCTGCTTGACAAATAGTGAATAATTATTCGACAAGGGAAAAAATTTTCTCCACGAATTTATACATCTCTCTGCAAATCGTATTTGCAGAGAGAATTGGAATTTTATCCCCATTTGTCTGACTTGGAAATATTACGACTTATGGCAAAGAGATGAGTTTTCTGTACAAATTCATACATTTTTTTGAAATCACGTTTGAAGATACATATCGAATTTTCTCATAATTTTTCTGCATACAAGATGTCACCAATGAAAATGTTACATCGTGATTTTTTGGTGTAAACTTCCCTAATAAAGATATTTCTCTTCAAAACTTCAACAATTTCTCTGCAAAACTTCATTATCGCAATTCTTAGAGAGAGAAAGAATTTTTTCAACAGATTCATCTTCCAAAACTCTGTGAAATTCTGCATATTTCTGAGAATTTCTATTGCCAGTAAAGGTTTCTCTGTACATTTCCAACTTATGAGTCAAAGTTGTTTTGTTGAGAAATGTTGAATTTTCTCAACATTTTTCTACTTGATAAATGGTGGAAACATTTGACGAGGAAAGGAATTTTCTCCACGAATTCATACATTTCTGTTCAAACTACATTTGCAGAAAAAAATGTGAATTTCCTTTTTATTTGTCTATTCCAAGAATATTACGGCTTGTGGCGGAGAGTTGAGTTTTCTATACAAATTCATACATTTTTCTCAAATCGCATTTGTGGAGATAAAGTCAATTTTTTTCAAATTTTTCAATCGACTCAAAACAACTTGAGTAAAATGCACTAGTAGGCCTCGAAAAAACCTCTCTCCCACGACCCACTCATTTTTCCTTTCGGAGGATTCTGAATCGATTAGTCTATATCTGATGAGAACGAATTTTTTAAAATTTTCTATCGATTTGACCCAGCACTTGGAAAAATTTACAAGTTAAGGTCGAAAAAAACCTTCCTCCCCCGATCTACTCATTTCTCGTTTCATAAGATTCTGAATCGATTGGTCTATATCTTACAGGGACGAACTTTCAAAATTTTTTATCGATTTGACTCAGCACTTGGAAAAATTTACAAGTTGAGGTCAAAAAAATCTCCTCTCCCACGACCTATTCATTTTTCGTTTCAGAAGATTCTGAATTGATTGGTCTATACCTCACGAAAACGAATTTTTCAAAATTTTCCATTGCGATGATTCCCATAAGTGGTACTTTAAGATTACTTTAGTCATCTCGGAGATCCGTTGATGCGATAGAGGCTTTGCTTCTCACTCGCAGGACCCGGGTTCAATCCTCACTGAGGAAAGTTCCTAAAAATGGACTTTCAATGTGGTGTCTCTTCCGTAATGTCATTTAAGTCGAACTGGAAGGAGATTTGTAGAGATAAACTCTGAACAAAAATTTTTTTTCTCAAGCCAAAGTGAATAGACAAAACAGAGATTTGTAGAGTAATGCAGAAATATGCAGAGAAGTATTTAATGTAATATGGAGACTTGGCGAGTTTTGTACGAATTTTGTGGAGAAATTCATAAAATATTACGAAGATTGGAAGAATTATGTACAATTTTGCAGAGTAATGCAGAAATTTGTAGAGTAATATTTATGGTTGAAGATTCTGCAAATTTCTCAAAGCGTCCGAAATCTGACAGTTATGTCGAAAAATCTTAAGAGTTTTGAAGAATTTTGAAAAGAAATATTTTTATTGGGGTCTTTTAGACATTCAGTAGAAATCTTTAACACAGAGCAAACTTTTTGCTATACGGGAGGCACATTTAGGATTTTATTCATATGATCATGCATGAATCCATAACCTGAAACCTGCTGACAATCTATTTTCCTTAACATATATTGTTAAGGGAATACTAGCGGCGTGGCAATAGCCAAATCGTTCATAACAAACTATGGGCAAAGGCTTCAATTGCATCAAAATATCTCTCTGTGCAACACTTCTGCTTGTATCAGAGAAACTTTATCTGTAGTTCATCATCAACGATTTGCCTGCTGTCACGGCGCTAATATCACCTTAAAATAACCTCCCAAACGCTTCCAAATGATATCTTCAAAGTATCTTGCATGGTCGTCTTGGAGATGTCTTGAATTGAGAGATCTTTTAGAAATCTTCCACACACCCAGAAAAATGGTACACTTGAATATGAACTCACTAGACATTTCATTGCATCCAATAAAATTTTCCTTGATTCAAGTGAATTTTATTTGAAACGAATGAAAATTTATTTGATTCAACCAAAACTCTAGTGGGTTCATATTCAAATAGAAATGTAGTTGATGAGTTTAGGTGAATCTAAATAAATCCGAATATAAAATTTTCTCCGTGCTAGATGTCTTTCAAGAACTCCTGAAAGATATCTTCAAGAATTCTTCAAGAACGTTCTTCGAGATCTTTTAATTGAACATTCTTTTAGATTTCTACAAGGACTGCGTGCTGCGTGGGAGCTTTGACATTTGACTGGAATACCTTAGTTGAAAACAAAGGCACGAAGTGAATATAAATATCAAATTGAAGTAATTATAAGCATAGATTGGAACAATCAAAATACTATTACTGTGCCTCCAACAGCTATGCCAATTACTCATATGAACAATGATTTAAATTCTCTACCGTAACAGCACATCCACTGATATCCACGTCGTATCTCCGTGGGAGCAAGGTGGATAAAAGGGATACGTGGACGCAAGATGGAGAAGCAACGTGGAGACGTCAGAGAAAAGTCGAACAATCGGTGATTTCGCTGTACGGGTAGTGTGGGGAAAATCGTTATTCACAGCAACTCCCTGATTTCTAAAACAATTGTAAAAACATGCACAAAGGGAAATTAGGTGTTGAATTTACTACACGGAGAGAAATAGATACTAATGGTTAGAATACGAGGACAAGTATCCAGATTGTACAAATTTATTCTTGTCCCTAGTATCCATATGCTATAGGGGCATAATATATTTAATACTCCTTAGCATATGGATACTAAGGACAAGAATAAATTTGTACAATCTGGATACTTGTCCTCGTATACTAACCACTAGTAAATTTCTTATACCCATTAGTATCTATTTCTCTCCGTGTATGGTACTTTGTAATCGAGGAACAGACTGAACTTACAATGAAAATTATCTATGACGGGACAATACACGGAAAAAAATGTGTCATAAGATTTACTAACGCGTTCAGTAAAATACGGCACTATTAGAATTTCTCGTAATGTTTATAAGAGTTCTAGTAAAATCTACGATGGTCGCAGTTAAAATTACTGCCGCAGTAGTAGATTTGACTACAGTTCTAGTAAATATTAACAGAAATTCTAATCAACAGTTTTTTCCGTGTAGGAGCCTGATCAAATTGACAATGTTTCACAGTAAATCCCATCAGAAATTCAGTCTGTTCCTTGGCCGCAATAATTCCATAGTAAATTTGACTACAAATTCTTCTGCATGTGGGGTCCTTGTAAACAGGCCGAAATAGGTGAAGGAAATTTTTTGAAACGCTTATCTCCTGAAAATATTGAAGCAGAAAGGTAATTAGTTTATGACATGGATTGAAAATTTATTTTATTCAATATAAGGTAAACAACAGGAATGAAGAAGTGGAACACACACAATTAATATTCTATGATTTTATGCACCGTCTTCATTCCCTGTCGAAAAATTCGTACAAAAAATTCAGGAGAAGCTCCAGTGATTCCTGACAACAACATCCCACCAAACGTTCAGGAAACGTTTCTGAAACTTCATGAAATGTTTTGAAGGCTCAGTGAGATGTGACTGAAAATTAAGAAATGATCCAATTGAAAAAATATAGAAAGTTCTTTCTAAATTTCCAGTAGAAATTTTTCCACGATATCCACAAGACTCCGTGACTGGGAGAATGATAAAATACATTTTTGTTTTAGGAATTTGATCATTCAACCACATTTTTGATGCCAAACCGTCATCTCTTCGTATAAATCCTGCATACTCGCTAATTCAACAGACAGATTGACGTGAACATTTGGCGGGATCATAAATTTTGGCCTCTGAATTAATAAACGGCAACGTCACGGATTCCAGAACCACGATACTCCGGTGTACATACATAC
Source organism: Gonatopus flavifemur (assembly GCA_018340375.1). Classification (NCBI taxonomy): domain Eukaryota; kingdom Metazoa; phylum Arthropoda; class Insecta; order Hymenoptera; family Dryinidae; genus Gonatopus; species Gonatopus flavifemur. The sequence continues at coordinate 30,440,610 of JAFFJZ010000007.1, read as the reverse complement.
GTGTAAAATCGATTTTAGGTAAAAGTATAACATGAAGTGTTCTATCGTGTTGATAGCGTTGTAAATTCAACGGATTTGGAATCATAAAATTTGAAAATTTTGATAAACCGACATGGTTTATAAATAACATGGAATTCGTTGAACAATCGACAACTGTGATGAGTAATTGAATAATCACTTTTAATGTGAGTGGATGATGCATAATCCCATGGGTCGTGTCATTCCTATCATGGATCCTTCATAATCGAATATTATTGGTGTCGAAGATAATTTGATTCCAATGTGATGACGTACCACAATAGTACATCAATTATTATTCTGGACGGGAGAATTTATCACTGTCAATCGTCAATCTGATAAATCTACGAGGAATTGTATATAAATTGACTGACAGTTGTATATTTCAACGTATGGATTGAATCTCACCTCGGATGCAGCAACGTTACGTATTTTAAGTCTGTAGAACCTGCTATTTGAAACTGACCAACAAACGAATTAGGATTTTACAATTCAATATCAAACGAATTTTCGAATTCAGCGCCGGAAGAAAAATTTGATAGGGAAAATTAATATATTCAGTTGCAAACTACGAGTATCAAGAAAAGATGCTCATCAAGTGAGCTCCGAAATAAGGTGATTTTCTCGAATTCTTTTTCTTCATGGAAGGAAGTGAATCAAGAACTTGAGTTTTTTGTCATTTATTATTAGATGAGTCTTGAAGTACATAAGAACATTGTTTTTCAATGAAAACATCCGTTTAACCGAACTTCAGGGGCGTTTTCCTTGGAACCAAGGTTTTTGAATTTGTGTACACGATATTTCAAAACTCTGGAGGGAATATAAGTTGGTAGTAAGCGCACTTGGAGCTGACAAGAAAAGTAAAATGTTTCAATCTTCTCTTGTTCAGAGTAGTGAAATTATAGGTTTCCAATACGCTTCATAAGCTTTCAATGTTGTTTGAAGTCAAATGACTTCAAGTATCGTTTTCAAATTATTAAAAATCATAGCATCCCATGGCTCCGCAAGTACGACGTTCACTGAAATGGTGAGAGTCATTGGTTCAAATCTCGCCAAGTGGTCAGAATTTTCATCCTCTTATATTGTGTATACCCTTCACGAAGCGTTGATTTTTATAAGCTTTCTTTGTTCCAAACTTCGCTTCAAATACTCCTCGAATCTGTTTTATTCACTCTTTGTTCAGTTTGTATCAACGTTTCTGTTACGCTTCACAATACTCCTTGTTTTCACTTAATTTCAGTTTCCATTTCCAACAGGGACACTACAGAATAAATCGCTCTCTTTGTTTCATTTTAAAGTATATTGAATTTATTGGAGGATGAACCTGAAAGCAAATCATATTCGCTCTTCTTTTTATTCGAAACAGCACTTTGAAGAGCAGAAAAGAAAGGAAAAAATACTACCAAAAATTTGCATGTGCGCCATTTTTCCAATTTCTGACTTTTTATTGGTGTTATTGGTACAACCTGTAACAAATATATCATATTTCATCAAAAAATTGTCGGTTCTTGATTTGAAATAGTTTCCACAAATGTGACAGTGCAGACCGATTGGTCACTTATTTTTTAGACGGTCACGTTTGAACACGTGTAAACAATTTTCGTGGCATTATGTTTCGTTTAAAAAAAAACCTTTGTATGTACCTGAAGATTCAATAAATAAGTTTCAAAAAACTAAAGTTTTTTTATTTACTTTCTTATATGGAAGATAAAATTCGGGAAAATCACCTTCCTTCAGGGTCGCTTGATAAGAACTTTCCCTCGAGGGCATAGCTAAAATAGGGAAGATATAACGGAAGGTAGAAGCAAGAGGAAAATGTATCCAATAGAATGATGTCGTTGTAAAGTTTGAATATACTGATGTTTTAATAAATATTATCATGAAAATAATTGGACTTATTGGGAAATACAATATTTTTCGAAGAACAACACAGAATGAAAATTTTCCATTCATGAAAAATAATGCATGAATAATAATTGTGGATAAAGATGAAGTATTGTGATGAAATATGAACATGAGTTCCCTTCCATGGAAGAACTTTGCTGCCACCATTTTTTTGGGGGGGGTGGGAGGGGGCGCCTTTAAGAAAATTTCCAAAAGAAGTTTGGAAGTTTTTGGACAAACATTTTTTAGTAAATTCACAGGCAATTTGGGCAAGATCTCAAAAAATGTTTGTCAGTTGACAAAAATCACAATAATTTTTCGGGAATTCACAAAAATTTGTGGATTCCTAAATAATCTGGAAATTTACGAATCCATAAGTTTCCCAACATCCTTTTCGTTTTGGGAATTCACAAATATCTTTTACAATGCGAATTCAACAAATATTCTCCACATTGTACGCTCCAATAAGAAGATCTCAAGGACAGTACAGCAATAATTTCTAGATGAATTGGTGCTAATTATCCCACATCACACAAAATGTCTCAATGACATTACCAGAATATTATATTTCAAATATGCAATATTCTGGCGAACATCTCAAGAAGATTGTCAGAATATCTCCAGAATGTCTTATGTCAACATCTTTGTGACATTCTGAAATATTGCTGAGATCACGTCAGGGATATTTTATACAGGAAAACATCTCATAATGACGTGTAGTGACAATAGCACAAAATACTGCTTTTGGTGAAAAAAAAATTTTCTCTAGAGTGAATTCATCTACAAATGTTGTATAGAATATGATTTGGATGGCTTTGTGAGAGGAATACACATTGAAAGTCGATTATTAGGAAAGTTCCCTCCGTGAGGATCGAACCCCAATTCTCCGAGTCATAGACGAAGCCTTTATCACCTCAGCTAATCCCTGAGATGACTTCAATGCCCTCAAAGTGCTACTGTTCATCATCATAATGATGTGTTTCTGATAAATTCGTTTCCGTGGGATATAGACCAATCAATTCAGAATCATCTGGAACTGAAATTGAATAAGTCGTGGGAGAGAGGTTTCTTTCGCCCTCGACTTGTAAATTTTACTAACAAGTAAGTACCGGGTCTGATGAATAAACATTCTTACTGCCACATAAAATATTGCTACTGAAATATTATTATTGCGACAAACACGGAATATCCCTCATCTCCAGGTATGCGTTGACAAATGTACCAAGCTCGGTGTCAAGCTTAAGCCAATGCTAGTCAACATTGAGTCTAGCATGGTTACCAATATTGGCACCAAATTAGATTAATGTCTGGGATGATAACAATGTTCAACGCTTGGCATCCAAGCTTGGTTCAATATCAAGATTCGATATTGGTTTTATGTTTTGAATCGATATTGGTGCCATGATTGATATACAATCAACCTCAACGAATAGGATAGTTTGCTTATTGGCATCCAAGCTTGATTGAATATAATATATTCCGACACATGAAATTTCGGAATATTGGATTTTGATATAGTCACTTTAGTCTAAATAGCACAGCAGTTCTAAAAGAGTTCAGAATTAATGGAATGGATTCATAAAGAACTCTATTAAGACTCTTGTGTTATCTGGGAAGACGTTGTGAGGATACTCGTATTTGGGCTTTGACGTACATTCAGGCGTATAATCTTTCAAGTTTCTGAAATGCGAATAAATTCTAAGTTCACGTCATGTGACTATACCTAGACTTACGGCGAGCCAAGTGTCGATTGAGGCTTGGTGGACGAAAAATAAACCAAACGCAGCGAAATACGCTTAATCCTATCATTGGTATCTAAGGCTCTGTCAACGCTTAGTCAGCTTCGGTGAGCCAAGCATTGGCCAAGGCTAGGCTCACGAGACTTGGCATACCGGGCTTGACGCCAGTCATGGTCCAATGTCAGTCTTGGTATGACTTGCCTGGGTCATAGATTCCCAGAACATTGCAGACCATCATATGTGCAATATTTCAATTGCAAGATTCTCAAAATATTTGTAATGAAATATTCTATCCACAATATCTATGGAATCTCGTAGAAATATTTAACATAGAATATTTCGAGTGAGATATTTGTGGTATTCTGAGAATATTACTGAGACATTGTGTGCTATGTGGGTAGTGATTTTTTTAATTCGTTTATAAAAAATTTAACCCGCATGTATTATTTGGATAATTGCCTTTGTGTGAATGGACTTTCCGTTTCATTCCGTACCTGTTGTGTATTAAAATACGTGATCTTCGATAAATCTAACAAATATGAAACCCAACTTTTTTGGTTACACTGCAAAGAAATTTCTTTCAACCGAATAAATAGTTTATTTGTCCTCCCTCCATAACATATTCTTTTGAATTAATTGCATATTCAATCAAGTCAAATAATGGAATGCTTGCCCCAAATGAATTGCACGGAAAAAAGAAAATGTGAAAAGTTACCATGCAGGGTGACAACACGTCTTTTTGAGCCATTAAATGGAAATTTTTGTAAAATATATTGTCAAATAATTCACATCATAAGAGAGAAATCTATTTTTGTCTTATAATGTGAATTATTTGACAATATATTTTGTAAAAATTCCCATTCGAAGACTCGAAGCGACGCGTTGGAATCCGAAATGGTAAATTTATCCATCTTCTTTTTCCGTGTGATCTTGTAACTGAATAATTTATTAGCCAACAAGTAATCAATTTTTGCATGCAGTCGAATATTTCATTCTTACAAATAAATATTTTATAGAGAGAGAACAAATAAATATTTTATCCAGTGTACAATGGATGCGGACACTTTATATCCATCAAACGAAATTCTACCTTTAGGAGAAGAAACTCATATTGCACAGTGCGCTGTCTGAATTGTCTATCAAATGTTACAACTATGTCAACTGTGAGAAACATTTAATCAATATATCACGATGAAATAGTCTAGAGTTTTACTTGTGATGATTCACTATGTTCATGCTAAATGATACATTCATTTTACAAATTCCTCTTGTTTTCCAATAATTCTAGTGCACGAATGAAATAGTAATTTTTCCAATCAAATTTCTCTTTGCGTACTATAATTTTTGATTGAAGTGCTGTCGCATCAAAATAAACTTTCGCTGTTATAATTTCTGCATTATGAAATTTATGTGCATTCTTCCCTAACTCTTCAGTGGTAGATCCTGTTCCTCGATCATGAGGGAGTTATTTATTATTTTGATTTTTCCAACAAAACCAAAATATTTCTGTCTCACTTTGAAGAATACTCTGTCTTAAGAATGTTGAATCTTTCAAAATGTGAAGGAAAGTGCCAGATTTCTTAAATGAAATTTCCAATGATTCTCCAGAGTACACATAAAATATATCCGAATCATTTATTAGATCTCATTATATAAAGAACATGTGAAATTTCAGAATTTATATGATGTCCAGTTTCTGAAATTGAGACAAAAGACTGCAAAAGTATTGTGAATTTTCTTGACGGAGTGCACGAAGTGGCATAACGTGTTTTGATTAAGAACCGAAGTTTCCCAACATTTTTTTTATTTCCACATCTATCATCACGTTAAAGTGACCCTCTTTTTCGAACATGATATCTTTCTTTGAATTCCGTGAAAAAATTGTAACGAGACTAGTATGTTAACAGGCTAGTTTAAGTTTAGACCATTCTAATTTAAGATTCAAATCACGAAGAATGTGAAATACAGATTTCGTCATCATGGGATGTTCCAGGGATTCTTAGGAAGATTTTGGGACTTCCCTATTATGAATTATCTTTTCACGTGTGAACCCACTTGTTCAAAAACAAGAAAAACGGATCGAACAACAGGCTCAAAAAACTACCGTATTTCCACACCTTAATCTTCACACAATGTAGTGGTGTTTACTTCAAAAGAACATTCCCATCAGTGAATTCCAAATCCTTCTAACAAATCCATAATATACTGGAAATGTAATTTTGAATCACAATAACATCTGGTGAAGTGAAAATGACTTTGCTTGATATTAAGAAATATAGGAACGTTCAAGACCGGTAAATAACTTCCTATTGTAGACATATCCTCAATGTGATATTATAAAAATTGAAGCACTTTTCTCCACATAAATGAGGAATTTTCATTAACGTGAGAGCGATTCCTCTGAAGAAATAAATCAACTCACATGAATATGAAATAATATGTAGAAGTGGGAAGAAAATATGAGAGAAATTCACATCGTTATCGTTTTTTGAGATGAAGCAGTCACTTTTAACTTTTTTATGCAAATGAGTAAAAGTGTGGAATGAAATACCAAAAAAGAAGCAAACTGAACAGAGAAAATATGTCAAAATGAATGCAAGAACAATGGAAAGGTCAGTAACGAAAGCCTATATAAACTTCACATATAATCTAGATATAGTTACACCGTTAACTCTGCGAGTTATGATCCATAGTAAAGATGTGCAAACGTAACAGATAAGCGCAATAAGACCAAGTTCATGACATGCACACATTGTTCACTTTCGGGGACCAGATCCTACTTTATTGCAGGATTGTGATATCAAGTGCGTTGATATGATTCAATTTATACCGTTGGAAAAACTGCGCATATTTTTATGAAAGTTTCACGGGAACATTTTTCAATAGACTTTTGTTCCAAATACTCGCGGATGATTCTTGGAGCATTTAAAACGTTATAAAAAGACAAAAGGGTTCTTCCAAAAAAAGAAGCTATGAAATTCAATGCGCGCGTACTTGACGACCGCAGATTGTGGAATATTCTACACTGAGAGAAATTCTTAATCCCTACTACGATAAAAATAATGAAAAAATTCTCTAAGCATATCTTGAGGAAACGCAACTATTCTTGAATTACCATGAATAGTTGTTCACAACCTCCTGGTTAGAGATAACAGAAAAAATAAGCAAATTTTGTACACAGAAAACGTGTAAGTAGAAAGAATCAGCGGGGAAGTTGTTCTGATTGAAGAAATTCTCTGAATTTCACTCCAAAACTCTATATCTCACTGAGAGAAACTCTAAGAAACCCTTCAAAAATCTTGAAAAATCTAAAAAACCATGAAAATTTTGTAAAACTCTGAAGAACCCCTTAGAAGTATTTGAAAAATTTCGAAAAACTTCGATTCATCGGGCATGTTGTTTCAATCAAAATTTTTCTGAATATCTGCAAATTTCTCTACAGAACTCTGAAGTTTTGTGAAAATCACCGAAACTCTCTGAAAAACTATGAACATCTCTGGGAATCCTCTAAACAACTCTTCACTGAGAATCTCTGGAAATTTTACAGATTTTCTGATCTGCATGGGTCCCCATAATTCATCAGGGCAAAAATAAAAACAGCAAAGCTTTCTAAGTAGGAATTTCTATGTTCAGCCAATTTTTTCAATATTTCAAATTATTATTCGAAACTCTGTTCATATAAACAAAAACCCTGCCGATTGTGTTGAGAAAAAAAATACATGTTTTCTTTCCCTCTCCCGTTTTTCTTAGAGAATCAAGTTGAAATTTACATAGTCTCAGCCAAACTCACGGGTTGTTTTGAAAACAGCCTAGTCGTACACCTGTCACAAGGATATGAATATTGTGTACAGTAATTTATTTGACTTCAGAATGGATATAGTTTATACAGCTAAACATCACAGACCATATGCCCGATCAAAAGAAAACCTCAAGGGATCCTTCATAGGAACCGTCCATGGTTCCCATAAGAGTTCCCAGATAAGATCCCATAGGTGTTCCCCTGGGAATTTGGCACAAAAATTATGACCAAAACCCATCTAGGAACCCTTATGGGATCCCACGTGGGAGCTCATGTAAGATCCTACATGAAGTGTTTTTGAACCGTTTGATTCTAAATACTCAGATTAAATCTCCCCTAATAAGAACTTAGATGACTGAAAAGATGAGTTTGATCAGTATGAACAATGGTGGACGAATACTGTTCGCAACAGTAGCCCAGTGATCTCTTTTGATACTGAAATATTTTCCAAAAACGTGTTACATTAGTTTACCAATAATTGATATCTTTTTGATAGCTCTGGCAACTATTTTTTGAGTGGATCTGACAGCAATTTTCGGTGGTGCAGGATGATTCATGTTCATGTTTCAAACAGCCTAATTTTCCTGAAGTTGATGTGAATAAAGTTTAGAATGTGTAAAATTCAAAGGTACAGCTTAACATACGTTTTCATCTAACGTACTTTTGTATTGTAAAAACAAATACTTGAAATTAAATATGTTGATAAATATAAAATATATATTTGTAATTTTAATTCGAAAAAATACAGTTTGATTATAAGGATTCAATAAAAATTCTAGTGACCACACATTATCGATATTGATTTCATCTGGTGTAAACTCTAATATCATAACGCTGCCCTGAATTTTGATGATGGAAATATTGAATACCTCCCCCTGTGAAAATAGAGAAACTAGAAATACCCCTCATGTTTGAATAGAATTATAATTTCAAACATGAATAATTGCACGTACCTTTTCATAATTTGTTCGTTTTAATATTTTAAGTTCAATTATATATAAATTAATTTTATTCACAGTTGGGTAAATTGAAAATTTATTTCGCAAGTATGAAGTATATACGGAAAGTATGAAATTTCAAAAAATTTTGACCAATTATAAGATTCTATGTTGAATACAATGTCTTATATAAAGTCCCACAAGGGTTCCCAGATAGGTGCCAGGCAAAAAATGTTTGTGCCAAATTCCCAGGGGTACCCTTATGGGATCCCATCTGGGAACCCTCGAGGGTTCCCATGAGGACCCCTCCCAGTGAACACCATATGTAAATGTTACATAACACAGTAATCACAAGTTACTGAACCCTGTTATATATATGTGATGTGATAATTATATAATATTTTACGCCCATGTTACGTAACAATTTGTTACTCCTGTGTTATGTATCAATTACATTGGCAATTTACCTTCAGAAAATATGACTTGGAATTTTTGTTATATATTAGTTACGTAGTACCGTATGTAAATATTACAGAACATAGAAATCAGAAGTTACATACTTTTGTTATATATTCGGAATGTAGCGATGATATAACATTCTACGCTCATAATACGTTACAATTTGTTATTTCTATGTTACGCTGTAGTTACATATGCAAGTGACCTGAAGAGAACGAGAAAACCAGAAGAACACTGAATCCGTGAGTATTGGCACAATGTTGATTCAATTTCTGTTCGAAATATGAGTATAAAATCAAGAAAGTATTTTTTTTCAGCTACATACGCAGTGACCACCGAAAGTAACATTGATTGAACTATTACTGTATGTTACGCAGCTCATCCAGGTAGAAACGCGCATTCAAAGTGCTTCAAGGCGTTGCTCTGCTACTTGGGTACGTAACGGTTATGTCAATGTTCCATTCAGTGGACGCTGGGATGTGAACACAAGAGAAATGTAATTTTTTTGTAATAATCACATAATTCTTTAGAATTGAAGTGACATCGCCATTACATTGCAGTTGCACTGTGAGAAAAAACTGGAAATTTACGGTGCAACTTGACTGGAAAATTCCAGTGCTAGTACTGGAATATGGTTATTCCAGTCTTTATAATTAAAATGCATAATTTCGATTCCCTGAGTTTTCTTGATTGAGATTTCGAATAATGATCGTAATTGAAGCGGATAAAATTCATGCATAAGGTTCTCAAAGTCTATCCTTTTGTGTATTCTCAATGTGAAGCATATGTGGACTTCCAAGGTGGCTATCCAGGAAGTCGCGCCATAGTTTAGCAGTTAGGTCTTAGGTTTCAGATGGTAGGCAGGTAGGAATATAGGTTCGAATCTCGTTGAGTAGATATGATTTCTCTCCATCTAGATAAGTAATCAAGTTCCTCAGTGATCTTGAAACATAAGGAATATGCGAAATCACTCCGCGTAATAGAATTGTTTTCAATTTTTACGAATATTTCCAGCATTAATTTTCCAGTACATGTACTGGAAAAGTCCAGTACGTTGGTGTACCGATTACGTAAAGGTTCTGCTTTGTATTCAGGTAACTGTAATGTAACATTGTTCCTCACGTAGTTATGTAAGGGAGTAGGAAATTGTGAATCACATATGACTCACATGGGACTCCCAAGTTATGTAACCGGCTATTTAACGTTATGTGGTTTTTGTGTAACATTTACGTAACTGTGTTCACTGAGCTTTAGGTTTTTTTCGATCGGGTGGCTAAACATGAATCCGGAGAATCCCAGATTATAAAATTGCCGGCGTAATGGAACTCTGTTTATCAAATACTTCTACATTCCCCATCTACATTGATTCGAAATGGGATTGAATAACCTTAAAATTAAAACATATTGTTCGCGAGTTTTGGGCTAGTCCCCATCTAACCTCAAATAATTTCATATTGTTCGCAAAATTTTCCGGTGAAAATCAAATGTTCAGCAACTTGTACGTTCCCTGGTGGAATAAAGCGTATACACAAAGCGCATTTCTCACAAAAATTTTTCAAAAAATGTGACGACGTATACTGTATTTATCCAATTGAACATATTGAATGGTTTCAGACGAGGATCAATTAATATACATATTCTCTATGCTAAGAACTTAAATTGCACATCGCTCTCCTGCAAACATTACGAAAGTTACATGACAATATCATAATTATTAACCGTGACTATATGTATGTATTTAATGATCACAAAACATATGAAAGGGATGGTAAGTTAATCACGCTTTCATTATACAATAAAATTCACATTTTGAGTTCATCCTAGAAGCAATCTTGAGTCCTCATTCTTGAATCTACAAACAAATCTTCCACATTGCACGTGTATATAGGATAGAAACAAACACCGTTATATCGATCGATATTCACACGTCTATCGATTACTGTAAGAGAGCGCTCGTATAGTTGTGAGCGGTATATCCTTACCTTAGGACAATAATCAAAATATTCTCAAATATCAAGCATACGTATTCTAATGATCTAACGTTTTGAACTACAAAATTTATATGGTCTTAGTAACTGAATTTATTTTTATATTACACATTGATACACATAAAATTTCACAGGCATGTGCTTAACCCGTCAATAATCCCTCTAGCCCAACTGATATTGCTCTTGAACAAGAATAATTTTTTTCAGTGTCCCAATCAGATGTTATACTATAAGTTGCTTTTCAAACCCAACACTCATCCTTTAATGAATATATATGATTTTAAATCACGTTCATGTGCACGTATCTTGTAAATATTCCCTTGAGTCATGAGAATTTGTGATATTGTTCTTCCGTTGCGCAAAGAAGATAAGTTTCAAAGCAAAACCGAAAGAATTTCTTCATGTCGTACGAACGACAGGTGGAAGAATGAAGGATGGCAAGAACAAAGATGTGGATAGCCCCCATGAATAAGATGAGAAATGAAGAAAATGTAAAGAACGTAATCCTTCGTACAAGACGGCTAGTAATAATGGAAGAAGTGCGGAAACATAACTGTGCACCGCTATTGTTAGAGCACACTGACACAAGCCCCAAGCGATTCTACAGACGTCGGGAATCTCAACTTCAACTACAAGTACACTTTTTAAAAACAAGAAAAATGCCTGCAACGAGGGAATGGAAATTTCTTAAAAAGAATACGTATACGATTATGAGAATAGTTTCGTATAAGACTTTGAAAATTCATTCTCCTCGTGAACATTTATTGAATACAGAACGATTATAGATAGAGGTATCGTCCTTCGGGTACATCCAAGTGATTTGTATTTTATTCCTTTAGACACCAAAAGCGAGAACAATGGAGTAGTAACGGGCTGAATAATGGTTGCTAACACAATACCCTCAGATAAATTTATTTCTCTAAAGTCAGATAATCATCACAGATTTTATTGTAAAATATTATCATTGTACTTTCATAGTCCTCGATATATTATTCTTACTTGAAATAATGGTTTCCCCATTTTCCGTGCAGCTTTAATAGAAACTTGAATTCCTTATCGTTGTAGAGATTTTTATGCACACTCGTATACGATAATATGATTTGTCAATTTGTTTTTTCAAATCGCCCCATCTCTTTCGATACAAGTTATTATTCTTCTCAAGAATTTGTCGATCGAACAAAAGTTTTGTTACGCAACAGCGGATAGAAGAAAAACAATAAAAGTCGTCAACTCGACTTCTCTGCGCGAAGGGTGGAATTTATGGTGTGACAAAAATGCAAAAAGTAAAAAATGATGGAAAGGAAAGATAACAAGTGCGCAGACACTGACCACTCAAGAAAATGAGAAAAGAACAAATCATAGTGAGGCAAGAGAAAAAATATGAGGAAGAAGGGAACCATGATTCAACAAATAGAATACACATTTCAAATGAAGATGAAGGAAAAACAGAGGAGAGGCGGAGTCACTCCAGCGGTGGGTCCTAGAGACTAGAGACGTCGGATACTCTGAGTCGAGTGTCCAAGTTCAAGTGTTGTGAAATTCTGGTTAAAGACTCATTTTATGCAATTCTTCTATCGTGTTGTCTCATTATAGAATAATATTACGAGTTTGATTAAATTCAACATACGGGATAACAATGATCAACCCTTATTTTGATACATAGATCAATTAACATAAATCATTAACACAACTTCATATTTTTGAACTGATTTTATTTTCATGTATTCCCACATAACATCATAATTGAATCAATTATAAAAACAAGACAATTATTTTCAATGAAGATTTTTTCTCGAGAATTCCAATTCCGAGTAGAAAGTACACCAAAAAGAGAGATACCAAGTTGAAATTAGAACAGCACCAGAAGGGTGAGAAAAGAAAATAGAATGAACTGAGAGTGAAATTCGCATTACGGATTAAAATTACAACCTACGTGACGATGTGGAATGTTTTTACAATGGAATCATGCATACATTACATGAAATTAAATTTTCAAAAGAAGTCATACAGAAGTTTCCAGCGTCAAAACGTATACAGATGATAAAAAACCACTCAATTCCACGACAGGGTAATCCACTTACGACGATGAAATATCGGCTCATGTTTAGGAAGTAAACCACAATTTAAATAGGGCTACGGTCAGTGAATCGAGAAATCCTTTTCCAGGATTTGTGTACAGAATTATATTGATTTCTCTAAAGATTCAACATACTTTGGAAAATTCCATCATTTATTGATTAACCTTTGGAGAATCGGTTTGTTCTGCATTAAGAAAAAAGAACACTCAGTTTTGCATATAATACGTATTCCTTGAATACGCAATCTTATTAATAATCTCAGCACATGCACGGGAATGCACGACATCGCATAGTCTGATTTCCACAAAATTGAATTTTGATTGCAGTTCATTCAAACACGCAGACGCATTTGATCTTTGACGCACGTAGGTAGATAATGAAAGCCGTAAATCAGCAGAAACACGTTGCAGCAGTGTATGTAGGTACTATTTAGTCAATTAACGACAAATGGAATGTTTCATATGATAGCGAATGGGTGGGTTGATGCAAGATGTCTACATTAATACTAACAAACCTCAATTATTATGATAACCGTAAAATGTAATATAGATGAGAGAAGAGAATGTACACTGTAAAAAAATTTCACCGGAAAATTCCAGTACATGTACTGGAAGTCATTAACCTGTACATGTACCGGAAAATTTCAGCACATTTGTACTGCAAAAATTCAGTGCAAACGTTATGGAATTCCCGCATCAAAACTGGAAATTTTCTGAGCCTCGGTACTGGAATTTTTCAGTACACGAGCTGGACTTTTCCAGGACATGTACTGGAAAATTAATGCTGAAAATATCCATGAAAATTGAAAAAAAATTGCTCACGCAAAGTGATTTTGCAGGGTCCTTGTGTTCCAAGATGATTGAGAAACTTTTGATCGTTCATTTGGATGGACAGAAACTCATGTCTACCTAACAGGATTTGAGCCCACACTTTTCTACCTGCCTACCAACTGAAACCTAAGACCTAACCGATGAGCTATAGCGCGACATGTTGGAAGGCCAGCTTGGGTTACTACATATGCTTCATATCTAGAACACAAGAGGATAAGTCTTGGAAAAACCTCATATATCAATTTCATTGGCTACAATTACAATTATTATTCAAAATCTCAATCAGGAAATTTTTAATATAAAGACTTGAAATTTTTCCTGCCAGAAATGACGAAGTCCAATAGAAGTGGAAAATTTCAGTGCAACAGTGATTAAATTCCGTTGCATAGCAACTGGAAAATTCCATCACACGACCTGAAAATTGCAGTTCAAAACCTGTATAATTCAATTGCATAGTAACTGGAAAATTCCATCACAAAACCTGAGAATTGCAGTTAAAAACCTGTATAATTCCAGTATACCAACGATTAGGTTTTTTTTTCTAAATTCCAAATTTTTTCTCAAGTCCTTTTTGAGGGAATATTTTTTTTTGGTGCACAAGAACTATAAAATTGTAGTACGATCCGGTAAAATTTTCGCGAAATCATGGCAAAATTTCAGTACATCATCTCAAACTTGAAAATTCCAGTACAATGACTGAATTTTCAGTTAGGCTTGGTAAATTTTCAGTAACGTAACAACAAAATCTCTGTACATGTACTGGAATATCCATATTCCAGTACTAGCACTGGAAATTTCCAGTCCAGTTGCACAGTAAATTTCCAGTTTTTTTTACAGTGTATAATCAGGCAAAAATGCATAATTTCAATATTTTCTTCACACAATCAACATTCTCATTCAATTTATCTTTAGAATCGATCTGAGTGCAGTGAGAATTCTAGGATGTCATCGCTAAAAATTGAAAACATAAACTGGTCTATTTTTATCCTCGGAGAAAAGTAGAATTATTATCAGTATAATCGGAAGGGGATATAATAGCTACAATAAAGAGCAATAATAACCATTTTACTACCATTTGTTATTGGAAATCCGGTTCTACAGCGTTTTGTATACGCTTTGTTTCGGCGCCCTTATACAGTGTAAAAAATCCTGCGTAAAATTGTTAGTTCCAGGAGCGATAATAATGAGACCCAGTTTTGGAACATCAATTCTACATTTTGGAACATAAAATTGCTAGAAACTATATGAATTCGTTACGAACACGCTTTAAAAATGGTATTCGGAAAGATGATCATCATATGAACGTTGTCATAATTTTCATCATTCTTCATATTCGCAGCAATACAATTTTACTCATCGGATCCATAAATTTGTTGTCAAAAACGCAATTCGATGGATATTATTAATTTTAACAGTGCTGGCAAATTTGCTGTCCTCAAAATGGGTCCGATTATTATCGCGTCTGAGAATGTCAATATTACAAACTAATGACAAATTTTGAGGAAGATTGCAAAATCACTTAACGCAGAATGGCAAATTTATGATGAAATTGTAAAATTACTGTACTCAGTACTGTAAAATAGCCCTGAAAAATTTGATAAACGCTAGCACACTTATTTGAGGATTTTCTACAGTGTAGAAGGAAATCACTTCCCAACTAACATTCAGATATCTTAAAGATATCTTTAAGAATCCTCAATGCGTTAGTAAGAGGTCTTAAAAAACTTTCTAAAAGATACCGAAATGAATTCTGAAAGATGTTTTATGAAATACGTATAGAATTTGAAAAGATATCTCGAAAACTTCATGAAAATGTCTTGGAAGACTCTTGAATTTGTTCACAAAAACAATTCTTGACCTCTTCTTTTTTCTTCTCCTCCTGTTTCTCCAACTGTTCTCCTCGCGTTCCGATGAAGTTGACCGGATTTCGACCCTTTTTGTTACGGGAAACGAACCCGTTCATTTCACAACGTATTTACGCCTCAAGTCACCTGAGCTATACGTACAATATAGTCGAGACACCCATAATTGTCAATATAACATAATGAAATATGTCAGCGGTGTATAGTTTCTGTGTTCTAGTGGTTGGTAATATTTCGTTAATGCCACAGATTCTTTCTAGAGTATCTCTGAAAAATTATTGTGAAGTGGATATTTGGTAATTTTAGTGTGCATATCATAAGGCGACAAAATCGTAGGGGAGACCGGGTACGGTTGGAACACAGGACGGTTGGAACACGAAAAATATTTTGCTAATTGTTTGCGTAATAAGCGAACCATGCAGCCTGTGATGAACGATGAGCCCCTGAGATCCGTGTTCGTACTTAGGTTTCACTTCATTTTTCCCTTGATCCTTTTTCCCATCGCCAAGAATTGGCGAGATATTTGTTCTGTTCCAACCGTCCTGTGTTCCAATCGTACCCGGTCTACCCTACTTTTTACAAACCTTCAAATTTATTGGTATCTCCATGGTTGATTCAAGCCTTCAATTCATGGATGAATTTACCTCACTTTTACCTGTTATTTATGATCATGTGCTCATATAACCTCAAATCTGCTGAAAAATTTTTCTTCTTAATCGTATCTTGATCGAGACATCTTTCAGAAATATTTCCAAGACTTCTAAAAGATATCTTTAAGAACTCTTCAATAACGTTCCTAAAGATCTCTGAATCAAGACATCTTTTAGAAATCTTTCACAAGATGTCTTTCCAACACTTCTACAAGATATCTTTAAGAACTCTTCAAGAACGTTCTTAACCCTTATCGTGCAACGTCGGGTCACTCGTGCCCTGGCAAAAGTGACTGTCCCCTTTAGCTCGCAGGGGAGTCGAAGGGGCGGGACCAAACTATACCGAAAAAATTGTATATTCCTAAGCTACTAGCTCCCCGAACTCCGACGGTCTAGTATGTAAACAGCAGTCGTAAGAGCCAACCGAAATTTCAAAAGTGCACAAGTGACCCGACGTCACATGTTACGTTGATCTAAAATTGCAGGTGAGGGAAATGTTTATTTTGATTTGGATGTGCAGGTGAGGGAAATGTTTATTTTGATTTGGATGTGATTTGAATGAATCCTTGAAGGTTAATCTAGGTCTGTACAGAGCCGGAATTTCGAATTTCGAAAAAAGGGAAAAACAATTTATTTGCTTTTTTCGAAATTCAAAATTCCGGCTCTGTACAGACCTAGATTAACCTTCAAGGATTCATTCCTGGAAATTTCAGACCTTTTTATGAGTCCAGTTTCGAGTAATTTTGTGCAAACAAAACTGCCACCAGATGGAGCCACCTATTCGCTGGTATCCTCTTAAGAATTGATAAATTAATCTCAGTTATCTGTGAATATCAATCTATTACGGTCATCTAATGTCGCAAAGAACAGATGTCGAAATTAATCGCAGTTTACGCGAATGACATCACGAAGTTGATTACGGCGGCGTATTTCGTATTTTTTCATAATTTTGTAATAAATAATTGCATTTGATGTCATTCTCATTTAATAAGATTGATTGAAAATGAATAAAATGGGTATTTCACTCTAATTTGTACCTATTTACGTACTTCCAGAAAACATGATTTTGATGCTCAAAACTTAGGCATCCCATTAATTTATACATGCTTCTACTATTTTCTTCTTCAGAGTACTATTCTTGAGCTTCAATTTCCCGTTCCAATTTTCAAAATATATCAATTTTCACCGAAGTTACGATTTGTTGAAGAAAATCAATATTTTTCACGGGTTTATTTGTTTATGTAAATATATTGTTCAAACAAGTTAAAAAATCGGGAATATATCGATTGGTCCTTGAAGTAGCATGGTTAATAAGGTAACATGAATTTTTTCAGATTTTTCAGAACACTTTAATGTACTTTTTTGAGCATCGGACACGAGATACCCGATGTTACACATTTAAGGTGCCAAAAAAGACATTACACGGTAAGGGTTGAAGATCTCTCAATCAAGTATTCTTTTAGATATCTTCAAGAACCGAAATGTTAGTTGGGTTTGAAGGTGAGTTATGGCAAAGCATTCTCAATGAAGCTAGACTCTGGTGGAAATCAAGCGTACAGATATGCACGTTAAAATATGGAATCAGTAGAAAAAGATCAAAGTAGTCAGGCACGTATAGATACATTCATGTGATTTTGGTCTTCAAATAAATACCGGTACCATGAATTCAGTCTACTTTTTTCGTAAAACTATCTGATACACTGAAGGAAAATATTGTCATCAAGAGCATCCAAAATATCATCAAAAGTGTATCGTCGATACAATGAATCGGTTTGGCATGGAGACGATATGTTCTTTGTTCAGACCTGGATATATCGTTGTGTTGAACAACATGGAGTATGTTTGTAATTTTTCTTCGTGAAGGGAATACTAGCGACATAGCAGCAGCCAAATCATTTATGAGAAACTAGGGCCAAACGCTTCATTTTGATTAAAATATCGCTGTGTACAGCAATTCTCCGATTCGAGTGGAAGTGCTGTACAGAGCGATATGTTAATTATTATGATGTGTTTGTCCGTAGTTTGTTATAAACGATTTGGCTGCTGCCACGCCGCTAGTATCAGCTTAAGCATATTGTGTATGGCTATAGTAACGAGACTGGGAAGTGATTATGACAATATTTTTTTTCCGTGCAGAGGAACAACGAAATTCAGATGACTTAATATACGCATATAATTTCATATACAGTTTCATTGCCATTGTGAAATCTTCCTCAGAAAAATAACTAATCTCATACCACTAATTTCATACATAGATTAATTCGAAATTTCGAGCCGATCTCAATAATTTCAAACGATCCAATCTTCGAGCACAGCTGAAAAAATTTCAGTCGATCCGAGTTTCGAGTTAAGCCAGAACTATGAGATCGACGAGCTAGATCGTTACAGAGAAAATTTCCTATCCAACGAAGGATCCTGGTTAAGAAAAACCATTGATTCTCACCGAATCTCGCAAAATCTTATTGAATCTTGGACAATGTTCTTATTAAATCTCATGAAATTTCATTTGTCAGAATCGGTTTATGAAACAATATTATGTTTAATATTTAATTAGTAGCAGAGTCGATATCAAGAAAATATGTTTATAAAGTAGATTTTTCTTCATCGCCAATCCTCTGAAGATGGATTTAATGATATATTTATCTATTTAGTCATTGGAAGATGCATTCATGGAGTTTTTATAACTAACATTTATGAAATTTGATTTGCCGAGTCATAAAAATTTTGAAAAAACGTTGCTTTATACTTCAAGAGCTTCAGAAATACAGTACAGGCCAAAAGTTTGAATACAACCATAGGAAAAACAATGTTTTTAATTGATGTGTTTGTTTCAGGAAATCAACTTACTTCATTTACAAAAGCTTATTGTCTTTTATATTGTTTAGACATTTTTCGATTATTATTTATGTAATTTGTACTGTATGCTCTATTCCAGGGAGCCCCTGGATGCAAGAATTTTTCATTCGCGTTTGTTTTGACCGAAGTAGGATCGTGAGATCTCCGATCTAATTCGACGATATTCGAGCCAATCCGAGCTTCGATCCGATTTGCGAGCTGAGCCTATTTGTCAAAAACAAGAGCCAAGCCAAGCTCATGCTCAAAACTCGGATCATCTCGGGTCGCGGCAACACTAATTGCAGGACCATTAGCGGCCCATTGAAACACCAATACTCATTATTTGTAGGAACCTGTTTTTGTTTTTCCCCCAACACTGTTTCTGAATCAATTATCATTTCTGAGAATATGGACTATAAAGAAATGTATATGGATAAAATAATTATTTCTCGTTTATGTATATGAACATTTGGGTGGTTCTTATTTCACTCAAAACAGTTTGTTTTAGTTTGTTTTCATTTTCTATGGTTAACAAAAATTTTTTTTTGTACAGGGCACCCTCTAATTTTGTTGCAATAAATGCATTTTTGATCCCTATTTCAAACGTCGGTAGCGACCCCTGAATCTCTATTGAAAATTATGTGAAAAATATTGTAGGACTTCTTCATAATGTAGAACAATATTACAGGGTGCCCCATACAAAAAAAAACTTATTTTGTTGACAACAGAAAATGAAAACAAACTGAAAGAAACTTTTTCGAGTCAAATAAGAACCATCCTAATGAACATCTTAGCATTCCCGCTACACTAACAGTTGAAATACAGTTAATGTAGTTGATTCCGAATGAACAGTAAGGGAATGTAAAGTCTATCCAAAAACACATCGAGTGATGTTAAACACTTAACCTCTATTATGTACTCAAGCATAACATGATATCTCATCATCAACTTTTATTTGGTTGCTGTCTACCTAGCGATCTTAACAATTAAGACTCCTTCTTCGCGCTGAATACTGTGCTTGCGGATTATCAAACTTTTAACGATAAATAGAGCTTCATCGTCTACCAATACTGAGTCTTGCGTGCAACCAATCAAACCAACTTCCTGAGCTCTATACGTCATGAGATTTGTATGTATGTTCGAGAAATATTAGCCAGGTTGAATTAAGACTTCCTTTGGTACGGAAATGTATATATATAACGTATAAGAGTTCTACTGGTTATAGATGTAGATTGCACAAAGAACTTCGAAATGTCTTATTTTATCCCTGCCCAAGTAGCACAACAGGTTAGAAATGCTAAAAAGGTTCTTGGAAGTTCTGAGCATGTTTTATGAACATTCTTAGAATCTTCGAATGAGACTGTTTTGGATGAGTATATTCTGTGCACATTCTCAAAACATATTTTTCAAATTGATCCAAAACAGTCTCACTGCATATTCTATGCATGATCACGGAATGAACGCAGAATATTTGAAATGTTCTTGTGCTACTTGGGTGGTGGGAATGAATGATGGGATATCAAAATTTTGACATCCCATCCACCCGAACTTGAAAGTTCCCGAATTTCAAGATCCCGAAAGGCCATCCGCCCGAATTCTCATTTTCCCGAAGTCTTATAATTCCGAATCGTAATATCTGAGAATTGATATAGAAAGTAAACCACACTGAACAAATTAATTCATCAAATGTAACCGAGATGACGGTAAATGCATATGTCCGGATATATATAATTAAGACAATTATAAAATAGAAAAATATTTTATGATTATTTGTTCAAAAATCCATGAAATGAGAATAATAAACATGATTAATTAAAAAGTCGTTCTTTCAACATTAACGATAATGACATTTTTTAGGTGAGATTCACTACGAGTTTGTATAGAATAATAATTTATGACATTCTGAAATTATACGTTTAATTCAGAATAACATAAGAATTTCATACTGAGAACAACAATGTTCTATATCATTTTTACTTTGTGGATTTTATTACAAGAAAATTTCAGGTTTTCAATATTCAAATGAAAAGAATTACAATGAAGAAAAGTACTTCACAAAGTTTTTACAATCAGAAGAATGAATATTACTGATAATACAAATTTTTATGTAAAAATGAACTCAGTTTTGATATTATTAAAGTTTGAATCATTGATTAAAACAAAGAATAATCATGAAATATAGACGAATGGAATATGTGCTATTCCAATTTTTTGAAATTCATCGAACCTTTCAAGTCCAAATATATTCCATTCTACACGGGAAAAATATTATCTTTTTTTTCTAATTTTAACATCGTAATTTTGGAAACGAAATATCGTAGCAGTAGACCATACTTGCAATGTTATTTTATTTCTAACCTTACATCGTAAAATTTAGGCTGAACTCTTTGAAATTCAAACTGTTGGAACTATTGCTTTCCAACATCGTAAACTTCAGACTGAAATATTTGAAATTCAAACTGTTGGAACTATTGCTTTATAATATCGTAAAATTTGAACTGAAATATTTGGAATTCAAACTGTTGGAACTATTGCTTCTTAACATCGTGAAATTAAAAAATTAATAAATAACAAACAAAGAAGTAACAAATTACTGTATTGAATAGCAGAAACTGATGTAGATAAGCAGGAATTTTATTAAAAACAAACATAGATTTGTTCATATTATATGAAAAAAAAAATATATATATATCTCCTTCCCCTAAGAAGAAGAATCAATTCCAGTTGGGAAGGAAAAGGTGGATTGGAGAATGAACTTCAGGTCTGGTAATTGCGAGTTAAAAATCTCGGCACATGGAATTTAGTAAATTATTTCAAATAAGACTCATCACTTCACTGAAATAGCTGCATGAATTTGAGGATTATATGTTAATGTTTGAGTGAATTTTGGAAAAAATTATCATTGGAAAAAAGATGTGGTACAAATTTCAATGTAAGTCTTTCTGATTGAAAAACAGAACACGCAAACTGAATATATGAAACTAGTAAATGTTGAAAAAGTTTTGAAGATGTCTCAACCAACATTGAAACCGTTAAACATGGTTATAAAGTAAAAAAACCTATCCAGCATGGGATGAGCTTGTTTGTGAATAATGGTTAGAATGACATCAATAAAAATTCACTCATCACTTGTGCTACATTTTTACACTAAAAAACTCGCAATCTAAACAGCACTTTTACAAGTAACACATTATTCTTTATTCAAAAATAATACTTACTGGTGTAAAACTCCAATAATTAGAACACTTTCATTCTATAACTTCAACTCCCTGTCTAAAAGAAAGATGCTTTCAAGAAACAAAAGAATGAGAATACAACGTGATGATGTTCTATCATTTGGGTAGTATTTGTAAAGACAATTGCCGTTTATCATTATTGAGATGTAACATCGTAATTTACCGACTTTCATTAGTATAAATACAGAGCCGGCATTGCTTTGAATACTGTATTCATATGTAACAAAAATGAAACATCATTAATTTATATCGCATACATGTGGTTTGATATTTTTACGTAGTAAAATCGTAAAATTGGTAAGAAAATCGTATTTATCTTTGAGGATTCTCGTTAAAATAAGATTGAATCATACGAACTTTCATTCTTCCACAAAATAAGAAATGAACACTGATTTAATTACGATCAATATCTGCGGATTTGCGATGGGAACCTGTGAAAGAACAAATTTTTAACAATAACATTGCATATAAAATGTCAGAAAAGTCCTGCTAATGCAAGTATGGTCCTCTGTTACGATTGTAACGTCGTAATTTATAAGAGAATATTTTTTCCGTGTAAATTTATTCCAATGAACGATTGAAATATTGACTAGCATTCGTTTTAAATTAACTTCAATCTGAGGTATTAGAAAAAATGTAAAACTCAATTATGAATCAACTATCTTGAAAATGTATTGCAATTAAAAAAAAAAATCCAAACCAACACTTAGAAATGGAAGTTGATTTTGTAAATGTGCATTATTTGTAACAAATATAATTTATTTTTGGACAATTTAGTAATGAATACTTTATATGTTATGCATAATTATATTATGCTATACTTATAAATAAATTGCATTAAAATTCTATGCATCATCCGTTTTCTCTGAATTTTGACGAAGAACAAAAACTTTTCATTTGGCAATTACTTACAGCGCTAATGATCAATTGCCATGCACATTAATAGAGTATCAGATTTCCACCTTCACATTTCATAATTCATGATTCGGAATTATGAGACTTCGGGCGGATGGCCTTTCGGGATTTTGAAATTCGGGAACTTACAATTTCGGGTGAATGGGATGTCGGGATTTTGGTACCCTACCAAATGGATCATTTATGGGCCATATATGGATCGTATATGTTATGAATACTCCAAGGTATATATATATGCACCATATATGACCCTGTTCCCTGAACTTGATTGGAGAAGATAATAATGATGATCCAAAAGATTTTGGGAGTTTGAACTTTAGTTTCGTTTGTATAGAGGATTCAAACTCCAACAAGATAAATGATCAATAGTGGCAAAAAACCATAAGAACTTTAAAATTTCATATTTAACCATATTTTCAAATTCAATTAGCTTAACAATATTATTCAAGCTGCAATCATCCTCATTGTTGAAGTGCTGATAACTGCCCACTCCATCGTACATGAGATTGTGATATTACATGTCTAATTACGCAATTAAATCCGCCCCACACACTGGTGATCAAACGGCTGGTCTCAATGATGGATAGGGTGAAAACATTGATTGTCGACGTTCGAACCGAATGTAAGTCTCCGTAAATCCATGTTCAGTCGTACGAATCCAAGCAAAATTAACATAGGAAACTGTGAGGTATGAACTGCGATTCTCTATTCAAAATGCTTGATAGGATCGATTAGGAAATCATACTTGCATTTATGCGATTTCTGTCTTGTGAAATACAGTAATAGAATTGATCAACTCTTTGAATGCTTCTATCTGATATTCTGAACCTGTACATCCAACTCAAAACTCGAACATTTTTTACAGGACTCTATCTGGGAAGAAAGCTGAATTGAAATATGTTGAAATATGTTTTAACTGGTTAATCCCGACACATAATGACCCATGTGCTTAAGTTCTCATAAGAACTAGCACGGTCCGCAATAGGAATGCCCAATTGCTGCAGAACAGATATTTTTGTACTCACATTTGAATATACATATATTCCACTGGATTCGAAAGTACATACCTGAAACAGAAGAAAACAAACATTTACGTGAATAATTTTGATAAATATAAGTGAGTGAGATAACAGTGAGTCACATGAGAATGACACCTCAAAGACAACTCGAAAAGCGCTTAGAGAAATCCCATTATCATTTCAGAGGTCTTTCTAGTTAAGATTTTCAAGAAAAATAAAGGTTTAAACATTTTTCGTCTTTTTCATAGACAGAATAGAGATATCGTTCTGGAAATTATTGAGTACGCTTACTGGAAATCAAATATCACCAACAACTTTTATTGAAGAACATTTTATCTTGATACACCGATTTGTGAAAAAAACATCACAAAATGACGGTGGGCATAATTTTGAGCAACCCCCTGTGTGCATCAACATTGAGCCAATTTCCGCCAATCTATGGCGATTGCTGGCCAATTCCACGCCAAGAGTGAGCTGAAGTTGACTCAATGTTTGTGCGCACATGGGACTAGATGATCCGAAGAGAAATAAAAAAATGACATATTGTTTCTTGTTGAAGTGGCTATCGTATGAACTACAATCGTTTTGATTGGTCCAAGATTCTCCGATTTTCGCCCGGTTTTTTACCTTCAAAAATCGGGTTTTGCGAAAAATGGTCGCCATTTTCTTATTGTTTGATGTAAAACAATATTCTAGTTCATACGATAGCCACTTCAACAATTTTGTAACATTTGATCTTCAATAAACATACGTACAAATTTTCAAAATGATATCTCTATTCCTTTTATGAAAGAGAAATATTGAAGAAAAATTTCTTTCTGAAAATACGTCGATTTAGAAAATTCTACACAGCTCCTGTTTAGGACCCCATCATGTTATCCTTACGTTCTTGATGTTTTATTGTGGAAAGTCCGACTTAATGCGGTTGCATCTTGAAAAATGGCCCGAAAATCAATGTCTTCTATTGTGTCGTCGTCAGGGCTTTCACCTTTACTATTTCTTTTTTTCCTGATTGGTTATTCTCACCAACAAGATCACGGGATTGGTTGATTCCGTTGGAAAAAGTAAATTAGTGGAAGCCCTGGTCGTCGTTTATTGTTGGTGCTGACTTTTAATTGAAATAGGGCGAGTTTTGGCTGCATCTCAGAATGAGCTAATATTTGGGATGAAAACAAATTCTTTTTTCTATTATATGTCTTTCTAAGATTGATGGTGCTGAACAAGAGATCTAGAGGACAGGATGACATTATCCACACAGCACCGAACTTCAAAAAGAATTCTTAAGGAATCATAATAAATTTTTCAAAATCCAGTTTAACTCCCCACAAACAATTTCTGAACTAGTATGTTGTATGGGTAGGATCTCTTCACGAGTTACAGCGGTTATCTTCAAGATATCGTCCACATAATTTCCATTGGGTATAGATTGAGACACAAAGCTGTTAGTAATCGATCTTGTACACATTCTAGACAGTTTGGCTTGAATTGACTGCGTCTGTACTTGAGGATTAATCTCCTGAGA
This sequence comes from Gonatopus flavifemur, assembly GCA_018340375.1. Lineage (NCBI taxonomy): Eukaryota > Metazoa > Arthropoda > Insecta > Hymenoptera > Dryinidae > Gonatopus > Gonatopus flavifemur. Next base: position 30,414,838 of record JAFFJZ010000007.1, on the reverse strand, counting down.
TCTAAATTTTAGCAAAGAATCTCTAACAAATCTCTTGATATCTATACTTAGATCTGAAGAATTCAATGTTGGGAAAAATTTTTAGAAATCTATGAATATCCAAAGAGGTCTCCGGAGATCTCTTAACATTTCAATAGATCTTTTGGATCTCTTCAAAAATTGAAATCTCTAGATCTAAGTAGATATCAAGAGATTTGTTAAAGATTCTTTGCCGAAATTTAGATTTCAAGAGATCTACATAGATCCAATCCCTAACAGCACAATGTGTCTCTGGGACGTTTTCTAAACGTTCAGGAAACCTCTCCTACGTTCTATGAACCTTCCTTAAACGTTCCAGTGGCACGTTGTGCTGTCTGGGATCAGATCTAATCTTTTTTTCTCAGGCACTTTACAATCAAGATGGACTACTTTTGATTGCCTCTTATATTCCAACATGACATTATCTTGGACTTTCATGTGAATTGAGAATCAATATTTTGTTCCTGATGCCTCACACAGCACTCAATGTCGCAGTAATATTTTTAGAATATTGCAATGTCTTGCTCAAAACATCCTGTTTAAAATATTTATACAAAATCCTATAGATATTGCAGGTACAATATTTCGTTAAAAATGTTCTGAGAATCTTCCAATTGGAACATTACTCATATAATGATCTGCTATGTTCTGGGAATCTACGATGGGGAGTATGCTAAATTTGTCGCGAATGAAGTATTCTGAGAATATGGCAGTAGCAAAATTTTATGAAGCAAAATGAATTTCCATGCACCTGACCCAGGACTTGATAAAATTTAAAATTCAAGATCGAAAAAAACGTCTCTCCCCTACGACCTATTCACTTTCCGTTTGAGAAAATACTGAATCAATTGGTATATATCCCACAGAGACAAATTTTTGAAATTTTTTCATCAATTTGCTTCAGCACTTGGCAAATTTTGAAGGGGCACTTTTCAAAAACCGTTCCTCTCAAGTGCCATTCATTTTTCATTTCAATATTCTGAATCGATCAGTGTATATCCCACGGCAACAAATTTTCGAAATTTTTCCATCGATCTTACTCAGTACTTTGTAAAATTTCACAGCCGAGGTCGAAAAAAACCTCTCTCCCACGACTTACTTATTTTTTGTGTCAGAAGATTCTGAATCGATTGGTCTATATTTTACGGAAACGAATTCTTCAAACTCCCATCAGGATGATTACAATAAATGGCACTTTGAGAATGGTGTCGTTATCTCGAAGATTCGCTGATGTGATAGAAGCCTTGACTCTCACTCGTAGAACCCGGGTTCAATCCCCACTGGGGGAACTCCCTTTTAATCGTCTCCAAAGCAGGTTTTCCCTGGTGAAAATAGAAGCGACAAGGAAGAGTACACGAAGCGTATATTGGAGGGTAACCGAAAAGTTAATGAAAAGTATACGAAATTTGAATGGGAGGGACACAAAGAGAATGTGAAGAGAGAATTGAAGCAGAGGAAACGTATAAAATTCGTGAAACCTGAATAAAAAAATTGTACTCCATATCGAGAATCGAACCAACGACTCTCACCATGGCAGACGGGGGTTTTATCCACTCAGGCAAGAATCGTCGTTGGAAACAGCTGCTTAAAAGTATCATTCGAAGTCAGAATAGGTATGATTCGCACCCAAGTAGCAGAAGAGGTTAGAAATGCTAAGAGCGAGTTTGGAAAATCGTACGAACATGCGTAGAACCTCCAAATGAGACTGTTTCGAATAATTATGTGCTATGCACCTCCATACACTGTTGAAAATTTCTGGACAAAACTTCAAATACACGTAACGGAAGCAATTTCCAATCACGTAACTGAAAAATTAAGTGACATGTGTATGAAATTTCAGTTACGAAAATATACATAAATCCGTAATAAAATGTAGTAAAAATTTGAAAATTCAATCACGTGTAAATGAATTCTCAATTCAAATACCAAGAATTGGAAATTTCAGTTACGGATGTAATTGGAAAAGTTATGAAATTTCAAAACATTTCTAACAGTGTAGAATATCTTAACGAATTTATCCAAAATAGTCTCATTCGCACATCCCTTTCACATTCATAGAGTCACCATAGCATATTTGAGAAGTTCTTGTGCTACTTGGGCTTACTTCACATCCCGAAGAGAACATGAAGCTTCAGCGAACGTTCAGATCAGATGTGTATGGATCGGGCCGAAGGTTCATTAGAGCCAACTTTTTGATTCACAAACGTTTGACAAAGGTTCTACGAACGTTGAAATGTCCGCCTCGAAATACGTTCAGGAAACATACATGGAACGTTCGCTGAAGGTTCATCGAAGGTTTGACAGAGCTTCACAAAAATATCTATACTTAGATTAATTTATAATAATTTATGTTTATTGATTAATTCATTTTTCATATAAATTGATCAAAATTAATATAAGTATAGATATTTTTGTGAAGCTTCCTTAAACTTTCGATGAACCTTCAATGACTGTTCCATCTATGTTTCCTGAAAGTATTTTGAGGTGGACATTTCAACGTTCGTAGTACCTTTGACAAACGTTTGTGAATCTAAAAGTTAGCTCTAATGAACCATCGATCCGATATATACAGATCTAATCTGAACGTTCGCTGAAGCTTCATGTCCTCTTCGGGATGAAGCGTGTATTAAACGGGAGCGAGAGCTTACGAAGCGTATATGAAACGTATGATTTCATCGCTTTACAGCAAGCAGGGATCACACGATTGAGGAAGAGGGAAATGAAACCTTTTTTCGCTTCGTATGCGCTTCCTTCGCGCTTCGTGCATTTGCTTCATTTCCACCGGGGTTCTTCCACTCAAAATGATTCTGGCCAAGCTCATTCAACATTTGTAGAAGTAAACTCTGAAGAAATTTTTCTTTAACCCACAGTAATATTCTGCAACCTTTTTAATATATGTGATTGTCACATTTTTTTCCATACAGAATATCGCTGAATTAACCACAGGAACATTTCAGAATGTCTCCAGAATGTTACAAAGATGATAACATGAAACATCCTCCAGACATTTTGAGAATCTTCTTGAGATGTTTTCCAGAATATTATACTTTCTAAGTGTAATATTCTGACAATATTGCTGGGAGATCCAGTTCTGTGTGGGGCTATACACAGAAAATGTAGAATCGTAACATACAATTATACCAATCTTCCCATGTTCAATTGTAGAATGAAAATGGTACACGGAATGAAATTCATTTTTTTACTCTTGAAATACTATTCGGTTTTATTCCAACGGCAGACACGGTTTACTTTGGAATAAATATGAGTTTAATCCATGTATCTTCAAGTTAAAAAGTAGAAAATATCGCAACCCAGTTTATAGATACTTCGGATTTACGTTCTAGATAACTAACATTATCCTGTTGATTTACGAGACTGAGAATTGATTTTCACAACATGAATCGTGACGGAACAAATCACATGATAGAAAAAGAAAACAAACAAACAAATATAATTCTCCAACCAAATTTTTCATGACAGTATGAATGCAAATGCAATGATACAACAGAATCTACATTTGATCTAAAGTTTTATATTTTTTCGACTATTTCACATGGTTTATTTCTCACACACGTTTAGATATTTCTGTTCTAGAAATTCATGTTAATACCTATCTGGAAAAAGGGAAATTAACCCTGCAATTCTCATGTATGATCATGCATGATTTTTTCCCTGGGTAAATAGTTAATTTTGAACTATCTACCAAAAGGATTTGCCCCAGGTATTAAGCAGTTTCACTAGATGGTTCAAAATTGACTATTCAAATAGCTGTGACAGGTATCTCGTTTCTTCAGTGTAGTCAGTAACTGAGCAGGTTCAAAGTCCACCCGCGACCAAGTCTGGAGCATTATGTTGAATTCAGAAGTATTGGGTACACTGTTAGAAAAATTAGTACAAAACTTCAGACACTGATACGAAGTTTTTAGCGTATCAGTGTTACGAAACTTTGTATCATGTCAACGCAAGTGGTCATATCTATATGTATCATTGTTACAAACTTTTATATCATAGCTTGTTACGAAGTTCAATATCATTTTTTATACAATATTTTGTATTATTTTACACAGTGTATTTCATCTTTAAGATCTCATATCTTAAAAAACAAGCCATAAATGAGATGTCGCCAAATAGAAAAGAAGCTTCGTTCTGAGGCTGCGCTCAGCAAATTTTGAACCTGTATGTAGAGCAAATAATTTTTCTTCGTGCACTGCAATCATTGAATGTTTTAATGAAGTAAACTTTCAATTGTCCCACTTGGAGTCATTTTGCAACGGCTGAATTTTTATCTAGCATAATTATATGAATCGGAAAAGAAAATATAAAGACATCTCCATAAGAAAAAGTAACTCACTCAAGATATTTCACAGTATCCAATAAGATCGAACTACCCATTATCCTTTATCAAACTTTAAAGACGACTTGCCAACCAGCAACTCGGGAAATGTTATTTCAAAACATTGATTTTAATATCTGATGATCCTGACAAACGATAATGGAAAGTACATGAATAGGCGTCTTTTTCACTTTTAGTATCTCGTGGCTCTCATCCACAAACGGGCAAGTGCACCATCACGTTTCGTATATGCACGATGTGAATCTTACGCAACTAGGTCACATTATATCTTTCAGTAAATGCCTGTGGTTAAATGCAAGCAGGGCATTGTCGATACATCCATGTGAATGTATCATGAAAATCGAGACATACATTTTAGAAGAGGGGAAAATGTGGATCACGAAATGTTACAAAGTTTCAGACTTTGAAGCATTTCACCTGTCGTGCCGAATCTCACGGTTTATTTTCATTTTTTCTGTTTTCAGAAGAGGAGAACTGTGTACTTGAAATCACTTCATATCAAGTCTTTGATGTTAGAATCCTTGGATTCTTTTGTGTTTTTGTTTTTTCAAGTACACTGCATCTACATTAGATATTTTAAAATATGTGCTTCGCATGATATTAAATTCAAACAATGAATAGAAATCAGTTGAAACAAACACATGTGCCTGTAAAGCAACAGATATTATACTCAGCTCTCACACTATCGAAAAAATCAAGCTTTTCATTTCAGCTTGGATTCAGTACGTCGACACGAATTTTTTTTCATTCCACAGTAACGAATTCATGTCTCTGGAATTCTCTTATTCACTTCTGCTCAGGATTGCATTAAACGTCGTATGAAATGGATATTCAACTGTGTTGAGCGTTCAAATAGATTTTAATTGAATGACTCCACTATTTTTCAATGGAAAAATTAGCAATACAATTACAATTACAATATTATCGGGTAACAAAAAAATTTCCTTGAAAATCGACAGTCAAGATAAAAAGTTCGTATCGTTGAATCGCAAAGTAAGTACCCATATAGAAATTTACAATTGGCGCTAGCATGGTGCAACGTAGATAAAGTATCGCCGAGGCTTGGCAACCAAGCATGGCGCAAACCTGGAATGATAACATCATTTTATGATTGACCAACGTGTTTTTCCAATGAAGTCCCATCATCGATGAAACAATGGCAGTGAAATATACCATCATTGGCAAACAATTGGAAATTTTGTTTGTCAATGCTGCGCCAATGATTAAAGTAAAAAATGTTTTCCCCAAAAATATATAAAAAGTATGCGCATTTCGCAATTTCCTGACATATGTTGTTTGAAGTCTTATTGTTTCCCCCTTATTTATTTGTGGACAACTCGACGTCTTTTGTCGGTAAATTTTGCCATGAGAAGTAGACACAATGTATGTTAGCTCAGCGGTAGGAGCCCTCTAGTGTGACTCATAGTAAAGAGCGATCGACTGGTCTTCCAAAGACTTACTTAAACCTTATATATTCTTTGTATACGCGTTTCGCCACTCGCGAGAAACACTTGATCAGTAACTCAGCAAAAATATTATATAGATTGCCAATATTGAGCCATGCTACTACCAATGATCGGTGCTACATTGAAAGCTAATTTCTACCGAAACTAGGCCAAAGTTTGGGGCAATATTGAACCACATTCTGAATGATCCTGGCGTTAAATGGAATCTATCGTTCAGTCAATGTTGGGCCAAGGATGAGCCAAGCAAAAGCCAAACTTGGCGCAGTTGTGCCACAATAATAGGCTGACAAACGACATCCGTCGAACACCGACATCGGTGCAACATTGTATTCATTGTTAATCAACATTGAAGATTTATAGATTGCCAAGCCTTGTCTGTCAGCATTGCGCCAAGCTATATTTTATTCTCAGCATTGGCGAAGCCCAAAAATTTTTGTATGGGTACACGGTGAAAATAATACCTTAATCCGTTTACATCTTAATTTCAGATAATACTTTTTCCATTGTGTCGGCGATCATGTTTTTCGACTTAATTTGTTTGCAATATAGATTCAGTCATGAAATGATCTGATCTAAAGACTTTTTTTTTACAATGTAAATCAGTTCGATATCTATTGATTTGGCAACTGAGTAATTGTAGATATGACTGCCGTACAATGTAAAGTGTCGATTAAGTATCGAATTATGTTCATTCATTCACAGCTCAGCAATGTAAACACAGTCAATAATCGATGGTTCCTGTGTAATATAGCAAACTATGGATTTATTATGATCAACACAAATATAGTCCGCCACTGTTCGATAAGATAGCTCAGCGATTGAGCCATCTGATAAAATTTGTTCATGCACGGCTATGCTGGATGACCAAAGGTTGATTCTCTTATAGCTGTCACTGACTGAAGTGTCGTTCATCACTGGCCGCAATTTATTCTAAAATAAAATGTTATGAATCGAAAGAAATGAAAAATCGCATGCAACTAGTGACAGAAAAAAATCACACAGCATCTATGTATGATATTCAAAAGGTGGAAATGACAGATTCTTCTCAATCAAACACGGTCCAGTAAAGGAGGGATACTAGCTGCAGCTACTAACCTAGTCGATTTTCAAACATCTACGGAAAGGAGCCACGGCAACTACTTAGTAGTTGAGACAAATACCACGCTAGTTAGCGTGACTACTCTGTTAGTTATTTCAAGTAACGTGGAATTTACTCCCATTACTAGGTAGTTACCGTAACTACTTCTCGTAGATGGTCGAATATCGAGTAGTTGCCGCAAGTATTCCTCCTCCACCATACATTGTTAGTATAAGTTGACATTATTTCTCCTCATTAGCTGAAAGAAATATTGTTAAGCTGTGCAATTTTCATTCGCGGGAAGTTTAAAGAATATCAAAGTAACATTCATGATGAATAAAATATCTTTTCACTTCACTCAAGGGAAGCATTTCAATCCTTCGAACAATTTATATCATAATCATTGAAGACTACAGAGTCTTGAAAAGTTGAAGGGTTTGAAATATGGTACACGACCGTAACGAATTTAGAAACTTCACGAACTCAACACGACCCGAACAAATGAACTAAACTTGGATCCATGATATTTCGCTCCTATGTACTTCTCTTTCTACCTTTTCTCATTTTCTCAATTTATATCAATGAAATTTCATTACTGCCAGAGGATAATCGACCGCTTATTAAATTCTAAAGATAAGAAACTGAAGGATTAATCAATTTTGAGAATTGGTTCTTGATGTCTTAATGGCTCGCCATATAAATTTAATGAGCCATCGATCGTGCCTATCAGCAATTAAATGGGAGAAAATTTCAAGTACCATCCTGTAAAATATGTTTATCAATATCAAGGGATAGTAGTGACGTAAAATAAATCTCAGTACTATTTCGACTATTTATGTTCCCATTACTTTTTGTCGAGTAAAATGTCTAAATAAAATGATTTTTCAGTTCATTTACAAACAAAAATAAAATACGCATGATTTATGACCCGAGAGCGTCGAAAAGTCTGCTTTACATACTAATGAAGTAATTTCATTTGCTGGGAGAAAACATATATTCAATGTCCACCCTCGAACTCAACCCCAACTGAATTCCCCTGTGCAAACAAACGAAATAATTTCACAGTGATGAAAATTTTTCCTGAAGCCTTATTCAAGACGCATCTTTGTTATGCACATGAGAGCTACTTGCAACTGTAGTCAAGTTTCAAAGCATCGAGCATTACAGTCCACATTCAAACTGATTATAAACTTTACGGATGAATAAGTGGTTCCGAATTTTTATCACGAAATAGTGGCATGACATCGAGTTTGATTCTGTGATCGATATTTTTGTTATAGAACTGATCAAATTTTCGAAATAATAACTACTTATTACTCAATGATCACAGTATTCATGTCACTCACCTATCATATATTATAGCTAAATATATTCCTCCCATCGTGTATTAAAATGACGAATGAGACATGTAAAATTTGTGTCTAAAGTGACGGTATAGTTAATCACGTTGGGAATACGATAAACGATGGAAAGAAAGAGACCCACCACAAAAATATATACTTGTGAAAAAAATAGCTGAGAACAAGCTAAGAATAAATCTGCTGAAAAATGGATCCAACCAGTTTTTCTTCATAAACATCTTAAGAGAAAGTGAAAAAGTGTCGGTGATTGATATATAGACTGGCAACGTGCTCTCCATCATGAATGTTTTAATGGAAGATGGAAATTTACTAACTCTTGATGTATGAACTCATAATGTGTCTTCTTCCAAGAATATCTGATGAGAAAAGGTAGAATTTCAGATATAATCAATACGACACGATAAACAATCATAACTTGTATGAAATTACATGGAGAAACCAATTGAAAGATTCTACATGCTTTCTTTTGCTCTTGGATTTCTCCACGGAGAAAAATGAGATTTCGAATGTTACAACATTTTGTCCTAAAGTAGCAGGATAAGTGAAATACTGTATTTTTTCAAACATACACTCACAGAAGGGATTTCTTGGAATGAGAAAATTTTTCCTGTCGCTGGGACAAAACTCATTTTTTTCTTGATCCTAGAAAATTTTACTTGAATCACTTGGTGATCCAACCTTTGACATTTTCCATAGTTCGTGATATGTTCAAATACGTAAAAAATATTGGTGATAGAAGATTCGAAACAATCGAAAAAGACTGCATCAAAGATTTTGTCCCACGAACGCCTGGAGGAAAAATTCAAAATTCAAGTGGGTGACAGAATTTTTGAAGGACTAGTGATATTCGAAGAAGGTACGCGATTACAAGATCTATTTGTTTATTATAATGCACAAATATTCCCTGGTACTTTCCTTCTTCTTCATCAATCATATGCATGGCCCAATAAAAAAAAATATCATGGTACCTCATACACCTCCTAAAATGCCATCAAACAAACTCCGAATACCCTTAATGAAACTCACAAATTGAGGGTCCGGATGCAAAGACTCGCCGAGCGTTTCAAAAGCCGTATCTCTCTAGCGAATCAGATCATACCAAAATCTCCATTATTCTGTTAGTATAATTTTCGTATGATTCACAATCGATATGAATCCAGTAGCCATTTGGTGGAATACCAGATCATGATGAAAAACGAACTGAAAATATACGCTCGGCGAGTTTTTTCATCCGGACCCTCAATTTATGATATCCTATATTGGAACGTGATGGATGAGATTTTCCAAATTCAATGAGTTTCTATGAGATTTTTGCGCATAAGAAATGAAGCTTCAAAACTTTGAAAGATGTATGGTTTTCTATGAGGATCGACCCATTAGAAGTATTCCAGATAGGGATTTCTGGCAATTTCGCAAAAAGCTGTTTTGTATATCTATATAAAATTTTAGGTATCATTATGTAACACATAAATGTGATGAAAGTAAAAAATTTCATCTTTTTCTGTACAGATGATATAAAATAATTGCTGCAAAAACGCATTAAATCTGAACGAACCAGAGTGCCAACATCCTTACTTTTGTCTTCGGCAGAGGAATCGGAAAAAAATTCCAAAAGGAGTGGAAATCGAGAAAATGCCAGATATTGAATCAATCCTGATCAAGAATGAATATGACCATTTATTTGATTCAAATAAATTATTTTGGTTTCGAAGAATGTTCTGTTGATTCCAATAAATATTTCTTTGCTATAGGACAAATAACGATTTATTTGACTGCGAAGAATTTTTGTTCCAGTGCAATCGTGTAAAAACTCATAAGGGTTTTATAGGAGACTTGGAGGGATCATTGAACGAACGCCTCGTTCATTCACATAAAAAATCCCTCTCCTGTCCAGGAGTATATCCTCATACATACTTTTGAATACTTGTTCGTGTGAAAACTCTTAAAATCTCAAACGTCAATCTTATGGAACAGAACAAATATCTTATTCACTCACATACAGCATGATTTCCTGCTCATTTTACACCGATCTATCTGAGCATTGGGAGTACAAATTGGTTCGGTCCGGTTTGAAAAGATGACTCTCGCTCTCATGAATTTTTCATAGTCACAACCGATTTCGATTGTTTCAGAGAGGTTAAACACCTGTGAATAGCATTCAGTTGATATCACTCCAAGTTCCTTCTAGAATCCCGATTTTTACTCAGCGAAGTATGTCAAATTTCGTTCCAACAAAGCAGAATTTGCGAGAGGTGCTAGTTTTCTGTTTTAATTGGAAAAAATGTGCAGCTGAAGCCCATCGAATGCTTGTGGAAGTTTATGGTGACAATGCTCCAACTGATAAATCATGTAGGGAATGGTTTCGACGTTTCAAGAATGGCGATTTCAGTGTCGAAGACAAGCCTCGCTCAGAAAAACCACAAAAATTCGAAAACAAGGAATTGGAGGCTTTACTCGACGAAGACCCGAGTCAAACGCAACAGGAGCTTGCAGAATCATTAGGAGTTATGCAACAAGCAGTTTCCGTACAATTACAATCCATGGGCGTGATTCAAAAGCAAGGCAATTGGGTGCCTTATGACTTAAAGCCTAGAGACATTGAATGGCGATTTTTCACTTACGAGCAGCTGATTCAAAGACAATGAAGAACGGGGTTCTTACATCGGATTGTGACAGGAGATGAGAAATGGATATTCTACGATAACCCCAAGAAAAGAAAATACTATGCTATGCCCGGTCAATCGTTGCCATCGACTTCAACCTCGACACCAAAGAGGAATATTCATGGTTCAAAAATCATGCTGTGTATCTGGTGGGACCAAAAGGGTGTTATATAATATGAGTTGCTAAAACCTGGTGATTCTATTACGGGTGATCGGTATAGGCTACAATTGATTCGTTTGAGTCGTGCGTTACGAGAAAAACGTACGGAATACAAGGAAAGACATGACAAAGTTATTATTTTACACGATAACGCTCGGCCTCATGTCGCAAAAGTGGTGAAAAATTATCTGGAAAACGTTGAAGTGGGATATTCTACCGCACCCACCGTACTCGCCGGACATTGCTCTTCCTGATTACTGGTTATTCCGACAGATGCAGCACGATTTGACAGGCCACCGGTTCACTTCTTTCGAAGAAATCGAAAATTGGCTCCTAACTTGGATCACCTCGAAAGACGAGACGTTTTTCCGTAACGGGATTCGAAAATTACCCAAAAGATGGGGAAAAGTGATAGCCAGCGATGGGCAATACTTTGCTTAATTCGATAATTCATGTTCTTCTGAAATAAACGCATCTTTAACTGTAAAAAAGCGGACTGAATTAATTTCTACTCCCAATACTTGTAAATATTCGATCGTGTAAAAACTGCTGGAATCTCATAGAATACTTTCAGAAAACATGGAACCCACACCTCATTCATGCACATAAACAATTTCATACCCATGCTGCGATATGTGTTCATACATATGCATAAGAACATGAAGACTTTTGCAATATCTTGAGACCTCATACATGGAACTTCACACTCGCGAAACCTCGTAAAAAGTCATAGAACTTTCAAATGTCGCATAAAAAACATACGGGAATTTGAATTACTCATTCATTATAGAATGGTTGACTTATGAGACTGGATGAGGAAAAGCATGTCCAAATACATATACTAATCCTTATAAAACAACACACCTGACTGGGTTTTTTATGGTTGTTCATGAGTTTTTTTCAGGTGGGTAAGCATGTTCTATGATCATTCTCAGGATCTTCACGCAGAGAAAAATTCTTACTGAAATAGTGACTTTCAGAAATCTGCTCTGCTGAATTAGCAGAACGTTTGCTGTTACAGTAAAAATTTTGCTACTCTAGCAAAATATTTACTAATCCAGCGAATTTTCTAGCAGTTTGTATACTTACAATGCCGAATTGCTGAATCAGCAAGCGCTTGCTAAAAGAGCAAGATCTTTGCTGTAATAGCGAACTTTTTACTAATTCAGCGAAAGAATCTGTCATATATCAGCAAAGCAATTTTTTGTCTCTCATCGTTCGAATGAGACTGTTTCGAAGAAGTATGTTCTATGCACATTTCTAGAATGCTTTTTTCGGATTTATCCAAAACAGTCTCACTTACGCATTCTAAGCATGTCCACGGAACGAACGCAGAATGTTTGAACAGTTCTCGTGCTACTTGGGTTTCAAGTCGTAAGAAATATGTTGCTCGAATTTGAATCGTCAATTGGACATAGAACAAAAGTTCAAACCCACAAAATCTGATGGATCATTGTTATTTGAATCCTCAAATTGATTCCGTGAAACTGGACACATCGCTCAAAGGAAGCCCTGCATGATTTCGGATCTTTAAGGAGATACTAGCGCTGGGACTTTCGCCAAATCTTTCGTGTAAGATTTCTCCAGAATACTTGGATATTTTCAAAGTATTCTATAGAAATACTTTATAGAGCGATATTTTGAAAATATTCAAGTATCTTGGAGAAATCTTACACCAAAAATTTGGCTAATGTCCCGCCGCTGGTATGTCATCAACAGCTGAGTATTTCATTTTTCGATTACTACTTTGTTCAATAAACGATTCAAACTTCAAGAACTCCATAAGACTTATCAAAATCCAGAATTGACGAGAATCTAACAAAAATTCAACGATCATTTCCGGTTAAATTTTGGTTGAATTCAATTTACTGGGGTGGTATGTTATGTTCGTTTTCGAAGGAATATCTATATTGAAAGTTGATATACAACTAACCGGAAAATATAAGAAAATGTTTAGTTTGTCAATACAAAATTTGCAGAAAGAAAATATTCACCATCGCTTAAATCTGCAAGTGGTTCTGCTGAGAATGTTTGTTTATTTTGTTATGAAAGCATATTGAAGAACATTTTTCCTTGCGTAAGAGCATCCCGTAAAACCTAAAGTTACTGAAACTCTCTTCCCACAATACTCAAAAATATATTACTATAATTGGATAAAATGGAGGAGAATCAACCAGCCTGACCTGGGTCTATACGAATAGGTCAGGCTGGTTGTTTCATTCAATCTCTTTGAAAATCATCTTTGAGTATTTTAGGTGGGAAGGTCAAGTAACTCCAAGATTTCAGGAATGCCCTCAACGAGACGAATTATTTTACTGATTTCACCTAAATTTTTACAAAATCAATACACATCCCACATAACAATTCATGTCTTGCGATGTCTTTTAGATGCGCAACACATTTAGATGTCTTTTAGATATCTTTTAGACCAAAGAAGAGTTTTAGACATCAAAAGACATCTGACTGTGTTGCGCAAGACATGAACTGTTATATGGGATATTTCTGGTACTCAATCGAAAGTTACTTACACAAACTACAATTCGAATTCTCTTTCAAAATTTCAAGCCAACACGTAGAAATCATTGGTACATCTGGGAAAAAACCTTACATACCTGCAGTGTGAATCAAAATAATATGTATGTTCGAATAGAAAAACTATACATAAACTGCATCTCAGAGTTATGGAATGAATAACTATTTTCGAAATATGTAGACAAAATCAGGCATTACTAAGAATTATGTATTTTGAAATTTCGCAAGCTCTTATAATTCACCGGTGAACTTATTCGCATCTCGTCGGAATGAACAGGGCTTGTATTCTCAGGTGGATCGTTGCGAGGAAGGGACGGTGGCATCAATTTCATCTTGTATTCAAGAGAGAAAAACTACGTATGACAAAAACTGACCGTGAAAAATAGTGAAACAAGATATTTTATAGTTCTTGCACTATGAGAACGGCTAATATTCAGTGAAAATAGATTTTGAAATATTAACGTTCATTTAGAAACAATGAAATTAAATGAGATGACTGATGTGGATTGAAAATTATATGCATTGGAGATAATTGAGATGGAAAATGATGCATATGTTATCATTGAACCCATCGCAATGAAAGGAATCTGTTAACTCATCCTTAGTATTCGTTTTTAAGATTGAAATATCGGCATTGTGCATTTGATATTGGGTGTACAGTAAATGAGAGGAATTTCCATTAGCGCCATGAAATGAAGATATCCGCATTAATTTTATTTTCCAATAATTCATATATTGAACATATCCATAATGAAAATCTCATCACTGTACCGAATTCGCATATGCGAAGGACATGTCTTTATTAATCATGACAATATCATATGCAGTATAACTGAACGTATATCATTCATAAAATGAGTTGAATACAAAACACGTGTTATGCTCATTAATTATGAAGAGCCGCTTGTTGAGAATTTTGAAATAAAATTTTTCAACTCATTTTCATATAAATAATAACGATTTCTGCCAATTTAGGGAGTGATATATTGGTGAATCATAAACTTTGAATGTGTCTTGGATCTATTACATACTGCAAGTTCCTGATTTCAAATTCAAATAACATCATTTGAATTACAATTTTCACAGAATGTTCAAAAATGTTCCTCTGAATTCATAAATTTTCCTGACGTTGTAATTGAAAACTCGGAACGAATGCTACAAAATCCAAAAATCTAGTCAGAAATCGCAAAAGGAAGTTCTTTTTCTCCAGGAATTTGAACTTTCATGTGAATTGGAGAAGGGTTAGTCTAGGTTTTTCCAAAATCGGAAATACCCGAATTATATCTATTAGTTATACTACCCTTTATGTAAAATGATGATATCATTTTAACTCTTTACCAGCACCGTCAATCCAACCAGTCTCACAATCGTAGATCTGGAATTGTCAGTACTGGCAACTCTGGCGACAGTACTCAGCCAGTAGTGACTCGAGTTTCCATTTCCACATGGGAAAATTCAAATACTTGCAGCTTGTCCAAATGCTGCATTTCTGCAAGCCTAGACAATAGAAATATACCTTATGAATTCATATGTAGCAGAATAGACGTTCCTGAACAGTCCCCGGCATGGCCGCAAAAAATGGATGATCTTTGAAATCATCCCTTGCTAAATAAATTCAGGAAGAATACCTTACACATCAAATGACTGAAAAATTAATCCATTTGTGGATACCATAACTGGAGTTCATTTGGAACTGCGTTGTGCTATCTAAGAATTCACCAAAATCTCAAACGGATCAAGAAAAGGTTTATGTGATCGATGAAATCATCAATTATTTTTCCATAGAAAAAATATATCGATATTTCGCTTCCCGGCGAAACAGCGTGACCAAGCGTGACCGCCAATTCATCCATTCTTTTCTTTTTGCATTTTTCATGCCCAGGCATAATAAGGGTGCCGGAAAAACAAAAAGAAAAAAAAGTTGATAAATTGATGGTTACGTGGTTTTGCCGGGGAGGTATCGATATGGTTACCATACATTCCGATACATTTGACATTCCAATAAAATGTTGACAAAACATGTTCTTGGAGTTCGAATCCTTTATTGCAACAGAATGACAATTGAAACTCATCAAATTCAAGAAATGTTCTTTTTTCTCCAATCTCTTCGGGACTGGAAATATCGTTTAAAAAATGTACTGCAAGATTTTAAGTTTTCTCCAGCGGAGGATTTGTTATTTGTTTACCAATTCGTTCCAATTAACAATTCAAACTTCAGCAACATGCGGGAACTTCGATATATATTGTCAATGTTTGATATCATGATGTGAAAACTCAATCCTAAACTATACAAATGTGCCATGCATGTTCAGTAAACATCCGTCCGACATTGTACGAATGTTATAACACTAAAGATTCAATGTTAATCTTACTGGCAAAAATGTTGTAGGATGTATAACGTGAATTCTACAGACTGTATGTTGAATTCATTATTCCGTGTTATCAGTTCAAATATTGATGTTCCGTTGAACCAGGATATGAATGATTTATATACCCATTTTCAATAACGACTCTGGTCAGATAGATTCATGGAGCTTGCTGCATATGGAATGGAACCCATCATCCAATGATATAGATTTATCTAGCCTCGGTCACTATTCAATGCTCCCACACAGCACCCAATGTCTCAGTCATATTTCTAGAATATTGAAATGTCTCGCTCAGAACATTCTATGTGAAATATTTATACAAAATCCTATAGATATTGCCTATAGATACTTTCTGAGAATCTTTCAATTTGAACATTGCACATATAATGATATTAATGTTCTGGAAACCTACGACGGGGAAGACGCTAAATTTGTCGCAAATGAAATATTCTGAGAATATGACAGTAGCAATATTTTATGAAGCAAAATAAATTTTCATATACCTGGCCCAGAACTTGGTAAAACTTACAATTCAGAATCGAAAAAAATTCCTCTCCTACGACCTATTCACTTTTCCCCTAACAGCAAAATGCTGAACAAATATGCAGCAAATTGTTGAAAACGTACAACAACAGTTTAAAGCAATTTGCAGGGACGTTGCGTCGCCAAATGCGTAACAATATGCTGTAAATCTAGGATTTTAGCTTGAGTTGTTATCGTGTTGCTGGGAAGTTGCTTGGTTTCATGAAACTCTCAATCACATGCGTAGCAAATTCCCAGCAACTTTACGGAAACTTGATAAACAACTTAAGAGCAACTATTGCACAGCAACTTTTGTTGTATGGGTCGTTTCAGAAGATTCTGAATCGATTGGTCTATGCTCCACAGAGACAAATTTTTGGAAGTTTTTCATCAATTAGCTCCAGCACTTGGTAAATTTCGGAGGTGCAGTTTTTAAGGGGGTACCAGCGCCGGGACATTAGCAAAATTTGTTCTGACATTTTATGAGCCATACCTTTCTTTCAGTGTATGGGATTGATTACCATTCGCTCTAGTTCTCATCGCGACTTTAGGATAAGAATTGAGTGCTGACTCGCGGTTTGGTGATCATCACGATGTTAACCTATCGTTCCCACGGTAACGTAAACATTTTATCGCACTCACTTCGATTTTGAATAGTACTTATTACAACTTTGGAATATCTGTCACCGAATTCCTATTCTTTCTAGTAATGGTTACCGTATACTTCTCTCCGTGTATTATATTGTGAAAAATAAACTCATGAAACATGATATATTGATGAGGATAAAATGATCAGCCATGATATTATAGATATACAAGATATTCCAAGAAACATTCTAAACGTTCACCATTTCAAACGGCGATTCCTGAGGCGAAAACAAAACAATCCTGCGATTGAAAAAAATCTGTGAAATGGTTAATTCCAGAGCTGACTTCAACCAATCAAAAAGATGTTATAATTCCCAAGCATATATTGCCTATAATGACAATGGGTCCCAGGCTGGGTCCATCCTCTTTAACCCAGTATCGGGGAATGATGATGGGGCCCATGTTGGCTCAATCTCGGCCCTGCTGTGCTTTCCCATACAATTATGGTTGGTAGAAAATGGAAATGATGAATCTTAGTGCGGGCACATTTGAACTTGGCCCCAATTTGGACCAGCGTTAGGCCAAGATTGGGGTGAATTTATATACCGAGTATGTGCGTACAATCCTCGGCGTGTATTAATTTTGGTCCCACTTTGGTCCAGCCTTGGGCCCATATAGGCAAGATGGGGCTCAACACTAGGCCCAAGACCGGGTCAGAGTGGGGCTGAAATTCATGCCCGCTGGGGTAGAATTCAAAGCAATTTTCCAATTTCAAAAAAAAAAGGATGGGGCAGTATTTATTGCCTAGTCTGGGCTCACGCTGGGCCCAGGGTGTTACCAATCCTCGGGCAAAGCAATACAGCCAAGCTGGGAACGATGTTATCACCTCAGGGTTAACCCTATTTGTCTGCCCAGCTTGGCTCCACGTTGGGCAGCATGGGCACCCACCCTGGGCGTAGATTGGGCCCGCCATTAATATACACTTGGGTTGCGATTACTGAAACAGCCGGCATGTTGTCACCTGGACGGCGAACTCATTTTGTCCATAACTCCAAAACTAAGCATACACCGAAAAAATGTTTTGTTAGTACAACAAAACTTTTGTTGTTTCAACAAAAGAATTTTGTTGAAATGTGATCCACCAAACGTTTTGTTCAAAACCATATTATTTCTTTGTTGCGCACCTTTGGGTTCTAGGTAAATACATTTTGCTTGGGAAACCAAATCATATCGTCTGCAGACTGAAAATATTTTGTCCTGATGAGAAAATTATGGGTCAGATTGAAAAAAAAATCACCACCAGCAGACTTGACCGCAGGTCTGCGGGGCTGGAGGCGGAGGCTCTATCACTCAAGCCACTGCCGATCATTTGAATAAGGGAACCTTCTTTGCATATATCAAGTTGTGTTCATGTTTCAAACTCGAACTTCAAATACTAAGCCGTGTTAGGATTGAAGTGAGGATGATTTTCATCACGAATATCTATGGTACACGCACACATGACTTTCATTGAAAAGTAGCTCCGAGCTCTTGCGACATCTCCTTGTAAGATTCAATTAACAATGCATCTCAGTGCACGAGTTTATATGATTGTGATAAATCAAAGTATTCTTCCATGCAGGAATGTATTATTTTATTAACGACACAAAACTTTTCATGTGAATTTACGTTTCAGAAATGCAAAAGAATATTTTCCCTGCAATGATGACGTCATTATGAAGTGACAAAATTATTTTGTTTGTGGAACAAAACCGCGTAAGTTTTGTGAAAACAACCAAATAATATGTTTTTCTCAAAGGATGTGGGTAACCAAGAAATGTACTTGATCTCAACCAAACAATGGAAATCAGTATATTTCGAGGTACAAAATGATTTATCCTGTTGGTTCCCTTGACCAAATTATATATATGGTCATGAGAAATCGAACAACAAAACACTTTCGTTACCATTACCAAAACCTTTTTTTTCAGTGTGAAACCTGATTACACAAGGGCTGTCTGTAGAAGTTACACGTGTTTGTGTTGAATATTCAACAGAAAATTCATGACACACGAATTTTTTAACACAAAATATTCAACTGTGCACCTTATTTTTTGGACCCAGTAGTAATATGCATTTTGGGCCCATATTAGCAGGATGGGGCTCATGCAGAGCCAGTATAGGCCCCATTGTACTCACATGCTAGGGCTATTATATTAATCAAGACTGTTCCAAAATTTACGGCAAGTTGTTGCCAAACAAACAATGAATTTATGTTTGTATACCCATTTTTCGAACGTCTACAAAAAATGTGTTCACACAAATTATTCTCTTTCAAATGAATGTTCATTTAAATTAACCAACAACGTGATTAGTCACCAAAAAAGCATGTCGCCCAAAGAAAAAACAGTAATCTCTCTAAAAATATACTCTAGCAAACGATATTCGATTGAAACAGCGGTTTCAAATCGATTATCGTACTCGTTTGCTCCGGAAATTATGCCTGTCAAAGGGTATGATTTGTACAGTTCAAGTTTGTGTCTGTTCTATCTCCCGTACTGCATACCATGGAGAGAAAAAACTGGAAATTGCTAATGCACCATGCGTCATTCCAATCCCACTTCGCTATTATGATCAACGTTGTCATGTTATGAATAAAATATAAAGCAGATCACAGGTTGCGCGGACTGCTCTTCGTGATTAAGTAAATTGAAATTTCCAGTGGTGAACACGAGTGCAATTAAATCTTGATTCTGCTCTAAAAATCATTCGACTATTGAATGATTCAATAAATTCTTCGTTTCAGCTCTGACCTCGTAACAAAGAATCCCATCAAATCCAAATAGGACAAAAAACATTGCAGGCTTGAAATTAAACTTTCATCAAGGTTTTGATGAGAGGACATAATATCATGAGCACTCAGATGTTTTATATATTAGTTTTTGAATAATGATGAGAACGTAGAAAATGTTCTATGAATGCCAAATATTCAATAATATAATCATCGTTGATGAATTTCCATCTACATGATTCCAAGGCATATCCGTATCCATTGATGAAAGCAATTCATTGTAGACAGTCATTGACACTTGAGTACATCGTAAATCTTCACTCCAATGGAATTCAGGAAACTATTATAACATCCCACGGAGCGAAAAGAGTTCAGGAAGAATTTTCCAAGAATTAGAATAGGAGAATCCTTACGGAACACCATAACTCGTTCAAAAGAATCCAAAAAGAAATCTTGAAGAATCTCCAAGACATCAGTTCAGGATCAATTTCAGAAGGAATTCTTTTTTTCGTCCGAAATAACTCTTAAAGAATCACGAAACAATTCGCAAAGAAATCCAAAGTAGTTCATCAGGCATCCTAAGAGGGTTCATGAAGAATCCTAAAAGAATTCATCATAATTCCAAAAGAGAATCCCAAAAAATGTCTCAAAGGATTCTATGAGAGGTCTTAAAGGATTCTATACTATAGTACAAGGTTGTAAATAATTTTAGAAAATTTTTGAAAAAATTCATCGAGACACTACAAAAACTCCTCAGTTGACTGGGAAATAATATCAATATCGAAGGATCGAAGGTTGTTATAAAACAGACATTTTGAGTGACCTAATCGAACTTACAGCGAGGTGCAAAATATTTGACGTTCATTTTTATATTTAAGTCTCTTTGAGATCTCTTCGAAGAATTTCAAATTTTGCATGATCTGTTTCAAATTGTTCCAGAAGATTTTTAGAAATATTTCACTTTTGATTGCAATTATCCATGCGTCAAGGTTTTGAGGCAAGCCTGTAGCTGGATTGAATTCTTGAATAGGAAAATATTATAGGAGTTCTCTCAGAATTCTTGAAGAATCTCACGAATTCCTCAAAAACTCTTTTGGAATTCCTTTATTGAGGTCTTCAAAATTTCTGTTTGACGAGAAAAAGAATTCTTCCAGGGATTCGTTCTGAACTGACATAACGGGAGTCGTTTAAGGGAATACCAGTAAAAATACTGAGTAAACATGTTCTCAGTGAGAATGCGCCGCGCTAGATTTATAAAAAGGTTTAAAATTTTCTGGGAATATTCTTTGGTACTTCATCTATTGCGTTTCATCACCCAAATTTCGAATTTCGAAGAAAAACATTTTTTCTCAGTCGGTAAAAAAAATTCGTTCTTTGAAATTCGAAATTGGGCAATGTACCGCAATAGATCAAGTACTAAAAATTATTTCTTGAGAATTTCGGACCTTTTTATCAGTGCTGGTATCCCCTTGCAAATTCATTACCAACACTTTATGAACACTTTCATGAGCTCTTTGAGAATGTATTAAGGATTCTTTATGATCTGAATGTATTGCTTATGAATTCTTCAAGAACTCCCATAAAATAATGCATGATAAATTCTTTGAAAATGCTTTTGGGACTGTGGTGCTGTGTGGGATAGTCCATCACTATTACAACGTCTTTCAGACCTTCAACGTGTTTTGAACTTATGAAAAATATCAAAATAAGTTGTTCAAAACATTTCAAACTTGTCTAAAAGACATCCCAACATACATATCGTTATTTGGGTGGTATTTTTTGTGAAGTATGAATGAGCATACATCTATACACTGTTAAAACAAACTGAACATTTACTTCTTTCTGGTAATGGAAAATTTCTGTGAATTCATTCTCCAGTACATTCACGGAAATTTTACGAATTTTGTACTGCAAAGTTCCAATATTTGCAGTGGAATAATTAATACAATATATACGTACGTTAGGAATTTTCCGCACTTGTCCGGAAATTTGTTATAAAAGTATAGTAAAAATCCTATAAAGTTTCGAATTTTCAGTTAAATTTATGGTAAATTTTATACATATATGTATCGGAAATTGATTTCCCATCCATTCATTGGGATTTTTCGGTTGCCGTATACAGGAAAATTTGGATTATTTTGCACAGTGTAGTGAATGTAAAAGCGATATAGATGCCGTATAATTTCGAGTTAAGAAAAAGAAACAGCTGGATACGGGTACAGGGCGAATTTACAGCCGTGGGCTTATGTTGGAATGGAAAACCATTATAATATGTAGTTCACGAAAACAAAGAGGGGAGAAAGGGAAATTATGGTATTAGATAAAAACATAACAAGATATTAAAGGAGAACGTAAAAGAGAATAATAGAAGAGGGTGTTGAATGTGGATGGGGAACGAGGGAAATGAAAAGGATATACAATAAATGAAATAGAGATGAGGATTTGTTGAAAGAAAAGATTTCAATGTAGATGAGATAGGAAGACCAAAAAGAGGATGCCGAAATGGAAAAGTAGATGGATGAAAGTATCGACACACAGCTTCGTACCAAAGAGGTAATGGCGAAAAAGTTACTGAAATACAGTTAACACTAGTTCAATCGAACCTCCATAACTCTACATGTTCTGCAATTCGAAGCTGAGTTATTCTCCTCTCTCTCTAGAAAGCCTCTACTGATCTACGAATAATTGAAACCTTGGTACCTTTTCTCAAGCATGCTATTTTCCGGATCTCATCTTGTTGTGTATGGACCTTTTGAACAAAGTTCATTCAAAGTGCACTGTAAAAGAATTCCACCCGAAAATTCCAGTAAATTTACTGGAAGCAATTAACCTGTACATGTACCGGAATATTTTAGCACATTTGTACTGCAAAAATTCAGTACAAATGTTATGGAATTTCCGCATCAAAACTGGAAATTTTCTGAGCCTCAATACGGGAATTTTTCAGGACATGTACTGGAAAATTAATGCTAAAAATATTCAAGAAAATTGAAAAAAAATTCCTCACACAAAGTGATTTTGCACGGTTCTTGTGTTTCAAGATGATTGAGAACCTTGATCGTTCATGTAGATGGACAGAAAGTCATATCTACCTAACGGGATTTGAACCTACACTTTTCTACCTGCCTACCAACTGAAACCTGAGACCTAACCGATGAGCTATGGCGCGACATGTTGGAAGGCCAGCTTGGGTTACTACATATGCTTCATATCTAGAACACACAAAGGAATAAGTCTTCGAAAAACCTCATATATCAATTTTATTTGCTACAATTACAATTATTATTCAAAATCTCAATCAGATAATTTTTAATATAAAGACGAAATTTTTCCTGCCAGAAATGACGAAGTCCAATAGAAGTGGAAAATTTCAGTGCAACAGGGATTAAATTCCAGCATAATTGGAAAATTCCATCACACGACCTGAAAATTGCAGTTCAAAACCTGTATAATTCAATTGCATAGCAACTGGAAAATTCCATCACACAACCTGAAAGTTGCAGTTCAAAACCTGTATAATTTCAGTACACCAACGATTAGGTTTTTTTTCTAAATTCGAAATTTTTCCCAAGTCCTTATTGAGGGGATACTTTTTTCTGGTGCACAAATCTGTAAAATTGGAGTACAAGCCAGTAAAATTTTCGCGAAATCATGGCAAAATTTCAATACACAATCTCAAACTCGAGGATTCCAGTACAAGGCCTAAATTTTCAGTACCGTACCAACAAAATCTCTGTACATGTACTCGAATATCTATATTCCAGTACTCATCATCATCGTGAAGTAATCAGTCTTACGACTGGTTTGATGAAACCCTCCACCCCTGTCTATTATCCGCCAAACGTTTAATTTCTACATATCTACTACATCCCTTGTCTTGTACGATTTGTTTCATATAACTTGCTCTAGGTCTACCTTTACCAGTTTTACCATTCATTTTCCCTTCCAATATTGTTTTCAATAAACTCTCATGCCGTAATGTGTGTCCTATAAGATTGCTTCTCCTTTTCACGATGTGTTTCAAAAGATTTCTTTCTTCATTTATCTGCTCGAGTACTTCTTCATTTTTGACTTTGTCTATCCATTTTATTCTGAGCATCCTCCTATGACACCACATTTCAAAAGCTTCAAGTCTTCGTTGATCAGTTTTCTCCATTGTCCAAGTTTCGCAACCATATAATGCTGTGCTCCAAACGTAACTTTTCAAGAATTTCTTCCTTACTTCCAAGCTTATATTTTTTGAGCATAATAACTGTCTCTTTTGATAAAAAGCCTGTTTCCCTTGTGCTATTCTTGCTCTTATATCTCTTTCGCTTTTGCCGTTCTCTGTAATTATGCTTCCTAGATATTTGAATTCTTTCACCTGTTCAATTGTCTCGGTATCTATTTGGATTCTCGTTCTTCTAGCTGTTTTCGCTGCTGTACACATCATGAATTTTGTTTTGTCTTTATTTATATTCATACAATAGTTTTCCAATAATATTGTTCTCATGGTGTTGAGAATATTTTCTAACTCAGTACTACTCGTGGCCAATACTACTCGTGGATTCCAGTACTAACACTGGAAAATTCCAGTCCAGGTGCACAGTAAATTTTCAGCTTTTTGTACAGTATGAATTTCCCTCAAGAGAACACTCAAGCCTCTATGATGATATCCAGGATGAAGCTGCAGCGGTTTCGTGTTTCTCATTATGTTGAACAATGATTAAATAAAAATGTTGGAAGCGAGTTTTCCAAATTCTTCCAGAATTTACGGTTTCTAGAAAGCTGAATTTATGAAATTTCAGTAGAATTTAAAATACGGAGTTGTTGGGATAACTTCTTGGACATCGTCTTAACCCCTCAAATGTCGAGGCGTCAAATTAGCGTCGCGCGCGTGCGGGACCAAAATGGCATGAAAAACGAAAAAGACGTCAAATTTCTTCCTCTTTCCTTGACTTCTTGTAATCAATTGTTTGATCTCAATAATACATATACTGTAAAAAATATTCTGAAATTTCCGATATCAGATGTATATGAAAATTCTGAAACTTGTAATTGAAATCAAGTTCAATCATGAATTCATGAAATTAAATGCAAAATGTGTGAAAATTCATATAAAAATGCATGAAAAATCATAATTCTGTATGAGATATCATCAAATTTCATATGAAAAGCCAAAGAAGTTTTGAAAATTCATTACAAAATGTATATGTTAATTGCTGCACATACATTTCTATGAAATTGAGGGAGCAATTTTTCACAGAGTAATCGGCGCCTTTAACGGCACTCAAACACCAGGAAAAGCATTATGAATTTCCATGATTACCCATAGATTCAAGTGATATGAGTTAACTTTCTGATAACTTCCAGACCTCATACACTGAGAAAAAAATGTGTTTTTGGCAACCCCGCCGAGTGTTTGGCAGGTATTCGGTTGAGTCAACAGAATAACGCTTGGTATAAATTCCCCGTCATTGGGTACAAAAATCCATGTTTGTTTGATTCAACCCTGTAGCGATATTGTAACTAAATAAGACGCGCGTTTCAGTCAATCACCATGTCTTTAATAGAAACACAACGAAATTTGAACGCACCATTTTAAGCAGTTGATTCAATCTCATATCGAGGTGATAGAAATGCATCAGGTGTCATTGAAAAGGATGAGCATTCGAGATAATATTCTCATTCGATTGCTTCTGGAGAATTGGTTAATTGAACGAATATCCAATAAGTTTGGCTGAAAAGTGGCGGGGTTGAGACAACCTCATCAATGCGATCGCTTTTGATATGTCATGAAGTTCATCACAACCAAAGAAATTCAATGTAGATATAGACAAGCGTTCGTTGAAAAAAGAATTATTTCCTATTCATATGAGAACAAAACACGTGATTTTACATAGAGTATGATCCACTTATATTCACAGATTCGATATGAACTTTCATCCATTTCATAAGACATTACGTCAATTGTATCCTCTAGATCGGATGAATCATGTTCACAATAGCATTCTTGGGTTGATGTTATTTGAACAGCCTCAATAGCTCAATGGGTAAAGCGCTAGTCTTCAATACTGGAAGTTTTGAGTTCGATTCTCGTCAACTGTGGAGCACAATTTGCATTTCAGAATTCATCCGGACAGCATCGTCTGCGCTAAAACACAACAGGCCAAGCATCACGGACGGAAGCAGCAACGACCCCGGTCGATAAGCATTCCGACAACAACACTCAACACAAATTCCCAAAACATTGTGTAAATTTATTCGGAAAGTCCACATGAAAAATCTTTTTTTTTCTCATTCGATCATTGCATTGAATTGCTATATTCTATTGAGCGGATAACTCATGAAATTGAATAAATTGAACTACGATATTGATGTTATGGTATGTGACATTCAATCAGATGTTACATGTCGTTATTTCAAACTATTTTGATTCAATACAGATATGTTTCACGCTCTTTCAAAGGAAAGAATCAATTGAACCAAACCCATGGAAATTACAATCGATTGCTCAAAGGATTGACTTAATTTCTTACGGGGTTGAGACAAATTCCTTTCCCAAACTCATCAGGCAGTTCAGTCAATTCCCAGATTCATTTCACCGTATCCGAATGCGTGGCAGGGTTGAGGCAACTGAAACTCAGTTGAATCAAACTATCCTTTTTCTCAGCGTAGGAAAGGCATCAAGCAGATTTCCGAAATCAACACATTAGATAACTTTTTGATATCACTCAGAGAACATAATGAATGTTTCAAGTGTTGGAGGGAAAAATGTTTAGTGGGCAAAGATATTTCTGAAAATTTGTAAATTTCTCAGATCCTCCAGTGAATGAACATAACTTGAAGAATGCATGTGGTAAATCTCTGAAGCTATAATTTATTGTATAATAAATTTCAATGTCTCTTATATCAAAATTTGATGGAGTCAAGTAGTTTTGAATCACGTTTCTAGTCAATTTCAACGACAGCGTGCATTCATGGGTCCCCGTTCTTTACTAGTGCACTTACCATATTCAGTAAGAAATTCATCAATCTCACGACCATAGGCGTGCCCAGGTCAGTCAAATTGTGGGTGCCCAAGTGGCAAATTTAAAAAAATTATATATAATTTATATATAAACTATATTGAATTACATATAATTTTGAAAATTTTTCCACTCTGTTCTTAGTACCCTTGTATTTTTCGAGTTGGCATTTCCTATGCTGTATTGTCTCTTCTAGATAATATTGTTGTGGAAAAGAATAGATATTGGCCTCTGAATTGTGAATACCAGTGCACCCACGGCACTATGCTCACAACTTTTTATTCTAATGCCGGACTTTTTTTCTTATTATTACCTCTCAATTTGAATTTCAAGTACACCACTTTTGCACAGTTGAAAGTTCTGCATCAACATCAGTTCACTCGGAATCAATATTGATTGAAACTATCAAAATGACGCTGAAAAGTTATTGATTCAAATATTTTTTCATTTGCCTTGTAATGAACATTCCAAACGAACTACACTAGAAAAAACTCTGCTGATTAGCACATAGCTTCCTCGTTTGTGTTGGAAAAAGCTCAATAAGAATTACGTTGAGCTACAAAATTAAGGTGCCCCATTGGTTCGGAAACCGGAATTTACCTTTCCGAAGTTTTTTGATGCGCTGAATCCGAATCCGAGGTCTAAATCACTCGATTAGCTCTGGTTTTCGAGATATCCCTGGCGAAAATGATCTCATAATTCTTGATAATTTCTCATAAAAGTCCGAATATCTCGAGAAATTATGAGATTTTGTCATAACTTGTCAAGAAATTGGGATTTTTATGAGAAAACATGACTCCTATAAAATATTATGAAAGAATTTCGAGATCATTTTCACCAGGCATCTTAATCCAAAAATACAAAAACAACGATTTTAGCCTGTATTTGAGCTCATGTAGCATCGAACTTCTTCTGTTACTCAAAACACTATAAACATCATCCCAAAGTATAAGCTTTGCCCTCCCAATGCCGTTGAGTTTGCTCCAATATCTTTTGTATTCGCTGAGATATGGCATTTTGGAATTTCCATGTTGAAAATTTTCAGATTTAGATTAATTCACAAACATGGAAATTTCAAAATGCAATATCTCAGCGAATACAAAAGATATTTGAGCAAACGCAACGGCATTTGGAAGGGCAAAGCTTATACTTTGGAATGATGTTCATAGTTTTTTTGAGTACCAAAAGAAGTTCAATGCTACATAGGCTCAAATATATGCTACATTTCCTGTGTTTTGTATTTTCAGGTTAGGATATCTCGAAAACCAGAGCTGATCGAGAGATTTGGACCTCGAATTCGGATTGAGCGGACCAAAAACCTTCGGAAAAGTGAATTCCGGTTCCCGAACCAATGGGCCACTCCAATTTTGTAGCCCAGTCTTATTCCTCATCTTCAAATCATCTTTCAACCAATGCATCCGAATCTTATGTAACACCATTACAATCCCTATTGATCCAAACGGGAACAATAAGTCATATGGGATAAGTTTTATGAGAAACGCACGTTCGCAAAAATCGCATTTTTTATCAAATTCGTCCTTTTTCATCCAATTGCTCTGGACCAATTAAGCTGGAACTCATATGGGACCAGCATTTCCTCGATCTACAGTTGCGATATAATTTTCATAACGATCGGATAAGCAGAACAGGAGATATTCGCGTTCGCAATTTGTTGACAGACCGACAAAGATGATTGAGAGGAACATTTTGGTCTGATGAATATCCATTTTGGAGACAAAAAAGATTTCGGTTTCTCGAAACGATCACAAACCTCCCCTCTAAACGAGAAAGCAAGATATTAATTTCTTCTCTCTTCATGAAATATTCATTTATGAGAATTGAATATTCAGTTGGATGCAAAATTGGTGAATAAATTATTTATTTAAAAGCCCAATTTATTTGCAGCATACACTCCATTATTTGATTTGATCAAATATTTCATCAATCCCAAGGAATATGCCATGGAGAAAGGACAAATACACTATTCATTTGGTTGAAAGAAATTTCCCTCAGTGATATTTATATAACGAATTATCATTATTAATATTCCAACCATGTTGCAAAGATGATTGAGGATGTCTTATTTTTCTGAAGATCTCGAACAATCAACACCAAATGAGTGACATTTATTCACTTGTAGGAATATCTTTCTGAATTTGTAGACTCACATTATCAAATAATATTATCTGATTTAAGAATGAGGTGAAAATGATTACACACTTCCACACGAAGAAAGCACGAATACCAGAATATTAAGTGGGAAAACGGTGGACGGTTTTTACGCTGGAATAGAGTGTTGAACTTATCTGATTTTCTTTGAATTTGAAATTGCCGCATCTAATTTCCCTTGAATGCCAACTGGATAGATCATTGAAATCAGTATATATAAGTGATTCTCAATTAAGGGGTAATTTCTGCGGCAACGAAAAAAAACTGAAAATTAAACATTATATTGTTCCAAAAAGGGGAACGTAATACGTAACACATACAACAAAAATTTTGCTTTGTCCAAAAGATTCCTTTTAGATGTCTCGAAAATTTCTTTATGCAAAAGTTTTCACTGTCTCCAAGCTGTATTAGTTTAAGAGATCTAAAAGACATCTAAAAGAGATCTGAAGACATCTTTTAGATTTCTTGAATGAAGACATCTTAAAGACAGTGAAAACTTTTACATAAGAAATCTTTTAGACATTCAAAAGAAATCTTCATTCGGGCACCGACAACTCACCTATAACGTTAAATATTGATTCATACAAATCAACGGCAAACTATGAATTTCAACAACTACCCACATAACAATTCATGTCTTGCGATATCCTTTCGATAAGTTCAAGATGTCTTGCGCAACACATTTAGATGTCTTTTAGATGTCTAAAACTTTTCTTTGGTCTGAAAGATATCTAACAGACCTCTGAAAGAGGTTTTCGAAGACATCTTCGAAGATATCTTTCAAGACATCTTTTAGAGGTCTTTTAGATATCTTTTAGACCAAAGAAGAGACATCTAAAAGACATCTAAATGAAATCATACGTATTCAGTACGATCGTAAACGGGCAGAGTAAAGTATTTCCAAATTTAGTATCGAAATGGGTCGTGGAAAAGCTTTAAATACAAGTGAAATTGATAGAATTTTATTACTTCGTTCAGGAAAGTATTCCATTTCAAAAATTGCGGAATTACTTTATAGAAGTAGAACAGTGGTTCGTGCCCTTCTTAGAGATCCCGATAGCTATGGCAAAAAAGAATCTAGTGGACGTCCTCGAGCATTAACAGACCGACAGGGGCGACTTATTATACGAACAGCGTCAAATTTTGAAGGAACGGCGAGGGAAATTGCCAAAGCAGCTGGCGTTACAACAAATAAAAAAAACGTTCAACGCGTATTGAAGGGATGCAAACATTTGAAACGTCGACCCCCTTTAACGCCACAT
This sequence comes from Gonatopus flavifemur, assembly GCA_018340375.1. Taxonomy (NCBI): domain Eukaryota; kingdom Metazoa; phylum Arthropoda; class Insecta; order Hymenoptera; family Dryinidae; genus Gonatopus; species Gonatopus flavifemur. The sequence continues at coordinate 30,384,519 of JAFFJZ010000007.1, read as the reverse complement.
CATAGGGAAAAGCGTTTGGAGTTCGCGAAAATGCATGTACACTGGAAGAAACAATGGAGAAAAGTGATTTTCAGCGACGAAAAGAAATTCAATTTGGACGGCCCTGATGGATAGGCTTATTACTTCCACGATTTGAGGAAGGAGGAAGTTATATTGAGTCGCCGACAAATGGGTGGAGGAGGTGTTATGGTTTGGGCTGGAATCGGCTATCATGGGAAGACCGATATAAAAATCATTTCGGGCAGAATGAATAGTCAGAGGCATATTGATTCAATTGATGAACAATTAGAGAAACATGCCGCTCGCATCACTCGGAAACAGTGGATTTTCCAGCAAGATAATGCATCAGTCCATAGTGCTAAGGTCGCGAAGCAATATTTCATTTCAAAAAATATTCAAGTTCTGGATTGGCCTGCACGATCACCAGACCTCAATATCATAGAAAACGTGTGGGCAGAGTTATCCAGGAATGTTTATGCAGGTGGGCAACAATTTCAGACAGTTGAATAATTGAAATGTGAAATTATAGAAGAATGGAACAAATTACCGCGAAAAAACATTAAAAAATTGTACAAATCGATTCCAAAACGTTTGATTGATGTTATACAAAAAAAAGGTGGCATTACAAAGTATTGATAGAATTCATATTCATAACATAGACTTATTTCAGATTCATTTTATACATATTGTATGTACCCTGTCTTATAATTTTGTCCCACTTGTCGTAGCTCATATTTACATTTGTTTCTATAACATTCACACGTACCATTCAGCGGAACTGATTCGCCGTGGGTTAACACATAATAGGAAGACCAATATATTTGGTGCACAAAATATACATTATCTTGCATATATATTATGAATTCAATAAGAATGATGGATGGCCTATCTTTTTGTCTCGCACTGTATATCGAAAAAATTAAGTAGATCAGAAAGTTTGTATCTTGTATCTTCCCTGGTCCAAGTATTTTCCTTGGTCTCTTGTAAAATAAAAAAAAAAGGATGCATTGGTTGGCCATCTTCAGGATATGAATAAGTTACCACTGAATGAATCACCCAACATGAAATATCTTGAATCGGATATATTCCTTATTTGCCACAAAACAGTGAATTTTATACCTCTTAACTGAGAATCCATGATAACCCATATAATACTGAGATCTTATTTCTGCTTCGATATCATCGTGATCACTTTCATATAGAACTTTTCTTCTCATACGCTACGTGAATTGTGTGAAATCAAACGAATATAAAGGTCATCCTTTATATTTTCTTCAACATCATCAAGATCATGTTTATATGCAACGCACTGTTGAAAAAAACTGGAATTTTCCGGTATCCAGGGACTGGAATATTTCTGTTCATGAGCAATTTTTCAGTTTACGTACAAGGAAATTCCTGTTGTACCGGAATTTATCCGTACTTTACATGAAATTTCATATTTTTCACTCCAATTTTCCAGTATAAATGTGAGAATTTTCTCATACGTCTACTAGAATTTACACGATTTGAATGTAATTTTCCGGTACAAGTGTACAGGTTTATTCTTCCAGTATGGTACTGGAAGTTTTCCGAAGTTTTTTTTACAGTGCAGGTGAAAATACATTGAATAGGTAATGGAAATCAACGATTCGGATTTTCTATTCATTGAGGAACTATATTCGAATACTCCTTGATTTTCTCCAGAAAAATCACGGTTCAATTGAAAGTAAGAGATGAACTATCTTTCTTATGTAAGATAGCCAATTGTTCCCCTCTAGAGGTGGGCTTGAAGACATTTAATTGGTTCGGTAGTGAAAACGATTCCCAGAAACTTCAACTTAATCGGACGGCTTCGAGCCACCCAGATCTGTAGATAATCTATCGCTTGCCAATAAATTGGTCATGACAGAGGAAAATATCTTGACTCATACATCCCATAATTGAGCACACCAGGACCTTGACTTGAGATTCAGTTATGGAGAGAAAATTGTTCCTCGTCTAGAGAAAAAGAAAAAGGAGATGAAACTTCAACGATGTAACATCCTACTCTTTCAATTAGAAATTCTGAAATTCTAACTGAATTAAGCAAGGTAATCTGCTCGACGGTTAGCGAATGAACATGGATAGGAATAAAGCAAATATTTTCTCTGTAAATGAAAAAAAGGTTTACAAAGGTTGAAAAATTCACTCATATAATCTGAATAAATTTGATTACTGAACACTGAGAAAAATGAAATGTAAAAATCACCGTAAAATGATGAAAAATGAAGCCAGCCTTACAAAGGTGAAAAATAACTTTTTCACACGGTGAGAGCTAGCCTATTGAACTATGGTTAACCCATTTTTCACCTCTCTTTTGGTTTTATTGACCAATAACACATATAACGATCACAACAACAACAAAACAATTTGGTTTTATTGACAGTCGATTCATTCAATGGCTTACGGTTTGTAGTAAGGTTTCATTGTCACAACACGCTGTTTTGTCATGACGCAACCCATTTACCTACCTTTACAGAAAACAAATAAGAATCACGCGCCATTCAGCCCTCCGTGACTACTAACCACAAAGACAGCAGATGAAAATCGTGAAACGTTCAGAGCCAATACTTCACTAGAACGAAAATGATGTGCATTTCAAAAATTTTGTGCTTTATAGGACCTCCTATATATTAGGTGTACAAATAAGTTTCCGCGGTTTGTCAAAAGATGGCCCCACCAGAAGGTTATGGAGAAATTGTCAGATGTAAAACGTAATATCCCAAGTTTAGTCATCTGGCAACACCATAACCTTAAAGTACTAGTGATTCCGTATCAGCATCACGTAATTTTTTTCGTGCAAAAATGTCAAGTTTTATTCCGAATAAGCATCATTTGCGGGAACTTTTGATTTACTTCTTTAATGTGAAAAAATCTGCAGCTGAGGCGCATCGATTGCTTCTAGAAGCATATGGTGAAGCTGCTTTAAGTGAGAGAAGTTGTCAGGAATGGTTTCAAAAGTTTAAGAACGGTGAGTTTGACGTTAAAGACAAAGAACGCAGTGGAAGGCCGAAAGTGTACGAAGACATGGAATTAGAAGTACTATTGGAGGAAGATTCGTCCCAAACGCAAAAAGAACTTGCACTTACTCTACAAGTGACTCAACAAGCAATTTCACATCGTTTAAAATCGTTAGGAATGATTCAAAAACAAGGAAATTGGGTTCCATATGAACTAAAGCCGAGAGACGTTGAACGCCGATTATGCATGAGTGAAATGCTGCTTGCCAGGAATAAAAAAAAGAGTTTTTTGCATCGTATAATCACTGGTGACGAAAAATGGATTCACTACGATAATCCAAAGAAGAGAAAGTCATGGGTTAAGCCCGGCGAACCATCAACATCGACAGCTAAGCCGAATATTCATGGAAAAAAACTCATGCTGTGTATTTGGTGGGATCAGCTTGGTGTCGTGTATTATGAATTGCTGAAACCAAGCGAAACCATTACTGGAGCTCTCTACCGAACACAATTGATGAGATTGAGTCGGGCACTTGAGGAAAAACGCGCCCATTACTACTCCAGACACGACAAAATTATTCTTTTACAAGATAATGCTCGTCCACATGTTGCGGCGCCGGTAAAAACATACTTGGAAACACTCAACTGGGAAGTTTTACCCCACCCGCCGTATTCACCAGACTTAGCCCCTTCTGATTATCACCTGTTCCGGTCGATGGCACATGGTCTGTCTGAGCAGCGCTTCACATCATATGAAGACACCAAAAATTGGGTAGATTTGTGGATAGCGTCAAAAGATGAAGAGTTTTTTCGACGGGGTATCCGAATGTTGCCAGAAAGATGGGGAAAAGTAGTGTCAAATGATGGAAAATACTTTGAATAAAACGTAATGTACTTTTCCTTTACAATAAATTCCTAATTTTTTATAAAAAACCGCGGAAACTTATTTGTACACCTAATAATTATTCCTCATATGACCCATATTTCCCGAATTACTCGAACTACGCGAGTAATTTTCTATATTAATCCGAGTATTCAGGTGTCAGTGGTATACCGGCGTACGTAAATTGTGGAGTGATGGACTGCAGATGTACTTCCCACGTGAGAAAATCCGATATCGGGATTTCATCGTTCAATCATCAGTTGTATCAATACTATCCGAAATCTATCGTGTTGTTTCATTATCAGACAAGTCCGATGAAAATACGATGTCTACAATAATTATCCGATACAAAACTGAACCAGCAACCCAATGATTTCTCCATAGATATCTATATGGGGTTTACATTAGATAATCATTGTAGATATCGTATTTTTATCGGGCTTGTACGATAATGGAACAACAGGATAGATTTCGGATAGTATTATCACAACTGATGATTTAACGATGAAATTCCGATATCGGGTTTTTTCATGAGGGTTTCTACTGTGTGACAGAATATTTCTTTGAAAAATACATTTCAGTGAAGTTGCTGCGGATGCTCTAAAGAATTTGCGTCGGAATACGTGTGTTACTTCGGATTGGATATGGATGCGATCAAAATAACCATATGAACAACTTGCAAACGGAAAAGAGCAGATATATCAGCACTCTGCATGACATATGACCCTGGACAACTGTTATATACTTCCGCACATTTGTAATTATACATGAATTATGCTGGTCTCGCTTATCACTCTTTCGCTTGTCAGGAATGCGAGACAAAATATGTCAAAGAAACACTCGTAATGCAGATCAAATTACCTCCCAATTCAGTCAAAGATTTGAAGATTTCATTCATTTTTTGTCCTTTATTTTCCTCTCCCAGTTCTCTCGTTCAATTATTTTTAACTATTCTCTTTCGGCGCGTACAACTTAACTTCAAACGAATTCAAGGTTCGATAGGTTGAAAAAGGGTTTTTGACTTGAGTGAATAATCTTCCCCTCGTCAATTGATCTACAAACATTCAACCTTGTTTGAGTTTTCTTCTCGTCCTACTCTCCATGATACCTCATCCTTGGAAAAAGTCGTTCAATATTTCATACTTTAGAATGATAATGTTCGGAATAAAATAACATTCTTACTCGGAAAAACAGCAAGCTAAAATTCACGATCAACAAGTTTTGGTGCAAACTGTGGTCTCTTGAACATGTAAACTAATGTACACTGATTTACTGTCGGATTTCAGTATTCGAGGGATAAATGGGAATTTTCGGGTTCTGTAATATGCTAATCTTAGAGAACACTCGAGACCTACCCAGCCAAGCATGGATTGGTTCAAATCATTGGTCAGTTTGATTGATTTCAATTTCATTCGCTAATGATTGATCAGTGATTGGAAAATTATATAGGATTCCTATGCGCATGTTCATTCATTGAATAATGATTCGACGGTTTTCATGATTCCCACCACAAAAATTCGTTATATTTTGGTTTTCAATTAGTCATGTTTTGATTATTTTATGGAGATGTGCGCAAAGCTGACCACAGTATACTTTTGACAGAACAATGTAAATATCAGTGGTCTCATGGTCAATTATTCAGGAATAACTGCTAACTCGGGCTGACCAAAAATGTACACTGAGAAAACAGATATCTTGAAAAATACCATAATCTATGGATTTTTGGCGTTGGTCTGACCCGAGTCATAATATTTACATGAACGAATCTCTAAAAGTCCCATAATTTCTTGGACTTTTATAAAGGAGTATGGTACCTTCCTCATAAAAGTCCCAGCCATTATGGTACTTTTAGAGGTATCTTCAAGTAAATATTTTGATTCGGGTTAGACCAACGCCAAAAATCCATAAATTATGGTATTTTTCAAGATACATTTTTCTCCGTGTACCAAAAAAAGGAATTTGGTAATTGTTTGGGAATATTTAGATGAATCACCAATAATAGTCAAACGTCGAAAAAGAAGGAAGGAAAAGGAGAATTTGGTTACGATTGGTCAATTTAAGGGCACTCAAGCATCAGGAAGAGCGGGCGAAATTTTGCGCCAAGTAAAAATTCGTTCCGGTAAACCTTAGAACATATACAGGGTGTCCCATTTTGATCTGTCACTTAGAATATCTCGAAAACGAATAGATTCAGAAGAAAATGTTCCGGGAAAAAAATGTAAAAATCTGAGGGGGACATCCGATGGTGAACTTGGCTTTGGCCTCGGATCCCACTTCCAAGGTCATTCTAAGGTCAACTCATGTTTTTTAAATGGAATCCCCTATTTTTCACTACCGGTTTAGATTCTACGCTAAAAACCAAGGAACTTTTGTCTCAAACGTTTTTTCGAAATCCCCATAGATGGCGCTCTAATTGATGAGAAAATGAGAATTCTCAAACCCTCGGATTGTATTCTGTCTAACATAATGCTCAACTCTTGGGTGTTTCTCATCTCCCGGAAATTGCCGTCGGTTGTGTTTTGTTTTGGTTTTGTTCTTGGAAATTGTTATTGTTTTGATTCACGTGTGAATACCTTAGAAATTCAGCATTCCCAAACTGCTCAGTTCTCTGTTATCATTTGGAGGAAACACATTTCTAAATATCACGTCTGATTACGCGCCAAACGATATTGTTGACGTTTTGTTGTGTCTTGGTGAAGCGCGGGGAAATTATGTTGAAGCTGTGAGAACGTTTCAACGTCGTTTCCCGGATCTGAGGTGTCCAAATCGCATTACGATCCGATTTCTTGAACAACGTGCTCGTCAAGGTCTCCTCAAACGACAGAGGAACAAGAAAGTTTATGCGGATGACAATGATCCTGATGTGAGATCGCTGGCTGTGCTGGCATTGATTCATATTAATCCACGTATCAGTCCTCGGGATATTGAGGAAATGACCGGGATTCCTCGATCCACAGCTCAGCGTATCTTGAAATCGTTGGATTATCATCCGTACCATATCACTTTGGTGCAATCTCTAACAGCTGAGGATTTCATAACAAGATTGAACTTCTGCACGTGGGCCCAACGGAGAATCGAAGAAGATCCTACTTTCTCTCATCACGTTATGTTCTCTGATGAGGCAATATTTCACAATGTTGGAATTTTCAATAGGCACAATTGCCATTATTGGAGTGCTCAGAATCCTTACTGGGTCCGTACAATTAATCATCAACACCGTTGGAGTGTGAACGTTTGGTGCGGAATTGTAGATTCCAGGATCATAGGGCCGTATTTTTTTTAAGGAAACCTGACTGGCGCGGAGTATCTTCGTTTTTTGCATTTTGAACTCCCTGCTCTTATGGAAGACGTAAGTCTTGACGTGAGATCAAGGATGTGGTTCCAACAGGATGGAGCACCTCCTCATTACATGCGAATTGTTCGAAAATTTCTGGACCAGAAGTTTCCCAGAAGGTGGATTGGTCGTGGAGGACCTGTGCGATGGCCACCTAGGTCGCCAGATCTGACGCCACCTGATTTTTTCTTGTGGGGTTACATAAAAAATGTTGTATTCCGTGAACCTCCAACAACACGCGATGACATGAAAGATCGAATAAGAAGAGCATGCACAGCAATAACACCTGCTACGTTGCAAGCAACTGTAGAAAACTTTCATAAAAGAATTGCGCTTTGTCAAAGGCAAAACGACGCTCATTTTGAACATCTTTTGAATGCCTAATGCGTCTCCGAAGATACATCTCCAGTTCAGACAATCGGCCCTTTTCAGGGCCACAATGATGTGTAAAGTCCGATCGCGCAACCTCCTCGTGGTGCACATTGGGTAACGCTGATGCCGACGGCAATTTCCGGGAGATGAGAAACACTCAAGAGTTGAGCATTATGTTAGACACAATACAATCCGAGGGTTTGAGAGTTCTCATTTTCTCATCAATTAGAGCGCCATCTATGGGGATTTCGAAAAAACGTTTGAGACAAAAGTTCCTTGTTTTTTAGCGTAGAATCTAAACCGGTAGTAAAAAATAGGGGATTCCATTTAAAAAACATGAGTTGACCTCAGAATGACCTTGAAAGTGGGATCTGAGGTCAAAGCCAAGTTCACCATCGGATGTCCCCCTCAGATTCTTACATTTTTTTCCCGGAACATTTTCTTCTGAATCTATTCGTTTTCGAGATATTCTAAGTGACAGATTAAAATGGGACACCCTGTATATGCTACTGGAGCGAGCAAAGGCTACGGAGCAGTGTGGTAGTCATTACGTGTGTAATGAGCAGTGTAGCGGTCATTCAACGTATGTATTTAACTGAAATATTAACGGAATCTGATAGACGAGGTATATACGAATTAAATGGAAATGAAAATCATCGTTACGGAATCTGTTCTGTACTTTTGTTGCGCTACGATGAATCACTTGAGTGCGTTTTGACGTTCGATGAAAGATGAGTTCTTTGCAGTAACAGACCGTATTCGAAGTAGGGGTTGAATCATAATGAACGATGAAGAAGCTTTCTCAAATCGAAATACAGTCGAAATGAATAAACATTTGAATGATACGAAGATAGCGAAACTTGTATATAGCTGTGGTAGCTATTTCGTGTACTTGATATTTACATACCCTCACAGCACCGCAGTCTCAGGAGAATTCTTGAATAATTCGTAAAGAACACAATCAGTTCAATAAGAATTTTTTATGAATTCTTCTGAATTTCTAGATTTTAGCTCCTGTAGCGATAACTTTTGTTACCAAAGCTAAAAAATAGTTACTACAGCTAATTTTTAGCTATCCAAATATCAACCACATCATTCTTTCCCGTGTGAGAGAATGTTTTGTTATTATAGTGTCTCCAACGATTGTGAAACTAAAGGAAATTCAATTGTATGGGACTGAATGAAAATCGAATTATCTGAAATGCCTGATGTAAATCGTCCATTTCATTTACATAAGTGCACGGGAAAAATAATTCAGCTGCAGCAGCCAAGTGCACGGTCACAGACAGTCATTAAGGTAGCTCTTGCAAATGGACGTGAAATGGTTGAAACGATCTAGTAGTTTCCTAGTGAAAAAATCGACCAGGGGACACCCTTAACTAATATAACTGTTAGTTTTATTGTCAAATGAAAATTTTTCATGATTTATTTGTAGTTTGAATTCATTGTACAATATTATTCCATAGTGTCCGAAATTACCCCATAAGTGGGAAACATTCATACGAATTTCGAATTGACTCCAGGTTGTTATTAATTAATAAATATGAGATGTAATCCACTGGTAATTTTTCCGCATTGAACCTAGATACATGTTTTGTTGATAAATACAATCACTTGAATTTTCGATCAAATAATTGATTCAAAAACATAAAAAATGTAAAAACCGTACGAAGGGTCCCTACTTTTCCCTAAGTACCACAGATAAATGTGCTCCTGAAAGAGTTCAATTCAAAGTTGTGAATCGCACCATTTGTAGATATTTTGATTTTTTGAAGAGTTAAAAAATGTCCATATTTCAAAAACCAAACCTTCAAAGGGAATTCTGTTACAGACAAACATTGTTTGTTTTCTTTTGAAAATTGCAACCACAAAATCCAGGTCGAGAATTATGATACACCCTGTATTCATGCGATAGTCGTATGAGAAATTGAAATACATTGATATGTATGAACTAAAGTCGAAACGCTCAGTGAGGGAAGAATGGAAATAAGCAGAAAGCTACGCGATGATAGCGAACGAATACGAAACAGTGGAAATAGAGTGGTCGTACAAAAATTGTCGAGCAGAAAAGATGTATCCGAAAGCCGTAGAAGTACCACATCGATATAAACATGTACATGTATAAAAGATTCGTAGACTGATCTCGGACTACAGAACTTTTTCTTTTCTGTTCCAAAGCCCAAGACGGATTACTGCACCAAAAACCTATTTATATTAACTGATAAGTAGAACAATATATCTATCTAAGGCTAATTGACTTGCTGATTTGGTGGGTCGCGTATTAAAACTCCACCGAATTGTAATATTCTATGTGCAAATTGCTGAAGCTGCCGTCAGATCTTGGCAAAAAGTCGTTGCTATCCTAATACACTGAAAACAAAATTTATTCCAGTGAAATAAATATTTATTTGTCCTGTACCAAAGAAATATTCATTAGAATTAACAAAGTATTCTTTGGAACCAAAATAATTTATTGGAATCAAATAAACGATTGAAACCATCTATTTAATTCAAATAAATTATTTTGGTTCCAAAGAATATTTTGTTAATTCTAATAAATATTTCTTTGGTACAGGACAAATAAATATTTATTTGACTGGAATAAATTTTTTTTTCAGTGTATAACCCCCAGCGACTATTGACTTTTTGTATATCTCAAAAGGATGTTTATAATCTGTGTGAGAAATTTAATTTCTAGCACAGTTTTTTCATGATGATTTCTCTAAGTCTTTGTACTTTGAAAGATGATAAATCCTGAAGGGTACAAGTAATAATAAAATTCTTTCTTCCAGTGCAGCGAAGGCGTAGGAAAAATTGATCAGCAGCACACTCAAATTTCTTATATGCATTCAACCGTCAATACGCCCTACATTGAAAAAAAGGCTGGTAACAGTTATCAAATATATTCTTACACATCATCAATCAAATATTCGATCACATTAGTCAAATGTTCAGTAATATTCATAAAATAATTGTTGACAATTATTAAATATATTACATATGTTCATAATTGTGAAATATTTTATGAATATTGATATTTGATCAATTTTATCGAATATTTGATTAGTCATATTTGAGAATATATTCATAAAATTGCGGTACCCTGGCAAAAATGAAGCGTACTCTAAGCGTGGATATCCACCAAATTACTGTTTAGAGGTTATCTATCTCTTTCCACACGACATATTCGAAAAGAGATAGCCAACCTCTGAAGAGTAGCTTGGCGGATACCCACGCTTAGAGCACGCTTCATTATCGCCAGGGTATTGTCATAAAATTGGACGCTTAGCTGTGGTTGCGATGGCAGCGCACTAAGGTAATTGCACCGAAGCCTGACCCTGCACGAGTAGCTGACCCTTCGTATATCAACTCAATGTAATGAGCCAAAAATTTATCATTTGTCAAACATTCAATCAAATTCAATTTTTCAAAACTTCCCGCAAGTTTTGACACATAGAAATTTGAGAAATAATCAAAACTTGGCTTATTAAATTGTATTTATACATAAAGTGTCAGTTACTGGTACAGGGTCAGACACTGGTACACTTACGTTACTGAGAACGTGAAAGAGTTTGTGAAAAAAAATTCCTCATACACATTCCGTGTCTAAAAGATATCTTTTAGACACATTAATTCTCTAAAAGATGTATTTCAAACACGAAACGTTTATGAGGTTCATACCACATTCCGAACAGAAGTTCCTATACGGCCAGCCCCAAAATAACGCGGACCGGATCTGGCTGTGAAATGGGACGTCCCATATGGACCGGATCTGGCTGTGAAATGGGCCGTCCCATATGGACCGGATCTGGCTGTGAAACGGGTTGTCCCATATGGAGCTTCATATCTGAACCTGACCAGGTCCATGTAGGTAGAAACCTATCGTGGATTACACATCCGGAACGAATGAGGGTAACCTGATGTTAGTTGTAACGGAGTTGATCCTATAACGATGTATCCAGCCCTGATCCGTTTTCCAGATTGAGGCCGGATGCAGATAATTTGAATCAAGTCCGAATGTGACTAAACTAACTCATGCTCTAATAAGCAAAACCTCAGTCAGTCTTATCCGGGTGTAATCAGTTTTTTTCGGATTGGAACAGGATGCGGATAATTTCAGTCAGGTCCGGATGTGACTAACCTGATTTGCGTCCTAATAAGAAAAGCCTCACTCCACCTTGCTCGGCCTTGATCAGTTTATCAGACGAGGGACATTGAGGGCAATCATGGTCCAATTCGGAAAACATGAACCTTGTTGCGGCTCTAACAAGGCGAGCCTTTCAAAATCTCATCAGACTTGGATTAGTTTTCCTGATGAGAGTCAGATACAATCAATGTTAATTATGTTCAAATCTAGCTAACCTCATCTCCGCCCTAATAAAAAAACTCAGAATGAATGCAAATACATTCCTCCCAATGCCCCTAGAATTATACAAGTTTCAATCCTCCACTGACAAATTCTGGAGTTGGAGAACACTTGGAATTCAGAGCAATTCAAATCTGAAGCTTCAAAAATCGAATATAAGCGAATTGTATTCAAATATTCTGTTATCAATTCCATTTAATGAAATATTTACCTCAGGGAAGGCTCACCCTGATTAAACAAACCAATTGGTTCTCGCCACATCCATCAAAATTTTGCCTTTTTCACATGTTCTAGTTGCATTACATGAGATAGAATGGATGTGTTTTTTCAACCAAAACCATAAAATGATAATTACAACCAAGAATGAAAATAAGAAATCTTTTGCACGCTCCTGATACGTTGAATGCGCGGAATTGAAAAAGCTCTATGCACGCTCTTTAACACATGGGCTGAAAAGTCCCGAGCCTAACACATAGATGACGCGAATTTCACTGCATTCACCTGTTTTTCAATTAGTACTAACCTTCAAAAGACAGCTGTCAAAATTTCATAATATTCTATTCATTAGTTTGTGAGTTAGTGTACTAAAAGTGACGCTACTTTTGTTATTTTTAAAACAATGGATCAAAAACAATTTCGTGTTTTAATTTTACACTGCTTCTTGATGGGAAAGAAATACCGTTCAAGCGAACCAATGGCTTGAAAAGTGTTATGGGGACTCCGCTCCATCAGAAACCACAATAAAACGTTGGTTAGCTGACTTCAAACGTGGTCGTAGAGACACCGATGATGCAGAACGCAGGGGACGTCCAAATGAGGCGGTCACACCAGAGAACATCAAAAAAATCCACAAAATCGTTTTGAATGATCGAAAAGTGAAGTTGCGTGAGTTAGCTGACAACGTAAAAATATCAAAAGCACGTGTTGGCTTCATATTACATGAGCATTTAAGTATGAGAAAGCTCTGTTCAAAGTGGATGCCGCGTTTGCTCACTATTGACCAAAAACAAGAACGCGTTGATGCTTCTGAACAGTGTTTGGCCATGTTTAAACGTAATAAGCCGAAATTTTTGCGTCGATATGTTACAATGGATGAAACATGGATCCGTCACCCCACTCCGGAATCAAAACGATCGTCATCTGAGTGGACAGCCCCTGGTGAACCTCGTCCAAAGCGCCCGAAAGCACAACAATCGGCTGGAAAGGTTATGGCCTCGGTATTTTGGCATGTGCGCGGTGTAATATTCATCATTTAACAGTGAATATTATATCGCATTGTTGGAGCGTTTGAAGGCCGAAATTGCAAAGAAACGACCGCATATGGCAAAGAAAAAAATTTCATTCTATCAAGACAACACACCGTGTCACAAGTCAATCAAAACAATGGCAAAACTACATGAATTGAACTTCGAATTGCTTCCACATCCACCGTATTCGCCAGATTTAAGTCCCAGCGACTACTGGCTATTCGCAGACCTAAAAAAAATGCTCGCCGGTAAGAAATTTCGCTCGAATGAAGAGGTTATAGCTGAAACTGAGGCGTATTTTGAAGCAAAAGATCAATCGTTCTACAAAAGGGGTATTGAAATGTTAGAGCGGCGCTGGAATGATTGCGTTGTTCTTAATGGAAATTATGTTAATGAATAAAGCTAATTTTCAACAAAAAAAACCCTGGTTTTCTTTGTTAGGCCCGGGACTTTTCAGCTCATGTGTTACACGTCATGTTAGAAAATTTAGTCCTCTTCATTGCACGCTCTTATAACTCTCTAATGCACGCTCTGAAGCGCCAACTCACTCTTCTCACACGCTATTGTTACGTCTCATTTACTTTTTATCAACTTTCAATCAACTCCATAGATACTCTTTTGGCACGCTCAACTGCACGCTTTATTTCCCCCAGTGCTTTATTATTCTCATCTGGTACATAATGGAATAATAAAATTTGAATTTCAAAACTTCAATTGTTATAAATCGAACAACTTCCCGACTTTCATTGCGCATTATACATTATTGATATGCGCGCAGGTGTAGAACCTGAATAAGATCCACTTTCGCGACACGTTCATCGGTCGATATAAACGGATCAATCAAAATTCATTATTCAATGTCGCGATTAGTAAATGTGCTTCACATGCACATATATTCCTACATGCAACCTATATACACGCACCAAAATACGAAAATAAACATTAAACAAATCACACATCGGTGATATATAAATTATTTCCACTGATATTATCATCGATGATTTCTTAAGACACAAAATTTCCAGTTTTATATCATGTTCAGAACAATAAGTGAGACAATCTATTTCAAAAGAATTTAAAAAACGAGAAATTACCTTTACCTTATGAATAGATTCTGATATCTGATCACATACTGGTTTCTTTATGTGATAATATCAAACATACAGAATAATTTTTCGATTAAAATTGTTTTATCCAATAAAGATTCAACAAAGCATCGGACGGAGGCAACGCGATGCATTGTACCGATGACCCAATTATATATTGTCGTACATAGCAAAAGTGGTTCGACACGATAACTGGTCAGCCGTGACGACCATCAGGGTGTTTCCACCACTGATGAGAATGAATGAAGATCAACAATCCACACAATATGCATATAACTCAAAGTTGAATTTCTGATGGAATACATTATACTCCTAACACAGAATTTTACTTTTCATCTAACATGCATTGAAATCAATATTTATATTTTCATTATTCGAATATTCGTATATAAAAATCATAATTTAAGAATACTATATAATTATGAAAGCTCGATCCATATTTTGATTGACATCATTCGATTTTCGCTGATGGTGAGATTTATCGGAAATACTTGTTCAATTGATTTTGTATATTATATATACTTTGTTTCGTACACATCCATCCAACTTCCATGGCATCATTAATAATGCAAAATTTATAGATTACGACATCTCACTTCAAATCCTTCTCAGTGAAACTTTGTTAGAGACTGACACTTCAAGCTCCTAAACCTTATTTATTACCAGTCGTGTTAGCCGCTCATGTTAGATATGTAAATATTCCTCGTTTGATGATAATCCCGAAGGAGCAATTAGAAAATCAGATATTTTGAATCAATTGTTCTATAAAATGTTGAAGATCTTGTGATTTATACTTGATCAAAATCGTCTTTTTTTCTTGAAAACTACAAAATGTTTTTTTTCTTGGTAACATTCTTTGAAATACTGAGTTTTCGAATTGTATTTATTACAGAGGTGTGAAAATTATTAGAATAATTGTTATTTCCAAAATAACTCCGACTTTCGTCTCAGATTAGGGTAAGGCCGGGTAATATGCCACCTCGGGTAATATGCCACTTTTCGATAATTTCATGTTCAATACACAGATATTTTTTAGGAATACGTTAATTTGTTCATTTTAGTGCTGGCATCCATATGACAACAGTTATTTGTTTGCATGTTTTTGTTTATTCGAGAAATTGACGTAAGTTGAAAACACAATGTCCTCATGTAATTTTATGCTGTACTTCAAAAGTGAATTGTTCGTTAATGTTTATTAATTTATAATTCAAAGATGAATGATGACAAATTATCCCATCTAACAAATATTATAATTCCACAAACCATTAAGAATATCATTAACGGCGTAGAAAAATTCCTAATCATGATTTTTTTGTGTATAGGGGGTAAATGCCAGTTTTTAATTTTGGTAATATGCCACTATGCCACTGGTGTCAATTACCCCTAAAACAAATTAAACAATGCAGATTTAGCAAAAATGTAACGTCAAATTCCTCCAAGTGTGATATTTCAATGTCATTTGAATATTCTTTGTAATAGTTGATAATTTCACTTTTTCACACCAATATTCTACAATATGTGTCTATATTATACATTTATGTTATATTTTTTAAGGATTTCTTATAATTATTGATTTCCATAGATTTTCGATCATTTATTCTCATTCAAGTCATTAGCCCAACGCTTATGGCATTTTACCCACACATAGGGGGTAAAACGCCACTTTGGAGAGTTTTGGGAATTTCGATTTCACCGCTCAGCTATGAGAACCCTGAAGCTGTGATGCTAATCCAATAAACATTATTAATTATACTTTCAAATGGTATTATTTTTGTTTCTATAATATTTGACATTTAGAAAATATTTTTGTTGGAACATTAAGTGTGGCATATTATCCGGCCTCACCCTATGCATTTATCTGTGAAGTACTATTTTGTCTTGTTGATATAATAGTTTTTCATCCTTCCATTTCTGAGTTGATTATTATAACAATGTTTCTTTCCAATCTTTTTTTCACTCCAATGATCTCAACACCTCGATCTCAAACTAAACAGTATGTGACGATAGATACCCGCTGGGAATTTACAATAGTTAACAACAAATTCCGACCAGGATTTTTATTGGTTTCATCGTAACTCAACTATCATTCCTTGTCGTGTACATGAATTTTATACAATGGAACACCAGTTCTTAATATCAGAATATTGCACATTGTTAGTTATTTAAAGACATATGAAGATGCTCATAGTGAAAAAGAACTTTGTACAAATGAGATTGTTACATAGTAATCATGGAATATTCCTTCGTTCAAAAATGGAGGGTTTAAGAACTATTTATATCAAGGGATAAAACCAGTACTCCATAAATGATTGCATTCCCTGACAGGAAAGTTGAAACAGTTTTCAAAATCACAATTATTCTAATAATTTTCACACCTCTGTAGCAGATATCTATAGATTAGTGACTATAGATTAGTTTATACTAGGTGTGTGCGAGTACTCGTAATTTTCAAGTATTCTCGAGTCGAATCGAGTATTTTGTACTACTCGAAATTCTCGAGTTACTCGATAATCTTCAAGTAATTTGTCGATTTTCTTAGAATTATCATGAATCATCATTTGCAAAGGGTAGAATATTCTTAGAGAGCACAAGGGATCGTTATCCACTATCACATATAGATTAATCGAAAATCTAGCAGATACTCGAGAAAGTTTCGAGTACTCGGTGAATTTCGAGTACTCGGCTCGACTCGACTCGAAAATATCACTACTCGCACACCCCTAGTTTATACTATAGTGAATTGATGGGTCAATTGAGATGAATAAAATAGAAGAAGTTAATATTGGTATTAAAAGAGAAGATTGATGTGTTTTAAGCGTGTTCATGTAATGTTCCTGTTACAAAATTTTTCAATAAAAGGTTTTGTGGTGCATCAGGCACTATTTTCCATGTACAACAGATGGAGCTGTGGAATTTCACAGTTGTCAAGGAAAACGTATACTATCCACAACAATGAATCGACATTCGCTCGAACAACACTTAAAAATAGTGGAAAACCACTATACAGATGGGTCAGTAAGTGCCGGGACTGCCACACAAATGGTGATACCAATGCCACGTCGCTGTTGTTTTCAGGTAGTACCCACCTTAGAGCATATAATACTGGAGCGAGCATCCCATATCAAAACAGTGTTGCAAGACGGTCTCGTATGTGCGGACAGAGAGGGCGATAAAAGTCAGGAGGAGCTCTCTTTTTACTTATTCTGGATTGATTGTAACAACAGAATCAATAACACTTTCCGTTGGGGCAGCCAATGAAGATCAACCAGAAAGAGAGATCGTCCTGACTTCTATATCTGTTTCACTCGACATATCTGGAACCACTTTTTCGGTTAGATGCTCGCTCCAGTAGTATATGCTCTAAGGTACCCACCTTTGAGGGGATACCAGCGGCCCCTGACGATGCAACCCGAGTCAAATCTTTTCTTACAAAGTATACAAAAGTAAAGCAATAAGAGGAAAATATCGCTTCATACAGACCATCTTTATTGATTGAAAAAGGTCTGTACAGAGCGATATTTTAATTTCATCCCTTTGTTTTCGAATAATCTGTCAGAATAATTTTAGTTGTGTTCTTTTCTAACCAATGGGTCTGGTTGCATCTCCAGGGGTCGCTGGTATCACTTTGAGGTGATACTAGCGGCGTGGCAGCAGCCAAATCGTTCATAACCAACTATGAGCAAATACTTCCGGTGGAAATTTTAGATGGAATTGGAGTAAATTGGATTGAATTTCAATCCGTTTGATCCGATTCCGGATTGAGAACTATTGGAACGGAGTGTAATCCTACACAGTAAAAAAATTCCGTCATTGTGTAAAAAAGAAGTACGTGTCAAAATTCAAGTGTTGAATATTTAACACTTTTGTGTGTTCATTTAACACACTGATCAATTGCTGTTCGATCGATTCATTTTCAACACATTAAAATGTTATTCGAGTTCAAATTAACACTTTATAAGTGTCACCCTGGAATCAACACACGTTGAGTGTGAATAAAAATGCTTAACATTCGCTTGTGTGTTGAATTTGACGAAAATTTTTTTACTGTGTATCCAAATCAATCCAAAACATCCCTGTTGTAACAGTACAGAGTATTGATAGATATATATTAGTCAGTTCTAATAAGTTTATTATCAATTTTAACCCTTAAACCGTAACCCTGCTCAAAATCACGTCAACCGTAACCGCCGGTCTAACAGACCGCTATCACCTTCTTCTAGATATTCAAAGTTGTTAGAAGTGAAGAAAACATTTTTTTGGATCATTAGAAATGTCAACGAGGTAGGATAGTGGGCTTATGTACAGAACTTAGTGAGCAATTCTGTGCAGAGTAGGAATGAAATGTCAAACAATTTAACCAAAAAAGTTCGAATTACGAGCAAATACAATTTTGATAGCGGTCTGTGAGACCGGGGTTACGGTTAGAGGGTTAATAATATTGCTTGAGATAACCTAATGATCAAATTCACTCATAATAAAATATCGAATCCAACAGTATAATTCTTGATCTTAAGAATTTTCTTCTTAATGTTAATTACTCTCCTCTCAATTTTAATAACATATTTGTGAAATTTGATCAACAATTGTTAGGAATATTTTAAAAAATGCATTTCTAATACTTTTGTAACTGTACTGATCTCGGGAATGACTTGACTTCAACGACGTGATTATCCTAGATAGAAACTTTCGAATCTTTCATGACTGCTATCATTGGTTATTCCATCTGATGGGGATATACGATTGTTAGCCCTGGTGAAGATGAAGCGTTGAAGCGCAACGAAAGCGCAAGCGAAGAGTCATCTAAGCGTAATTTAGGAGGGAATTGAAACAGTTTTTCACGTTTCATTTGTTTCAATAATCGCTTCCTCCACTTTTGCATTTTCACCAGGGAGATTCAGTTGGGATTTCCCGATTTCAGCAAACCTGTCTTTGCCCAAAGCAAAAATTCGATGCCAATCACATTCTCTTCAGAAATGTGAATCATTTCTACGCATGTTTTATTAATTTCGAAACATGATCTTGTAACAGTACAGAGTATTGATAGATATATATTAGTCAGTTCTAATGAGTTGATTATCAATTTTAATAATATTGCTTGAGATAACCTAATGATCAAATTTATCAAATCAAAGGATAAGTAAGAAACGATATTATTAAAATTTGGATTACGACTGAACCTAGTTTTTATGAAGATAAATGAATTTTGTATTCAACGTATGATCAAAATGCTCGGGATTATATTGTGAGCATTTTGATCATGAATTCATCGAATAAAAATTAAAATAACATTGATTATAAAACAATCGATAACGAGTGCGGATCATATAAAAGGAGCACGTCGTAAGCACTATGAGCCATTCCATGTCTTCTCGCAGTCGAGAGCAGAGCTCCGACACAGTCGCGGAATCATATTGAAGAATTTATATGTCAAAGTGAATAAGTGTTTTATGAATAAACTTTTTCTTATTGCATGAGAAATGTAAAATTATTGAATATTTATTCCAATTCTGCATTTTCCCTAACTAAATAATCATTATAATTGATTTGAAGTTCAGTATCATTTTGAAGTGATAATTTCGCACCAAATCTGATTGAATTGAATTGTGAAAACGTGAGGAAGAAGTTTGTTTATTTGCTCTTTGAAATAAGCTGGCGACCGGAAAGTTATATCATCGAAGGTGTTGATAATCGTGTGTAGCATCTTCGGGGCGAAGTTCATTTATTGATTTGTTTCCATAATTCTTACGAACCTGCTGATACTCTGTGAAATTATTCGGCTATAATTTCACAAATTACACGATATCGCTACACTGTTTCTACCAGGGGGTGAAAAATTTTCACACGGGACTTCATATTGATTGAAATGAAGCGTTTGGTCGTAGTTTGTCATAAACGATTTGACTGCTGCCACGCCGCGAGTATCCTCTTGAAAGATACCTTCAGCAATTTCATGACATTCGATTCAATCGTTGAAATATTGAGGGTTAAGTGACGCTATATTTGTTTTTGTTTGAACGATGAATGAAAATATATTCTGTATGTTATTCAAACGCTGTTTTTCAATGGGGAAGAATACCGTTTGAGCTCAGCAATGATTGGAAGAATATTAATGTACTAATGAATAAATAATGCGGTTTGAAATAAATCAAACAGGTAGTGCCAGTTGAAAAGTAGTAATAATCCTTCATACAGAAACAATTGTTTCTGTTGAAGTCTGATAAATACATAACCAGTGTCGGACTGGCTTGCGCCAAGGCCCCCGGCTGGGAAATACGTTGGGCCCTCTATAGTGAAGCAAAATTTCTTCTCACCACACGGAAAAAAATGTTTAGCTGTACTAGCTATATTTTAGCTGCGGCAGCGAAATATCTAGCTGATACAGCTAAACATTTTTCCAGTGCACATAAATAGTTTGTTTGTCCTCTCTCCATACACTGTAAAAAGAAAGTCTGAAATTCAGCTCATTCCATGGCTGAATGTATGATGCAAACAAATCAAACCGAAAAAACAATCGCCGACACAATGGAAAAAGCATTGTCTGAAATTAAGATGCAAACAGATTGAGACTTTCTTTTTACAGTGTGGCAGATTTCTTGGGATTAATGAAATATTCAATCAAATCATATTATGGAATGCTTGCTTGTAGATAAATAATGTATTCGCCGCGAGTAATCAATTTTGGCACCCAATTGAATAATTCATTCCTACAAATAAATATTTTATGAAGAGAGGACAAATAGATATTTTTTTTTACACTGTAGACCAAACGCATTCTCAGGAAAATCAAAATTTTATCATCATTCATGAACAAAGAAAGGAAAACTGAGAACTGACCGGGCCCCCCAATACTGAAGGGCCCCCGGCGATCGCCGGGGAGCCGAACGGACCAGTCCGACACTGTACATAACCTCGCTGGTACCAGACTATTTATCAACTCCGACAAATTCCACAAGGGCAGACATCAAAACAAAAATCCTCGAAATTTCAGTAGAATAGGGGCCTCTGAGAACTCAGTTCGGGGTTCGAAGCTCTTACTGCACGCAGAGAAAAATTCTTGCGCAAATAGCAATCTCAAAAAATCTTCTCTGCTGGAATAGCAAAAATCTTGCTATTTTAGCAACATGTTTGCCAATTCCGCAAATTTTCTAGCAGCCTGTATATCTACGATGCTGAATTGCTAAATCCGCAAATGCTTGCTAAAAGAGCAAAATTTTTGCTGATTCAGTGAAAAGACTTGTCACATTAGCAAAGAAAATTCTTTCCTCCCAGTGTGGATTCTCAGAGAATTCTGTTTTACTCTCACAGAACATAAGAATCCCTGCAAAAAGTCCCCACTACGCTAATCAATATCCGTCTATTATGAATACTTTGAATTCAGAATAAACTCTTAATCAATAACTCAATTGTCAAAAAGAAACTAATATCCTGAGTACAATACAAGTTCTCCGGGCACTCAAAACATATTCATTTTCAACCAATTGAATTCACATTCAACTCGCTGTATGCAAAATCAGAGGTAGTGAGTATTTCGCATAATTGAACCCACTCCCAAGCATAAGAAAATGTGCGGGATTAAAAAAGTTTCTGGTCGGATCGATTCGGGATCGATGTTGAGTCACAATAGGTTTTGATTAACGCACTCAAATGTTTGGACAACGAGTATAACTTTATTTTCAACTTCAAATAGCACACAAATGCTCGATACAGAATTCCTAGGCACATATCGAAGATTTCCGACCATGGTCAGCTACTTCGGGAGTAGTACTATTTTCTCCTGTGCAGGGGCTACGGCGAGCACGTGGTGTTACGCAACGCACTTTCGTAGTAAAAATTCATTACAATGTTCACACTAATCACGCGGGTGCCGTGATTGAGTTATGTCCCCGTTGACAAATTCCCTAAATCCGACTCTACGCCATTGTACTCATGATTCCCAACTGAAGTTTCGAATTGTTCGTGTTTCAAATCTCTCCGACTTTTCCTTTTCACTTTATTCTTTTCTGAATCTTCAACATCTGCTCATTACGCATTTGGATTGTGCATTCAAATATTGGAAAATGCTTAGAATGTTTGATTAAATACAATATTGAAGGATTCTATATCAAACAATCAGCTGAAACTAACAGTTGGAAACACCTGGTGCAGCTAAAATCACAAGTAGATTGTACGTGGCTACTTCAACGATATGTCGAATTCAAAGTGGATCAAAGATGCGTAGAAAAATGTCTAAACAACTCACACCATAACCCTCATCTTAAGATAACTCATCCTCCAGCAATGATATATAAACTGATTTCGAGTTCATTTGTAATCTGGTTATAAATAGAAAACTCAAAAAGTCTTCTAGAACTCAAATCGATCACCAGTACTATCCGAATACATAGAGCTGCGTAATCATTTCACTTCGTTCACATTTCATCCGAAAACAAACATCCATTCTTTGATTTATTCTTATATACTTTTGTAAAAGTTGAACTCTTTCCAATCTTTATCGCTACAGCGATTTTATCTGATAACGTGCTTTGATTTCTCAAAGAAATTCGAAAGAAACTTTATACTCTGCAAAAATATTTGGAAGCTCGTAAGAACTTTTTCCAACACCTTCAGGAAAAATCAAATCTGTTATTTCGAGATGATTTCGATGATCATATTGTTGCATCGTAACAATCGTTGTTACATTGTATTCATGTTGGATTATAGCGTATAAAAAATGTATGAGTGCATTCCGAATCAACTGGAAACACGCGAGACCAATATCTGTGTCGAGAGTTCGATTACTTTTGATATACTTGAAGGAAAATTATATTTTATTACCAATAGAATATTATTCCATTCCAAGAGTATTTAGCAAAATTGTTTCGAAGAAACATACGAGCAGTTACAGTGAGGTATTTACATGCTGGTTTATTCACGATTGTTTGTATTGAGTTATTCCGCAGGCCAGCCTCAATTTCACTACTTAGACTACCTGGGTCTCTAAAAAATCATTGAATTCTTTGAAGGAATGATGTTCTAAATATTTATAAAATCTCTGGTGCAGCCTTTGAACCTTCAGAAACAAATTTTTATATGAATAATAATCAACTTCGTGGAGAAATTACATGAAGTAAAATGAATTTAAAAATTTATTTGAATCCCAATATTGAGAATAATAATTGTATATGCAGTTGACTTCGACACTCTGCCCACTTCGTTCTATCAACTCCCTTCATCAAATTGAAAACTTTTCTTGATTGTGAAGTGGATCATCTGTATTTGAGTAAAAGAATGGAAGTACTTTTTTATTGCATCCTTCAACGTTTCAGTTAGATACCAACCATTCTCGAGAATCGAAGAATGAAATCCTCGTGTTTCACTTCAAAATTTCCTTGATTGGGTTCACGGACTCTCATTTGTGATGAAGCATTTCATTTGCCCTGACCGGGGATTGAAAATCAAATATCACGATTTCTACAGAGAAATTGTTTATACAAATATCATACACGGAGAAAATATTTCAATCAATATTATAGTGTACCACCGGATTAGGACGCCACATCGGTTTCTTCGAGAAAAATAACTGTGTAATTCTATGCAACCACACAGTAATTTTTCTCGAAGAAACCGATGTGGCACCTTGATCCGGTGGTACACTGTAATATTTAATGAAATATTTTCTCCGTGTACAATTACACATTCACAATTTCATATAGAAGCTTTCTTTGTAATCAAGATATAGATAGTTCGGAATGAGGAATGCATTTCTATCGAATCTTCCATAACATGAAAGTATATACACTCGCAGACATGATTTCATATTACTTTTGATATCAATTTTCTTCTTCGAAAACAAATAGTGTTCGTTCAAAAAACGGTTTTGTGTAACAGTAGTCATATAATGGATTGTCAATAGGAAAAAATATGATTCATGACTTTTGTTCTACATAAGAATCTTTATTTCTTGTGTGAACCATCGCTTCTTATGGTAAGAAAAATGTTCTCCCGCTGAAACTGCATGAATATTCTTAGGAGCGACGCTTAACGATATGCTCCCCTTCCCTTGATTCACAGCAAATTGGCCAGTCATAGAGTTTTCAACATTGATTCTAGTGTATCGTGTTGTAAAGTGAAATAGTCAGTATAAACTTGAAAACGGTGTACTGTTGGTTTTTCTTTATTACACATTGTAGAGACGTCTTGTCGAATATTTCGAAAAGAAGTAAAAAATTACCAACCATTGTACCGTGTGTCACATACCGTCCCAAGCAATACACCAATATTTTATTTCAGAAAAAGAATACATCATTGTACCCTGTGAACATTTTGTGCCTTGCAATATCTTGGTTTTAGATATCTTATACAACACTTTTGGATGTCTTTCAGACGAATTTTAAACAAGAATTGGTCTCCAACTCATCTAAAAGTGTTTTATAGGACATCTAAAACGTGTCTCAAAGATATAAGTCGTAAGAAAGATTTCATTACCCTTAATAAAAATGCTTATAATGATCCCAAGACTGTTTTTCTTTATCTAAATCTAAGATTATCAAATTCTACCTCCCATGTGGGAATCAATCCTGGGCATCCTAAAGTATGTCCGGGTTCCATAAGGGTATAACTTGGCCATCCAATATAAGAGTTTCCCACCCACGGCCCATGTGGGCCGCAGTTGGGGTTGCTAGTATACTCCCCGGATATTTTAATCTAGGGATGTCCAACCACAGCTCATATGGGCCCTGGGCAAGCCACCACTGTCTGATGACGTATGAATCGCAAGAAGTTTCACCGGTTTATTCCGTGAAACTCCTTGAAATAAGAATATGAACCTATGCACTTATCGCATTGCCGCATGGGATGAACGGATGGGTTCATGCTTTTATTTCAAGAATGTCTCCTTGCGATTGATATGTAATCGGTGCTCATGCACTAGTTCCTAGATTTTTTTCTCCATGCAGGTATTGTAATTTGAGCATGTCCAGCCACACCCTATAGAGGCCCTGGGTTGGCTATCATTGTTTCCCCTATTAAGAATATCTGACAGAACCGGGCAACAGTTTGACCTAGACCTGACAGATTCGTCTGACATTGTTTGGTTTGTACATCAGTTTTAACACTCATGGAACTGCCAGACAGAGCCAAACAGAACCTGTCAGATCCGGGTCAAAATCCTGTCTGGTTTAAATTTTATTTCATTGTTTTGTGTATCGAAAGAGTTTTTTTCGTTCAGTTTTCTTTAAACATTGCGAGGAGGTGATGAACAAAAAATACTGTTTTGGTGTTATTAACCTACATACATGCAACAACGGAATACTTCATATGAACGTTAATAGAATTGTCTATAGAGTATTTCAAAATAGTTGACAGGATTTTCACCAAATACTTCGAATTGTAATTCTCGTAAAGCTGACGTACATTCGGGGCATGCTCAATGTTGTTAGGTCAGAATTGCATTGTCTTTTATTCGTATTAAGGAAATGTCTGACACTGAATGAATTAAAACGTATCTTGATTTCTATGTTTTTGAAAGTGATTCTCTCAATGCTCTTAGTTTACAAGTTATAACAATTGAAACTACTCTCAAACAACCTATGAGCTCGAAATCAAAATTCCAAAAATTTGATACGCCTTTGGCTGACTGGAAAAAATATTTTGATTACCTTCCTAAAAATTTACATACAAGAACGGATGGGAATTTTGGTTTGTTTTTGATTTGATGGTAATTTCACATAAAGCATAGATCTATCAAAAGCTAACCCTGAAAGAACATTTTGCTGGAGCAAATTCATTTGGCTTTTATCTGAAGAATATCACCCCAATATCCTGGGGCCCAACGCAGGATGAAATTTGAATATTCATATGGGCTAAAATGAACTCCCTAAGTTGGCCCAAGTTGAATTCTTGATGTGGGCCAAGTTTGGGAACCATTACGGGCCTAGATCAAAAACCATAACACCCCAAGTTGGGGCGAATCCAGGTGTCCTAAGCAGGGCCATATTTTAGGTAGGGATTCTAAACCTGGCCCAGGTCTGAGCCCGGGAAAATTCCCACACGGGTTGAAGCGAGAGAATTTTTTTCTTATCAGAAGAAAAATTAGGATTGTCCCTATATTGAGAAAAAAAAATTTTCTCATAGTAATAAAATTTTGGTTACTATAAGCAAACATTTCTGCGAGTGTATTGTTTTGGAAAAATCAACAGCGTAATTCGAATCCCTATTTTATAATGTATCAAGGTACCAAGACTCACTGTTCATATACTCAGAACAGAAAAGCTTTCAGTTCTCAATAGAAATCTTTTTCTTGCTTCAAATTCATAAATTAAATGCATGCATCGCTCATAACTGCTTTTACAATTAGCCTTTCGTCTGAAAACTCTCCTCGCTAATCGACCTGTTATAAAGTTCAAAAGAACAGTGCCAAGTTCTTCTTTTAAACTGACCTTGTGAAGCATTACAAGCCGTGCAATTAGGCGCCTGAGACGGAGAAGCACTTAGAATTAACGAGTCATACGCGAGAATGGTAAATAGTGAAGAAGCTAAGTACGGAACAAGCTTCTTTATTTAACAATTGAGTAAAGAGTGGCTAACCTTCAATGACAAGTAAAGGATCAAGTGTACTGGAATATTCAAATTTTCATCCTCAGTGGATAATGATTCTGTTTCTATATTGAAACATTATACATAGAACAATTTGGATTTGAATATGAAATCGTAGAAATTTTCTGACTGAAAATTGGAACTCATTTCTGTCTAGCCATGACCTAGTCTATCCAGATACTATATCTCCAGTAACTGGTAATGTCATACAGCGGAGAAGAGGTAATATTGTAACGCTTACTTTTCTTGTGACTGAGACAGATGAACCATCCAGTAAGGCACATAAAAAAATGCGACCGGCTATGAAGTAGTTTTTATGACATTCAAACTGAGAAAATCAAAGCTTCATTTTCACCTATTCGCATTGGTGAAGAAATTAGGGAAATTGGCATCTAAAAGAATTTGATTGTCACCAATGACTTGAGTTATTAGGCACTCATCGGTATACGTAATATACCCAGCACGGAGTGCCTATTGCACCAGCTGTCGTACCCTCTGACTGTATCTTCTAAAATATTTGAGTACGCTAGAACAAGCGTAACGGTAAAACGGAAACGCACACAATCATTTCCGCAAGTGAAACATGAGCTTGAACTCCAATCCAACTAACATTAGTTGAAGCAAATTTTGTGAATTTGTCTCATGTTTGGTTGATCTCCTGTGTTGATAAAACGTTGAGTTTATATGCTTTTATACACTGAGAAAAAAGCGACGTGGTCACAGCAGCCATCCTTGCATGGCTAAGGACTCATGGTTGCAGTACCCTGAAATCTGGTTAAAATAACCAGACAAACAAGATAAAATCACGTGAATCTGGCTGTGGTAACTAGATGGGATGGTTAAAGCCGAAAAGAACTGAGTCGCCTAGTTCTGCGAACCAGATTTTTCTGTGAGTGTACGGCAAATAAGTATGAAGTCTTAAAGTGGTAAATCTGAGTTATAAAATGTCGTATCGTTTGATTGGATACATTCCCCTGCACTCAAAATAGACTGGAGGCGTACATAGGCGTGTTAAGCGTACATGGTGCAATTTAGGGAAACGTTGTCCATTATTCATTTATTCAATATCAAGTACATTTTTTATTTTCTCCCAATCTGATCATGGAGTTAAGATTTTATAAGTCAAGAGGAATTTTGTGGGCATGCGATTTTTATTTCATCAATTTTATATACCAAGAAATGGAGGCAAGTGCTTAACTGGTGCAATATTGGCACACTTATCCTATCACTGACACATTTTGTGTGGCGTGGGACATTATGCGTAAATTCATGACTATCTAACCCATAAAATTTCTGTACACTGCCTTCAATGATCATTCACGGGCTCACATTTCAAAACAATAGGTTCACAGAAGAACCAGTTATCGTTAAATTCAATCTAGGAACTGCCGGTGAAATTTAACTTCCCGCACATATGTGCACATATATAAACACATATACACACCTAATGTGTATATAAATTATCCACATAGTTTGAGAAAATTGCACCAGAGTAGCTCGTGGTTAAATATTCTCAAATA
The DNA here is from genome assembly GCA_018340375.1 of Gonatopus flavifemur. Taxonomy (NCBI): domain Eukaryota; kingdom Metazoa; phylum Arthropoda; class Insecta; order Hymenoptera; family Dryinidae; genus Gonatopus; species Gonatopus flavifemur. The sequence goes on along the minus strand of JAFFJZ010000007.1, from coordinate 30,356,137 downwards.
CGATCACACGAATTATTGATTCCAAAGATGAATTTATATGAATAAAAACTTTTTGTTCACATTAAGGAAATGTGTCAACTACATCATACGTTCATCTTTAAATTAGAACATCATAGATATTGATCGGATTTCAAAGGCGCATTTTCCAAATCATTAGAAATACACTCTCTTCTAAAAATAAGTGTGTTGAAACAAGATACCTTTGAGAGATATCATTGATTCCTGTAATTTCTTCAAACTTGTGGAGAATTTTCATTATGTACACAAGTTATTTCATACCACGAATCAAAATAGTATTAATTTACTTAATTTTTATGTTTAGATAAGATAATTATTCTATTTAATATCACCTTTCATATATACGAATCACATAGAATACTACCCCGAGGAATAATTCCATAAAACAAGATCTCTTTTTTTTTATTATATAGTGTGTAGTTCAATAAAGACAAGGAGGTTGTGTTCGTGTCCCTGCAGCTGACCAAAATGTAATAAACATGAACGTGAACAGGTGTTGAAAATAGTTCGCCAAAGCCATCTGTTTTATTTCCGAATTCAATAACTTAATTCGAGGAGATATACGAGGTAAAAAAATACCCTCAATACAGCAAAATATATTCTTGCGACAACAAAATGAGTTCGAGTAACTTCCAGTTTGATACCAAGAATGTACATGTATTGAGTTTACGACTACTTGCAAGATCGGAGTAATAAATTTTTTCCTGAACAGAGAAAAACAGTGATAGACGATGGAAATGGACGATACGTATCGATATCAATACGTTTCTATAAAATATGTATCAACATTTTATTGGAATATATAAAAACTGAATACAAATTTTAACGAAACGTATCAATATCGATACGTACCGCCAATTTTTAATACACGTTACTATGTTGATAATACATACAATGATGATGAAATGATCAATGCTCATTGGATATGTGAATAATCATAGAACAGACAATTCAATAGAAATGTTTGTTCTCTATAAGTGACTGCCAAGCACGTATGCAAGATTATTTTATCGGGAGGTGCCCACTATTACTGTAAAATATCTCAATTGGAAAGGTTTTTCTAATTATATGTAATTTATATATAATCCTATGCAGTTTATGCATAAGTTATATAACAGTCCATTCAAAAAGTCCGTAGGATGACACATACACGGAGAGAAATGTATGGTGATATTTACCATGCTAACATAGTATTCGTTCTTATTTTATTGAAAATCGTAAATGTTACTATGTGAGAATAGAATCGTTCGCCATTTTTCTGGTAATGATTACTATACTGCATAGAAATCAGACAAATAGAACTCGAAGCAATGTAAAATGGTACTGATTACCATGTTACAATAGCTGTCATTCCAGTTAATGGAAATATGCACGCTGTGGGCAATATCGACACGACGTGTATAGACATACATACAGGGTGGGGCATTCAAAGTGTCGCGGGCGTTTTTTCCAAAAATAAAGTGAGATACGAGAAAATTTTTCGGACAAAAGTTGTAGGGTACCGAGGGGGACATCCGATGGTGGCCTTGGCTTTGACCTCAAATCTCATCTTCAAGGGCATTCTGAGGTCAACTCTTGTTTTTTAAATAGCATCTCATATTTTTTACTGCAGATTTGGATTCTAGGTCAAAAACCAAGAAACTTTTGTCTGAACCATTTTCCTGAAATCCGCGAAGATGGCGCTCTAATCGATATTGTTCCATACTGAATCTGACATTCGAATAACTCGAAAACGAAGGGTCTTGGAGGAGAATGTTTCGGACAAAAGTTGTCTGATTCCAAGGGGGACCCCTTGAACTGAAACGGAGGTGATGGGGTATAACAGACAAAACACAACACATTTCAATCGTCTACATCACTTGGATCATTTTAATGCAGTAGATGCTCAAAATGATGGCCTTCGACTTCAATACACATTTCAAAACGTTTTACAAAAGATTGCTGAACTCGTGCTAAAATATCTTCATTGATGCTCGCACATGCATTGATGATTCGTTGACGCATATTCTCAGGTGTAGTCGGTGCTTGTTGATAAACTGTATCTTTTATGTATCCCCATAAAAAAAAATCTGGAGAAGTAAGATCCGGAGAACGGGCAGGCCAATGAACTGGTCCACGACGTCCTATCCATCGTCCAGGATAATCTCTGTCCAATATTTCTCGAGCTGTGACTGCATAATGGGATGGACAACCATCGTGTTGATACCACATATTCAATCGTTCCTGAATAGGTATGTCTTCAAGTAATGTTGGAAGTACTTGATCTAAGAAATGTCTGTACTTCTCTCCATTTACCGTATCTGCAATGAAGTACGGTCCAATTACTCGAGATCGAAAAATACCACACCAAACATTCATAGCCCATTGTCTTTGATGCTCTACTTGACGTAACCATCTTGGATTTTCTGTCGCCCAGTAATGCATATTATGTCGATTTACTTGACCATGATTGGTGAACGTCGACTCATCAGAAAATAATATGTTGATGAAGTTGTTATTGTGCATTTGCGCTAGACCCCATCGACAAAACTGTACACGATTTTCGAAATCATCACCGTGAAGGTCTTGATGCAAACAAATGTGATACGGATGGAATTTGTGACGTTTCAGTATTCGAAGAACACTTCTTCGAGAAATTCCCGAATGGAGTTCAATTTCACGAGAGCTCACGTGTGGATTATTGGCTTCTGCAGCTAGTACATTAACTTCCGCATTTTCTCCGCTAACAGTTCTCATTCGATGTCGTTTTTCCCTTGTAACACTTCCCGTTTCTGAGAATAATTTTGTAATGCGTTGAAAATACCTAATGGATGGCGTTGTTCTTTCAGGAAATCGTTCTGCATACAAGTCATATGCTTGTCTGGGGTTCTTATGCACTTCACCGTAAATGTAGATCATATCGATCTTTTCAGAAACCGTGTATCGGATATCCATGATTTTCAATTTGTCATAAACCAAGTAATAATCAAATGTAACTGACAAACTGACTTTCAAAATCGTGAATTTTCACTGAACCCCGTCGTTTGTTTACATCGCGTGAGCTCTGAATGGCGGTAATGTAGACGATTGAAATGTGTTGTGTATTGACAACTTTTGTACGAAACATTCTTTTGCAAGACCCTTCGTTTTCGAGTTATTCGAATGTCAGATTCAGTATGGAACAATATCGATTAGAGCGCCATTTTTGCGGATTTCAGGAAAATGGTTCAGACAAAAGTTTCTTGGTTTTTGACCTAGAATCCAAATCTGCAGTAAAAAATATGAGATGCTATTTAAAAAACAAGAGTTGATCTCAGAATGCCCTTGAAGATGAGATTTGAGGTCAAAGCCAAGGCCACCATCGGATGTCCCCCTCGGTACCCTACAACTTTTGTCCGAAAAATTTTCTCGTATCTCACTTTATTTTTGGAAAAAACGCCCACGACACTTTAAATGCCCCACCCTGTATAGAAGAACCCTATACTTTGATTTACTAAAAAAATCAAACTTGATTGGGAAAGATATACATAAACTCTGATTAAAGTATTGAGAGCAAATGACAATTGATAATCATGCTGAGAAGGAAATTGGGTTAAACAAGAGACCTCTATACCGAGAGAAAAAGCAAGCTCTAGACGCAAGGGACCACTTCACGCTTCTAACGCATTTGTTAGAACGTGCGTTTAACGCATAAGCCCATGCCTTCTAAGCATGCTGCCGTGCGTTAAAAGCGTGAAGGGCTCCCTTGCGTTTAGAGCTTGTTCTTTCTCTCCATGTACAGGACTTGACCTGAAGTACATTATATTTAGTCTAAACCCAGCACCATATGTCGTATACGCAGCTATTTTGGATTGAGGTGACAGGCCCCATTAATGAACACCTTAACCCTCATTAGCGAACAATCGTTTATCTATTATATCTTTCCTATGGCATATTATTCTGAATTTATTTATTTACATAACAGCGGTTGATTTAGTATCCAGTCAGTCATGCTTGGATGAAATTAAAGCACTAAATGAAAAGTACTATGAATCAAAAACCAAAACGTTCATTAAAGGGGTCGCGTTCATAAATGGGGTCATCTACCTTACACTGTAAAAAAAACTTCCAAAAAAAGGTTTGGGAGTTTTTTACCAAACATTTTTTGGTAAGTTTAAAAAAAAACATAGTGGGTGAAATTACACACAATTTTTGTCAATTGACGAATCTTTTCTGGGAAATCACAAAAATTGTTTGGAAATTTACAAAAAATTTGTGAGTTTCCAAACAATTTGGAAATTTACCAATCTGGAAGTTCTTCACCATACTTTTCTGCTTGGAAATTCACGAATATTTTTCACAGTGTATGTTAGAAACGTATTTCAATGTTTTGGAGATACAAAATTTGTTACTTCTGTCCAGGCACATTTGAGATCTCAGCACACTTCCGTGATACCGCCCTAAAGAAGCCAGCTGCAATGATGGCGAAACGTCGGCAACCAACCGATACAAGACGCAGCTCCACTCCGGAAGCTTAAAATTTATTAATTTTGCAAGCCGCGGATGACTGCACAGCGAATCTTCGGGTCTAGGACAGGCGATCCCACCAAATTACATCCCCTGACCAAAAAATCCCCCAAAAAAATATCCCTGCACCAAAAGAACCCAGACTAAAATAACCCTGGACAAAACATCCCAGACTAAAATATCCCACGCCAAAACATCCCAGTACAATTACCACCGTCTGCTGAAATCTGGAAAATTCTCTATGAAAAGATCGATCCTGTCACAATATCGCCCATTCCCATCTTGAAGTCTAAATACCTCACAAACTTTAATATCATGAACAACATAATATGTCAATTCTGTCAAGTTACTGTATCAGTGCTAATGTATTGTTATTCATGATATAGTATAATAACTGTGTTTTGCGGTATAACATTTTGTTTCGTTAGGTAATTCATGGATCATTTCAACTTTTGATATGATCATTCCATAAGTAACTAAAGTGATTATTCAATGTATAATTCTGTCTTCATTTCATGTCCAATGCCAAAAAATTTCGTACTATGCTAAAACATCCTCGTTCCGGAAATTTTTTCGAATGCAAAGATGAATCATTATTAAATATTGATAATATTATGCTCATTTCGCCCCCCCCCCCCCGAACCCCCCTTAGGCTAGGGGCTTCGTCCCTGAACCCCGGCCCCTACTACTAGCATGCGTAGACGTGAGGTGGGCTTCGCCCGTTCACGCATAGCCACCTCCGGGTTTTCGCAACTGCTCAATCTCATACTTCTCTTCATATTGTTGTGACAACATTAGCTCTCACCAAAGCACTCCTCACACCCCATCAATATCGGATTATTCCGTTTATTGTTCTTCTTCATTAATATGAATTAGAGAAATTCACGCCCAGTTACAGCTCTTGATCTCAAATGTTTTTTGGGAATCAAGATATTTGGGACAGGGATATTTTGTCTGGGACATTTCGAGATATTTTAAACGGGATATTTTGTCCAGACATTATGAACAGGGATATTCAAACCGGGGACATTGCGTTCGGGATATTTTGACCGGGGATGAAACGCACCGGGTTTGCCTGTCCGCATCCCAAATCTTCGCTGAAGCAACTAATAGAATTGTCATCTGTTCGACTTTCATTTGTTCCAAACACTCTCATTCGTAGAGACGTATATTTTTAATTGAAGGAGAAAACAAAAGTGGAATATCTTTCCTGATTGAGACGGATTTTTCCTCTAATTTCCAAATTACTTTTTTTTGGGTGAATGTATTCTTCTCTCCGATGGAATTTCAATCTCCAATCGATATCCGATTCGTATATATATTTCCCATTTCAAGAAAGACTCAGTTTTCATCATCATGAAAGAGACAAAAACAAGAATTCATTCTTCTCGTGTGAAAAAAACGTGATGAAACATGGATTCAATATTATTTTTCACGTTCCATCAATGAAGAGATATAGTATGTCGTACCAAAAGGGAACTAACGAACGTTTGTACAAATGTATGTTAGATCAGATTCGAATATGAACCAACTCATAACTTGGGTAACATCATTAAAAGTATCTTATCAAGAAATATATAGTACATTCCCTTCCACCATTTCCAACATTTCAATGAAACATAACGCATGGCTACGTTTCGCCAACAACATCTCCCTCGATATTTTCAATTGAGGACACGCGATGAAAGATAATTTTTCCGCAAAATTATTGAAACGGAATCTCAAATTCAATTCGTAAAATTCTAAAAATTCATTGAGATCATGTCATGAAACACTATTTCTTCATGTGTCATGGGATATCATGTATTTACCTGCTTCACTGAAAAAAATTTTCGGTTGTCACAATGAAAAATTTACTACACTGAAAGAAAAAATTTCCAGGAACAATAGAATTTTTAGTTGAATAGTCGCCATAAAATACCTCATTGATTTGAATGAGCTCTCATTGACTCGATTAAATATTTATTCAATCAAACAAATATTTGATATGCTATAAAATATTCCAATGGAAACAGTTATTTCATTCAGTCAATGAAAGGTTATTCAAATCAATTGGGTATTTTATGGCGATTATTCAACTAAATATTTTATTGTTCCCGGAAATTTTTTCTTGCAGTGTAAATTTTTCACCGAAATACGATATCAAATAAATTTTTTTAGTCGTGGTAACCAAAAATATATGTTTATACAGACTTTGAAAAATGATAGAGCAAACTAAATTTTCCACTGTATCCGTATAGTTGCTAAAACTATACAAATTCAATCAATCCTTCGAATTTTTAGTCACAAAACTTGATTTTTTGGATTCATCATGATTAATTCTTACTTTGACTGAAAAAAATACTTGTCGATTTTCTATTTTCCTATTTGTGACTGTCAAAAAAACTTTCTCCCTCTTCGAGAAATCCTCTGTGACTTACCAACCCCAGTCTCTTTATACGTCGTGGAAATTATTTCAATAACCACATGTTGTGAACTAGTGATGAATGTTTTTGAACATTAAAATAACGTCATAGCAACGGTTTAAAAATCGTTTAAGGTGGTACCAGGGATCCTTGAAGATGCCACCAGACCCATTGGTTAAAAAAGGACGCAACCAAAACTATTCTGACAAATCACTCGAAAACAAAGGAATGAAATCGAAATATCGCTCTGTACAGACCTCTTTCAATCAATAAAGGTGGTCTGTACACTGAAAAAAAAATGTATTCCAGTCAAATAAATATTTATTTGTCCTGTACCAAAGAAATATTTATTAGAATTAACAAAATATTCTTCGAAACCAAAATAATTTATTTAAATTAAATAGATGGTTTTAATCGTTTATTTGATTCCAATCAATTATTTTGGTCCCAAAGAATATTTTGTTAATTCTAATCAATATTTCTTTGGTACGGGACAAATAAATATTTATTTGACAGGAATACATTTTTTTTTCAGTGTACAGCCTGAGCGGTATTTTCCTTATATTGCTTTATTTTCTGATAATTTGGCTCGGGTTGCATCATCAGGGGCCCCTGATATCCCCTTAAAAGACTTCAAATAATGCCGTGTCCTAATGAGGGTTTCAAAACGTGAATCAAACCCAAGAAATTATTATGAAAATTTTCCGTAATTATCGAAAAAAATAGTATTTCTAAACATGAGAGGATTTGGAGAAGGAGCCACACACTATTCACTATCTTGCTCCTCGTTTGAATTTGTAACCACTATTATTTGGTTTCGTTCGACATTTTCAGCAAAACATCTTAAATTGAAGTCCAAACCCAGACAGCACAACGTGCCACTGGACCGTTTATGGAAGGTTTATAGAACGTAGGAGAGGTTTTCTGAACGTTCAGAAAACGTCCCAGAGACACATTGTGCTGTTAGGGAACGCGAGGTTTTATAAACAGATTCTAAATGCGTGATACAAATCCGTTCAAAACACGTTATTTTAGGGTCATGACAGTTGTTCGAAAACACTTTGAGCGAAAAGAAAGATCGAAAGATCAGTTTGTCGAAAAAACAATTGGTTGAAACGAAAATACTTTTAATAAAAAAAATAATCTGTTACAAACAAAGCTCATACACGACCCCCATTACAATACAAGAGCATTCGCAACAGCCTTCAAGTTCTAAAATTTGTTCTCATACATCGGATCATTAAAATTAGCCTATCTACCATGCTACATAACTTTTGGACAGCAGCGAATTGTTTTTTCTCCGACGCAATAGTAATTATTCGTTAGTGGCAATTAGTGCTTGAGGTACGCTTCATTTTGTAAGATGCTGAAAATGAACTTTTCGATTTCCATAATGTCTGCATTTGTTGAGCAAAGAATTTTTATTAAATTTTGTTTGCAAAGTGAATTTTCTGCTGCTGATTCGTTGAGGATGGCGCAGAAAGCCTTTGGTGATGAAGCTTTGTCGAAAAAAAATGTTCACAAGTTGTTTAAAGAGTTCCAAGAAGGTCGAAAACGTGTCGAAAACGAGAAGCGTACCGGTCGACCATCAACTTCAACTGACCAAATTCACGTCCAAAACATCAAAGATTTGGTGCTTGTAAACACTGTAAAAAGAAAGTCTTACATTCAGCTCATTTCATGGCTGAATCTATGATGCAAACAAATCGAGCCGAAAAAACAATCGCCGACACAATGGAAAAAGCATTGTCTGAAATTAAGATGCACCAGATTAAGACTTTCCTTTTACAGTGAATCGTCGATGAACAATGAGAGATCTTGTTAGTGATGTTGGCATTTCAAAAGGATCAGTCAATACCATTCTGAAGGATGTTTTGGGTCTCAGACGCGTCAGATCTCGGTTGGTACCGAAAACACTGAACTCCCTGGAAAAACATCGTCAGGTTGAAGTGTGTAAAACAATGCTTTCTGACTATCAGGACCAGATGAAATGCATTATTGCATTATTGGGAGATGAGACGTGGATTCATGCTTACGACCCGGAAAGAACCGATCAATCGAGTGAAAGGTTATCGCGTTAAAGGTGAGGCAAAACCAAAAAAAAACGCGCCAAAGTCGCTCAAAAATCAAGGTTATGTTGACTGTTTTCTTCGATTATCGTAGTGTTGTGCATTTTGAATTCCTTTCACCGGATCAGACTGTCAACAAAGAATATTATTTGAGCGTTATGCGTCGTTTACGTGAAGCTATTCGCCTAAAGAGACCGGAATTGTGGCGAGACAACTCTTGGTTTTTGCACCACGACAATGCACCGGCTCACCCTGCATTGATTCTTCGTGACTATTTCACGAAAAACTCGACCCATATCGTTCCACAACCACCGTATTCACCTTATTTGGCACCGTGCGACTTCTGGCTATTCAACAAACTCAAAAGACCACTCCGAGGTCACCGTTTTGAATCGATAGAGGACATCCAAGCCGAATCGAAGAGAGACGTGAAGGCCATCCCGGAAACCAACTTGAACAACTTTTTCGAAGATTGGAAAATGCGTTGGCATAAGTGCATTGTATCCAGGGGGATTACTTCGAAGGTGACTAACTTGATTTGGGAGAATAAATAAAGGTTTTTGAAAATAAATGCTATGTCACCTTATTTTGTGGACACAGTAGTACTTATCAAATTTCAACCAAAAATCAAAGTTACGAAATCAACGACTAACGTCCGTTTGACAGTGTAACGTTTTTTCCACGTTGAAATGATATGCACGGAAAACAAGAAAATAGCTGTGGCAGCTACCCACTTTTTTAGCATCCTTTTTTATCGTTATAGCTACAATAATCGCAATTTTACCTATTTTTTAGCTACTGTAGTAGGAAATCGTAGCTACAACTGCACGGATTTTGTGGTTGATATTTGGATAGCCAAATAATTGAGCTGTTAAATCCTCGCCGCGGCAGCTAAATTTCTTGCTGCTACCGCTAAGTGAGTAGCCGTGACAGCTAAAAAATAACTCCCGTAGCTAGTTTTTAGCTATCCAAATGATAGCTAATCATTTTCTTCCGTGTGCGTGTGTTTATCGGGATGGTTCAAATGTTGAATACCCGGTCAAATCCAAGTAAGCCTATTGAGTATTCAACCCGGATTCCAAGTATTTGAGGATATGTTTGTGAATTTATTCAAATCTGCAATATCTATCTCTCCTCATACATTGATATATATGATGCTTTATCAATTGTAATAACAAAAATTTTCACAGTATTTATTTTCATTATTTCAACCTCGAACTTGAATTTAATTTCGAGAATCAGTAGTTCAACGTCAGACACGCCAAAAAAATCAACATGTGAGGGTTCATTAAACATGTGAATGCGCTATTTTCGCCAGATATAATGCCATTCTATTAAAAGACTTGTAATTCAGTCTGCCTTGTAACAAAATTAGCGTGAACTTGACCCTGCGTGGTGCCATATGTTTCCCAATACGATGTTTTGAATCGCGTCGATAAACGATCCGTGTCTTTTGATTATCGTTTGTCAAAGAAACAAACTGTCAATACAACCTGCACATTTGTGACATTTTTGCTACCAACAGTCCTATCTATCGGAGTCAAGTATCCTTGAAACACGAATTATAACAATCGATATTTGAAGACTGACGATATGCACACTCATTTAATTGTCCTATAAATTCATGGCGGTATCTACCGACTGTTTCTAGTTAGTTTTTTCTCTATATTGTCGGATACGATAATGGACGCAACACGACTTTGTTTTCAAATAGTTTGTCTGTCATTGATTAACCGTTTCTACTGAACGACAGGCAACGTCAATGAAAACAAAAAGAAATATGAAGCAAATAATACGAAAGGGAATTTCGTCGCAAAAAGATTTTTCATAAAATCAGTTCAAAAGTGAAATATTATATTTTTTTATTGTCTTTCTTATAAATTGAAAAAAATCAAGATCCACTATTATTTTGATCGAATGTGAGACCATTGTGAATCAGATAAGGATAGTGTTATGAATATTTATTCACCTTATTAGTGCAATGAGTAAAATTGAAAAGACTAAAATCGTTTTCATAAAAACATAAGATTGTTTATCCCTTTCTATTTCAAGTTACTTCCATCCTATCGTTATCTTTACGTTCTATTCTAAAACAATCGTTCGAAGAATCGTATTTGATTTAAGTAAATGTTTATATTTCGATTTCTTGAACCGATTGATTCGTAGAAATACATTCTTTTCGATGTTATCGATCTGGAACAAGAGATTTGTAACTTGAAATCGTGGTAAAAAGGAGTATTTTATACCCAGTCGAGGAATCTTGAATTCATGATATTTTTGAGTTTAATCTTAGGCTGGGTTATTTTATCGTTACATGTTTGAACCACGACACGTAATCATGTCTGTGATTACAGATCTCTTTTAGCACACGATATCTGAAGTGCAAGAAACATTTGGGTAATGTTATTGTTTACCCTTGTAGAATCTGGATTTCTGTTTTTTCGTTCGAACGAAAGCAAACCTCGGACGAATGTTTTCAAGATTCTACGTTGAACTTCCATTTTGATAGTTGGATTCAACGGGCTTTCTCTGTGTTAACGACGGAATTGTGGGAAATCGATATTAAGCGTCGCTTTCAATGGTAAAAAAATTCTCAGGTGCGATGGGATTGATGTATCTTTGAAAAAGAGGTCACGGTATATTTTATAATATGATGGGAAAACAATACCTTCCCGGCACTGGTTTTTTCTCCGCATGAAGAAACAAAAGAATGAATTTATCGTTAATCATTTTCATTCGAGGAATGATTTATCGAATGATATCGTAAAAACAATTAAATATTTTCCAAGTCGGTCAGGGAATGAATTCACGTGCGAGTTTATTGGATTCATTATAACGTATACTTTGGATGAATTGGGAAGAGATCGAATATCTAATCATAATTACATTATTTGTTACGTTTTAATATACAGTACTTTGACGTGCGTTAAACGATTGTTTAACGCAGTAATATTTTAATTTTATTAAGTTCCTTTAGTTAATGCTATATGTCTCCTAATATCCCCTTAAAACATTAAGCACAAGAATATCAAACGCAAATCATAGCTTTCGAATTGGAAATGAATTTCCCTCATACAATATGAGATAAATATTATTTTTCATATTTATGAAAAATTTATTTCCGTGACAAGAAATTTCCGTACAGGGTATTTTCTAAAAAATTTCTCACACTATTCCGTAAGTAGGTATTCAAAAGATAATCAACTCCAAGTTGAAATAATATTTGTTTTCATTTTCATGTGAACATTAAATCGATATGAATCAGTGGAAAAATCCACAATTCCAATTCTTCCAACGACTCATATGACTTGGAAAAAACAACATACCCATCATTTGGAAGGACATCCGTCTTTTCTGTACGTTATTTAAACACTCAAACAAGGATGCAATTCACATACCTGTTTAAACCCACGATACATCACGCGAATTTCTTGACGAGAGAACTTCGTTTGCCTAAGCAGTTCCTCGAGAGCTACTGGCCTAGTAGTATGTTGTCTTGCCCTCGAACTTTCGAAATCGAGAAGCGCATCTTCCGGTTCCGGTGAATCCGGTGGTGTCGCCATGACCTGTGATCTTCCTCCCTCTACGTTATTTTTCTTTTAAAGATCTATCTTCTGTTCTTCCTCTACCTTCTCCTCTCTATTTTTTCTCTCAATCACTGTGTCACACCAACGTCGAGAAGTAAACCACTTTCTTTCCCGTCATTTTCATTTCGTTGTGCTTTTTTTCCTTTTATCGATCCGATTTAACTGTGTTTTCTGCCTCCGTTTTATTCCACAGAGACGTCAGCGGCTGTAAACAACAAATGCAAAAATATCCATTGTTAGTTCAGAATAACTGCTCACTTATTGTTTTTTCCTTATTCAAATCATTTAAGTTCTCGAGCATTCGTCAAAACCATTTCACGATATAAGTACAGATAATTGATTTTTTATAACGTCGAATCCTTTTAATACATACTATATGCTTCAACGTGAACGGATCAACTACGGATAATCATCGTATACATATTGATATATATTTTGTGTAAGTAACGGATAATCCTCTATGTTGAGCATTTTTACAGAAAGAAGATAAATTTGAATTTTATTGTTCTTTTGTCGATGAGAAATATCATCAATTTTGGAGAACCAGAGAAATAATTGACACTGACTTATTCAGCACTCTCTAAATCTGAATCAGTGAAAAACCACTGATTCACAGTGAAATTTCACTGATTCCATCAGTCCTAAGGCGTCCACTGAGAATCAGTTAAAAATCACTGATTCAATCAGTGCAAACCACTGGTTCAATCAGTGAAACCAGTGACCTGATCAAATGGTAAAAAAACTTATCTCTTCTGGGACCTGAACCCAGACCCACAGCGTCACAGTCGCTCACCATAACCGCTCAGCTACCGAATCCCACTTGGATAAGGTAGAATTATAGATGTACTTGAAGAAGGTCAGATCTTTGAAATACTTATATCTCAAAAACGGTTGCTTATGTGGACGAATAGCTTGAAGGTTTTCAGTTTGTTAAAACCATGCGGATCTGTATTGTTTATAATTATTCCAAACACCTTGTACAAGCGACTACTTGCATATTATTTCTCTTGTATGAATGTTGGCATTATAATCTGAAAATGTATTTTTTCGATTATATTTTTTCAGAGTATATATAACGTAATAATGTAATCCTTAATTAAAATGTACACATTTCAAAAAATTTTATTCACATACCACAAAGTTTCATTTTATTTTTCGAATATGCTTTGGAAGAAACTGCAATTCATCTGCTTACTGATCAATCAGTGAAATGACATCTCACTGATTATGTCAGTAGTTATTTTACTGATTCTCAGTGCTTTTCACTATCAAACCAGTGAAATATACTAAAATCTCAGTGGTTACAAAAATCACTGATTCAAACAGTGGTTTTTTCACTGATTCAGATTTAGAGAGCACCAGTACTACATTAGTGAATTCACCAGCTGTCTTTAAAGATACTCATAGCTTCGGTAACCTGATTTAACGTTCCGTAATATTTCCATTTCTGATGATTCATCGCATTACCAGAATGCTTCGAAATAGAATTTTTCGTTGAATTCCTAAATAAAATCACCAATTTCTCAATGTTTTATAAAATATACAATATTGAAAAATCGTTTCTAAGAATGTCCAACATATTCCAGAATAGATTTTGAAGGAAAATTAAGAAGTTATTATGAACTTTGATACATTTCCTATCAAGTCTATCAAAACAATAAGTGTATTAACATGATTAATGAAATCTAATCTAGGGTTAGCACGTGGACTAGGAAACAACCTTCGCTGAAAACAGTGACACTGCTATTGTTCTATAACCGCACCGTTGTTTTCCATCAGCAATCGATCACCGCATATTTGTTTATCTTCCAGGATCGGCTGAAGTGCGTGGTCACAGTTTTATCGCAAACGAGAACAAAAACCTTGGTTAAGAAAAATCGAGCTAATCTTGTGCACATGACATTTTATTCTTGTCAATCGGTGATTTAATCTTGAATTTCTTATAGCTGGTGACTGAATACCATAACTGGCCCAAATAAGAATATAGCATGTGATGGTACCTAGCGGTGAGTTCACTAACGGTGACTCATTATTTCCCTGGTTCAAAAAACCATTGATTCTCGCCAAATCTCATTGAATCTTGCACAATGTTCCGACCAAATCCAATTCAAGCTTTTGTCAATGAGATTTAATCAGATGAATGGATTTTTTCAATGTGATTCTGATTGGATCTTGTAAAATGTTCTGACCAGATCCCATTAAATTTCATGTCATTAGATTCTATGGATTTTTTTGACCAGGGTTTCGAAAGGGACCATATTCGACTAAGAAGAATAAACTAAAAATCTTCCAATTATTCCGATTTGAATCTCAAAATCTATTTTCTTCTATCTGGGTGTAGTAGATCTCCCCAAAAATAATAAGTCCACGGTAAAAAGTGAAACTCACTCCCATCCTGTTAATCGGCTGATTTTAAGATGCAACCAAAACTAGCCCTGTTTCAATGGAAGTCTTTGACTGAAACACAATGGAAAAGCCTGAATGTCAGTCACGTTTTCAAGTAAGATACAACCACATTCAATCGAACTTTTTACCGTGTCATCGCTAAATACCATCACATCAATTTAGCTTAGCCCAATGATTATATTGTACAGTAAAATGTGATAATAAATAGAGATAAACATGAACCTGGAACTAGCAGCCAGGTCATGTCCAGAATATTTCATTGAGCATTGAAGCAATCGGAACGCTTAGTTGAAAGTTGCTGAATCGATTCCAGCCTATGAAACAGTCGGGTAAAAAAACTCAGTAATTGGATGGCTGGGTTTCAGCCCCTAGCATCAGCTTCATCGAACTCGATCGTAAATTTTTGCCTAACCACACAGCAAAAGATTTAGTGTATTTTTAACACACCTGCATGCCCCACACGATCCATTCAAAGTTTGCGGTAACCACCACAGTGGAATTTTAAGAAGATGAAAAAATTTGTTTTTGGCTTAAAGTACTCTTTGAGGACCCGAAAATGATATACCGTAAACTACAAACATAGGTCCGATTAAACACGCACGACTCAACTGTTACAAAAACTTTAAACGCGTTTATTTCAAAACAGGATGTCGAAAGTCGGTGAGAGCTCTAGCTCCGCCAATTTTCAATCAATCACCTCAGGGTTTTTTTATTGTATTCGTGATATGATCATCTAGTGAAATACGTACGGGTTTTTCGAAATATTGATATTTGCGTTCTTTATTCAACATTAAGTAACGAAATTTAGGGTGAAAATTCTACTTTCTTCTTCAAACCGATGCCATTTCGTAGAAAATGCACATTTTTCAAAACGGATACGTATTTCACTAGCTTTTGGATTACAGAGAATAATTATTTTTGGTTCTGTGTTCTACGTCAATTCTGGACTGGTCCCACCGCACGACTATGAATTTTCACAGTGCTCCAGTAATTCACCTGTCAAGCCGCCATTTTTCACAATCAAATTCCACAAAAAAATTATTTTGTACTTTAATAGTAGCGGAACACCTTCATGTAGTTCAATTTGAATAGGAACTTTCTAATTCTCGAAAACAAAATCTGAAAAAGCGTTATTTTTGGAGAGTTCACCGTGGTGTTACCCCTTAAATATTGACAGAAAGAATATATGGAATTAACACAAAAGTTTTAAGTTTACACTGAAAATCCAGCAATTTCATAATTTTTTGTATGGATTTTCAACACGAACTTTGAGTGGACCGTTTCTAACACGAAATTTTTTACTGTGTAGCTTCATATATAGATGACAAATGAATTATATTGATTATATGATTTCACGCGTTTTCTGCATAAATTTATCCATAAATTTCAATGTTTTTGCTGGAAGTTGTTCTGAAGTACGTGTATGAATTCACTTTCATACGCATTTTACATTGAATTTAATGTGAACTATAGAGATGAACGATAAGTATCGATATCGCTACGTTTGTATAAAATACGTATCAAGTTATTATCAAAATTTTATTGAAATATATAAAAACTATGTATAAATTTTATAGAAACTCACCAATATTGATACATAACATCCAACTCTAGTGAACTATAGCATAGATGTTCAATATTTTTGTACATTAAATGTAATGTAGAATGAACCTGAATTCATGTACATGATTGAAAAAAAAACTTCCAGATATTGACAAAAAAGATAGTGGACTCAAACTATCAACTACGCACGACAGTTGGATGCGTTCAACCACAATCCTTCATCAACTCGAATTAAATACAAGTTTCGTTCAATTATGCGTAGGTGAGTCAACTACGAATCTAGTTGAATCAAGCAATTATTACAATTGAACGTATCCAACTGTCTTGCGTAATTGGGTCGACTGTTCCTTTGTCTCAGTGTAGGGTAGTGATACCGATTCTAAAAAAATCGATTCTTTTTCATACAGAATATATCAATATTTTATACAAATCAGTGAAAACCAAGTACTTCTTCTATCAAAAAGAATCGATTCTGTTCAAAAATGGGCATCACTACCGTAGCGAAAATGAACTGCCCCAAAAGTCACGGAGTGTTGTAAAAATGGTGGAGGATTGTACACTGAAAGTGATTTCGCACTTCTTGAGTGTTAGAATGCCACTTCTTTGCGCGAATTGACTGTATATTTCTACCAGGAATATATTTAACGTAGGGTTGCCATCTGAGGTGTCTCATCTGTTTTCTCATTGGTCCTCTTCATCAATGAGTGTACGTAATTGATCAAATCTAATCAATCTATGGGTTTTTTGGCAACTGTGATTCACTAATGTCATCACAGTGTTCATGTATTAATCTGCAATAGTCAACTTTTCACTACGATCGATGAGATTTTACTGTTTCACATTCTTTTTATTTTTGCTATGATTGAATTCTTGAAAAAATCTTTTGATTTTCTGTTGGAAGGAACCTTTGATGTATCATTTTACATCAAGAAAATTTGTACCACATTGCCATGTACAAATCATTGATGGAGCGTATAATGTACATATTTCTCATTCAAGTCAGGAGAAAGAAGGAAATGGTACCAAGTTCTGACAGACTCCGACTATTTCCTAGGCGCCACAGAAATCATATAAAGTGAGGAATGATAAATTATGGGTGAAAACCGAAGGTACATAAAAAGATACTGTTTAATCTTGAATTGAAACGCCAGCACAAGGATTGTAACCATTCCCTATTCAGCGGTTCCCAAAAAAAGATCATCAGGTCTAAACAAATTTGAGTAGTACCGATTTTTGACTCACTAAATTTCTCAAATCTGTGTAGATCTCCTTGGATCTGGATTGAATACTACATTTGATCTTGAAGGAATACCATACTGAGAGAAATTTTCATTGCATATATGATACAAATAGTGTTCAATAATTCCAATATATCAATAAAATTCATTATATTATATACATTGAGAGAAAAAATTTCCGGGAAGAATACGAGGTGTGTTCAAAAAGTAAGGTGACTTTTCAAATTTCGCGGGCAACGTACTTTCGATTATCGATTTTTTTGTTTTGTTATGTTGGCACACTCTTCCCGAACATCTGTACCAAGTTTCAAGTGTATAGCATTTTTTGTTTGGTTGTGAGAGGCGTAAAGGTTATAAGTGTTTTGCGTGCTCGGCGATTTCTGGCTATCGAAAAATATGGATCAAAGGATTTGCATCAAATTTTGTGTAAAAAATAAAATAAAGTGCTCCGAAACACTTAAGATGTTGACAGTCGCATACGGTGAAACTGTTCTGAGTAAAAAAAATGTTTACAAGTGGTACAAACTCTTCCAAGATGGCCGGGAAGATGCCAATGACGAGCCTCGCTCTGGACGCCCAAGCACGTCAACAACTGATGAAAACGTTCAAGCAGTGAAGAAAATTGTTTTGGAAAATCGTCGAATCACTATCAGAGAAGTTGCTGAGGATGTTGGTTTATCGCTTGGCTCGTGCCATGAAATTTTTTCTAACGTTTTGGGCATGAGACGTGTGTCAGCGAAGTTTGTTCCGAAATTGCTAAATTTTGACCAAAAGAACCGTCGCATGAGCATCGCTCAAGAACTGTTGAATGACGTCAACGACGACCCAGATTTACTCAAAAGGGTCATAACTGGTGACGAATCATGGGTATATGGGTTATGATGTCGAAACCAAAGTCCAATCGTCTTCATGGAAGACCCCAGATGAGCCAAGACCGAAAAAAGCACGCCAAGTTCGATCAAATGTCAAAGTTTTGCTCACTGTTTTCTTCGATTACCATGGCGTGGTGCATCAGGAGTTCTTACCATATGGTCGTACGGTCAATAAACAGTATTATCTTGAAGTTATGCGCCGTTTGCGAGAAGCAATACGAAGAAAACGTCCAGAATTGTGGAAAAATAATTCATGGCTTTTGCATCACGATAATGCCCCTGCTCACTCATCTTTGCTTGTGAGAGATTTTTTGGCCAAAAACAACACCACAATCATGCCTCAGCCACCATATTCACCGGATTTGGCCCCATGTGACTTTTTCTTGTTCCCAAAACTGAAGAGACCTATGAAAAGACGGAGATTTGCAACGATTGAAGAGATAAAGACTGCATCGCTGGAAGAGCTCAAGGGTATACCGAAAAGTGCTTATGAGAAGTGCTTTGAGGATTGGAAAAACCGTTGGCATAAGTGTATTGTATCTGAGGGGGATTACTTTGAAGGGGACAACATAAATATTGATAAATAAATAAATATTTTTTCTTAAAAATACAAAGTCACCTTACTTTTTGAACACACCTCGTATAATATTTAGTTGAATAGTCGCCATAAAATACTTGATTGATTTGGATAAACTTTCATTGACTTCAGTAAATAACTGTTTCCATTGATGAAATATTTCATAGCATGTTGAATATTTGTTTGATTGAATGAATATTTAATCGAGTCAATGAAAGTTTATTCAAATCAATCAAGTATTTTATTGCAACTATCCAACTGAATATTTTATTATTCCCGGAAATTTTTTCTCACAATGTAGTAAGGGCACGATCTATATAATAATGTTTATTATATATCTCATGGATTTCATTATATAATTATATAAAAACAGTATAACTACAGTTATTGCTGTCCCTATTTTCATTGTACATTTCTCTTTGTACACCAGAGGTGCACGATATTTTACGATATCGATATTTTATATACAATTTTCATCAAGCTTTCATCGATATTTTATAAAATTCAATATAAACTTGACAGACATTCTGTCAAGCATATCGATACCGATTGGTATATGCCCATTCAAAATTTTTCGTTGGCCTAACTCAAAATTCAGTGCACGGAACAAATAAGTAGTCCAAATTTTCGTTGACGAGTATGCCAATTTCGGACGGAGCACAAGTTTGAAAAGAATTCGTATACTGGATTTTAATAATTCGTTAACTGTGTTCATCATTCGAACAATGGACTCCACTTTTTATTTTCATCATCGAAATAATGGAAAGAGTCAACGAATTATTAAAATCCAGTGTACGAATTCTTCTCCAAATTGTGCTCCGTCCAAAAGTGACATACTAATCAACGAAAATTTGGATCACTGATTTTTTCCGTGTGGGTTCAATCAAAATTTCGCTATGCCAACCAAAAAGATCCTACCAAATCACTTTTAGTTCAGGGAAGCAAACATAATTGGGTAAGATGATTCGTTTAGCACAGCCAAATTTTGGTGACACCCACCAAATTTTCACTTATGCGAACAAAAAGTTTTGGTTGGGCATATAATAACAAAATGTTTTGCTGCAGTAAGCAGGTCATGGTTGTTCCAACAAAACTTTTTTGTTGGTATGTGAACAACCGAACGTTTCGTTGCGCACACTCAAATTCTTTTTTCAAATACATTGTGTGCGTGACACATAGAAGCTTTGTTGTAGCAACAATAACGTTCGATTAATAATATTCAAGTATTTTGCTCTGCACAGGAGAAAAATTTCTCGATCCAAAGCAGTTGGCGTCAAATGGAAACAATGCGTTTTTCATGTATACATGGACTAGGAAATGTTCAGAATAACAGTCCATCCAAAAAGTCCATAGGATAACACATAGATGACGTTACTAGAATTTTTTTCATATGATTTTTATTTAGTACTAACCTTCAAACGATACGTGTGTAACTTTGATAGCAATCTAACTATTGATTTGTAAGTTATAGCATTTTGTGTGAAGCAACTTATGTTATTGAAAAAAAATGGAAAAACATGAATTTCGAGTTTTGATAAAGCATTGCTTGTTAATGAAGAAAATACAGTGGAAACCAAACAATGGATTGATAAACATCATATGGGCTCTGCTCTATCGAGACAAATGGTAGAAAAGTGGATTGCTGAATTGAAACGTGGTCGTACCAGCACAAATGACGCAGAGCGCAGTGGACGCCCAAATGAGGCTGTTATTTCAGAAAACATTAAAAAATCCACAAATTGGTCATGAACGATCGCAAATTGAAGTTGCACGAGCTAGCTAACATTGTAAAGATATCAGATGGTAGTGTTTTTACCATTTTACACGAACATTTGGGTATGCGAAAGCTCTGTGCAAAGTGGGTGCCGCGTGAGCTCACAGTCGACCAAAAACAATAACGAATTGATGCTTCAGAGGAGCGTTTGGCGCTGTTCAACCGCAATAAAATCGAATTCTATCATCGATATGTGGCAATGGATGAAACATGGGTTCCCCATTACACAGCAGAACCTAAAAGACAGTCAGCTGAGTGGACAGCTGTCGACGAATCGAATCCGAAACGAGCAAAGACGCAACAGTCGAACGGTAAAGTGATGGCGTCTGTATTTTGGGATACGAAGGGAATAATATTCATCGACTATCTCCAAAAAGGAACCACCATCAACAGCGACTATTACTGTGCACTTTTGGATCGATTGGAGGCTGAAATCGCAAAAAAACAGCCGTATTTGCGAAAGAAAAAAGTGTTGTTTCACCCAGACAATACACAGTGTCACAAATCGATGAAAACTATGGCAAAATTGGATCAATTGGGCTTCGAATTGAGCGCCCGGATCTAACAACCAGCTGAGCGCTCGAACAACATCTCAGAACCTGATCCAGTCGACCATCAGAACGAGAAAGAAGAGTCGTCAAAATGGAAAATAAAAAATATACCCTATTAGAACTCATCCAAACACATTTTTCATACAAAAAATTTTCCTCAACCATCAATAGTTTGTAAGATGAAAATTAAAAAGTAAAAATTTTTTGTCCTCAAAATCAATTTCAATTCAAAGTATATTTCACGATTACTCAGCAAGAAGTCATCGGAATGACTTGAAATTTGGTGTACGGCTTCATCATTGACCCCCGAAGACGACCAGTGAATTGGATTTGTTAAAATATTTCATTATCCCATGAATATTTTAATAATAAACAAATGCTGTTGAAAATGAGCGCTTGCGAGTTTCCATGGGAATTTTTGATAAACTCAAAGCGACAAAGTTGTTCGTCAACGTTCCAAGAAGTTTTCCTGAAATTTTCAGATCAATCGAGTAAAAAGTATGGGAGATATTGAACAATGTTTATATATTCATTGGATAATGAAATATTTCAACAAATTGAATTCACCAGTTGTCTTCGGGGGTCAATGATGAAGCCGTATACCAAATTTCAAGTCATTTCGACGACTTCTCGCTGAGTAATCATAAAATATACTTTGAACTGAAATTGATTTTGAAGAAAAAAAAATTTTTACTTTTTAATTTTTATCTTACAAACTATTGATGGTAGAAGAAAATTTTTTCGATGAAAAATATGTATTTGGATAAGTTCTAACAGGTTATATTTTTTATTTTCCATTTTAATGACTTGGTTTTTTCGTTCTAGTGATAGACCGGATCAGGTTCCGAGACGTTGTTCGAGCGCTCAGCTGGTTGTTAGATCCGGGCGCTTAATTCCTCACCCACCCACCGTATTCTCCAGATTTAGCCTCCAGCGACTTTTTCCTGTTTCCAGGTCTCAAGAGAATGCTCGTTGGCAAAAAATTGAGGTCCAATGATGAAATAATCGCTCAAACTGAGGCCTATTTTCAAGAGAAAGAGAAATCTTACTATAAAGGTGGTATCGAAAAGTTGGAAAATCGCTACACTCGTTGTATCGCCCTCGAAGGCAACTATGTTGAATAATAAAATCGAGTTTTGTCAAACTTTTGTTTTTTTCTTACTTATCCTACGGACATATTGAATGACCTGGTATAAAAAAAATGACCTCTTTTTGCGCTTGGATTTCCATTTGATTGATTTTATGTGTTATGTTGGACTCTCTCAATGAATATTTTCACTTATGAAATTTTTGCGATGTTTTGAAGATTTGGAACCGTAACATACCTCTACTTATCTGGTTTACCGAACTACTGACAAGGAAACCTCACTGTAGGTCACAGTCATCGAGCATTCTGGTGTACACCATTTTTTAGTCCTTTCAAAGACGAACAAAACTGCTATCTCAGTTTTTCTTCATGCTATACCAAATTTTGAATAATTTTGAGTTAAAGTTCAGATCGAATGGTGAATTGGGTATCTTTTGGTAAGATGGTGGTTTTGAATTGAAAGTGAGGAATTGGGGTTTTTTGACATGAAGAAACTGAATTTGAAGTTTATTCCCCAAGGAATTTGAGTTCTGATGTCCTTCTGATTATATCGGATTTCCTCACTGTTTGTAATCAGAAGGGCATCAGAACTCAATTTTCTTGGGGGATCAACTTCAGATCATTTACGAAGGAAGCATAAATCGAGGAATTTTGTTATTCATGTTTCATATGTTCTAATGATAGACTCGTTAGAGGGTTTGTTGTAGGTTTGGGATAGATAAAACTGATTATTAGGAGACCGAATAATATACGTATGTTAATCGCCCATCACCAAAAAATAACAAAATGAAAAATAAAAATTCCTTTTTTGCCGATTTCTCATTGAAACTTATCTGAAATTGTTACATATTATTATTTATTCGTGAATAAAGTAATGGGGAATTTGTATTCCTCCATTATTCATTACACAGGGCAACAAAATTTGGCAAGTTTTAGTAACAGAAACTAGTACATACTTTTCCGAAGGATTTTGGTGCGCTGAATCCGAATCCGGCTACAGAAATGCTCCATCACGTCAGGTTTCGGAGATATTTCAACTCAAAAGTGTGAAAAAACACCGTTTTTCGGCATATTTGAAGTTACGGTAAGTCAAGAGGTAATTTTTTCCTACAAAACTAGTGAGTGCGTCTGAAAGTATGATTCATTCTCTTCCAAATGCCGTCGAGTTTGCTCGAATACCTTTTTTTTTTCATTGAGATACAACAATTTGAAAATTGTGTTGTACCAGATTCACTGAATACATGAACACAAATTTCAAATTGTCGTATCTCAATGGAAAAGGAAGATATTTCAACAAACTCAACGGCATTGGGAAGAGAATGACTCATTCTTTCAGGTGCATTCACTAGTTTTGTGGAAAAACATCACCTCTTGATGTTATCTCACTTCAAGCATGTCAAAAAACAGTGTTTTTCAAAGTTTTAGGTTGGAATTCAGGTTAAAATATCACAGAAACCTCAGATGTCACAAAATTAGTAGGTGTACCCTAAAGTTCAAGTCATGATCTCCCAACTGCCGTTGAGTTTGTTTGAATATCTTTTTTTTTCATTGAGGTACGATCATTCGAAATTTGTGTGCCCATGTATTCAGTAAGTAGGTGAACACTCAAATTTCAAATTGTTGTATCTCAATGAAAAAAAAGGTATTCGAGCAAACTGGACGGCATTTGGAAGAGAATGAATCATACTTTCAGACGCACTCACTAGTTGTGTAGGAAAAAATTACCTCTTGACTTACCGTAACTCCAAATATGCCGAAAAACGGTATTTTTTCACACTTTTGAGTTGAAATATCTCCGAAACCTGACGTGATGGAGCATTTCTGCAGCCAGATCCGGATCCAGCGCACCAAAATCCTTCGGAAAAGTACGTACTAGTTTCTGTTACTAAAACTTGCCAAATTTTGTTGCCCTGTGTTATTAAAGTAATGGAAAATTCTTATTTCCACATCATTCATTATTAAATTAATGAGAAGTATTCATATTCTACATTGAAATTTTTTTTCTCAATGGAAACTGTAGAAAAGAAAAATTCTCATTCCAAAGATAAGGAGCAATAGATTTCGAAATCTTTCATAGAGAAATAATTGTTGCCGATCTCTGTGAAAACTGAATATAGAATTAATGGGGCCCGGGGTCATACATTATTCGTATGATTTTTTTCTCTTGGATTTCTCTTTTTAACTTTTTTATTATTATTTAAATAATAATTCATTGAACTAACGTTGAGCAGTTATCTTCTTTTGTACTCAACGTCTTCAATCAACGTTCATCAAGATTGTTATTTTCACGCTTCTTTCTCTCTCAGTGTGTTCTACAGCACTTCAAGGGTCATATTTAAGCCTAGGCTGCCATATTATATATCATTTATATACAATGATATTCAATTTCAAGATAACCCATATTGAATTATATATAATTTTGCAAATTTTTCTACTCGGAATGTCACTTCCCCAATTTGATGACTTTCTTTTTAATGTTCGTTTGAAGGGTTAGGGGCGGCACCTCGTGTTCTAGCCTTGGACGGCACCTGGCCTGAATCCGGTACTTCGACATATTGGTTGTGTCGAGTCGAGATTATGCAGAAAATAATTTACGCTGAATAAAACAACCAAACATCTACTGCATATGATCATTTGTCGAATTGTGTCGATTTGCAGTCCTCTCACGCAAAATAAGGAAAAACCCAATGAAATCGAAATGCTTCGGTACGTAAACAGTAAAAATTCATTAGAAACAAAAAATTTCTAGTTTCACGGTACCAGAGAATTCCTTTCTTTTCTCCAACAGTGGAGCTCTAAATGAATTCGATTGAGTTTCAAGCTTTTATTTTCATCATAGAGATTCTTCTAATTCGAAATTTCAAATTTCAATGACAGATTCGTAACCAGAGTGTTTCAAAAACGCTCGTACAGCAAATTTCAAGGGGATACAATTGACGTGACAGCAGCCGAATTATTTGTGCCAAACTACGGGCAAATGCTCCAATTTAATCGACATATCGCTCTGTAACAACACTTCCACTCGAACCAGAGAAGCGCTGTACAGATGTATCTGTACCGATATGTTTCTATAGAATTTATATCTAGTTTTGATACCTTTCAATGAAACTTTGGTAAAAACTTGATACGTTTTTTATAGAAATGGATCGATATCGATACGTATCGCCCATCTTTAGCACAAAGCGATATTTTGATTGGATTGAAGCCTCTCCCCGTAGTTTGTCTTGAACGATTTGGCTGCTGCCACGCTGTTAGTATCACTTTAAGGGGATACTAGCGACGATATCGAACCTCTCTTTCTATCGTGTAGGCGGGTCCTTTTCTTACCAACGTGCTCGGATGGTGACACTAGTATCGCCTTAAGGGGATACTAGCGCCGGGACTTTAGCCAAATCTTTCGTGTAAAATTTCTCCAGAATGCTTGAATATTTTCAAAATATCGCTCTCTCGCTAACAGCATTTCTTGAATGTCTATAGAAATGCTGTATAAAGCGATATTTTTGAGATATGAAAGTATTTTGGAGAAATCTTACACGAAAAATTTGGCTAGTATCTCCTTAAGCGAATCATCCAAGCACTCTTTTGCATTCGAAGATCGGTTACAGAGAACAAGCAGCGGATTAATAATCAGACTAATTGCTCCATATTGGAGATTGACCATCTTGACATAACAGATTCTTTTCTATAAAAAATAAAAGTCAAATTCAAAAGTTGTATTGATTTCTATACAGTTTTCATCAAACTTTTATGTGAATTCTATTGAAAAGAATAGATTCTCTCAAAATCATCTTTCACAACTCTATATGAAAGGAGATTTAAAACTTTCCCCGACTTCTCCAGATTTTTCTAGATTTGCAAAAACTTTCTATCGAGTATTTACAGAGTTCCATCGATATTTCATAGGACTTCATTTAAACTATATGCTTTTACTATGAAAATTTATAAATGCTGTTAACAACACGCTCATTAGTGGAACTTTCACCACACAGAGAAAAGTTTATATTAGAGATTACTATATTTTTATGGTACTCGTGGGATATACTTTATTATGAGGCTCAGAACTATATTTATTTCAAATTATAACATATTCATTTTCATCCTCACGAGAGAGTATGGTGAATGCTCGTATACTTGTGGTTCAGAACGACATAATCAAGTATATCCCAAAAGTACAATATAAATATGGTTAATATGTAATATGGAATTTTTACTGTGCAGCATGTATTGAAGAATACTTGAATGATTGTATTTAATCTTTATATAATGCATAGAATATCTTGTTCCATACAAATTTTCGAAGTGATATGCAAATTCACGAATTCAGACGTTCCTTGAATTGTTTCCTTGCGAGGGAAGTTAATGAATTTACTTTCGAATTTCATGAATTCAGTCAAATCGAATCAAAATCTTAAATTTTGTCAATAGAGCTTCGCATAAAGACTCTCATCTGAAATTGAAAAATGATCTATATTTATCGTTCTAAAAATTTAGGACATAAAAATTTTGAACGGAATCAAGCTTTTACCTCAGGTGTAACAAAATCACATGGAATTCCAATTTCGGCGCAGAGGATAACGAAGATATTCTCTCAGTCTCGGAACTAGTGTCGGTATCGGTCTCGTTGCATATTTCGACATATATCTCTGCTAATTTTGTTCGAATCATCAAGGTTCCACCCCATTCCGTTGATTCCATCTGTACTCTCGAATTATCTTGATCATCTTGATATTTCAAGAGATTGGAATAATTATTGGTAACCATTTTATCTCTCTTCGACGCGAGTCTCGTGCAAAGCCCTAGTTCCACCGTACTAAGTATTCAAAAAATGTTCCTAACGGACGTACCGAGTGTTCATAACAATACAGAGGGATTTGATCACAAATGTCATTAAATAAAATTAAAAATGTTAATAAACGCAGTGGACAAAAAACATATAATCCTTAAAGTCCAGTGGAATGAATTCAAATGTATGCCGCGTCTCTGATGCATTTTACTCGTTCGAATAACATGATGAATTAAATAATCGCAAACATGACTTTCTGTTCAAAGCTTTCTTTCGCACAGAATAGAATTTCAGTCACGTTTTAGTACTTGATGTGATTCGGTGAATTTGATTGTATTTAACTGACGGTGGATATGGGGAGTCAGAAAATCATTCCCCCACGTGAAGGTTATATAATTTTTCTGTAGTTGCTTTAAAAAATCTTTCAAATCAAATTCCATGTGGCGAAGGGTAGTAGAACCCATGTAGAAAATTTTTCAAAATAATACATAATTTATATCTAATTTATATGTAAGTTTTACATAATTATGATGTATGAAATATATTTAATTATGAACATTTTCCCACATAGGATACTTTTTTGACTCATAGTACATAAAGTATCGTGTAATCATTCACAAAATACACCATCAGTGTGAAATTCTGCATTTAGTAAATTGCTTATTTCACATTTCCCCATCTTTCGATCAACTTCGAATCAATCACAATAACTTTCAATTAGCGATGGGTGTTTATATAAAATTTCAATAAAGTTTCTATCAAAATTGTATAAAATTCAATATACGCTCAATATAGTTTCTATAAAAAATGTCGATATTTTCATGTATCACCATCACTACTTTCAATTAGATATCCTGGTATTCCTTTCCACGTTGAAAAGTTGATATATTTTCTCAATGAGTCAACAATCAATAATTCAAACAAGAGAAAGTGATCATTACACCTCCAAACCCTCCAATCCAGAAGAAATCATTTTTACAAAAGCGAATAATACACCCTCAATGTAAATACTGATAACCATTGAATGAACCATCTATACTTCCACCTGTCATTTAACAACACGTGTTACTAAAATCGAATCTACAACTCAACCACAACGATGTTCGATTGTTTACGAATGAAAGACGTTCAGTATCCGAATATGAATCATCAGAAATAATAATCGTGTTAATTCCACAAACGAAGAAAAAAAATCAAAACAATCACACTTATCTTGAAATGTAATTGACCGTAAACGGATACCAAACAAAATACAATTCTGTCTTATTCGTATAAGAACAAAAATTCACTTTGATGTGGAATAAATAAGAAATACTGTACCGTAAAAAGAAAAATGTTTTCCTCGAAGGACGTAGCAGTACCGGCACTTTGGACGATAAGATCGAGCCCTTTACGTTCCCAAAGCATGTTCCTCTGTTACTTCTGTTCCGATGTTTCAGCTCCTCCTTATTAAGTTTATCGATCAGAAATGTTATCGAAAAAGAAGAAAAAACATTTTAACGTAAACCACCCAACGATCGTGGGTCCGGGAAAGCATCCGACAACTCTGAGATGTTTGGATGAAAGAGAAAGCATTCGTCTCACGGTATATCATCTATTCCTCATTCTTGTGTCACTCACTCGCGATTTCGTGTATTAAAAAATCAAATAAAATTTGAGATTCAATTTTTGATTTGAAGATCGATTCTCGGAATAATTGAGACCGTATCGGCACTGATTTCTGTTTGTTTATTGAGAGGCACTTGTACCGGAACGCGCGGTAATAAGAAAGAAACGAACACGAGTCGAAACCGATCGAAATCTAATAAACAAAGCAAACCAAATACGTACGCTACCGGCGATAGACTACCATACTCTTTTAACTGGTTGCCCGGGTAGAGCGCATCTCGGTTCTCGGCGCCTTCTGTGGTTCGCCAATCATCTTTCGACCAATCAGCACACGAATTGAGGAGTAGAAAAGCTCTCCTGCAGATGGCAGCAGTTGCAAAGCCACCCTCTCGGAAGGCGCGCAAGTTGTGGAATAGGTGATGCTTTTAAACACGCAAAGCGATTCGCTGAAAACTAACACTGAAAAGTCAATTATTTTACATCCAGTTTATAAAATTCTTCGAGTCGCGATTAGAGGTGCACGATATTTCACGATATCGATATTTTATATACAATTTTCATAGGGTTTTTATCGATGTTTTATAAAATTCAATATAAACTCGATAAAATTTCTATAGAAAATATCAATATCGGGAAATATCGATACCGCAACGCATTAAAGGTTTTTCGATGTAACATATCACAGTGAGCTTTCTTATTCTTCTTATCTTATCCAAAAGAGACCCGAGTGGAAACTTTTTCGGAATTATATATAATGTTTATATAATTCGATATAATTTATATATAATTTGATATAAATGATATATAATTTTGAACATGTTTCCACTCGGAGATGTATAATACATTCATTTGAGAAATTTTCAAGACGAAAGAGTACAATCAAAGAATTCATGAATAATTCATTACGAATTATTTTACAATCGATGTGTTGTATGGAAAACAACTCACGTTGATATCAGAGGTGCAACAACAGGGACTCGAAGGGCGCCAGGGCATCCATTCAATTATAATCAGCACTCCCTCTATTGTGATGTCCGAATGGGAAAATTTTCAAAATCATCTTCAATTTATATACAGTTGTATATAAATCATATTGAGTTATAGTATATGAAAATTATATTGAACTTGAAGAATTTGTCTGCTAAACAGAAAACAAACCTCCAAACAAGCTAAATTATAGCAGCCAAATGCTTTCAAGTTCATTTTCACAAACGTCATATCGAAAGATTCCAATTGAAACTAATTGAAAATTAAGCACTTGTGAAAATCACTGGTTTTAAGGATTTCACAAGTTTTAAGTGGAAACAACCCACACCGCACCACAATCCCAGAAGAGTTCATAAAGAATTCTCATTGAACTGATTGTGTTTTTTATGAATTCTTTAAAAATTCTTCTGGGACTGTGGTGCCGTGAGGGAATCGAATTGATATTTTGTAAAAAACATTGATTTTAAGGACTTCACAAATGTCAATTGAAGGGCTCCAATCGAAATCACCCTGGTGAAAGGCAGACGTGTAAATCTGAGGGAACATGTATTGAACGTGAACTGAAACATTTCAACCGTAGAGTTGTTCCGAATGATGCTTCCTGCACGCTGTCATTTTCGCCAGGGCAGTTAAAACCGAATGTTTGTGAAAAACAGTGGTTTCAAGCATCTCACAAATGTTTAATTGGAAATCTAACATTCCAACTTTTCAAAACGAAAACAACATAGATATGTTCAATCACAATATGACTGATTTAAGACGTTGCTGAAGATTGAATCGTTTATAGAAACGAAACAAAAATTCAAGGTATACTTTTGATTCTTCCAAGTGTGACGTGGTATTTTTGAAATACCTTTGAATTTGGTGATCCAAATATTTCCGTACATGAAAAATTGTTTTTCGGGCTTCCTTTCAGTCTTAGATATGGTCAAGATCTGGGAATTGCTGCCTGGTGAAGGGCTTTAACAGCCCGAGGAGATGGCGGTTGCAGTGGCAAACCCTTCGCCACCTCCGGAAGGAGAGTCGAGCCCGAACTCTCTCGCGGCTCAAAGAGCGCGATGAGCCTGCGACTTCGAGCAGCCATTCCACCTTCCCCCGCATATTCGTGAGATAGACGGGGAGCCAAGAAGAGATGGAGGAGGAGGTGCCCAGCAAGCAGAATTGCGAGCGTTTCAAAGGGTCAGTAATGGCTCTTCAACGGCATTGCAGGACCATCAGTGGCCCATTGCACTGCCAGTAATCATTGTTTGTAGCGTGGTCACGGAGAGGGTCACATCAGAGGCTCCGGAACAGGCTGGCGTTCAGGAGTATCGATCAACCTGTCACCGGTGTGGCCGGCCTGGCAAATGGGCCAATCACCGCTGCCCGACATACATCCCGGGGAGCCCGAGTTTCCGGTGCCTGAAATGCATCTTGAAGCACCGGGAATAGCGTGAAACGTCCCCGGGCGTCCTCCATCATATGTTTTTTTATTTTTTCTTTCTTTGTATTTTGTGAGTAGCACTGGGCTTTGAGGCAATAGATACCGTAGCCCTCTATTCGCTTTCTCTTTCTTTCGCTCTCTCTTCGCTTTCCTGCACTATGGCCAAACCTGCGAATATTTTCTTCAAATATTTTTCTATTGGCTAACCAGTGCGGTAGCCACACTGCTGGGAGTCCAGCCCGCGTCCACGTGAAGTTTTTTTTTTGAATCACGAATGTTAATTTGGGTTCGCCACGACAGGGAGCTCATCCACTCGATGTCGGGTAATCATCGACTAGGATGGGAGGAGTTGTGAAGTGGTATTTTCCAAATAGCCGTTAAGAGAGACTCTTCATTATAAGGAACTATTTCGCATTGTGTAGAATCTCTCAAGTATGATAGAGCTGTGTGATCGCCGACTGATATGAATTTGAATTCGCTTCCTCGCTTGCTTTTTTCTTTTCTTTCTCTAGTTTGCTTGGAATGCTTGCTTGGCGGAGAACAGATACATAGTTAAGGGCATAGGACCACCGTGAGAGGAGAGAAAAGGAAATATTAATCGCCACCGCCGTACGACGAAATATACATGGAACCCGGTCTAATCAATGAAGGGAAATTTCCACGCTGCCGGTACTCTAGCTATCGACGTCCTTGGAGGCACGGAACTTTTGGAAATACGTTTCGAATTTGCGAATAGAGCCACTGGTGCAGTGACCTAATTTTGAATCATGTGATAAAAAGGGGAGGAATTTCGCTCATCAGCTCTCGTTATATTTGTAAGACTATCACTCTCGATCTTGGTGGCTAAGGCTTTGGTGTGTAGAAGTTTGATTGTGCCGTGACGTCATTGTGAAATCCCGAGTCGTTTTCTTTGGATTTTCCGCCTTTATGAAGTTACGTGAACCGATGAGTTCCTCCATTCATAATATTTTATTCTTTCTGAATTCGTCGAGGCAAATTTCTCCTATCTTTGGATAGGAAACTGAATTCATTTGAACAACTCAAATTTTCGGGGATGATTTTTCGAGAATTTATCTACGTCTGTATTGAATAAAAATTTTATTGTCAAAAATTAAAATTCGGATTTCCTACAAACGTAGATAAAGTTTCGAAGAATCATCTCTGGAAATTTCAGATTTTTTTATGAATTCAGTTTCGAGTATTTTGTCAAGTTTATTTGGATATCTCTGTAGTCGATTTGTAAAACTCGAAAATAAAGATGAGCAATTCATTTTATTCGTAGTTTTGATATTTACGAATTTCCTTACAATACACTGAAAGAAATTACAAAGTTGTAACACAACGAATCTTGATGAAAAATGAAAATAATTCATTTTATGTGAAGAAACATTTCATTGTTTTTGATCAAATTTTGATTAGAAAAAAAATACTTGAAATGTGTGACTGTAAATATACATTTAGGTGTTTAGCTGATGAAGGAATGAACGTTTCAGCTGGCTTTATTATAATTTAGTCATGCCAATTGGGTTATTTTATTAATCATATAAAATGAGGTTCAAACATGTTATCCAATGGGAGAAATAATCGCGTAGGTTTCTGTATTCACTCTTAAAACGTTCCGTTTGAATTCCTAAAAAAAGTGAATATAGAAACTTCTCAAAATAAGATCCAAGTTTTTACAGTGTAATACTTCTTTTCTATTATTTCCACGTGAAGAACAATCAACCCTGCACGGAGAAAACTGGTATGGTAAAATATGGACGGACCAAACATCAAGTCACTACAACCAACCGCATCGTTATTCTAACTGAACGCATCGTTGGTTTAACTAAGCGTATCGTAATTTCGATTGAGCCATTTAGTTATTTTGATTGCGCAGTTTGGCCTGTCCATATTTTACTGTTCGCTTAGTGATTATCACTATCCCTTTTTCTCCGTGTATTAACACACAAACAACCTTAAAAATATGTTTTGTATTGAATATTCAAAAAGATTTCATTACAAGAATTCAGAACTATTGACAGAATATAAATTACACACTGTATTAAGGGGATACGAGCGTCGTGGCAGCAGCCAAATCGTTTATGACAAACTATAGGGAGGCGCTTCATTTTGATCAAAATATCGCTCTGTACAGCTTTTCTCTGATTCAAGTAGAAGTGCTGTACAGAGCGATATTTTAAGTAATATGAAGTGTTTGTCCATAGTTTGTTACAAACGATTTGCCACGCCGCACGTATCCCCTTAAGGAGATGTAAATGTAATTCATCAAATCTATCGATACAGGCTCCATCACAGTTCATTGGCATCACTTCCGAATGAAGAATATTAAAAGATTGCTCATTAACAAATTCTCATTTTAAATGTCTCATAAACATTCTATGAAAACCTGAATAAGACTACACTGGACATTCGCACATCCCTGGTGTCTACATGCGATGTTTTCTGAACGTCCCGAAACATTTTTAGAACATTCCAATGTTTTAGAAGACGTTCCAAGGATGTTGATAGTACCTCCCGGTGCTGTATAGGGTGGAACTGACAAGGCGAGGACGCCAGGCTCAATGTATACAAATAAAAACATAACAGTCCATTGGGACAAATTTAAAAAATCGGTATGGAGAACCATATGATACTTCCATGTTCTTGATATATTTATAAGGGATAGATGTAACAGGGTGTGACAAGATGTCAGGGATGAAATTACTGCTGCTCTATATATCGATATTTTCCCAGTGAACAATACGTTATCATCCAGAGCTCTTAAAGACCTCCCAAATATGCGTAAGAGGTCAGATAGACCCTTCAGAAGGTTAACATAAAGATATCAGAATGTTATCAGATGCACCGATTCCTGAGGGAAATAAGAGATTGCCAGAATGTTATCCGAACGAACTCTTTAAGAGGATTTTTTTCTGAGATCGCAGAAAAATGATAGCATTCAGATATCAATATGATAGCATCGACAGAGCTCTTTCAAGGGCTCTTAAAGAGGTCTTGAACACTCTCATAAGTGTTCAATGGGTTCAAATAACTCGAAATAGGAAACTTGTTACATTTAATTTATATTTGTTTAGTTGCAATCAAATAGTTACATAGAACGAACGAAATAGAGATGGGCAATACGTATCGATATCGATACGTTTCTATAACATAAGTATCAAGTTTTCATCAAAATTTCATTGAAATGTATTTGAACTAGATATAAATTCTATAGAAACATATCGATATCGATACGTATCGCCCATCTCTAGAACGAAAACTTTTCTTCCAAACTAGAGAATAGTACATTGTGTAACAAGTGCGCAAAGTTGGTGATTCCCGCACGAGCGTGAAGCTTGTCGCCCGAGCGTAGCGAGGGCGACAAATCACGCGAGTGAGGGGATCATCAATGCGCACGAGTTGCTGATACTATTTTTCTTAACAAGGTGCGCGAACTTTGGTTTTCCAAGCCTGTGTTGCGTGCACAGAGTGAGTGATTCCTAC
Source organism: Gonatopus flavifemur (assembly GCA_018340375.1). Classification (NCBI taxonomy): domain Eukaryota; kingdom Metazoa; phylum Arthropoda; class Insecta; order Hymenoptera; family Dryinidae; genus Gonatopus; species Gonatopus flavifemur. Next base: position 30,321,218 of record JAFFJZ010000007.1, on the reverse strand, counting down.
ACGGCAGTCGGATCAGTGCGGTAAAGTAATAAGCGTGCGGTAAAGTAATAAGTGTGCGGTAAAGTAACTGCCGTGTAGGAATCACTCACTTTACGCACGCAACACAGGCTTGGAAAGCCGAATTTTGCACACGCTGTTAGGAAAAACATTTTTTATTACTTTACCGCACTTTATTACTTTACTTAGGCTTATTACTTTACCGCACTGGTCCGACTGCCGTGTAGGAATCACTCACTCTGCGCACGCAACACAGGCTTGGAAAACCGGAGTTCGCGCACCTTGTCAGGAAAAATAGTATACGATACTCGTGCACACGTAGGTCATCCCGCACTCGCTTCGCTCGTACGGGAACGACCTACTTTGCGCACTCGTACCGTAATGTACTATTTCCTAACAGCGTGTGCAAAATTCAGTTTTCCAAGCTTGTGTTGCGTGCGCAAAGTGAGTGATTCTCATACGGCAGTCAGACCAGTGCGGGAATCACTGACTTTGCGCACGCAACACAGGTTCTGAAAACCGAAGTTCGCGCACCTCGTTAGGAAAAATAGTATGAGCAACTCGTGCGCATTGGTGATCCCCCCACTTGCGTGATTTGTCGCCCTCGCTACGCTCGTGCGGGAATCACCAACTTTGCACACTTGTTACACAATGTACTATTTTCACGGTTGCCCGCCAATTGGGACGAAACTCGTATGGAACTACTATGGGGTTGTGAATAGAACATGGTATAAGTTTTATTGCAATCGGATAACCAGAAACGCAAATACGAGCGTCGTGAAATTACAATTTTCGATAACATGTTTCCTTTCCCCTTCCCTTTTTTTTTGAAGGATCAGGTTGAAAAGTATACGGGACCACTATCGAAACTGCATACAACTGTGGTAAAAATTTCATAACGATCGGATGATAAGAACGGAAGATATCTGCTTAATCGCAGCGTTTACGACATTTCCAAATTTTCTTTTAAAGCTGAATGTACTCTTTTATCCCCTCGAATTTCCAAAATTATATTTAATTTATATATAATTCTATGAATTTTATGTACAAGTTATATATAATTATTATTAATTATTAGGGGTGTGGGACAAACCCTTTTTATCGGGACGGGTCGGAAGATGATTGTTATTTTCGAACACTTCGAGTTCCCGATTTCAATTGAAATACTCGAAATATTTTAAATTTAATTCAATACTTTGGATATTTTGGGTTTTTCATTTCATTGGGTCACTCGAAATGCTTCAAGTTCTCGAATTAAATCTGCTAAGTTCCCTGGCCTGACTATACTATTTGAGAATGATATATATCAAACAATCCAATTCAATGACAAATTTTCATCAGTTGTTTTTTCATTATTTATACGATATATGTTTTACCGAATTCAACACAGTCAAAATTACCTCTCCGCTTACACAAGGATTGGCAACCACTCGTAAGTCACTTCGATGCTCTGTGTTTTTTGTGGTTCAAAAAGTGTAAAGTGTATTGATTAAAATTCTTAATAACTCAACAATCATAATATAAGCGTCACAATAATCGAACATGTACCTATTTCCGCACAACATATAGATAATCGAATATTGATTACTTATTCAAATTATAACCCCATTCGAAAATAAATAACAATTCTTTCATTATCTTGGCGGCGCGGTGGTCATAATTTGAATACATACTCAATGATCGATTATACAGCACGTCCCAGAAAACGCTCCGTCCTTTTCAAGGGTAGATTCCTGAGACAAAACTGAAAAACGTTTCAATTCAACACTTTTCGATTCGGAGCTGAGTTTTTGAGTTATAGAAAAATAAATTGGCCATTCGAGTGGCAAGTACATTGGCTACACTCCAATAATTGAAGAGTATACATGTGTAGTAGCATCCACTTGATTGGTTAAAATCAACTCTAAAACTAAGCTTCGGATCAAAAAATGTTCAATAGAAAAAGTGTTCATTTTTGTTTCAGGCATCTACCCTTCAAAGGGGCGGAGTGTTTTCTGGGACACTTTGTATATATGCTGTTTGGAAATATACACATGTTCGATTACTGGGGACCTCAAAATGAATTTCCAAAAAAATAATTCTAATTATTTTTAAATAATTTTTGGGAAATTGCGAAAAAGTATGTACATGGATTAAAATCAGGCGGATTCAGTGGCACTTCATCTGAATATCTCACATTGAATTGAATATTTCATTTATATGACTCTACTAGCAATAGAATTAATTATCAATTCAATGATCGAAATTTTTTTTTTAGACTTCATTCACCTGATCATGCGTTTATTGCAACAATTTAGGATTGTTATGTATCACTCACACGATGATGGATTTCATCGAGTAATTAAATCAAACGTCTAGGAAAAGGAAAGCTGTAAAAGCAACACAAGTAATGATAAATTCAAGAAAGTAATCCTATTCAATAATATTAAATATCAATATCCAACTATAAACGTCCACATAAAATACATTAAAAATATTTGATAATTCATGAATCCATTCAGCATTTTCAAACGAATCTTGGCTATCACACTTTTGAAATACACTTTTATAAACTCAAATTATATGATGTTGAATGAATAATTTTTGAGAGGTCAAATTTCTTCATTTGAGCGAAGAAAACACAACTCTTCGACATGTCTTGCTGATAATCGTATGCGAGTTGCTGACACAATATCCCCAGCACTTGAGAACACTTCTTCATGGCCAGATTCTGCGTAACTCCCCACCTCTATTGTCTTGGTTCTATGTTTTAAAAATTATATTTATATTCGATGCAGTTCAATTCAATACTTGGAACTGAAAAACGTTGACTGATTCAATACACTCGAAGATTGAATTATTCCAATTATATTGTATACCCGGGAACCACTGAAAAATCCCAATCAATTCGAATATTTGAAACATTTCGGACACTTACATCAAACCGGGTACTCGAAACATTGCGGGAACCCGAATCAAATCGGGTTCTCGAAAATTCTGAAAATAAAAAAATCTCGATCTTTCCCGATTCCCCACGGAGAAAAATGTGTATGGTAGAACCAGCCATATAAGAATTGTCAACATTTTGTTGCTGGTTATGTAATGAGTTGTTCGTACAGCAACAGTAGATTGTTCCGTTAACAAGAATTGTAGTGCTGAAGATCACTGGTTAAAATGACGATATGAGTTGCCATTCCAACTCACAACCCAACCAGAAATTTACAACAGGCGCAGTACTGCGCCAGTACTAGCCAAGACTGGCATTTGTCTGGAATGATAACGCTTTTCAGTACTGGGGATTGAGTACCGATGCCATTATTCGCAATCAGTGCAGGGCCAGTACTGGGTTAGTACCTGGCCGGTATTAAGTTCTCAGTACTGGTTTATCAGTACAGGCATATTACTGTATTCTTATGTATCCAGTACTGATCCCGTACGTGTTGACCAAGTGTTGGAGACCCAATATACTGGCACTGTACTGCGCCTGTTGTCAACATTGACATATTACGGATTGCGTTGATTTGACAAAACAATATCAAGCAACGACAACAATAAGTATCACAGAATCAACAACAAAAATTGTCGTAACAAAATCCATTTATTGTCAAAACAGCTATATATTCTGAACGTATAAAGCGGTATAATTTTATTCCCGTGAGAAATTATGTTGATCCGCTTCAGGAGGAGAGAGTTAAAAATGATATCCAAGTGATATACATTCTTTTACAAACCCTTCTTCGATGAAGTTATTATTCTTGAATTCACAAACATCAAAATCAATCCCAATTTCTGATTGAATAACAAACCTTACATGGGTTTAACAAACAAATTTGACGAGTTTCATTCGTTTCTGAAGAAATTCTTGTGGTTCAAATCCTAATTCATTCCCGGGTCGAAAAATTTGGACGGTTTTTGTCCTCTTGTTTTATTTTTAGACTGATTTTGTCCCGTTGGTTGATTAATACGGACAAAAACAGTACTTTTTCAAGATTTTAGTCTGAATTTGTCCTCAATCACTTTTACTCGCTGGAGGAAAATTTCAGACTAAAATATTGAAAAAGTACTGTTTTTGTCCGCAATAATCAACCATTAGGACAAGATCAGTCTAAAAATGAAATAAGAGGACAAAAATCGTCCAAATTTTTCGACTCGGGTAATTTATTCAGTGTGCAGAATTTTATGTTTGTTTCGACTATATTTTCATCGTTAACTCTAAACAAAGTCGAAGATTACCATAAATGGCAATTCAAGTACTCAGGTGTCATCTTGGAGATCTGCTGATGTGATAAATGCTTTGTTTCCCTTTCGGAGGACCCGGGTTCGAATCTTGCTGAGGCAAATTTCCATCACTGAAACTTACAATCGCCTTTTCTTCACATATGAATTAAACCACATCGTAATAAAATGTTTGTAGGGATAAATTCGGATGAGAAATTTTTTTCCTCAGTCAAAAGTAATATTTTTCAAATAGGTAAATATAAATGATCGATATAGCCGCATGATATTGCAAAACTGAATATTTGAATTGTTAATAATATTGACGATATAATATTGTTGCCAGTTTAGCAATAGTGACGGTCATGTTTTTACGATATTTATTAACGGCGAGTCTGGAGGCTCCCTGGTGCTAGCAACAACATCCGACCGAATTTGATCAGTGAGTCGGAAATGAGTGGAATTCCGCAAGATATACACACGGAAAAAAATTTACGGTAGATTCTGGGACGGGTACAATTTCTTTTGCCATTTAAAACAAATTGTGGTACTTTTAACTAAATTGGAATAGATTTAATGACAGTTACAGTGAATTATACTCCAAAACAATTGTCCCTGTACCAAATTTTATTTCAACATGTGGTAAATATGATAAGTAATTTTTTGACGTGTACCATCCAACGCATACCCTAGCGAAAATGGGAGCGTAAGAAGGGCATGAAGCGACGCGGGAGAGTGAATGAAATAGTATCCAAGCGCGAAAGAAGCGGAAATTGAAACATTTTACGCATCATTTGTTTCAAAATTCGCTTCAGGCTAGCGGAAATTTTCACCAGGGTAATTATCGTCGCTTATTGATACAGTGGCAAGTTTCAAGGCCTTCAGAATTCAGCAAAAAAATATGATCTATACAAGGAATCCATTCAAAATTGATCATTACAACAAAATTAAGGTCCTAAATGCAAAATATCCTACCTAGCTCATCATGATCGTGGCCGAGTTCACAAGACTGCGTCGACCCGAAACAAAATTCAAAACAATTTCCCCCTCTATGTATACACGAGGAAGATCAGGAGATTTTCACCACTTTGAGGGGCAAAAGAGGAGCTATATCCTCCTTTTTCGCTGCTCAAGGTGGTAGAATTTTTCTGATCTTCCATACCTTAATAGCAATTTGGGCGCAAATGTATGTAAGCGATCCACGTGCAAATCGAGTTACCGAATCGCTAGCAAAGTCGGATCCATGTGCAAGCCGTCACACTCATACGTGAGCGTGATTGCTATTTGCATGCATATGGCAAGTGATAGTATTATTTGCTAGCAAAACATTGCCAAACCGCACGCATAAAGGCTCTCGAGGCTGAATCTTTGCGCGCACAGAATGTTATCTGGGTATGTAGGGGAAAAGAAGGTTTTAAATTTCGACTCCGGGAGACATACTTCCGACATTGAATCCCTGATAAAAAATTTATTCAATCCCTATTAGTGAATCAGAACATTGAAAAAGATTGAATAGTAAGTAACAGGAATCCCATTCAATCTGATTCAATATTCTGATTCACTAATGGGATTTGATGGATATTTTATATCAGGAATGGTCCGAAAAAATACTGAAGAAACTCTGATTTATTGTTAACATTTGCCCAACTGTTTAAGAAAACTTTAAAAATTTTCGAACACATTTTCACATATGATATTTGAATATAGAATATGAATGTATTCATAGAACTTCTAAATTTTTCTATAATCAGAAAAATGTCAAGAGTCAGTACCAAATTGATTAGACTTTTCATAAAAATTTCAGGGATTCTCAGAATTTTTTTAGATGTTTGTAGAGAAAATGCGATGTTTTTCAGATATCATTCACGGTTTCGCAGAATTTTTTCAGCAGAATATTTCCGTATAGAGGGGGGAGGGGGAGCAGTTTCGGTTCATTCTTAGCCCAGCTTAGCCAATCTTGGATCAAGAATACCCCACGTTTATTCACACGTTCTGCTGCACCCCTTTTGAAAGTGAAACATACCAGAGATTGGAGCTTTCCGAAGTGCGTGACCCGGGGCGTCAGGGGCGTGGAATGAACCAATAGGAATCCGTAGTTCACGCCCCAGACGCCTCGAGTCAAACACTTCGGAAAGCTCCATTATTGAAGTTTGTCTCAAAAACGCACTGAAAATCTCGAAACGTGACCCAAGCGTGAATTGATTCCATTCCCCTTCTATAACATGCTTCCCTGCCACAAATGTCAGATAGTGACGAATTAAAATGCACAAAAAGCGGATACAAAGTCCAACTGTTCCTATTTGTTTCCATACAGTTTTTGTCTGGCATTTGCGACAGGGTTTGCATGATTTCTCCCGAGTATTCATTTTTGCCAAAAGTAACTTGTTGAATCTAAATTTGGCCCGACCCTGTATCAGGTTTCAAACCGTACTTTTAATCGAACCTAATTAAAATTCTACGCCCATAGTCAGGTCTCCTGACTTCTCACGTTCTATCCAAAGTCAAAATGTTAACACAAGTTGTCACAAGTTAAAAATCAATTTAGGTTGCGACATAAGCAAGCTGATATCTGAATTTCAATTTGGCTCAAGTGACTCGCAACAGCACTAACCAAATTTTGAAGAATATAATTTAACATATTGACACACATCAAGTTTCCACAATATTTCAAAACCTTTATAATCATTTTCCAATTTATTTAATTACAAATGAATCGAATAAAAATTATAATAGAGCAATATTAAATCTATAATACTTCAATACATTACATGTGCGTATCTTTTTAATGTAAATATATTTCTAATGAATAACGATACAAATAATTTTTATTTATCCATTTATATGATTAATGAGAAATCATAACTTATCCAGGGAAAAAAGTTTTCGAATCAAATTAAACATAAAACTTGTTTTCTGATGTATAATTCACTATACTTTTGAGTCATTGTTAACAATGTCTTCGGTTACTGGAAGTATTAAGAAGTGGATTAAACATGATCTGACATATGATACCTAATCAGGGCTTGTAAATCACTCGTATTTTTTTTCCAATGCTAAGCCTAAATCGTTTATCATAATGATTTTGATTTAAAAAAAAATTGTCCGCAATGAAATTTGCTGGAAAAGTTATTGATTTAATTTTCTTAAAGCAGAATTCTACAATATTCGAAGTGTCCAATGAGCAGATTTCATAATAGCCAAATAATACATTGAATATACAGAACAGGGATTATATAAAATTGATCTTTGTATTGACTTTGATGTGTCAGACCCGTACATTGTTTTTAATCTATACACGGTATCCAAACAATGGAGGAATGATTCTTTCCCCTGCTGTACTCAATTTATCGAAGATTTCAGATAGATACCAATATCGGGATTCTATACATTTCGTGTTGACCTGGTTTTTCGAAAACTATCAGACCAAATTATTATTCATGTTTCATAAAATATCTAAACAACCCATTGAAAAAATCTCATAGATGGACAAATATTGGTGTAGAATCTTGTATATTCTTATAGGATTTTATGAAAATTCATCAATTTTAATAATGTTATTTAGACACCCGTTTATCAGTACAAATTTCCATGAGATCTTTTCCGTAGGTCACATCATGTTATCAAAAATCGTTTTTCAATCAACTGAGCAATGCGAAGCAGCTAGAATTCTGGCGTATCCCAATATCCCCTTAACGGGACGTTGACACGTTGTCAAGACAAAATTAAATCTTGAATTTATTTTCACATAAATATATAAATATGTTGTATATATGAAAATATATTTTAAAGATTCATCATTTTTTCCTCATAGAAAGTAGAATTCACCGAGAATACGAAATTTTGTTGAAAATAATTGATTTCTACTATGTACACGGTGTAAGAAAATCCAGACACTTGATGAAGAAGAAAGAAAAGAATAATTCTTTGTTTTTTCTCCAAGTGTCTTCGATGGAATAAAAGAATAACAGTTCTTCTCAAAATAATATTGAAAAGCAAAAAAGGAATTGTATTCAACTGTTGACAAAGCGAACTGATCGATTACATAAAAATGTTACAGTTTAAGCTATCACAGTGCGTTACGAATACAACTTATATATATGAACATAAAAGATGGACAAACGCAATAAGAAATAAGAATATAGAAAAGTAAATGAACTCAAAATCGAAAGAAATGACAAGCGATTTTTAGGAAAGTGAAGGAAAAACTAAGGCACTCGGATGTACAATTCAAAGTTGAATTCACAATATAGTACCGATCGTGTTGGAAAATTCAATGTCTGAATTTGTTGGACAAATTATTAAAAAAAAAAAAATTCAATTTTCAAAAAACTTAACCGATAAAGACGATGATAAGCAAAAAAACTTAAACGCGATTACATCATAACGGTGAATCATTATCATCTGTACGATTTAAAATACCTGCGAAATTTTATGTGATGAAAATTTGATTCGTTTTTTATCTGTATAATGGGATAAATATAAATCTGCATGTTTCAACCGCTTCAATAGATATTTTAAATGTCTAAATTCATATTACAAATATACGTATGCACAGCAATTATTTTGATTGTATTCTTCCTTATTTGGTTGTATACTTAAACTTCATACGTATTCTTATTTGCATAAAGTAAATATTTCATTTTTATCGTAAATATGATATTGAAAAATCATGAAGAATTTCATACAAACTCAACATCATCGATTTTAATAGATAATGTTAAAGATAATAATAAAAGCACGGAAAATTATATTAAGGGTACCCGAGCATTAGGGGAAGCGAGTAAAATTTCGTGTCGACGTTTTGTTCATAAATTACTCGATAAATTCAAAATTAAAATAGATAATCATCAAGTATATACTTTAGATTGAACTCTAAATATAAATCTTATGAAGAATTTGTTCAGATTTGAAGTTTTTTACTTTTTAAATTCTCTCATACTCATCAGGAATCAGTGAAAGACCACAACTTATATTTAAGGGTCTAATCCTGGTCGTGAATTTAATTATCAAACATCGAAACTTTCCAGAGAACGCATATAATTTATGGCAAGAGCTGGCACAACATTTGGATCACTTCCTCTGATGCTTGAATATCTTAAAAAATGCAAATCTATGAGAATTTCATTTGTATCAATTTTGAGGTTTGAAAATTGATTTGAAATCATTTAGAAAGTACTTTTTATATCACGAGTAAATATACTGATTTCATTGAATTTTGATCAACGGACAGAAAATGAAAAGTAATCATAGCAATTTTGATTATTCGATAACAATATTATTTCGGTAAAATGAAAACTTATTTAGAATCATGGACAACATTGTCTATTTATTAAATAATTATGTACATCATATTGTGTACAATACTATAAACACATTGCTACTGCAAAAATTGTAAGGCAGATGAAAATCATGGAGCAAACATGAAACTGTAATTTACAAATTCTCTTGAAAAAATGGTAAGTAGATATATCGAAGGATGCACCATTTTCAAAAATTTATATCTAATTCTAATCATTCATTTTAGTTAATTTCGTCTTCATCATTTTTTGATGTAAAATCTCTTGAAATTATGTAATAAAAGGTATGAGTAGTGGTGTTTATTTGGAATGCAAAAAAAAAAGAAGATAAATTTACCAAAAGTATTGACTACGCTCTGTCTATACAAATTTTGACCGAATTATTATCAACGTAATAAAAATACATGTTCTTTTCTTCTGTTTACATCACATCATTGCACAGGCATACATTTAATTATATAGTAGGCACTGCACCTAAGTACCTTTGCCTTATCAATTGAAGAAGCAAAAGCACCAGTCGTTTGTGATATATTTGGACAACATTAATTTTGTTTTTTCTGCTTTTTCTTTCCTTTTTTTCTTTCAAATAGCCTCGTATCCACATCACATGAAATTTCATATGTGCAGTATACATTTCTGTGTATCAATAATTCTATAAAATCAGACCTTACGATAACGAATCAAACAAAGGTTCGATGAATAACTTAACGTTGATTCGTTTCTTTTCATTCGAGTACACTGTACTTCACGTGTTTTGATTTAAAAATTCAAAAAATTGATTCAATCAATTTACACGATTAAAATGTATTTTTTTAACCGGCATTTTTATATCAGTTACGTATAAATAACGGGGTATGAAATTTCAACAATGATTGTAAAACATAGGACATTCCTTTTTACTTCCATAGACATACGTGTGAATGTTGGCAATTCGGGAACATGATTATATAATTATAAACATCAAAGAATACCACTAAAGGTAGTTGAGCATCGACAAGTTCAGTAATCACTTCATATTAATACCCTGCCATAAACTGTAGTGTCCAATGCCAACGCTACAGAAACATAATTAGAGTGATCTACCGAAAATAGAGATGTAAAATGCTCTTAACATCCGTACAAAGTCATATTGATATGATTTTTTTTTCATGTATTGCCATGCCGAGTAATCAGAAACAAAAAAAACTTCATTTTTTATCCACCGACGTTAACGTTGGTTCTACTACAGTGCTTGTCAAATCAGTCGAGATTTTAAGATCGCCTGATGCTTTCTCATTTTGTACTGAATGCGTTAGCAACTCTGTTGAATTTACATCATCTTCTTTAGATTCAGGGGTCCTAAAAAATATATTCGTTATCAGATTTCAAAATTCAACTATTCAGCAGGTTTGCAAATCGACTTGGTATTCAAGATATCCTGGAACAGATATTAATATTTCGGATTCTTTTGAAAGGCTTTTTATCTGACGAACAAAATGCATGGATGAGTTGTTTTTTCTCGTCAAATTGTAACAATTCAAAATTTCCCAATCTAAGCAAGAGGATCTTTACTTCGCAAGGAAGCAAAATTTGTTTGATACATACCTGTTGCTTTGGATATCACTTGGATTAGCATTGCTATCCTCAGTATGTACAGAATTTACATTTTCTTCATTGATTTTGCTGTTAAGATTCATTTGCTCTTGCGTATTAGAGGTACTATCAATGGATTCTATAATTTTTCCATCAACTTCGCCAACTGTTTCCGCAGATATTGTATTTTCTGTTTGTATATTCTCATTTGAGACCACAGATGTGGTTTCTACCTTCGTTGAAGATTCATCACAGGATTTGTTATCTATGATATCGGTATTTTCTATACTTAATGTGCTTTCAAAATTATCAAAATTTGCCCAACCTGTAGATTCGACGGGCTCTACAGAGGCAACGTTCCATGGATCAACTTTTGGTAATACAGAATCAGATGGTAACTGTTCAGCAGAATCCCATGCTGGAATTTTAAATAGATTTTTCAACCATGAAAAGAAATTCCAAATTTTTTTTACATATTCATTTAAGTAAATAAACATCAACAATCAAGCACTTACGATCAGCTGAATCAATATCCATATGTATATCCCGCGCATCGTCATCTTCTTCGTCTGAAAAGCTAGAATTATGATGTTGCTGTTTCGCTGGCCAATCACGTTTATCCACTACGGTTTGAAAAGTGAGTTCACCCTCATCTCCCCATTCGTTACCTCCACCATCTTCAAATCCAGCCTTTTGTTTCTCCTGGCATAACTAAAAAAACATATGTTGGTTTTCAATAGAATTTTACATAATCCAAGTTTTAAACATCAACGCTCGAACTACCTACCTTATTGAACATATCTTCTCTTTTGTCAAGATCGTTTTCACTGAGAGTAAAGGCCATTGTGGTTAATTGGTCAACGGAGTTACTATAATGTACGTACGTAAAAATTTGTGGAAAAAGAATTGAAGTTTAACAAAAGTTAGCAAATTTAAATTATTATACATTGAATAAATGGAAAGAATTTATCAAATGAAATGAGAAATGTATTGAAAATGTTTTTCCTTTTTCAAATGAATCTGAAAAGTAATACTCACTGAAGAGCGTCATCGCCATCATTAAATTCGTTGTCATTGAATCCAAAGTTTTCAATAAACTGTGATGTCATATGTTGACCTTGATAGTTTGTATACATCTTAAAAAACAATATATCGATGTGAACATGGGTATACAATGTCTTTCTATTCCTGGCTAATTCAATTCCAATATTCATACTCACTTGTTGAATGTAAGCACCTTGAGTATAGGAATTATATTCTTCAGAATTTTCTTCAGGATTTGTCATGTATACTGGTGTCATGCCACCCTAAAAATACATAATCGCAATATTTGAAGGTGACACATGTTTAGAATTTACTGCTAATTTATCTTTACATGCAAGTTGAAATTGAATATCACAATTACCAGCATAATCTGATGAGTTTTGTTAACTTCAGCTAACTGAGTAGTTTTTAATGTTTCCCACTTCTTAAGACACTCAGATGATATATTTGTTTTCAGAAAATTATCCAAAATATTACTCTTTCCACATTGTGTGACAATATTATTTGCGATTTGAATTAAATGACCCATATATCCTTTTCTAATTCCATTACCTTTATTCCTGAAAAACAAAAGAAAACATCAATTCGAACCGATTTTAATTTTCATACGTATATAAATATTTATGTATTTATTCAAATAAACGAGCAACAGTCCTTTGATAAAATACAAATAAAATTACAATGCGTGAAAAATAGTTGCGCACAGGTAAAATAAAATAAAACTTCAAGATTGTACCATTGAAGAGTAACAGCAAAAAAGAGTTAGAAAGAAAAAAAGATGTAAAGAAAGTTGCAAGAATCGCAAATTTAAGAAAAATCAGTAAGCCTATTTCCCGAATCCAAAAAATCAATGTTTGACAACAAATTAATCAAATTGCCTGTAATACACAGCAGTCTAGGTATAGACGAATTCAAACCTACGTAAGTCCCTTGTGAAGGAACAGAGAATAAGGAGGAAGCATTTCTCAACATTCCCTCAGGAACATGAAAATTAATTTCACTCGAAATGTGACATATCCACCAACCCATACAAGATTTTAAATAAGAGAAGAGCGAATATATTCTTAAAAAAGAAGATATATAAATATATCAACTTACTCTGGATTTTCATTTTCTTCCCATGCCTCTAATATACGTTCTATTAATTTACACTTGATGAATACCTGAAAAAAAGAAACATGATACTTTATTGTTCAATCATTCTTACTTTGTCAAATTTGAAAATAATGTTTACTTACATTGTGATAAATAATAATATCATTTGTACCCTGATAATCACAATTAATTGCTAATGCAAGGCATTCTTGTACTTGTGTGTGTAAAAAATTATTCCATGAATATTTGAAAAATAAATCCTGAAAGATGTATTTAGATACGTTTATTGATGCAAATTTCGCTAAAATTGAAAATGAAGATAAACGTGTGATATTTACCAATAGAGTTTGGAATGTATCCAAATCAACCAGAGCTTCAGGAATTTTTGGGTTTTCTGTCGACAACAAGGTTACAAATAACTTGGCTACATGTATGCGCGTATTACCTAATGGGCATTCTAAGACTCCTATGGTAGTTCTTACAGGAGGTTTCTGAAAATCAAGGAGTTCATTGTTGTTGATAATTTTGAAAAAAGTATACGTATGTTAGTTGTGAGATTGAAATTAACTCACATATGGAGGATCTATTAAAAGTTTATTGAGTTTTTCTAAATATGGAATAGTGGCATCTGAAATTTTAATACGTTGCTCGTTATCTGCTTCATCTTCCCCAGTACCATTGCCATGATCAGCTTCATTGGAAACGCTAGAAAGATTTCAATTAGTCACAAATGTTGTTGCGATTAATTCAAATCCTTAATATGACTGGTAAATAAATATCATTAGATTATAATGCGCATACTTATTAGCTTTTTGGCCTAAAAGTGTAAGAAGCACTTGAATTCCTCCAACAATACTGCTTTCCAGTTTTTCTTCTACCAAAATAGTGTCTAACAATAATGACACTGTGGCTGTCCTAAAAGAAAAAACGAAAAATCAAGATAAAAAACGTAATTCAGAAAAACTCTGAATTCGAATGAAATTTTTATCGCATAAACTTACGATTCCAAAGTATATAAAATAGGATCAGGATCTGTGCGCTCTGTAGTGGTTCGTAAATTTTCCCGTGCCACTGTTATCATATCACAAAGCAATTGTGCAGCATTGGCATGTTTTCCTGGATCTGACGATGGGGACAGTAATTTCACCAACCTTTGTACTAACTGTTGACTATCCAACCACTGTTATGTGAAAAACAAAAAAGTTATTGAGAGTTCAAATATAGCTTCAACGTATATTAAAATTATTATATGGATTGTGGAGTCGAGAAATCTTCAAGTTCAATCTTATCAAATCTTATCAAACACACATTGTATCCACTTCAGATACCAAAGTTATATAAATTTCAATTCCAACACTGAAAAATCTATTTGTTGTTGAAAAAAAAAAAAGTATAAATTAGAGTACAAAACTCACATTTAAAATATTTTGTCGCATGTTACTGCCTTCAATTTGTGTCACTAACTTCAGAACTAAATCCATGATAGCCGAAGTTTCTAAATGTTGTAGAAGCAAATCTACACATCTCTGTCGGCTTTTCAAATACTCTAATACCTGCAAACATGTAAACTGATAGGAGTACCAGTTCTGATGGGAGAAAGGAACAAAGGATGCAAGGTTGTAGGTCACGAAGGTTGAGATGAAAGAAGAAAATATCCATTATTACATAGTAATAAGAATCAGTATTTACATACAAGTTATCAAATAATTATTGAAGAAACTTGTATTCACCTGATCACTTTTGCGTGTCACAAGAACTCCAATGGTCTTGCTAAAAAATGATGCCAATAATGGATTCAGAGGTTCATCCGTGTCTATGAAAGAATAAAGTTTGGCCAATAGAATCTCATCACCTAAAACATATATGTGAATTAATTCGTTTTCAATATATTATTCATCTGCTTTAATCTGTAATTCATCATTGATACATAATACATGGAAAATTTATTTGAATCAAGAATTTTCAATGTCAATGTTTTATTCATCAGAATATCAAGAATTCATGTCATACTTATCAGGTAAATTAATATCCAAACTTGGTAAAAAATTTCAGAAAATAATATATAAACACAATCATACCAATTTTTTAGATGTTGTAATACTTGACTACAAAAAAATAAGAAGTTTATGAACTTACCAGCTAATTTTTCATTCAAAGTTGCAACGTCGCAAGTAAGTAATTCACAAGCAATATTTGGATATTTGTAACGCAAACGCTCTTCCTTATCTGTTGATGGTTCTTTAGTTATCAATGTTACTAATTCTTCCATTACTGCTGGTCTGGCAAGACTATGAGAATGATTGTATGAAAACAAAAATACATTAGTTGCATCCACATCGATCACCGATTGAAATGTAGATGGAGATTTCAGATCTGCATACTCACTATTCCACAAGTTTTTTATTTTGGCTTTTACATTCTTGTAAAATATCTTCCTCATCTATTAGTTCATAAATAGTGACATTCTGGAATCATAAATAACATAATGTTCAATTATGCATCCATTACAAAAATTTCAACTCTCAAATTTACCTCTTTTTGAAGCAATGCATCAATTTGCGGCGATGACACGTAATTATTCACCCAAAACATGATGTAATCCTATATTCCTCCTCAACTCAACTTTTGCACAATTTATTAAAATTTCAAATAATCACAACATTGGAGTATCGAGTGCTGAAAAAAAATAATGCAATGCGTTGTGAGAAAAATAGCCAACTAACATCGCACGGAACGTATGGATTTCACAATACTTCTACACGGAAACGCGGTGGCGAGGGATCAATTGTTGTGACAATGTAAAAGATTGGACAACTTTGATGTTCAAAAAATAAATAATATTGCAAAATGTCACCTTTTCCTAAAAGCAGGAAAGGAAAGACTGGGGTCGAGTGATTGTTTTAACTGACGTTTGCCACAAGTAGCAAAGTTTTAACCTCAAGTTCAACCATTAATGCAAGGGATTCAAGAGATGGGTACGATTTTAGGCTTCAGGCTTTTGATAAAGAGCCTTAATCATTGAACTCGATTCATGCAGAGAGGATATTAAAAGAAGACAACGCTACCTACAGAATAAATATAGAAGCACACCCAATGGACTTAATATTCGAGTCAATAGCCCAGATGAGAATGAGCCCTGGAGTCAGAGTTGTCAGGTTAGAGTGTAAAGGTGTAATTTCATACGAGCATCAAACGTCCAGCGTCGAGCGATTTTCACATTTTCTGGGATTCAGCGTGAAAGCTAAAAGCTGTAATTTCATGGGGCGTCGAGCATCAAGCGTCAACATTAGAAGGAAAGAGAAGAACTGTGTGACCTCTCTTTCTTTCTAATGTTGACGCTTGATGCTCGACGCCCCATGAAATTACATCTAAACAGTGTTTAGCTTTGACGCCGTTCTAATCCATAATTGAGTTTCAGCATAATCCATAATTATTCAATCATTCTCAATAGTATAAGGATATATCAGGATAAAGAAGGCACTTCAGCTCAAACAATATACATTCATATATGTTTAATATTCTTTCTTCCGCACAGAGAATAGTTAAAAGACAACTTTTAACTCTCAAATTGAGCGTCGAGAAACATCATGAAGCTTTGACGCTGAAATCTAGAACCTGGGAAAATCGCTCGTTGCTCAACGCTCGACGCTCGTGTGAAATTACAACTTAAAGCTGTAATTTCATGGGGCGTCGAGCATCAAGCGTCAACATTAGAAAGAAAGAGAGGTCACACAGTTCTTCTCTTTCCGTCTATTGTTGACGCTTGATGCTCGACGCCCCATGAAATTACAGCTTTAAGCTGACATTTCATGGGGCGTCGAGCGGCAGCGTCAACATTGGAAGAAAAGGGAAGTCCGATCTAGGGTAGGGATCCTTTAATGAGGGATCGGACAATCAGTCGCCATTAGTGGGATACTTCCGGTTTTTTCTATAGTTTAGTTAAGCATGCATAGTGTATGTTATTTTATTAAAATCATTTTTCTCAAATGTATTTACATGCTTTGTTCGAAGAATGTTTCAGATTCACTTAATTGTAAGTATTATACATGAATAAGCTGACTTTAAATATGTATCTCGAATATTTTCATAAATATCAGTACCTATCCCACTAATGGCGGCCGACCAATCCGTAATCAGCAGTTGATTGTCCGATCCCTCATTAAAGGATCCCTAGTCCGATCGGTTCTCTTGTTTCTTCCAATGTTGACGCTGCCGCTCGACGCCCCATGAAATGTCAGCTTTATACGTAGTATAATATTCCTACTTTTAAACGAGTATTATACGTGTATAATACAGGGTATTTTACTTAACAAGTTTTATACAAGTTTAATACATCATAATGGCGGACATAGGTATCCAATTTGATGGGTCTATCAGAAAATTCACCAGAAGTTACTAACAATCACATTTTATCCGTATAATACATGTATTATACAAAATATGTATTATACGTCAGAAACCTCACTCGACTAGTGACATTCCCAACCCTGGTAAGTGGTAATTTCACACGAGCGTTGAGCGACGAGCGATTTTCCCAGGTTCTAGATTTTAGCGTCAAAGCTTCATGATGTTTCTCGACGCTCAATTTGAGAGTTAAAAGTTGTCTTTTAACTATTCTCTGTGCGGAAGAAAGAATATTAAACATATATGAATACATATTGTTTGAGCTGAAGTGCCTCCTTTATCCTGCACTATTGAGAATGATTGAATAATTATGGATTGTGCTGAAACTCAATTATGGATTAGAACGGCGTCAAAGCTAAACACTGTTTAGCTTTCACGCTGAATCCCAGAAAATGTGAAAATCGCTCGACGCTGGACGTTTGATGCTCGTATGAAATTACACCCGTATGCAACATGCCAGACTGGTAATAAGCCCGACTCCACTATTATTGGTTGATCACTAGGAATATTTAGTGATGTCACTATAAATCACCAGTTTTCAATAAATGACAAACAGTCGGGCTTCTTGAACACTATCGTTAGAGCACTAAGCTCTATACAAGGTGTCTCAGAACAAAGTGTCAATATTTCACTAGCAGATTCCTGAGAGAAAACTGAACAACTTTTCAATTTGACATTTTTCGATCCGAAGCTTAGTTGTTGAGTTATCAAAAAAATAAGTTGACCATTCACGTGACAAGTACATCGGCTAGTCCAATGATCGAAGAGTATACAGCATCCACTTGATTCGTTGAAATGAACTCTGAAACTAAGCCTCGGATCAAAAAATGGTAAATGGAAAAGTTGTTCAGTTTTCTCTCAGGAACACGCTGGTAAAAGGTCGATACTTTGTTCTGGGACATCCTGTATACATACTGGAGTGAGCGCATCAATGACTATGTTTCCACCAGGCATAAATAAAACAGGGTTGAAATGGAATTATCTAATCGCGATTCCAACATTCTCTTGTGAAAAATGTACTCATCTGTTGAGTGGTCATTTCCCGTGGTTCAATCCCATTTCAATTCTGTTTCAAGTCCAGTGGAGCAGCAGTCAATGTCCGACCTTGAAATCTCCATCGTTCGCACCTCTCTCATGTCAGAAGTTTCTACAATGGTGCGCTCACTCCAGTATGCATAAGGAGCTTAATGGGTGAGGGGGATGTTCAAGGGAATTCATCAAAAATTGCCAGGTTAGAGAGGTTTCTAAGGAAATCTACCAATGCATAGTCCCCCTTGAATGGAATGGCAAATGAAGAGACTTTCCCTTTAGATCTCCTTACCTGACAACCGTGAATTTACCAATGAATTGGCTCCATTGAACAGAATGACTAATGAAGAGACCCTTGTTCCTCTAATCTGACACAGTGGATGCTTCCGATTGCGAGAGCTTTTAGCACTAGGGGCCATGATTCAGCCAATGGGAATCTAGTATTCTAGCTCAAGGGACTAGCCCCTGCCTGCAATCGGAAGCATCCAGTACTTAAAGCATAGAGGTATCATGCATAGTGGAGGCAAGCACCAGGGATGGGCACAGAGCTGCCAGATGGGCATTGCCGTTGAGGGGAAGTGTAAGTAAAGGAGTATCTGTGCATTGATCAATGCTTACGTTCATTCCAAATTTGCCAACATATGCCAGCCAGCGCTGGTGGAGTGTCGCAGACCCGAAGGTTTATTTTCCCAAACGTCCGATGTATCGAATTGCAGAATCCCGAAGGTGCACAGTCCTGAATTATTCCTAGACATTACTAGTCATCTGAGAATTCTATTCAAAGTTACTGAAAAATCTTTCGGGACTTTGCACCTTCGGGATTCTGCAATTCAGGACTACGACACTCCACTTCCAGCGCTCCTAGCGGATAGAGGACATCCCTTTTGAGAAAATCCAGGTGGGAATCAATACAGGAATTCAGATGGATTCCTACGTTCTCCTGCAGGAAATTCGGATGATTTCCTGTGGATTAGCTTGAATTCTATGGTTTCCGACATAAATTCCAACTTACACTGTAAAAAACAATTGTGGAATTTTCCCTCCAAAAATGATGGCAGCCAAATTCCCCTATAGATGGGAAATTTTTCACCATAATTTGGTGAACTTCCCCTTCCATTGTAGAGGATTCAACACTCAAAGAACAAAATAATTCCTCAAAGTGGTGGAAAAATCCCTTATCTCTGATGGAAAAACAATTTCTCCACGATGCGAGGACGAAACCCACCAACGGTATGGAGGAAAATTTCCCATATTTTGTACAGTGTAGTTTCTCAGTTGTGAAATTCTTGTCATGAATTCCCAGGAGTTCCAACTGATTCTAAGGCTGGCCTCCCATGGACCGGAATTCGTTCCGGCGGAATGAAAATTGAGCCAATGCACAATTTTTTATAGATTTCTGATAGAACGCTCCAAAAGAAATTGTGAAAGCGATTGGTTTGAAGTCATTCCGCCGGAACGAATTCAGGTCCATGGGAGGCCAGCCTCAGGCTTCCTATAGGGATTTCGAATGGTTACCTGGATTCTCACCTGGATTTCTGCAATAGGGATTTAATGGATATGAGTCCAGTGAAAAATCATTGGAGTGTCAAGGGCCTAAACTCACCCAATTTTTTTCCTTTCTCTCTCTAAACGGTATGTACCAGAAAGAGATATTTCTCTCTCTCACTCTCTTTCAGATTATTTTCTGACCGGACCATACTATAGAAAATTGAGAAATTGCAGATTCCAGTATATTGTGGAGTTCATTGTCAAGAATTTATGAATTATGAAATAGTTTTCTACAACTCACTAAAGATGATTGGTTACGAATTTATTACATCAACTGTGCAGCGTTCCGTTTCTTATATTTACGTTTACGTAGCTTGTGTATGAATTCTGAAAAAAGAACTCTTGAAGAACTCTTTCAGAATACAAAGTGTTCTCAAAGAGTTCCAAAAGAATTCGATTTTTCAGACATTTGCGAGTTCCTTTGAAATTCTATGAGACTTCTTTGAGAATTTTAACGGAACTCGCAAATGTCTGAAAAATCGAGTTCTTTTGAAACTCTTTAAGAACACTTTGTATTCCGAAAGAGTTCTTCAAGAGTTTTTTTTTCCAAAATTCATTTGAGATTCTTATGTACTGTCTGGGTAGGCCTTTAAGACACGAGAGTAGAGTTTTTGAACGTGCTTTGGGAACGTAATCACTCGACACTCGAGTCCTCGTAGTTGGCTTGAAGTCTTGGATCGTGGAATTCAACATTCAATGCAAGAGTATAAAAATCAGTGCTTGCGGCTCCCATGATCGTCTGAAAGGATAGAATCGATGTGAAGCAACACTATTACTATGTACACATAATATGAAACGAATACGATGCTTTGGTTTCATCATGACTTTTTAGTGACAGGGTAATATACTTCATAAATGTAAAGAATAATCAATTCGAAAAACACTGGATGTCAATTGAAAGTGTATGTTAACCTTCTCAACTGTCAATATGTCATCACGTAAAATGGGAAATTCATAACCATTAGTATTAAATTGTACCTATAAAACAGTTTCAAAATTCATCAGATTCAGAAGAAAACAAATCCATGTTGAAATTCAATTCAGGTATTTCAACTTTTGGAATATCAAAATTTCAAAAAACCCTAAACAAAATTCAATGAAACCTGACCCAATGTAACTGTTTCATACCCCAACAAATAATTTTTCCAATACATCTCAAAATTTGTATATGAAAATGATGTTAAATATGGAACCCAATTGTTGAAAATTTTTAGAATATCTTCCAAATGTAATATATCTTGTACAATTCCCAACATACAGCCAGCTTGTATATATATTGCATTATATGCAAAAGAGTGAAACTTTAAGTTGGAAATATAACTTTAGATATGTTATTTTATGTTTTTTATTGTACGAAAAGCTATTCGTTTCTATTTTGTTGATTATTTCAGATCATTGTAAGCAGCCTAATGTGTAATTGGTTGCCTCATCGAAACGGCATGTTTGCAAAAGCTTGACTGATCACTGTCACATGGGATGAATGAGGAAGAACTATTAAAACGGTCAGCTGCAGAGCGGGATAGAATATTCAGCTGCTATGACCGTGGTAGAGAAAATGGAGCTCAAATCGACAGTTGGGAGGATCCAGCCTATGAAGTTTATCATACTACAGATAGATATGGATTCATTCAGTATGTTATGAAAATGTATATATATATGTAATTGAAAACATTCATTGAAAATTATTTTTCTTTCTATCATTAGTGATAAAAGATTGCCATCAAAACGGGATGCCAATGAGCTGAAAATACATCAAGTTGAAGTGGAGAGGTTGAAGAAATGGGAGAAAATGACAAAACATTGGGATAGTCCGGCAACTAAAGAAAAATTAAGACGTAGAGTATATAAAGGAATACCAAATAGATTCCGTGGACAAGTATGGGCATTGCTTCTTGGAATAAAAAATTTGAAAACGGAACAGGCAGGGAAATACGAAGAAATGTTGAAACTCGCCCGTCAATGGTCAACCGAAATACGACAAATCGACGCCGATGTGGCCAGACAATACAGGGATCATATAAATTATAGGTTTGTGTACCTATCTTTTTATCACATGACAATTACTTTGTTAAAAAATTCTCACTTGGTTCATTTTTTTTTTTCACAGGGAGAGATATAGTATCAAACAGAAATCCATGTTTTACGTTTTAGCAGCATACAGTATGTATAACATGGAAGTAGGATACTGTCAAGGGATGTCCGTATTAGCCGGTTTACTCTTATTATACATGGATGAAGAAGATGCATTTTGGGGTCTTTCAGTATTACTTGCCGATAAAAAATATAGTATGCATGGATTTTATGTCGATGGATTCCCGAAGTTGAATCGTTTCATAGAACATCATGATAAAATAATGAACAAATTTCTTCCCAAATTGAAGCGCAAGCTCGACAAGTGTGGTTGCGATTCTATACTTTATGCATTAAAATGGTTTTTCGTTGTTTTTCAAGAAAGAGTAAGGATTTGATTTTTTGTAATAATTATATAAATTGTTGAAAAAGATTTTCTTTTTGCATATCAAATTTCCATCTTATCAAATTCAGTTTTCACAAACACGTTCTATTTCAGACACCCGTTAGTCTCGGTCTTCGAATTTGGGATGTATTTTTATTAGACGGAGATCGAATATTACCCGCCATGGCATATACAGTAATGAAAATGCATAAACGTTATTTAATGCCAATGGAAAGTCTCGATGAATTCTGTAATTATTTACAAATCAAATTGGAGAAAGATTTTGGCTTTGACGACGACAATGTGATTAGTACCATGGAGAAGAGCATGGAGGAATTGAAACGTGCCAAATTAGATTATCCTGGTCCACCTTTGCCTCAAGAATTGCCGCACTTGCCTTTCGGTACTTTTAAAGAACCTTCATTCACTAGCAAGGTAAGTTTCTCGAACCTTGATGAAGATCAAATATTGACCTGAGTTTTTGAATAATCTTTGTTATTTAAATTTAGGTTGGTAGACGCAGTGAAGAATTTAGCGATGCACAACACGTGATGCGCGAGTCGATAACACAACGAAGAGATATGGCGGTCGTCGAAGGAAGCAGGGAAAGTACAACACCAGTAGATCCAAATAGTTGTGGTCTTGGCGGTGAGTGTACAAATTGTGAGAATTCCATATATGGTAGTGATCCAGTTTTATTACAACCTATGGGAAAGGATAGTAGTCAGGAGGATGTTTGTCCCAGTGATGTTAGTTCAAGTAATAATAGCATAGATACATACATTACTAAGCTGTAAGAGCTATTTTCAAATAGATTTCCTTAAGCCATCCTGCAGCACTTTTGCTCAATTTTCTATAATTAATTGAGATTAAGTAGAATTTTATGATTATATTATACATAAAAGCATTTAGTATCAAATGTATTATATGTTTTGTAATAAAAAGGTATCATTTTTTTTATACACATTATATAAACGATGAGATACAACATTGCATTTCCCTAGCTAGAAAACAAGATTGAGAACAACAGGATTGAATTCTTTTTACCATACGTGTTAACATTATCATCCTTTTAGTGAAATAGGTTTTCATAACTGTCCGTTAGATTCGTTGATAATTCAATGTTGAAATATATTCACCTTCTATTTTTTTCCTAAAAATTCGTCTTATTTATTTATGTTTATTTTGTAACAGTTGATTTTTGTTTGTGTATTTTTTTTTATATAATCCATCTGACGTGCGCTTATCATTGTGAATTAAAATACATAAAATAATTCGTAAGCGTATATCTTGCATTGCGATAGATGTAATGAGGCTGGATGATGATTATTGAGAACGATTTGTGTTATGTGTGTAAACATTGATCAATTTGAGTATCTTGATGAAAAAAATAATAGGAGAAAAAAAATGTGTGTATGTGCAGGAAGCAAATTCTCGTTTGACCCAAGTCTTGATGATGGGACATCTCCCAACGGGTCACGTCGGTCTTTGGCTGACACCTCTGTTACCTCAACAGCCGACCTTTCTGTATTTAGTTCAGCAACACGATCTCAAGCATTAGATAACAGTCTTGATACGCAAAGTAATATATCTAATGGTAGTTCCGGTAGCGGTGGGTTACCGACACCTAGGGCAACGCCTCATCAACCAAGTCCGGATGTTGTAAGAATTTATGTACCATATACGTCACCTTCTCCAGCTTCGTACAAAGACGATCTTCCACGTACGCTTCCTCGATCCTTAGAAACGAATAAAATACGCATACGGATTGATCCGGATCAAACTCCTATTGTGGAAAATCTCAAGCCATTTTCTTTGGAGAGTCCAGAACTCGAGTTGGATTTGAAATAATTCTTTACCTGATCCCACAAATATATGTAATTGGTTAATTAATCACTCGATCAATCAGTACACAAAAGATCAATAAATAAATGACTCTATAAATAGTATTAAAAATCTCAAAGCGAAATAACATATATAATAATAAAACGTTAAGGCTTCTTTTATGTATGTACATACGATCATCTAATTTCTCAGAATTGAACAAGAATTGTAGTGTTCACTTTTTGTTGTTTTGCTCAAATAAAAGAAAACAAAGGATTTCAATATTTCTTGTTCGTTTTATATAAGATAAAACGCGAAAGAACACTCGAATGTTATGATTATGATGATGATTGCTGTAATTATAAAAACGAAAAGGCATGTGAAAATGAAAATATGTTCGTCTCACGTCTGAGAAAGATTAGAAATCATTCATTTCCAAAGAATTGATTTAATTTTACATATATATTGATTTTTGCTATCAATGAACTTGAATTTAACAATTTTGTTTCAATTTTCTACTTTTCGACTCCACACATTAAATTTATATTAAAGTGAATCAGAAAACTTCTGACATTATTGTAGTGTGCATTTAATAATGATCATGTATATTAAGAATGTATTATTTTCGATAATTATTGGTTTCATCAACAATGGAACCTTCCGAAACAGCTGATCGAGGTGATCCTGATCACTTTTCGAACTTTTTGATTCTTTTACGATAAATGTATCATTTGTTCATTAAAACACAACAAATAATATATATATATATATATTCATATATACATGCAATTAGTCGATTTTTGCTACAGAATACTTTGAAAAGTATACAATTGGTTTTTCAGTGTATCATATGAGAATGTGCGTACACTATATTGGTTTAAAATACAATTTCGTCATCATATCATAAGAAAAGTGTTTCAATATAAATTGAACTTTCTTGAAATTATTAAAAATTGATCATAAAACTTACCGGATTGTGCTGTGAAAAATTCCATGGCTAAAAATGAATAACGATACTTTATGTCATATTATACATATTTTTATAAAATAATGATTTCATATAATTATTTGAATAGCTAGATTTATATAAACTATTTATTGTATTTTCTTCACAAAATTTCATATAGCAGAAATTTTTCTCTTTAGATCTGTAATTTTTATTTCTACTATCGAATTGACATTTTATTTTGAAGCTTTAGTCAAAAAACCGAATGTGTTGTCAAACTTTATGTCAATTAAAAATCAAATTTTTTTGAATTAATGCGATTTATTGTGATAGGGTATCTTTTATTTATTTAAAACAATTTTTCATTAATCTTCAAAGGATAGGAGAGTCTTCAAAGAACTACTTCACCTTGCAATTACGATTTTAACATCTTCTATGGATTAAAGATTGCATCGTAGAAGCAATTTCACTACCGAAATGTTTAGCAAAAAATTCTATCAACAGCTCAATAATAACATTTAAATGAGTTATGTGATGAAAATAACACAATTCTCTGTACATATCATTTTAAATTATGCGTTTGAGTGTATATTATTTTTTCTTTTTATTGAAGCTTTCATTCTTGTCGTTATCCAATAGATCGCATTTTAAATTTTAATAATTTTTAAGATGAATTTTCGTAAGCTAATGACAAAGGAATTATTTTTGTACATACATGAGATTTTAGATTTCTAATACAAAATTCATGTAGTCATCAACCCTTCAAACGTGATACCTTTCTGAACCAAGTTTCAAGAATTATAACTCATGTCATGAAAAATTCTCATTCTGGATGTGGATAATGAACACATTGATTTATGTTTTAAGAATTTATTGAAATATTTGAATGAAATGAAGAAAAGTATATTATTTTCAATGAAATCAACATTCCTGTGTAAATGAATCATTTATGAGGTGCTTGTGCTGTATTCATTCGAGCTCTCTGTATTCTCAAACAATTTATATTCATTCAAAGTTAATGTTATTAAATTATTTTATCTAAATAAGAAGCAAAAAATGTTCTATTTCGAGAAAATTCACAATATGTGAATGTAAATTAGAAAAAAAAAACCAAAAATATGTTTCTCTGCTTAATGTCTAAGACGGGAGAATTAAAATAAAAGAAAAAAAGTGTAACATGAAAATAGTGAATTCTAAAAGCTTCAAAAATATTGTTTTTAACTATTTTCATTTCTACATTTATTCCACATCACTCGCCAATAAGGCATTCTTCAAATTGATACATTGCAAAGGGTAAACGAATTTTTTCTTTACCAGAATGCTTGATTTGAGCGACAATATCGTTACAATTTATATTTTAATTTGAAAAGTACTTCATTAACTGAATACTTAACTGATCAAAGATTGTGTTCATAATCAAAATATAATATATTCCAGTTTCTTTTTTTGTAGATGTAAATAAGTGAGTGCGCATTAGCAGTTTTGCAAAATGTATAATGTTAAAAAATTCATATACTGTATAAATATAAATATATATATATATATATATATAAAAATATATAAACACATATTCTCTTTGCAATAATAAAGAACACTCCAATTGTAACAAATTATATATTTTATACTTGAATAATTTATGAAGCTTTTGTAAATTTAGGTTGAAAAAAAAATTCCGAAATAAACGTTCGACTGTCAATTGATATTTGAAAAAAATATAAAAAGCAAGAAGAAAATATCTTTAAATTAGTATAAAGAATTCATTGATATAACATTAAATTAGATAAAATAGAACCACAGGTGTAAAAGGAAAAATTAATGATGAGAATTTGTTTCCAAAAGGGTAATGAAATGTACGATAAATTTAGGTTTATTGAAAATACGCCCGCAGACTGCAGTGGATTAGAATTATTGTAAAATAATAATTTTTGTAACAGACACTCTTATTATTTCAGTATAAAAATTAAAATTAATAGATAAGTAGCTTGCAGTACGTAATGTACTATTACTAACTTATATTGTTCATTATTCACAATCCAATTGCCTTTTCATTCAATAGTGTATTATCAATGTTCAAATTTGTCGATAATAATATTCAAAACAGATATGTGTGTACATGTGAATTTAATATTTCAAAAGTAATATAAAAACTTGGAACTCGAGTCAACGGTACACGTTTACAATGTTATACATACACACACTTTAGAATAATTTTAGTATAGTTTCTTGAGCATTTATTATCACTCTGTAGGACAATATAAGCAAAAAATGTGTACAAATAATGCAATACTCATAAAGTAATATCTTAAGAGTTGTGCTGTAGCATACGCAGTCTACTATACGAATTGTTGACTGTCCGCATAATAAATTGTGAAAACAGACAGAAAATGAACAACTTCGTTTTTTCTTTCTTATAAATCTTTATTGCATACTCACAAAGTACTGTACGAGTTTTTGAAATCACAAATATATTTTATTATAATTGATTCATAGAATCTAACAATCACGATTAATAATTTTACAAATAATAGTTTCTAAAGTGTCATTGAAAATCGAGCAATATTCATGAGGACAAAATTGAATTTGAATTTACATGTTCACCTCCCTTACTCTGATTTGATTCTGTTTTTTTTCTTTATTTTCACGCCAAATTGGACAAAAACACTTTTATAGAACTCTTGTTGTTGCATCCTGTATTTATTCACAATAAAACTAAAGATGCTTCAAATATAATTCAGATTTATTTTGGAGACGTGAATAAAGTTAAAAGTATTTTAAAATATCAACTACTGTTTACAATATTTTTTCTCGATACCGTATCAACAAAAAGATAAATAGGCTAATCTATCAATTTTTGTTACAAAATCCGTTGCATTAAAAAAAAACAGAGGATGCAGAAGGGGAGGGATTTAAAGTCTTTCAACAATTTTATGAATACTTTCACCTGACCGACCGATACACATGATCATAAAATATATGATTTTTCAACAACATGGTAACCATCACAGTTACATCATAATTAAGAAAAAATATTTCTACCTCAATGACGTGCATTGAAAGTGTCATTACATATGAGAATTGTTGAAAACCAGTGATATATGCAGATTTTTCAAGTACATACTTACATTTTCTTTTCCCAACAATTCAATTCGTGCATGTTTTCAATAAACGCACATCTTCGAGGATACATCTTATAAAAATTTGTCTCTTATCCACAAAATAAAATATTTGAGTAACACAGACATAGTTTTAATGCATTTAATGCATTAAATTTCATAGGATACACTGGAAAATGGTTTTGATTTCAAGAACATAATAATATAATGCAGATATAGAAATTTGAATTTCAAAGTAAAGTTTTTCTGCATAAGAAAAGAACAATAAAACTTGCAATTTCAATACTTCATTGAAATTGGTAACATATTACAATAAATGCTTGAACACATTTTACATAATTGATTTATAATACAATAATATTTAGTTACAATCTTATTTTTTGTTTGTTTTTCAATGTTAATATACTCTGTATGTCATATTGAAGGTCCTACTGACTTTTAGAACGTCTGAAGAAGAAATTATTTGTATTATTGATTGGCGCTGCTTTTTCCCCTATTATCGGTTGTGGTCCTGTATAATAACGCCATAGTAAACTACTTCCTCTCTTCAATTGATTATTCGCCGATAGATGTTGCCAACAATGTATCCAGCTACTATAAATTGGCATATATGGTGGTATGCCAGCCACTAATCTGATAAGAAAAATCGAAAGTCAATAAATTTATTATGATTAGTATTCAATCGTCAACTTACCCGCAATTGTTTACCGCCATACAGTGAGATACCAGTAAGAATGGGTATGTGACAGTCGTCGCAAGGAACTGCAGAAATAAATGAATTTTCATGTAAATAATTAATAAATCATCGTTTTATTTCATGTACTTACTGTCATAGTAGAAGAGGTATAACTCTTGAGTTCCCGATCGTGTATAATATATTTATTGATAGCATAAGTAGATGTACTGACTAGTATCAGAGTCGCTGCATTTGCAATAAGACGAGGTATTAATCCTGCGTAGTACCCTGTAATACCATTTTCCCTATATATCTCCACAAAGGATCTGAATAATCCACTGGTAATGGAATAGAAAGCCACATGTTATTTAGCGAAACACATTTGTATATTCATGTTCTGATTGAATACCCACTTGTATTTTGTTTCACCACCTACAAATTGTGCCATCATTCTAAGCGTTATAACATCTAAAGGATGGCTCACTACAATTCCCACCATTCTGCTAATTAGATCCCTTATAAGGTCATACAAGTATCTTTTACGTCTGTAAATTTATAATCAATTATTATTAATTCTCGTTTAGAAATAGTAATAAAACAATTCTTGTATCCAGCTCACCTTTGCTCATCAGATAAATCGTCATCTTCGATCGTTTTATCTGGTTCGTCCGTGAATTTAATACATTCCGCAGTTCTTTCAAATGCTATCGCGCTTAATGTATGCGCGTACAGCTTTGGTACCAATCCACGATAACATCCAGTGAATCCGTCAACACTTTTGATATATTTAACTGAAGCAAAAGATTTGATTTGTACTGATTTATAGCTAATTAATACACTTTAGTGTACAGACGTAGGTCTCCCATGTCAAATTTACATAGTTATATTTGGGAAATTATTGAAGATCAGAGCTACACCGTAAGAAACATTTCTTGTAAATTATCCACATCAAAATTGGAAAATCATGTCATAATGTCTTGCGAAAGCACTATGTTCAGCAGAGGGAAAATAAATTTTCATTGTGATATCACAATGCTAAGCATAGGGTTCGTATAATAAAAATGTATTTCTTCTATGTTAAGTGCAGTGTTTTCACAAGACAAGTGTGATTTAATGTTGTTGCGGATTATATTACAAGAAATATTTCCTACAATGAATGCGATTATACCTATTCAACCTTTACTAAGAAAAAAATGGCAATGTATAGCCTTGTTGCCTATATACTTCAAATTAGAGTCGCATGTTTTTCATGTCTGTATACGAAGGGTGAAAACTAGAGAAAACACAAATATTTACCATATTGAAATACATTTGGTAACCCCAGAGCGGGTTTTCCAAATAATGTTACCGTTGACGTTGGAGGAATAGGTTCGTATCCAATCTGTGAATAATAAAATGAATTTATAAGTGAAATATCTAGAGCATCTCTACAAAGGGAAGTATACTATACCTGTATAAGAACTTTGGCGTATTCGATGGGATGAGCAATTGTATTCACCAACATTCGAACCGCGATATTGGACCAGTAAGGCTCATCTTTTGGAGTAACCATGATTACTTTACTTTATACAAATTTATATCTCACCGAAAATCACAAAATAATTCGAGCTCTATGAATAATTAAATTAATTATCCGTAGTTTAATTGATGAAGATAATTTTAGTACCTAAGAATTCACTCAATGAAAAATAGTTCATGTCCACGAATTATTGTCAGTGGTATGAAAGGAATTACACAGAAAGATGTAAACGCTGAATGAGATTGATAAACAAAGACTATGACATGCTTTTCAATCCCAATATAAATGTCACAAATATATTGTAGTGCACACGTGAGTATAATTTACACGGTATGTACCTATATTATTCTAATATCAAAATGAAGTTCTGTCGATAAATAATAAAGTTCAGAGTACGCGGTGGATTTAATTTCATTGATCCACCATCGCTGCTAGGGTGCGCTAAAATCGTGGAGTTCCAAACGTATTCAAAAAAAATCTACTGGAATGTCTGGAATTTTATAAAATATTATATTTTGAGTTTCAATTGTATTCCGCGAAAACTCATACTTCGAAAGTTCATTTAATAATCCGTTTCAAAAAGAAATGATATAAATTTTGGATTTTTGTGTTGACGTGCTGAATATATTTTGGAACACCGCTGTAAGTCGAATGTTTTACAATTTCGGATGTATTTTAGAACACATTGTAGGGTAAAGAATGATCTCATTCAAATATATTTATTCATTTATTTATTTATTTTCAAATCATATTTTTACCATTATCCCCATTATCTATCGAGTACATGTGATATTCGTTATGTGATAAAAATTCTTAAAATATAATTAATTTGATTCTAAATATACTTTTTTTGTTCAAATATAAAGGTAAGCGTAACTGGAATTCCAAATTTTTCATCTAAGGAAATTGATACATCTCATTCATGGAAGATAATCAATGAAAATATAGTAAACCGAATGATATCTATTTTTTTACCTTTTGATAATTAATCTATGTATAATTTACAAACCTTGAATGTATTATTGCTTCCTTTTCAAGGGGAAGGACTACTGTGACGATTTAGAAATCAGGATGATTATAGGAAAACTAATTTTGAAGGAACGAATGAAACAATATTAATGATTACCCTGACGGTACCCCAGATCAGACAAAGTTGATAAAGATCTCAACTAAATTGATGTAATTGGAAATTACATTATTACAAAATTAAAAAAGGACAGAAAAAATTTGATATGTTACTATTCAAATGGATACAAATGTTCCTTTTTTTCTTGAGTCATGAGAATACCAGCACCATAGGATTAGCTGATTTTCTCTGTGAGATTGAACGAAAAGAATGGAATATAATTGAGAAATCTCGATGTAACATCTTTCAATTCATGAAGAATAAGGTAAATTCCTAACAGCACACTCACCAATGTCTGTTACATCTCTGTGGTCTCCACATGAATAATGTCTAGCTCTGTGGAATGTACATGGAAGCAACAGAAACATCTAGAGATAGAGAGGCAGAATGGAAGAGGTGTGCTGTTAGGAATAGAAATATTCTAATTATATTTCAACTTTTCCTTAAATTCTTACGGAGAAAATTAGTTACTTTCGCTACATTGGTATCTCCTTTGCAAGATTATTTATAACTTCTTTAGTTGAAATTTTTCTTCAAATCTGATACACAGCTTTGATAATATATATATTTTTTTCATATATAAACGTTTTTTCAATCATTTCACTTATTTCTTCAAAATTAACTTTTCTGAATCACCCTATTCTCTGAGTCTTCATACAAGCCAAATCATTTATCCCAAACTATTCAAAAGTGCTTTGATAAAATCGAAATATCGCTGTGTAGAGCAGTTCTTCGATGCCTGTAGAATTGCTATACAGAGCAATATTTTGATCTCATTGAAGCATTTTCGATTAAAAATCCTGCTGAAAATTCTCGGACAGACGGGATATGTTGTTGAAGTTTGATTCGTAATCGAATAGCGAAGTACTCGGCTGTTAGAGGCCAAAAATCTTGCAGTATAGTCTTCTAATGACATTTCCAGTTCTGAGGAGTCAAATTGGGAAGATGAATAACGACAATTCATCATATTCTGTGAGTTTGAATTTTCGTTTCATTTCTATAAAGGATTCAAATTTCAACAACATAGACGGGATCCCGAAATTCTCGTCCAGAACTGCTCAGATTTCTCTACTAGACGAGAACTCGAGTAGTCTTACGAGGAAAAAATTTGAGGACTGAATCAATACAACTGTTTGTACTGAAAGAGTTCAAATGTAATTTAAACAGTAACAGTGCAACTTTTTGATTTGACTCGGTTAAAAAATTGAATTTTAAAAGTTCAAAACAACATCGAACTCTTATAGTCACACGATGCGGAACTCGATATCCGAGATTTCGAACTCTCACAGTGCTAAAATTTTTTCCGTGTAGGCAATTTCACGTCCACATCTATCTCTTCAATATAAAAACCTAATGTATTTTTATACGCAAATACCAATTATAATGTCTTCTTGGATCAAGGATCAATTGATTTGAAATGTATTGCAAAATCATTAAGGATCATTCTAATGATTGAAAAAGGATATTCTATATATCGATACAGGAAGTAGAAGGATATCTTTCAGGGAATCTTTTATACTGGAAACAAAAGTTAATATTATAGTTTTCTAGCAAATGGCATTCCTTTTCATTATATGAAAACTGAATAATCAATTCATTGAGACTCGTTGAGTCTATTTACGGGGAATGCAGATTGCTTTACAATTCCTTACCATTGTAATTTGTTATCTCAGATACTAAATGAAACATAATAAGATACATTCTTCATGGGTAACAAAAATTTATTTACAAATGATTCATTAATGCTATTTCGATGATCGATGGCACAATGGATGATCGATAATTAAATTTAATACAATGAATGCAAATTTAACATGTGAAAGAATTATGGTATTATGAATAATTAAATAGATTAAATAATGAAATTTTCAGAAAGTTTTCCATGAGTACAATTACAAATTTGTGCATCAAGTATATTTCATAAATGTATGTATAAATATCGATAATGAGTTGTTATACCTTTTTTTTTTATTGTTATTTTTCAATATTTTATATCACAACTTTTGTCATTTTTTTTAATTCGATATTCTGCCATACCCTGCGTCACAATCATCAGTGATTTACAATAACTTTCTCTTTACAGAAATTTCATTATTCAGTTTGTCTATTACTAAAATCACCCACTTTTATATGGTTTAAATAATGACTAGGTCTTCCAAGAGTTTTTGTTTCAACAATTTTTCAACAATGCGCATCCATACACATTCCTCATTGCAGCAACATTCAATTTTGTACTTATATATTGGAAGTTTATAACAAATATCACCATGCCTTGGTCATATTTGCTCAGTACAATTGAACAAAAAAAGAACCGACATACTTATGTAATTAATAATCATATGGAGATGATATAGTTTGTTTTTTTGTTTTTTGAAGCACACTTAGGGAATAAGATTAAAATCATGTTTTATATACAATCAATCCTTTGGAGTATTCTTAAAAGTAAATGTTCTTTGTAAGCGAACTGTAGTTGTATGCCTTTTTCGATTAAAAACAATGTTGCCGATATTTAACAGACATGCTTCGAATTGCGTGCATGCAAACGTTGTGCATAGAAACTTGTATGTATGATGGAAGAAGATTTTGTAGTTCAAAGGAACTCGAGCGTGAAGAGGTGGGTAAAACTTGTTTACAGAAGATACGTAATCAAGATACGATAATTAATACGTTTTTCTGCAAGAGGAAGCCTTGGATATTGCACTTTTGGCATCAACGATTCAGTGTAAATATGAACGAAATTTTGATTCTTCCAATTCTCGACACGATATTTCAAAAACTTCTATACCAATCCGATTAATGTTGAACATAGTTGAATATATAGTTTGACAATAAATATTTCACTAGATTCTGCAGCTAGAAAATGGCGCCATTTTCAGATTGGAAGAAAAAATGTTTTCAATAAAAAGATATCGTTGCGATCGACATCTACTTCTAAATTAAACGTTTTGTCCAAATATTTATGGTTCAGCTGATTTTATCACGAGTTATGTTGGACATCGTGGAATCTATTTTTTTTTAAATGAATTTATGAATATTTTTCAATAAAAAGAATTCTAAATGTTCTTCATAGCAGATAATCATAAATTAAATACCTGAGATTACGCATTGCAGCGAACTTCAAATTTTCCAATGATCTCTGGTCTTTAGGAAAATTTACTTTATTCTGACCAAAACGTTTCATCTTTCCTCCAATTCTTTTGGTGAAAAAATGAAGCATTTTGGTGAAGATGTCGTAAATTTTTTTGAGGGTGAAGCTTGAAAAATAAAATTGTGAAATTTATTGACGTTGTGGCAATGCGAAATCGCGAGTACCTATATAATTCATTATTATCCACTTTGAATTTGTATCAATTACGTACTTTCTGAAAAAAGTTCGCGCAAAATTTGACTTTCCCCTTCCCCACCTTTTTATGCTCGAGTTCCCTCGAGTGTAAGAAATATTGGCAAAATTAATTAGAAATAATAATGTCAGTGTTGTCATTATATCAATGAATTTTGAACACAAAATTTAATGTGGTTACCTCAAGGATGAATATAGAAAAAAAGAAACCTATAAAGTTTAGGTTGCTGATTTATACATTCAGATATGATGGATAATTCAATATGAAATCTAACAACAATTAAGTCTCTAGCTCTGAATTCTTACGTAATATTTAATCCTACAAAGAAGAAAGTATTGGAATTGAATCTTACAAGTTAGTATATTGCATTACAATACATTATTATTAATTGAGTTTTTTTTGTCTTTTACGTGAGCTTTTTGTTATCAATGTATCAATATATTCAATACATAATGAAATCAATTAACGAAGACATTCTATAATTTCATTATTATGATCGTTAAAAAAATGTCTAATGTTTCATTAAATATAGAAAGTGAGAGTATATCAATACCTTAATACATTATTAAATATTTAATATATTCAATTAAATATTTTAATGTCCAAAAATTCACCGATAACTGACAGTATATCTTGATGAATAAAAGAAATGTAAAGAATTTTTTGCAATTGATTTTACAGTAAATAATGTGGGTACCGATTGTCAGAGGCAAATTGATTGAACAAGTCAATGAGAAATTTTTTAAATCTCCAATCAATGTTAGTGTCAAAGAGCCTTTATAAAGTTTTCAAAGGTTGCTCATTTGATGTACGTGCATTGCGCATGATTTACATATATTTCGTCTGTATAGGATGTTCAAAAGTTGAAAACATTGTAGCTCTTCATGTAAAATCTACGAAATTTCTATTTATAAAATGAAAAACAAAAAACAGAACGTTTTTATTAGATACCTCTTCGAAACATCGAAAAAAAAACGTTTCATTCCGACAGACTTTCGCAGATTCTTAACATGTTTTATACATTGCATAAAAAACAACTCTTTGAGATATCAGAAATATCGTTGAGAGATTGTCAGGTTTGAACTTCAAACATCAACATTTTTGTGCTGTTCAATTTAGAATATACAGTAATTTGTTGTACTGCAAAATCAGTCTATTCTTTAGATCTTACTATTAGAATATGTCTTTCCAATTAACAGTCAAATGAATTTGTCTAATTTTGTTGGATCCTCTTCGCAACACTAAGATATTATATAGAGTGTAAAAATATAGAAACATCCTTGCATGAGTACAATTTCCTACAACTTGATTTACCATGTTATTCCAATTCAAATTTTAAACAGAAGAATTCCGTTAACTCAAAGATCTCTTTGAAATGATTATTATCAAGCAACACAGCAGTACCGTCCTTATTTACAGACAGTGATATGCAAATTTCGATGAAAGAAAATGTGACTATCACGATTTTTTTCTTTCTTTTAATTTCTCTTCTAATAAGAGTATTTTGTACTCTTATAGCTTACAAAGTAAAAACCAATGATCGATATGAACATCCTCGCGATAACAATAGCAATAATCATCATAATCTTAATAAAGATGAAAAAATAATATATAATAATAATAATAATAATAATAATAATATAATTATTATTCTAAACTGTTTCGGAAGTTCATTTAAAATGAGCTTTCAATGAAAGAAAAGAAACAAAAGTTAAAATTCTTGTTAAAAGAATGAAAATGTTACAATACAGGTACACAATCAAGGATGGTAATTTTTTTTAAGCAATGCTGATTGTAAATTATCTTTGTTTCATCATCGCAACTTGTTCACTCTATCAACAAAAATTTCACCTTCCATTCTCTTCTTCCTATCAGTAATAATAGTAATAATAATAGGAAATAAACGACCGATAACACGAAAATTCAGAAATTTCACGTGTGTATCAAATCAATTATAAATTGAGATTTCAACTTTTTAATTTTAAATTTTTTCCACCGTGCGATCACTACGGTTGGCGGTATTTAACATTAACAATCGCCATTTAGAACGTTAACGTTCATAGTTATCTTTTGAGTGATCAACACGTTAGACCCTCTAATATGATTATCGTGTTCACCAGGATTTTCTGTAGATTGAGAATTCGTTCCATTAGCGGTATTACCTTCTTGCGAAGAACTTCCAGAAGGAGGACAGCTTCTTTGAACGATAACCGCATTCGCAGCATTATCCCTTTGTTCAGTTGCAAATATTGAGAATGGTCTACTTGGCACTTGAATCGTCAACTGTCTGTAATGAGAAATATTGAATTTTATTTTAAAAATTGTTACAATACTAAACGATATCAGAAACAGTTTTTACTTACTCAGGCGTCCACGAACTGGGATTCGTATCTTCGTCTTGCGCAATTTGTGCAGGAGAATGCACTTGATCTGGCGCATCCATACTTTCATTATGGAAATGCTGTACATAATGCGGATTCGTTTGTATCCAATCTGGTTCCTTACAGGGTGTAGCCGACACCAGAATGTTTTTGTCTTTTAGATTGCGGTTATTATTGGTACTTTTTAAATTCAAATGTTCACCAAACGCAATAAACGGACCTGGCAAAAAATGTATTCGTAAGAACGACAAGGGTTACAAAATAGTTAATTGTGCGATATATTCGATTTAATTCCATGAGGACAATTACCCCACATTTCTGTACCCCACACACACACATGGTTTATTCAGCTTTCAAGTAGGAAGGTATACTGTAAAATAATCATTTTGGTCTCGTCAAAAAAAAAATTAAAACCGTAATACAAAAGTGCGTTCATAAATATTATTACTCATTTCCATAAAATAATTGAAAGTATTTCAATTCTTCATTGGGAATGCTACTGATGAGAAGTTTTATACTCGAGGATATTTTATAATTTTCACGATTAATCGATTTTTCTTATTGATTTCATTGAAGATGATTCGATGAAATGAGAAAAATCAATAAAAGTTTAGATTTTTTTTTGCATTTCAACGAATCATTGTGTCTTCTGGTGAAATTGACGGAAAATCGAGTTATCGTGGGATTATGGAGTATCCTCGGGAAAAGTTGGTGAATGCACTACTTTATTCACGGTTAGTAATTTTTATCGAGAAAAATACATAAAAAGATTGAAGCGCATACGTACATGGAGAAAGGTGTTTCTTAGATTCAAATGATTAGATTGATAATCGAATGATGATCGAACGTTTGGAGTTTAAATTTCTTTGTTCAAATAGCAGAAGAATAAATATGAAGAACTACAGTTGATTTGAAACAAAGAAACACTTTACTTTTTGTATTTTATTGAATTAAAAGATTGTTTACGAGGATATCAACAACGAGATGTATTTTACTGATTTTTCGAGCAATATCAAAAATACGTCCTTCGATGTCTGTATCCTCTTACGAAAAAATCATTAAATATATGTTTTATAAATTATTTTCGGCCAGCAATTCAAAGTAAGAAATACAAATTTCTTTTCAGGATTTCTGATTTTGAGCTGATAAAAGGAAGTCCATTACACGCGAAATCAATGAAGTGATTAATTCATTGGTTTCAATGTATATTAAATTGCTATGTTTTGATTTGTTTGGATGATTATTTAATAATTGCATAGAAATATCTGGAACTGCTAAAATCAGGCTTATATTTTTTCTATTAACTCACAAAGTGGGATTGAATTTGTATTTCTTACCCTACGCTTGATGATAGAATACAAAACACTCATTGTGTTTAGAAGAAAAAAGCACGAAGTCGTCTCTAAATTACGTAAATTAGGGAAGGAGAGGATAATTTAAAACACTATGCTTGCAGGCTTGCGACAAAATCATCAACTTGTAATTTCCTGACTTTTCTAGAACACCGTTACACTGAGAAAAAAGTGACATGGTCACAGGAACCATCCTTGCATGATTAAGGACTTTTGGTTGCGGTGACCTGAAATCTGGTTATGATAACCAGGAAAACAAAACAAAATCACGCAAATCTGGTTGTGGCAACCAGACAGAACGGTCAAAGACAAAATCAACTACGTCGCCTGGTTATGAAAACCAAATTTTCAATTATATGACCAGAAGTCAATTATACGTTGCAACTTTCAAGCTTCAATTGCAAATAAACCTCCCTGTAACTAAATGAGTTTTATGTTGCACTTATCTCTAATTCCACCCCATTTTTATCCAAGGTTTATAATTTTAGTGTGAAAGACCAGATATATACCTTTATATAGAAAATCTATAACCTTCATCAGGGATCCTTACTTGCCGCCATTAATGGGATCGGGGTTAGTTTGCGCGTCATTTGATAAATAAAATTGAATAATTCATTGATATAACGAAAACATGGGATTTATATTATATTTTCAGTAGATTACTCAGTTTTATTCATTGCACGGAAAAAATAATTTAACTGCAGCAGCTAAGTAGCTAGCACGGACACGAACAGCCATTAAATTAGCTCCTGCAGCTAAATTTTGGCTGTTACCGCAAATAAATTACCTACAAATGCAAATTTTTTTGCTGTCACAGCTAAAATTTAGCTGCAGGAGCCAATTTAATGGCTGTCCGTGTCCGTGCTAGCTACTTAGCTGCTGCAGCTAAATTATTTTTTCCGTGTGGATGACGCATGAATCAAATATCTATTTTGTGGTTATCCCATTGATGGCGGCCGTTGTCCAATTCCTCATTAACGTAGTACTAACAGCGTGGCAGCAGCCAAATCGTTTATAACAAACTACGAGCAAACGCTTCAATTAAATAAAAATACCGCTCTGTACAGCATTTCCGCGACTCCAGTAGAAATTCCGTACAGAGCGATATTTTGATTCAATTGAGGCGTTTTTCCGTAGTTTGTCATAAACAATTTGGCTGTTGCCACGCTACTAGTGATCCCCTTGAGGTGAATGAACGGAATCGGCTAATAGGACGTGAAGACAACGTACCTTAAGGGGATTCCCAACGATTCTCGACGATGCAACCCGAACCAAATCTTTTTTCACAAATTATTCGAAAATAACGCAATAAAATGAAAATAACGCTCTATACGCATCATCTTTATTCATTGAAAAAAGTCTGTATAGAACGATATTTTGATTTTATTGCTTCATTTTCGAACAATTTGTTAGAATAGTTTTGGTTGTATCCTTCTCTAACCAATGGTTCTGGTTACATCTTCAGGAGTCGCTAGTATCACCTTGAGAGTATCCCGTAGAACCTAAAATTGCTACATCTCCCCATTAGGGTGGTTCTTATTTGACTCAAAAAAGTTTCTTTCAGTTTGTTTTCATTTTCTGTGGTTAACAAAAAGTTTTTTTTTTTGTACGGAGCACCCTCTAATTTTGTTCTACATTATGAAGAAGTCCTACAATATTTTTCACATAATTTTCAATAGAGATTCAGGGGTCGCTACCGACGTTTGAAATAGGGATCAGAAATGCCTATTGAAAACGTCGGTAGCGATCCCTGAATCTTTTTTGAAGATTATATAAAAAATATTGTAGGACTTCTTCATAATGTAGAACAAAATTACAGGGTGCCCCATACAAAAAAGCTTTTTTGTTGACAACAGAAAATGAAAACAAACTGAAAGAAACTTTTTTGAGTCAAATAAGAACCATGCTACCCCCCATTCAAAAAACTCACGGATGACTCAATAAAGTAGAACAAATCAATCAGCCAGACATTATGTGGATTGACTTTGTTCCATGCCAACAGAAGGTTTGACTGGTTGTTTCATTCAATGCTATTGAGTTATCTTCAAGTATTTTGAGTAGAGAGATCTAGTAACTCTGGGATCTACAGGATCCCCTTGGGGGCATTCGCCAGAAGCAAAGTTACTAGATCTCATCTCCCAGTTTTCTCAACGATAAATGAATGAAATCGTTTTCAATCAAAGTTATACTAGCGGCGTGGCAGCAGCCAAATCATGTATAACAAACTACGGGCAAATGCATCATAATAATTAAAATATCGCTCTGTACAGCACTTTTACTTGAATCGGAGAATTACTGTACAGAACGATATTTTGATGAAAATAAAGCGTTTGGCCGTAGTTTGTTATAAACGATTTGGCTGTTACCACGCCGCTTGTATCATCTTGACAGGTGCAACCTGTTTGGGATATTAATGAAAATACAGCTACTCATGATTTTTTATTTTATTCGTTGGTCTCTGAGAAAACTGGAGGGAGAAATTTGGAATCTAGTAACTTCTTGGGGAGATCGTGAATGTCCTTAAATCTGCACAGTGCGATGTGGAGGTGACGTGTCTTGTCGATGGTGGTATTATACGGATACTTTCTCAGCGTACGACTTAGAATTTCAACGACTGCGCTATAATAATGAAAAAATATTATACAAAACTGGACAAGTGAAAATTATGGTGAGGTCTTTTTAAAATTTACTGAACAAATACATTTTGACATCACAATTGTTTCAAAAGTTAATCTGAGAAAATGTTTATTCATCATGTTGTAAACATTTGTGGTGGAATTTTCAATCTCTATATCTCGGGTACAGGTGCACGGTATTTCACGATATCGATATTTTATAGAATTCGATACAAACTTGACAGAGTTTCTATAAAAAAATATCGATACCGTGAAATATCTCAAACAATTCACGAAATTATATATAAACTGTATTGAATTATATATAATTTTGAAATTTTTGTAATCCTAAAAGCCTCTGGTGGGGAATGTGCTGAGGGCCTTAAGGGCATCAAGAAGTCTCGAGAAATCCCAAATCTCTCCCCCCACTTTTCCCGAAAATGACTGAATAAATCGAAAAATAATGAGTCGATGCATCCTCTGTGAGTTACGGGGAAGATGCATAAACTGATTATTTTTCGATTCATTTAGTCGTTTTCGAGAAAAATGGGGGGAGAGATTTGAGATTTATTGGGCCTTCGGAATGCTCTTAAGGAATTTTAAGATCTTCTGATCGATTTTTGCCCCAGAAAACTACTACACTGAGAGAAAGGTACTTAGTTGGGACAATTGAATGTTAGTTGCCGCAGGTTCTTATTTATGCTAGCTAGACTCTAGTTGGGGTGAATAAAAGGCTAGCTGTCTGAAATATGAATAAAATGGTTCATTCAATGGGAATAAAAAATATAGTTGTGACAAATAAAATTTAGCTAGCACAACTAAATTTTCCTTTACAGTTACTAAATTTCCTAGCTGTCGAATATTTGAATAGACTCTTTCTCTCAGTGTAGATCGTTTCAACCGTTTCAAATCATTGATATTGGATTAAATACAATGATCTCTAGATAAACAAATTTAGAATAAATCAGAGAAGCCGGCTCTGGTCTCAGAATAATTGTACACGGGTTATATTTGTTATAATATAAAAAAATCTGAATGCAGGTTCTGAAGTGGCTCATAACGAAAATTCGCTCTAATTAATTACAATGATTTAGTTCAATAACAAACAGATCAGACCCGAATTGTTTGATCATTTCTGAATCTTTTGATTCAAAGTTCGGTGTAATTAATTGGAGATTAATGACTAAAAACGATTGAAACGATCTAGTAGTTTCCTAGTGGAAAAATGGACCAAAGCACTGCCTTAAAATAGCCTTGTTTTCGTAAGCGACGCAAAAGTTTTAGGGATACGAAGAGGGGAACTAGACCCCCCCCCCCATTGGTCGTTCTATTCAACATAATTCTCACATTCGTTGATTCCCTTAGAACGTCTCTCTAATCTGGCAACATCTCTCAACAATTTCCACGTATCAATCAATTCTCATGAATTTCTGCGCAATCAAAAAGAAATTCAATTCGTGGGACTATCGAAACGCGATTTTTGTTAAAAATTCATTTAGACCTTATTTTTTTTTCATCCGATGAGGCGAAAAAATTGAGTTTTCTTCAAGCACCTGTCAATTTGGTATCCGCAGGTTTTTCAAATAACTAAGAACTGTGAAGACTCTCAAATTTAATTTAGTTTAATCATTTTCAACCCTGTGCACCCCGCGAAGACCAAAACACGTCACGAACGGAGTTATTTGATGAGAGCTGAATCTGCCG
Organism: Gonatopus flavifemur; assembly: GCA_018340375.1. Taxonomy (NCBI): domain Eukaryota; kingdom Metazoa; phylum Arthropoda; class Insecta; order Hymenoptera; family Dryinidae; genus Gonatopus; species Gonatopus flavifemur. Next base: position 30,277,986 of record JAFFJZ010000007.1, on the reverse strand, counting down.
TTTTGAGATTTTTTTAATTAATAAACTTGAAATTTACTTTTGATTTGTTCGAAGATATGAAATGATATCAATACCCATCTTCAAAAATATTTGTTTTATAAATGTATAAAAAATTCTCGAAGTTCATGCATTTTTGATGAAAAAGAGTTTTGAACCTCAAAAACCAAGTCTATCTTTGATTTACCAGCGAGTCTAGTACCGTCCCTGACTTGTCGCAACCCTGAATAGCATAAAAACCTTGCGAACTTAAATTTTCTCTCCCAAGGTTGACATCGTTACTCTTATTAATTCTGGAAACAAGTTAATGGTTTGGTTTACGTAATTTAGAGATAGTTCTTGATTTTCATGTGTACTTGGGGAAAATTGAAAAACCTTAACCAAGTTAGTAACATAATGCAAATGGTAAGGTCAGAATCAACTCAACATTTACGAACCGTATACCTTGTTTCTCAACATGATCGCTTCAAGTTTGCTTCGATTCACTACTCTTTTCAAAGATTCAGTATCGGAATGGTTAAAAATAAAACTTCCGTTTTCCTTCCTACATAAAAGATTGAGAGAAATATTCCATGTACCAGATCCTCACCTTACCAATTGAAAACAAGAATTCATTTCTCAAATAAAATAAACATTCTATTTCGATACAAATAAAATTGCTAGCATATATTACGAAGAATGTTCGAATATATCAGATTATACTTACTGTTTTCCGGTGGCGGAGCACTTGGTCCAAACAAACAATCCTCATGATATTTTTTTCTTTCGTCGCGATTAACGGGATTTGCTGTAAATATGAAAAATACGACATGTATCTTTTCATTCCAAAGCATTAAATGTTGGAAGTAAAGTAAAGATACGGACTCATCATGCAACTTACGTTTTTTCAAGTAGCAGAATATAAAAATCGTGATTGCCAAACATGAGAGCAATATAAAAATCACGCATATGATTATAGTCAATCCAGCGATCGGTCCACTATCGTGTTCTGTAAAACAAATTTCAAAAAACACATATCAATTTAATGAAATTTCTTTTGAAAAGAATATGATGTTATTCATGAAAAATGCTGTTCACTCACCAACATTACCATGTCCTTTGAAAGGAACCCTTTTGCACAACAAAGCTTGTTCTCCTGTCCCAAGTACCTCAGCTACATAACTGTAAGATAAAACAAAACACCCGATTGATTAAAAGTGGAAACAATAGTGGTTGTGTCAGACAATTTGTACATTTTCAAGGATTATAACATTGAATTTATGCTATCTGCTCTCTAAATTTCTTGGAGTGAAAATCCACTCCTAAAGAGTGAAAATACTGCAAGTCTAACCAGAGTAAGACTCCATTCCTAAAGCTCCTAAAACTCTTTGAAGCGAGTTAAAACTCACCCTTCCTGGACTTGCAGTATTTTCACTCTTCAAGAGTGATTTCTTCACTCCAAAAAATTTGGAGATTGTTACAGTGTTGTAATTTATATAAATCATTTCTTTGTGAAAATATTTTGTTTGAATCATTCTAGAGAAAAGAATTGAATCAAGTTTCATACTTCTAATCCTTTTCTCAGCACATATTTGAAGGTTCAGAAGAAAAGATGATGTAATTTCTACGAATAATATATTATTTCACCTGCTTTTGATGTTTTGGAGAAACGAAAAGGAAGTCGAAACGACGTAAGAGGAATGAAAGTGAATTAGAAGATTAAGAATGAAGAAGAAAGAGAAGGGATATAGGAGTCTTGAGGACGAGACAGGCGGAGATGAAGAAAGGAATAGGACAAGGTTGCGTCTATTGGGCCCAGTTCGTTTAATGGTTTGACAGCGAATATTTTAGAAAATAAAGAGAAAGAGAGTAGAGAAGGAAGGGGAGTCAAATCTTCTGTCTCAAATAGATGATGAATCATAATATCGCCGCAAGATTACAATATCCTTTGTTTAAATCACACCATCGGATCGGAAGATTGAGTTTTGCGTTTTAAATGATCATTGTTTTTTCATGTATCTTTGAATGTATATCTTATAGTATATTATAGTTATTTAATTCAGATAAATTGAGCAAAAATTCTTTTAGACCAAATAGCAAAATAATCATTTTTCCTATTCATAAATTATTATTGTTCTTACTAATTTACTCAACTGAATTTATTATTTTACGATTCTATTCAATCAATATATTCTATACTAATACCAAGTAGGTCGGTTTAAAGATGAAATTCCCAATACACTGAGAGAAATTTTTATTATATGTATAATACAAATAGGAATAGTTATAATACATAATAAAAGATATTATATATCATCTAACTAAATTTATTATGTGTACAATAAAATTCATGATATATTTCATAGATCTTATCATATAATTTTTACTTTCCCTACTTTTATTATAAGATTCTCTATGTGTAGCGTAGGATCTCCCTGTTTCAAAAAAATCGTAGGAGATCATCAAATGATCATTTCAATGATTGAAAATAATGTCAATTTTATCACAAACGTTATTTAGAGATCCGAAGTATCGATTTCTGCAATAAGATCTCACCTCCCTTATTTACAAATGTAATTCAAGAAGTATTGTTCTGAAGGGATTCATCATCAATTGTGCTTTCTACCACGTGTGCTTATGTACACAATAATGGTGATAAGACAGATGCTTTTATCTCATATTGTTTTGAATTTAGTATACAAAAGCATATATAAAAAGCAAAGATCGATTGCTGAAATGTACTACCTCGTTCGAATGGTCATACGAGAAAAAAAACTTCCTAAAGACAATACTCAATATGATATTCAGTGCGTGTAACATACGTTATTGTACCTATATATTGACATTCGATTACAATATGTTCATTAAATCAAAATATACGAAGAAAGTGAACGCTTTTTAACGTCCACGTCAAGTGTTCTTGTAATTTATACACAGTATTTCTTCAATCAATATTTATCACTGTATACTCTTTCACATTTCCATAAGAATATTTTTAAAACATTCTGAGAATATCTGTATGATGAGTTTCCGAGTATTATCATCGTTGGTGAAAATCAAGCGTGTAAGTAAGAGTGCAGTTGGGTGATAATTGAAAATTACATTTCTTTCGACGCCCAAAAAAAACCTGTTTTATGATGAAAAAATGCGTGAGGAATTTTTTTTTTTTTAAACAAATATAACACGCACAACAAAAGACAACAAAATAACCCGTAGTTTTTTAAAGTATTTCTCAAAGCATATGGATAAGAGATAAAATTATGAGAACAATTTTGTAAGAAATGAAATTCTCTACAAAAAATAGAAGACACCTTTTTTGAAAGAATTCAATTTCCTGCAAAATTTAATCTCCAATTCGTATACTTCAAGAGACACTTGAAAAAAAACTAATTTTCTTAAGGCACATGTTATATTTGTTTACAAAAAAGAAAAAGAAAAAAAGGGAAAAGGGTTCCAAAGTTGTCAACTTCAGGGAAGATTCAACATTCAGCTGGAAACTCATCAACTCATGCGAGCGTTTTGACGTCGCGTCAACACTGGTTGAAAAAAGACAAGCTGTGGGATCTCTTGGATCAACCAATGTTGACGAGGAGACGTCAAAAAGCTCGCATGGGTTTCCTGCGTCAGAGAGTCGGAAATGAGCACTGTTTGTTTAATTTCTTTTTTTTTGCAAACAAACTGAATGATGAATGTTCTTGCGGTTCATTAACATTTCTTGTATACATGAGGCGTATTTCATAGGAATGAAGTAGTTGAAAAATATCGATATTTTATCAAATTCGATGAGAATTAGATGTAAAAACGTCAATTGAAGGAAGAAGAAGATTTTCTCGAGTTGTCACTGGGTAGAGGAATGTTTCTCAATTGATTCCTGATATCAAAGTACCAAAAAGAAAATCATAGTTGCCGAAACTACTTACCTAGTAGATTTTTAACCATCTATGAAGGTAGTTATGACAAGTACTAAGTAGAGGTGCACGATATTTCCCGATGTTGAAATTTTCTATAGAATTTTTATCGAGTTTATATTGAATTTTATAAAACATTGATAAAATCTTTATGAAAATTGTATATAAAATATGGATATCGTGAAATATGGTGCAAATCTAGTACTTGGCATTCAGGAAAAATATTACGTTATTTGTTTTAACTAACGCAATAGTTGCCCTGACTGACTTACATACCTGGTTAGTTAATGAAACTGCTATATCAGTTGAAGCAATCGACTGAATAGTTGTCATAGTTACTTTTGTAGATGTTTAAAAATTGACTACTTAAGCAGTGATTGCAACTGTTTATTATTTTTCTGTGTTATCATTGCACTCAGAGAAAGAAAAAAGTCGAAATTACCATTGGGATAGTTGGGAAAGGACTCAACTATGACCAAGGTTGTGAAACTTTTAATTCAAAAATTTTGAATTATCAATTGAATTTCCAATTTTTGTTTCCAATGTTGGGATTCATGAACATTTGAATTGAACATTTTTTTTCATTTTTCTTTTGGAAAATAGGTGATCTCGGAGAAAATTTTCTCCGCTTTATATATATTCGTTGTTCCGATTTGCATGGACGAATTTTTATCATACATGGGTCACCTTCTTAATGCAAAGATTTGGATCAAATTTTTTTTCTATTTTTGAATCTTCACATTGAGATAAAAATTGAAAAACTACTTTTGAATCCCAATGTTGGGATTGAGAATGAAGAAATTACTTTTCAATCCTGAAATCGGGATTGAAAATTGGAAAGTTACTTTTCAATCCCAATGTCAGGATGAAAAATTGAAAAATTACTTTCTAATCCCAATGTTGGGATTAACAGTTTTCTTTGTCATGTTTTAATCTTTATGGTGGGGTTAGAAATTGAGAAATTATTTTTAACCTGAGTTTTTAGGATTAGAAAATGGAAAAAAAATGGTGATTCCAGTGCTAATCCAATTATGTTTTCAATGCATTATTTACAAGCCTGACTATGACTGATCATAAGTTTTACTGCTTCGTACATGGAGAAATCGCAGGTCAAAAATATAGTAATCTTTAATGAAAATTTGAGAATATTTCTTAAAATCTGAGAGTTTTTCTTAAATGCATAATACAGACAAAACAGTCCACTTTTTTGTGGAATTTTATTTGAAAAACAATGAAAAATTATCAATGTTCGATAAAGAATAGAGAAAAATATGAATTTTCCAAAAGTCGCGCGTGAAATTTTACAAAAATAGTAACAAAATTTCAATATCCTACTATTCACTTTGTGAAATTTTGTATCCGACTTTTGGAAAGCTCATATATTCTCTATTCTTTATTAAGTATTGATAATTTATCATTGTTTTTTGAATAAAATTCCACGCAAAAGTGGACTATTTTGTCTTTGTTATGCATTTAAGAAGAACTCTCAGATTTTAAGAAATATTCTCAAATTTTTATTAAAGATTACTATATTTTCGACCTTCATTTTTCTCCGTGTAGTTTGAATAACAATATTGATTGTGAAAATTACTCTTTGGATTAGTTACGTTCACAATGAAATACTTAGTGCAACCATTAAACAGCTCCACTATTCATAGTTGAGTCCTTTCCCAACTAATACTAATCATTTACTATTCTCTTTTTTCTCAGTATGAGCACAATCAAAATGATTATGAACTCATAGTTCTGAAATTCATCAATGTTTCAATTGAAAACAAACAATGATGTGAAATGAACTCCAACCCCAATTAAATCAAACAACAAAAAGAAAAAAAATATCAAAACACCACCACAACGAGAGACACGAGACTCGCGTCGAAAACTTGAAAAACATTCGATATTTATCATTTTTATCCTTTGTAAAATATAGTTTGTTTAATTCAATTGGAGCTTCGCATCAAACGAAACAGACTGGAGATCAATTTTGATCTTGCAAATGAAATGAATGAAGATATGTATCGAAATATGTATTGAGCATGGCACCAAGACAAGACCGAGACTGACAAATGGGTCTAGAAGCATATCTTAGTTTATTTTGTCCGCAAGCTTTCGGTAAATATTTCATTGGAACATGTGAGAATTAAGATAATCGATTATTCTTCAGTCTCGACGAGAATCTCGTGTGCACTATACTAAACACAACTCGGGTCGGACTTCTTGGAAAGATTTTCAATGTCATTTTCACTCCGCACTTTTCAAAATGAGATGTTTCCTGTGAAATTATTCATGCAAAGAGAATCATTTGAGGCGCCTCGAGTATCAAAAGGTGGAGAAGGGGAGGAAGTCGAATTGTGTACAAACTTGTTTTTAGAAGGTACACAATTGATACCAATTTGGAGTGAATTATAATAAACTACATCCCTGAGATGATTACGCATTGCCAGAAATTTAGAATTTTGAAAATTTATTGACGTTTGGAGATTAAGTTGCTACAATTTTATTTCTTAGCCTTTAGAGATATGTAGAAAATTCAATATTTTCGACAAGGCGCAATCCCAATAGCATATTCCTTGGGATTAATGAAATATTTAATCAAATCAAATAATGGAATGCTTGTCTCAAATAAATTGGTCTTCTATTGAATATTTAAATTCTACAAATGAATATTTTTTCCAGTGTAATTAAGTGATTGTAAAAAAATAAAGACCACCTTTTGTAGTGTAAATCTGCGAGGAAAACTCCATCATTTAGAATTGATGAATTCATAATTATTCAGACTGTTTTATATTTGTCGAACTGATTATTTTCATTTCAACGTATGGATTGTAAAGAAGTGCCATCTGGTGATCTATGAAACGAGTTTTTGATTGTGTTTGACCGTTTCCATGGCACTACCTGTATTTTTTATTCTTATTTACAATCATATAATGAATATTAATTCTGTCGGAGCCAAACGCATGTGAATCTTTTCATAAAATAATTTTGATGATAACTATTTTGTGCCGTATACTTACAAATACAATTTTCGTCTACTTGCTAAAGTTGTACGTACCCACTAATGCACGGTCCGCACTGAGAAGGATCTCGTGCATAATCTTGAGCTTCTTGACGATTATAACGATGGCATTGAGTGTAATCGACACAACGGGCAGACACCTCGTAACAATACTGCCGCTCCGAACAGTCATTATCTTCTCTGCACGATTTACTTTCTTTCATTTTATCCTGCAACACAAATGTCATTTTTCAATTAGACATAACACAAACATGATTCTGCAACAAAGACTTCACCAATATTTATACGAGATCCAATATGAGAAAATTGTACATAAATCTATTCCATTTTAGGCTATTTTATTGCTTATCACATCCAAGTGTTTGGATCTGAGTATAATTCTGTTTTTTAAATCTAAACCAGCACATGAGAATCAAATTGAATATTCAATTCAATACTAATTCTGAAAATCAAAGATAAAAAGAAAATTCAGACCTACAAGCGTTTCCTGTGCTCGGGATGATCAACTTATGTAGAAAGATAACTCATAACTGGGGAACAAACGGGTCTTTTATCTAAAAATCTGATTATTAATCCGTGTCATTAACGCTACATTGTATAGAATAAGTGCGGAATTTCGCTCCAAAAAATGATGGTAGCAAAGTTCCTCTATGGATAGGCAATTTTTCATCGTGATTTGGTAGATTTCTTCTTGATTCATAGAAAAATTAACCCCTAAAAGGTGAAATAGTTCTTTCAAGTCAGGAAAAACAAACATTCATTAACGATCAAAAGACGAAATCCACCATTATTGTAAAGAAATCCTTCCCATATTTTATACAGTGTACATAAAAGTTGAATGTAATTTTGAGAGAAATAAAGCATGTTTGGAGTCAGTTTGGGTATTCTTAGAATATATCTCAATAACAATAATCGAGAATCACTTCTCTTTCCAATTAAAGAAATAATAATAAATCTTGATTGAATTTATGAAGAATGATTATTATAAAAAGAAAAATAGTATAGCAAATGAAAAGAAATGGTTGATACACGAATTCATATTGTGTTATCTCGATGTTGTAGAATCAAGTTTCTTATAGAGCGAAGAAATAACTGGAAATATTTTGAATAGAAGAGATGAAGTTGAATATTGGGAACACGATACGTTGCCGCATGAAGATCAAAGAGTTGAATTCGGAAGAAAAGGTGATGCGGGGCGTCGAATGAAAAAAATACAAAGAAATTTGGTTTTTATTGCTCGGTAAATCGATAAATATAGAAGATCGAAAAGGAATGATGATGGATCAATGTTATGAGATGTTCAGTTCCATTTCAGAAGGGTCAAATTTCATCTAGAATTCGCACAACAGGAAATTTTGTATGAACAAAATAAAATCATGATTCCAAATCGGGTAATGATGAGAAGAGAAAAGAAGGAAAGTTTAATGGTTCTTAATAATTTGAATTTACCTTATACAAGGGTTCGCTGAGTTATTTATCTATGTGAAGATTTTTAATGTACGCGTAATCGTTTGTTCTTCGCCGAATCGACCGATACCACTGTTTCGTATGACCGGGTTCTGTACGTTAGAAGAAAAATAACAGGTTTAAGAGAAGGTGAGGTCGTTGAATGGAATGATTCTGCGGTCGACTGCTTCAGAATGACTCATCCCGTCTGTTTATCTACCTAAACTCGCTTTCTGTTTTAAATTCTATGTAATTGGATTTATATCGATGACGTAGACGATAAAGAGATGTTGAAACGTGTGATTCAAGGATTCAAGGGGACATTCGGTATACATTTTTATCCGCATTTATTTATCGATAAATGAATTGTACAATAATTTGAATAGCGTTCAAATTGAAACATTTCTCTTCCTGAGTTGATCAAATTTATATATAATATTTGAGTAAAAAATATTAATATAATTATCTCCCACATTTGAAAGTTCACAGTTCATTTGAGGTTCAACGTTCATCTTGACAGGAAACTGTGAAATATGCAAAATAAAAACAGGTGACTGGCCGTCCCCCAGTTATCGAGGATAATGAACTTTAGGACATCGAGCTTCCGAGATCTTCTACCTGTTTCGTTAGGGTTTCTCTACTCGTTTTATCTGAATTCTCGAATGTTGCGAGATCAAAAGTGTTGCTATGCGCCAAACCTACGCTTCCATATCGTGGAAATATCCCTTGGATCCGAACAATAGAGCATAACCACGTAATACAGAGCTTTTAGAATTCTTCAAGAACTCGTTTCGTGCTCCTCGGTTCTTCAAGAGTTCTTGAAGGATGCTTTCGTAAAGTGTTTGCTAAATTTCAGTCTCCTTCCAGCAGAACATGATCATTCGAAGTTAAATATATTAGTTCGTCAGACCTTTTTGTTTAGGGTTGAATTGTTATTAGAATTTCACAAATTTTGATGCCTCTTAGAAATAACAGGCATCTGGGTGACAACGTAAGTTTGAATGAAACATAAGTTTCTTCAATAAATAATTAATGGGGGGAAATGATGATTGATCTGCTGGATTATCGATACGTTAATGTACTCTGACTGATTTTCAGTATAACAGTATAGCTATATATATATATATATATACTTGTACAAATTGTACAGTTAGTATGGAGAATGCGTTGCATATAAGTTACTTTCCAATTCTGTTTGAAATTGAAGAGTCAACTATGAGATTTGTCAATTTTTACTAAAGAACTTTGTAATAGAGGTGATATATAATTAAAATATTCATTTTTTTAATACATAAGATAGATCAAAATATACAATTCGCACTGCATGACGAAATATTGCACAATCTTGCAACATTTTTTCAAACTCATGCAAGAAGACCATTTCGAGGAATTATCTCAAATCAAAAGATGTAAAACAAAATGAACATTCAATAAACAACAAGTTATGGTTGTTTGTACGCCGAACTTGGAATTCATTACAGAGAAGAGACAAAAATAAAATATTCTCATAATCGAAATCAGTTTTAAATGTAAAAACATATTAATTCGTATAGTAAGAGAGTGTTCTAAGAAAATCTTCTGTGAAAGTGTGTAGATCGATATGTATTTTCATATCAATGTAATGATGTCATCGTTTTATTTAAAATCTGCCGAATCAATTCAATATCATCATTTTCTTATCAATACTCTATCAGTAAATATTCTATATAATAATCAATTTTAGAATTTTCATTGCCGTTCGAGGGAATTCAAATATTAAAGAGAATCTAAAAAAATTCTTGAATTTGAATGCTCTTCTGAAATCTAATTGAAAAGAAAAACATACAAAATGTTACATAAATTCTAGATATTTTAAGGTTGTAATAATTTATGATATTGTTTTGTATGTTAAATTAAGATTATCGAGAATTCATCTTTCACGTACGTACGTAATCTCAAATATGCACATTTTTATCGTGTTTCAGCATTAGTGCTTGTCGAGAACATAATAATTTCTTCTCAAACTCTTAGTCCGTTGACGTATTCTATAGAATTTATAATGTTGCTGAAATTTGAATCGTTTATAGAAACGAAACGAAAATTCAAACCCCGCAAAATCTGATGAATCATCGTTACACAAGTCTGAGTTTAACTTCTTGTCTCTGGAAACATGGCTCGAAGAAAGTACTGCAAGATTTCGAGTCTTCAACAGCAGAGTATTTCGTTATTCGATATCGCTGAAGCTTGAATCGTTTATTGGAACTAATTAACAATCGGACCACATAGTAATCAACTATCGAAGCCCAAAAATCTTGGAGGACATTACTTTTAACGATGTTTCCAGTGGCAAAGAGTTGATTCGAGAAAATATGTAACGATGATTCATCAGATTTCGTGAGTTTTAAGTTTCGTTTTGTTTCTATAAACGATTCAAAATTCGAGAACACGTTATTCGATTACCAATTCGTTCCGATAATCGACTTAAACTTCGGCAACATTAAAGAGACTCGAGCGTGGGGAAGTGGGGGAGGGGAAAAGCCAAATTTGGCGCGAACTTTTTTCGAAAGGTACGTAATTGATACAAATTTCAAGTGAATAATAATGAGTTAAGTGTTTGAGATTGCGCTCTGCCGCGCACTTTGAATTTTCCAATGATTTTTCAGCCTTCAAATTCATTATTATTCTTACTTTGAATTTGTATCAATTACATACCTTTCGGAAAAAGTTTGCGCAAAATTTGACTTTTCCCCTCCCTCACTTCCCCGTGCTCGAGCCCCCTTAATTTATATTATATCGAGTACAGGAATATGTTTCTATTTCTGCAGTGAAATACCTGCAATTTGGAATCGAAAATTCGGTTGAAGCAGAATTTGACTGATTTTATGGACTTCATAGCACAGCATTTGAATCCGATTGTTGTATTATAACAAATTAGGAGAAAGTGATGATACAATGGTTGTAAAAATCATATAATCTAAAGATTGTACCAACAGCATCATTTGGACAATCAGTAGAGACAATGGATTATCAATTAAGACATCTTTATTATCGAATTCGTTGAGTAAACTTTCACTCACAGACAGAATCCCTAATCAATAAAATTTTCATCTGAGAATTACAAATTTCAGAGAGATTGTCGGACAGAGTTGAAAAGATACAGACACATACCTGTAAATTTAAGCGAATTTAAAAGCATTCAGAATTTTCAATGAAATGTGGGATTTTCAACACATGAAAAAAAATGGGAGAAATTTCAAGTGCAGGCAAGGAGACTTATACAAAGTCGAAAAGATTCGGAGGAATTCAGATAGAAGTAGAGAAAATTAGAGTCAATTAAAGGGAGTCTGAAGGTACTTAAACCTTTGGTTTTCTTTGAATTTCTACGGATACGGTCAAAAATTTAGCTGCAGTAGCCAAGCAGCTGGATTAACCAGATATGGACAACCATGAAATTGAGTCCTGCAGCTAAAACTCACCGTGATTTACCGTATTTGAAATAACACATGAAAGTTCGTTGATTCAAGGGAGATTCGAAAATTTTAATTGAATTTTGACATTTCTGTTGAGTGACCGAGTTTTGATTTGTTATTTTTTTATTTTATAGTGCACAGGAGCGAAAAAGTGCGTCATCTTACCTCGCTCTATCTCGAACCAGCTACAACTGTAACAAGTGAAATTTAGCTGCAAGCATTGATTTATTGGCTGTCCCTGCCCATGTTAGCCACTTGGCTTCTGCGGCTAAATTTTTTTCCGTGTAGGATCTATTCGAAAACACGTTGGAAAATATAAAACATCCAAAATAGGAAGATTGAAGATTTTTTAATCAGGCCCTGATGAAAACAATGAAGTCTTTTTGACCTCCAGCCAGTTCCTGCCCAATTAAAACACCAAAAAACAATTTGTTTGTTTACTATTCTGAATATAATACTGAAAATTTTGCTGCTTTGATGATTCATGTTGCTCTTTCAGCAATCCACTTAGCTGACTGATGTACCACAATTATTAATGCTCTTGGAAATATGTAAATGCGTAAAATCGTATGAATGGTTTCGTCCACTTAGATGGCGTACGAGACTTAGAAGAACGAGAAACAAAAGATCATCAGAGAATTATGTATTACCTTTTATTTTTTAAGGTATCGAAAGTTAAAACTTCACAATTCGGTATAACTGCGAAGTACAGATTTGTAACTATTATAACTGGGTGACTGTTCTTAAGAGTTGAGAAAATTCAGTCTTTTTTCTATCCTGTATGTTGTTTCAATGGCTTACAGACCGTTGACCGCGAAATGACGAGGTAGCTAACTGATTATATGACAAATGACAATTATGCGTGATTTTTGTGCCTTTATATAGTACAAGTTCGTGAGGAATGTTTTGGTAGGGACTTGAAAAGCCTTAAAAAAAAAGATTATCTTTGAATAAGATGATATTTCTCCAAATTCATTTGGCAATGGCTGGAATTAATCGTCTCTGGCGACACGGAATTTATTCGATTTTTATGTATCTTACACTGTAAAAGATGTGGGGAGTTTTTCTTCACACTTTTGGTGAATTTCGTCCCCTCGTCGTAGGGGGAATTGTTTCCCTATCAGAAATGAGGAATTTTTCTACCGCTTTGAGGAATTATTCTGTTTTTTGGGTGTTGAAAGCTCTACAAATGAAGAAAAAATCCACCAAATTATGCTAAAAAGTTTCACATTTATGTAGGAACTTTGCTACCACCATTTTTTGGGGAAAAATTCCACAATTATTTTTTACAGTGTAGTGTTAATCCATTTGACTTGGGGATCTTAGTTGATCGCTCTATTTTACACTCAATTCAGGACACAGATATTACGAGCGATCCTCTGTACGAAGGTTTTGCTTTTTCTTCGTACGTTGTCGCCTGTTCGACGCGACATGTTTCATGTGTAGTGGTGTATGCGTGAGGCTGGTGTCTACTCGCACGCGTCAGCGTATGGTGGTTGTAAGAAGTTTTAAATAGTTTCTCGAATATATAGAAGAGATGATTCAATACGAACGTATGAGGTAAGGCAAATATATGGGGGCCTGGCCAAGTTTTAATTTTGTAACCCCATCGAACTCTGGATTTTACTAGCATAAAAAACAACTTCATGCGATTTTGACTTGTCTTTGATCCTGCATGCTTCAGTAAAGTATACGCTAGGATCATCTGATCATGTCCTTATGAGGCATCAAGCAAATTCTGTGGTCGAGTTAAATCGAAAGCTGCAGTTCAGTACTATGCAGGTATTAACAAGGCTGAAAAAACTCCAAACTTGTTCCAGGGCTGGCACATGTACCAGAAACAAATTTTGGTTGAAAACAATCAGGCTAATATTGTTTCATAACTGTCTCGTCGTTTCAGATGATCAGTAAATCATAGTGCATTCGTAATATTCCGAGAACGGTTATTACATTGGCGCAAACTTAGCACAAGTGTGAAAATAACCTTTTGTTATGAACAATTGTACAAATGAGTGCAAAAACATCCATACTCAAGCACAGACTTAGTCCACGATTGAGCTACTGATCCATACACACCCTAGTAAAAATGTAATCAGGCATTCCCTATTTTTAATAAGGTCCTTGTCAGGTTAGAATCCGGAAACCGTGAATGAGGAAAATCTTATAGGCTTGTAACGCAGGGGTACGATAGGATTCGGATGAGATTTTCATAAAATCGAGACCCGATGAGGACCTAATAGAAGTATTTTCCCATCCAAATTTCTACTAGGGCAGGTGGATGCATAATTTTCCTACCTGATGTAATAAAAATTCTACCTCCTGGTAGTGAAGCGTGAAACCAAGTACTAAGACTGTGTATTTTTCTTTTATTCCATTTGAATAAAGTATTTTCGATATGAATTCTCCAAATATTCTAGAGATTTGAGAAGACTCACGAAGTATAATAACTATTGAATACGATCAACGATGTTTTAATCTAAAGCTCAAGTGGATAATTTTGCTTATTATATTTCTGTAGTTCAGTGGGTCGAACTCCTATGGTATTGATGCGTACATTGAAAAGAATAGTTGAGAACGAATGTCTTGTAAGTATATATGAGCGTACGATTAAACCTCGAGGACATCGTAAAAGTACGTGTAGTCAGTCGATACCCGAAGTGAGTGCCGTCCCATCAGTTTTCGTGTCTCTTCCACTCGCTCACATCACACCCACACACAAATTCTGGCATTTCCACGTATTCAACTTCTTAAAAATGTCTGATGAGATCAGAAAAATATCTTTGGTTTTATTAGAAGTTATTTCAACATTTAAATGATTTTATAATTCCTTTTTCCCAAATTTTGAATCTTATAATGATCTCACCTGATATTGGATAATATAAAAAAAACAACATACCAAAACCACGCGTTAAGTTTGGATACACAAATGAGTAATACTCTAAGAATATTATGAATAAATCAACTTTTTGTGGTTTTATTCGAAGAAATGACTTACGTCAAAGGTGGAAATAGAATTTCAATGAAAAATTACTGATTAAATCTCCCATGGGCAAAGGAATACAATGAAAAAAAAGTTATCATTCAGATTCACGTGAATATTTTGTGCTTATGTGAGCGGAATGAATTGCAAACAGTCAGCAATTTGGGCAGATTCTATTACGAAAAGATAAAGAATTTCAAATCAATTGATAGAATGTTTTTTTATGTTCAAAGTACGTTATAAGTTAGAATTTTTGCTTTGGCAATCAAACATTTCAGTCTTGGAAAACTTTGTCTGGAATCAAACTTGTGATGTTATACCTGGAATTATTTTGTATATAAAAGCAGTTTCCCTTATTTGAAACAACAGTCTAAGAACAAAAATTGTCTCCCCTATTGTAAAATTCTGATCAATCCATATAAAAACTCATAGGTCCTGTTACAAATACACATAACGAATGGCATAAACTTTCCGGTTTTATTTGTTTCAATGGGATTTGATGAGGGGAACTGGAGGGGCCAGATATTAAATCTCACTAAACTTCATAAGCTTCATAAATTCTCGAATCGATTTTCCTGAATTTGATCAAATCATGTGTGAATAATGCGGATAAACAATTAAGTAGCTTTGAGTACTACTCTCAATGCTCTTCAATGAAGTTCACAATTTAATGAGGAACTATTAGATTTCTTTCTTTGGATCTTCCTTTTTTCGCATAAATTACAATTTCACATCTTGCAACAACTAGCATCATTGTGAAAATCGTTGTGAATTAAAAAGTAGATATACAAAATGAAGCACATGAACTGAGAACCCAATTTCTTGACCTTGAAGAAAATTTCTTTGCCCTCATTCTGATAAATTTTGTTTCCGATGGAAAAAATAATTTATTTCAATGGGTAAATTTTTCATTCAATTGAAATTACATTCTTCGAATTCAAGAAGGATTATATTTCTGTTTCAATCTGATGAAAACTGTTTTTATTGAATTGATTTTTTTCCCTTGGAAAAAATATTTATTAGAATGAGGGCAAATAAAAGTTTCTTTTAATCTAAGAAATTGGGTTCTCAGTGTGTTTTCTCAACTCCAGCTTTTGTTAGCAACAAACAAATCATTTGCACGGAGAAAAATGAAGGTCAAAAGCATAGTAATCTTCAATAAAAATTTGAGAATATTTTTTAAACTCTGAGAGTTTTTCTTAAATGCAATACTTAATAAAGAATAGAGAAACATATGAACTTTCCAAAAGTCGCATACGAAATTTCGTATGCGACTTTTGGAAAGTTCATATGTTTCTGTATTCTTCATCAAGTATTGATAATTTTGCATTGTTTTTTGAATAAAATTCCACGCAAAAGCAGACTGTTTTGTCTTTATTACACAGAGAAAAGTTTATATTAAAGATTACTATATTTTTATGGTACTCGTGGGATATACTTTATTATGAGGCTTAGAACTATATTTATTTCAAATTATAACATATTTATCTTCATCCTCACGAGAGAGTATGGTGAATGCTCGTATACTTGTGGTTCATAACGACATAATCAAGTATATCCCAAAAGTACAATATAAATATGCTAATATCTAATATAAAATTTTTACTGTGTATGCATTTAAGAGAAACTCTCAGATTTTAAGAAATATTCTCATATTTTTATTAAAGATTACTATATTTTCGACCTGTATTCTTCTATATTCTTCTCCTTGTGGTTGAATGATAAATTGTTTTGGAATGCCAAACAAAATAAATTTATTATATACGTTAGAATTTCCTCATTGTATCGAACGTTGTACCAGAAATTTTATGAACTTTCTTTTTCTATGTATTCAAACAAAGGAGGTGATTTTTATTGTCTGGAACGAGAATTTTATCGGTACTTCGTTTGAAACCTCACACCGTGAGCCATGTACGCACGTCATACCACCACCGGATTCACGGCTTCCACATACAGCATCATTGGTGATAACGGAGAGCCATATCCGATGGTAAGCGTATTGGTATGTTGAACACCAAGAAGAGGGAAGAATTGCCATGAGAAAAAGACAGAAGCAGAAGAATTCAAGAACAGAGTAGGGAAATAAATACTTGAATAAATAGGGACCCTTTCGTTGACCAAGGTTCAAACTTTTGCTCGCTCGAATTGTACTTTTTTTCAAATTCATATTTTGATTTTCGAACATTCATATTGAGAACATTGCCTCTTACAAGTTATCATAAAATTTCAATGAACATGATTCAAAAGATGACTGTGTTTCTGAAGATGGACGATATTTATAGTATCAATGATTTCATATAAAAATATTTATCGTTGATATATCGATAAAATATATTCTCAAGTATCACTCATCTCTTCTAATGCAGTTTGTATAATCCAGCAAGTTTTTGAGTAATTAAGAGAGAAATATTTTCCATGAATTTTATCAAATCTACACAAATTTTGTGAAGATTATTCGCTGACCTAAATTTCATTCTAAAATGTCCAAATGAGTACTGATAATTTGTCAAACAAGATTCCTTCAATTTCTCTATCGTTACCGAAAACACATGAAATATCATTTTGGCGGTAAACTAGATATTTCTCACATAGAAGACCATCGATATTTTCAGACATCGTCTATCATCGCGAATCTTTAGTAAATTATATTTAAAAAATCAATAAAAACTTGGTAACTTTTATACAGAATTGAATCGATTCTGTCAGAATCGTCCATCTTTACGCCCATCCATATTCGAGAGTAGGGCTGCACGGAAAGAATAATTTAGCTGCAGCAGCTAAGTGGTTAGCACGGACATGGACAGCCATTAAATTAGCTCCCGCAGCTGAATTCTAGCTACTACCGCAAATAAATTAGCTACAAATGCAAATTTTGTTGCTATAACAGCTAAAATGTAGCTGCAGGAGCTAATTTAATGGCTGTCCATGTCCTAACCACTTAGGTGCTGCAGCTAAATTATTCTTTCCGTGTGAGGCGAAAATGTGCTCAATGTGATTTTATATGAAATTCGTGTGGAGTCTTGAACGAATTTACAGAGATCCGATACAAATTTTATATAAAATCACATCGAGTAGGTAATTTTCGCCCCAACCGTCATAGTGAGGACTTATAGAATAGGTTAAGTTTGCTTTATATCCCATTTTTAACGCTCTCAGCGTACTTGGAAAAAGAAACCTAGATCAATAAGTCATTCATCACACGTTGTTTAGTTCAAAATTTCAATTGTAAGGATTATATACAAATCATATTCAAATTATATATAATCAGAATAATAATCCCTTTGGAAATGTGATACAATGATGTCTTCATATGTTATTCTTTCTAATCTTCACGTCATTTATGTACAATTCTGCCGGTTGACATGATGACTCATACGACAAATCACTATCATCGATCATAACGGCACGCGTAATTGATTGAATAAATATCTATCGATGGAATATGCATCTGATATCGAACAAGCAAGAAATGACGGTAAATCATTGAAATGCCTTCATCGGAATCATAAAATGACTTATTATCCTTAGTGTTTCGGTTTCGTCTCGTCTCGCCGGGACTGGCCGGGTCTCGATCTCGATTTCGAGATTTATAATCTCGTCTCGGTCTCGCTTTTGTCTTGAGTCGAGATTCTCGCTCTGGAATCGAGATCCTCGGTCTCTACAATACATCATACGTTCCGCCGGAATTCTTGATCATATCTTCGAGACTCTTGGCTCGCGGGTATTGTCTCGGTCTCGAAAAATAATTGTTCATCTCGTCTCGTACCGGTCTCGGCCTCGTCCGAAACACTAATTCTCCCGAAGTGAGCCCATAAAGTCAAAAGCAAAAAGTATGATCTTTCATTGAGAAGACCCTTGAGAGTACACTGTGAAAAGTAAGTGGAATATTCCTCCGGCAGGAAATCTCCCTCACGTGAGGGAAATTAATCTCCTCGATATTTCGAAGGAATTCTTTATTTAAGAGGGAATTTCTCTCCAAATGAAGAAAAGTTCCCCCAAAATATGGAAAAATGAATTTCCCCCACGTGAGGGATGTAAACACTTTGGAATATTCTAAACATTGTTTAGATTTTTGAAAATAAAATACTGAAGACGTTGAAGAATTCGAACTATTTCAGAATCTTATCTGTATTATATCCCAAGTGTTGTTTTGAAGTTCTGATGACTAAAGGAAGCCTTTCAAAGCCAATTACCGATTCCCACCTTAGTAAACGCAATGTAGTACTACGTGAAAAAGAGTGCACAGGTCATGGGCAGAAAAGAATATGCATGCGGGTTGCAAAATGTAAGTGGAAAACCAGACTGATGAATTCACCATTATTTACCATGGTTCGGTTATACAGAGAAATCCTAAGAGTTCAATTCAAGATACAAAGAAAGAAATTTGGACAATTTTCATTCAATAAAGTGCTACATGATGGGAAATCGTAACAAGACAACTGCCAAAGCAGTGAAAATTCATCGTGTACAGAACAAAAAGCGCCAAGCTGTGACCATTTTTTAGAATATGAACGTAAATCACTAATCAAGGGAAAGTTTTTAATGCGATATAGTCTGTTAAATGAAGCTGAAACTGGCAGCCGTAGAGCTAGCAGCCGATTGTTATAACATTTTACACAAAACGTCTATTGAGGATTTGAGCATCTGAAACGTTTACTGGAATGCCACTTGATCGATTTCTGATATTAACAAAGCTTCAACAAAGGTTAATCAAGAGTCACAACAATCCGCTGCTAGCTTTACGGCTACTAGTTTCAGCTTCATGTCTGTTTACACTAATTTAAGTGGTGATCATGACTCATTAGAATGTTCTTCGGGTAGATTTGAACAAAACAATAACAACAACTACAGGGGAAAAAATGCCAATGTAAAAATTAGATGAAAATGAGGTAACGATTACATTGAGGATCTTATGTGAAATTTACTACACAGTCCTGTTGGATTTACATAGTTATCATCGTCACTTCACAGCAACACTACTCCTATTTACTTTGGGAACAATGTGAATACAACATTGCTTCCAATTGCATTCATGTAGGCAGTTATGTTAAATTAACAACAACCAATGTAGAATTCATATGAGACTTTTTCCTGTGTACGACTTGATCGTGTATACTATGGGTCCTAAAACAATTTCAAGTGAAGAAAAAAGCGTTTGATATTGATTTCACCATCGTAGTTCATGTTTTCAACGATCGATTGCCTGGCATAATGATAAATATTTGCAAATAATGATGTTTTCATACCTAGTTTCTATAGATTTTATAAAATATTGATAGAAACACCAGATGGTCAGGACTGAATCGTCTTATTCCCTTATTATTGGCTCAACTAGCCAAAAACTAGACGCTTGCAAGTGCCTTGTAAGGTTCTGGTGAGGTACTTGCAAGTCTCTCGTATTTGACTAGTTAAGCGTTACAAACCTTGGCGATAACTAGAGCATTTCTACTTGGGTTCTCATGACCAACTTTATTCATTCCAAAAATGATTCAGTATATATTCAATCAAATTCATGAAGCTGGAACTGGCAGCCGATTCTTATAACTTTTTACACAAAATTTTTATTAAGGATTTAAGCATCTGAAAAGTGTAGTGGAATGCTGCTGAATCGATATCTGATATAAAAAAAGCTACAACAACGTTCAATCAAAAGTTGCAAACAACAATCGGCCGCTAGCTTCACAATGTGAAAGAATTTCACTGGAAAATTCCGGTACCTGTACCGGAAAATTTTAGCACATTTGTACTGCAAAAATTCAGTACAAATGTTATGAAATTTCAGCATCAAAACTGCAAATTTTCTGAGCCACAGTACTGGAATTTTTTAGTACACGAACTGAATTTTTCCAGGCCATGTAGTGGAAAATTAATGCTGAAAGTGTTCATGAAAATAAAAAAAAAAATTGTTCATACAAAGTGATTTTTCACGTACCTTGTGTTTCAAGATAATTGAGAAACTTGATCATTTATATGGATGCACAGAAAGTCATATCTACCTCACGAGATTTGAACCTACACTTTTCTGCCTGCTTACCAACTGAAACCTAAGACCTAACCGATGAGCTATAGCGCGGCATACTGGAAGGCCAGCTTGGGTTACTACACATGCTTCATATTATTTGCTACAATTACAATTCTTATTCAAAATCTCAATCAGGAAATTTTTAATATGAAGACTTGGAATTCTTCCAGTCAGAAATGATGAAGTCCAATAGAAGTGGAAAATTTCAGTGCAACAGGAATTCAATTCCAACATAACTGAGAACTTCCATTGCATAGCAACTGGAAAATTCCATCACACGACCTAAAAATTGCAGTTCGAAACCTGTATAATTCCAGTATACCAACGATTAGGTTTTTTTTTCTAAATTCGAAATTTTTTCCAAGTCCTTATTGAGGGGATAATTTTTTCTGGTGCACAAGAACTATAAAATTGTAGTACGAGCCAGTGAAATTTTCGCGACATCATGGTAAAATTTCAGTACACAATCTCAAACTCGAGAATTCCAGTACAAGGACTGAATTCTCAGTTATGCTTGGTAAATTTTCAGTGCCGTACCAACAAAATCTCTGTACATGTACTGGAATATCCATATTCCAGTACTAACACTGGAAATTTTCAGTCCAGGTGCACAGTAAATTTCCAGTTTTTTTTTACAGTGTAAGGCTGCTACTTTCAGCTTCATATCAAATTCGAAGGAAAATGAAAATTTAGAATACACTTATATCGAAAATTTATATTTTATATAAAGTATATATCGAAAGTATAATAAAACCTGAATTATCTACTTATAAAATTCTTCTTCTTCTTGCGAATTAAGAATTCAGAACTGTTTCAGTTTTCGCGTTCACTTCTCATTTGAGGGATAGGGAATTGTGGAAATCTTCTGAAATGTGTGAAAACGTTGACGTATTTGAATATTTTAATAATTATAAAGTGAAAAACTATGCATCAACTCGCAAAATCAATCCGAATAAAGCCATACAGAGTGGTGATATCCATTTTATCACGGAATCGATTTTTTGATATACATTTTTATAAGATATTAATGGAAATCGCATGAACTAAATGCTTCGTATCGTAGAAAAGCATCGATACTGTCACGTATCGTCCATCCCTACTGTACAGATTTATCGCTCTTGAGTCATATTCCACATAAGGACAAAGGACAATAAAACATTCTTCTCAGAAGTTATCAAAATTACCTTGATCATCCCAAGTCTCTTGCTTTAGTCGTCAAAAGAGGAAATGAGAAAAATTAATGGATGTCATTCATCACTTTCAAGGAAAAAGATTCAGGAAAGACAATTACAAAGCTTTTACACTTGTGCGAGTCTTGACGGATCGAATCTTTTGTACATAAAACAATGTTTAGTTTCTACCGAATTCTATCAAATTTCTTATCGAAACTTCATAAATATTCCGCACGAGAGATTTGAAGAAGAAACGAGAGATTCCAAATTCGCAGATCTCTAGAAACTTTGTACCTTCTAACCGGTCTGAAGAGGTGAAATCGTGATTTTAATTGCTTCTGTAAACAATTCCGAACCGGAAAACAATCACACACGATGCCATTTGCATACAATTTTTGTATGAAACTATTGTAGAATCATTTTTTTACATAAAATTTCATGTGAGTCTGACGTAATTTTCATCAATAAAATAAATAAATAAATATTCCGATTCTGAACAATATGCAGGTCATTTTGATTTCATAATCAGCTGGCTTCCAAATGAGACTCAAGATCAACGATATCACGATTTTAATCGAGATATTGGATCGTAATAAGTTATTAATGTATTGAAACGAATTAAACTGTCTAAAATGGTGATTATCAGCAAAGCCATGTCTAATCGTGTCTCAGAATTGTTGTATCGTACTGCACACGGGCATATTCCACAACCAACACCACCCCACTTTTCATGGGGCGACAAGCAGCCACCACTTTCGCAGACGCCACTTTGAAAAATTTGAAAGAGACTATACTCTGGTAGAATTTAACAACGTGAATCTGTTCATTTCGTTTAGTTTTCCCCTTTTTTTCCTCAAATTTTAACAGGGTACAGCCTGATTCAAAACTATCAAGAGTGGCGACTCTGAAAGTAACGGCTACTTACCACCCTATTCTAGAATCTCGGAAACACTGCAATTCACGCCTTTCAAAATTTGACAATATTTTTCAAGTTGCAAAAAGGCGGATTCCGAAATTTGAAGAGCATTTAAAAAATTCTGGAGGAATTCCAACTTATTCTTTGATGAGCTCTAAGAACTTTTTATTTGGTAACATTTTTTTCTGGAATCCATCGTTTTCAAATGAACAATCTTTCAAGTTTTTGACGTTTTCTTTCGCGTTTAAGTTGTCATTTCGATTCCTTTCACATTGAATCTTACAATTGTTAAAGACATAAATTAAATTTCAGGTCAAATTGACGCGGTCTCCATATACTTCCAACAAGAATTCTAAAATGATTTCAATCTGAAAACATGAGATAAAAAGAAAAACAAAGAATTCAAGGTATGAAAATTTGTGTTTTCAGAAAAACCCTGAATAGATTGTCACAGATTGATTTTTCGGAAAAATCGATACAAGATTCTAAAAGATCAATCAATTTTACGTTGTAAATCGTTGTTTTGGTTGAAAAATGCAATGAAAAAATGTCATTCCAGGATTCAATTGGTTAAACAATTACTATCATTAGAGAGAGAGAGAGAGAGAGAGAGAGAGAGAGAGAGAGTGTGTGAATTTTATGACGTTGTGATAAAAAAATCACATTTTTCCACTCAATTCGAACAGATACTTCCGCCCGAAATAGATTCAAGGAAAAATAAACGTATTGTACAGTAAGTACATCCACTTATCTCAAACAAAGTTTTTGTACATATCGAATGGTATTTAGTAAATCAATATATATGTCAAACGAAGAGTCCAGTTGAGTTTTCTGTGTGAAATTTTCAGATAACATCGAAGTATAATTGAAATATCGTTTATCTTTACTGGAACAAATCTTGATCAAATATCACGTTTAAAATGATGGTGCACAACCAAACGTGGATTCAAGACATACGCGTGGGAGTCATGCAGAACATTTTGTTTTCATCCCTTCATAAATCGACTTTAGAATTGTATTTATTTCTCAGAAATATCACACACGAAGAGCAAAAAAAACCATGTGAATACTATAGTGACAGGAATGTTTCGCAATTAAATTATTGGTGCACTAAGTAGAGTAGGGGGTGATATTACTTAATGAGCTCGGAATCGAGAATAATTTTGAAAAATTTATTTAAAAAATAGGCAAGCACAATATTTCCAAATCCTGTTTTTCAATGATGTTTAGGGAAGACCGGGGCTATAAGTACACTGTAAAAAAATTTCACCGGAAAATTCCAGTACATGTACTGGAAGTCATTAACCTGTACATGTACCGGAAAATTTCAGCACATTTGTACTGCAAAAATTCAGTGCAAACGTTATGGAATTTCCGCATCAAAACTGGAAATTTTCTGAGCCTCGGTACTGGAATTTTTCAGTACACGAGCTGGACTTTTCCAGGACATGTACTGGAAAATTAATGCTGAAAATATCCATGAAAATTGAAAAAAAATTGCTCACGCAAAGTGATTTTGCAGGGTCCTTGTGTTCCAAGATGATTGAGAAACTTTTGATCGTTCATTTGGATGGACAGAAACTCATGTCTACCTAACAGGATTTGAACCCACACTTTTCTACCTGCCTACCAACTGAAACCTAAGACCTAACCGATGAGCTATAGCGCGACATGTTGGAAGGCCAGCTTGGGTTACTACATATGCTTCATATCTAGAACACAAGAGGATAAGTGTTGGAAAAACCTCATATATCAATTTCATTGGCTACAATTACAATTATTATTCAAAATCTCAATCAGGAAATTTTTAATATAAAGACTTGAAATTTTTCCTGCCAGAAATGACGAAGTCCAATAGAAGTGGAAAATTTCAGTGCAACAGTGATTAAATTCCGTTGCATAGCAACTGGAAAATTCCATCACACGACCTGAAAATTGCAGTTCAAAACCTGTATAATTCAATTGCATAGTAACTGGAAAATTCCATCACAAAACCTGAGAATTGCAGTTGAAAACCTGTATAATTCCAGTATACCAACGATTAGGTTTTTTTTTCTAAATTCCAAATTTTTTCTCAAGTCCTTTTTGAGGGAATATTTTTTTTTGGTGCACAAGAACTATAAAATTGTAGTACGAGCCGGTAAAATTTTCGCGAAATCATGGCAAAATTTCAGTACATCATCTCAAACTTGAAAATTCCAGTACAATGACTGAATTTTCAGTTATGCTTGGTAAATTTTCAGTAACGTAACAACAAAATCTCTGTACATGTACTGGAATATCCATATTCCAGTACTAGCACTGGAAATTTCCAGTCCAGTTGCACAGTAAATTTCCAGTTTTTTTTTACAGTGTAACAGACAGCTATGACGGGCCAAGCATTGGTCAAGACTTGGTTGACGAGAATTAAATCAAACGCGACAAATATGCTTGATCCTAACATTGTTGTCCAAGACTCTATCAACGCTTAGTCAGCTATGGCGAGCCACGCATCGGCCAAGACTAGGCTAACCAGACTTGGCATACCAAGCTTGACGCCGATAATGGTGCAATTGTCAGTCTTGGCATAACGAGCCTGGATAAATACCTACAGAATAAGAGTTTCACTGCTCTGGTGAGTATTTATTTTCAAGTCCTCAATTCCGAAATAATTCTTGTTATTTTGAAATGAGGCACATAAAAGTGGTCAGGAATTCACTAGTTCAAAATTCTTTAAATCTGAAGAACAATTTAGTGTCCTTCAAATGAACTGTGGGCACTATTTAAAATACCAAGACTCTGAAAATTGAGATATAAGATTTTGGGATTAATGGAGAGCCAAAAATAAAATAGTAATGAAAAACTATCACAAAGAGTATGTCCAAGAAACATCAGCAATGGATATGGAAATGTACATGATACACTGAGAAAAACGTATGGGAAATGTGTAGCACGGTTTCCCATAATAATGGCAGTTTTGGGATAGGTGAGCACTTCTCCTTCAATTATGGCAATCTATACCTTATTTTGGTCAAGATAACTTTGCATCTGACACATAGTGCTATAAGTTTTGAAAAAATTACCACAAATTGAAGGAGAAATGTTCATAAACGCTCATGTGTCCCAAAACTGCTATTATTATGGGAATCTCAGCTATAAATTTTTCTCCGTGTAGGGATACTATAATGAGGGATGAGACAATGCGTCGCCAGAATGCGATATCCCATTTTCAATTAAATTATTCCAGTTTTTTCAATTGAATCATCTGTCGTTAGAATAATATATGAGCTGTATAATACAGCTGTGGACATATTGAAATGCATTTCCAAAAGATAGAAATGTTGTGCGAAGTGTATTCAAACAGTTGGAGCAAAAGAAAAAACAAAGAAAGTTTCGACCAATCCCCATCTTGTACATACATTGTCTCATCCATCATTATAGGATCTCTAGTACATTGCAGCATAGAATGCCCTCAGTTTGCTTCACTGGATACTTTTATCAGATTGCTGAAAAAGAATGCTAACAGTATAAACCTTCAGTTTGCTTCATTGGGAATTTTTAGATAACTACTAGGAAACAAAAAGAAAAACTCAATTTTCCTGATTTCCAGGTCCTGTTCAATTTTCCCTGACTTTTGGGGTCAATTTCAAATTCCTTGACATTTCCCTGATTCCCCCTGATTTCCAGGCGTGTGAGAACCCTGAACAGAGGTAAGTTGTAACACGGACCACAAGTTTCATATTTCCCAATGAATCAGGTTCACTTTTCGTAAAATAATTATTTAATCGCTGAAAGAGTATTTTATAAAGCGCACACATAATCTGATAAGAAATACTAAAGTAATAGATCCGGGCACAAACATGTTCCTGAAGTTTGAAACGTTTATAAAAACGAAACGATAATTTCAACTCACAAAATCTGATGAATCGTCAGTGTTTATCTTTCCGAATTAACTCCTCGCCACTG
This sequence comes from Gonatopus flavifemur, assembly GCA_018340375.1. Lineage (NCBI taxonomy): Eukaryota > Metazoa > Arthropoda > Insecta > Hymenoptera > Dryinidae > Gonatopus > Gonatopus flavifemur. The sequence continues at coordinate 30,251,156 of JAFFJZ010000007.1, read as the reverse complement.
GGATATCATTTGAAAGATAATATGCAGTATACTGCAAGAATTGTGGTCTTCAACAGTTAAGTATTTCGTTATTCGATTACAAATTCGGTTCAATAAACGACTCAAACTTCAACAACATGACAAAAACTCACTCCTGTTACAACTAGTCCCTGTCATAAAAAATTATTTGCAAGTCATTTCAAAGCAAAATGGCGATGCATTAGCTGATAACAGATTTATCCACCTCACTTATCCACAAGCAACCACCTACAGATCGCAATTTTTACCCTACAACAACAAATCAAAAAGATTTTGAAAGCATAACCCACAATCTCGTAGGATTTTTTTGATTGATTAAAATTCTTATATCTCCAAATTTATGCAATTTTCTTTTTCAATCAATATCCCTCATATTTCACTGAGATTCGAACTATGCTTTAAAAATCTGTTTGGTTTTTCGTTCTGGGTTGAAAATTGCGACCTGTGGGTGGTCGCCCGTGAATAAATAAAGCTTTTTCCAATATTAGTTACCGCACTGCCGGAATCCCTTGAAACGCCATAAGAAAATTTGTTTTTCCCGTACTTCAAAACATATATCAACATAACTAAAGAAACGGAATCTGAAAATAGGGTCTCACTTGTTTTAATCAAATTATTAAAAGTGCTCCTTGGCTTCGAGCTCACAAAGTAGTATATTACCTTTTTATCGATAATAAAAGTCAATTGTATTATATTCCATCAGTGGGCGAGTATATTTACTCATTTTCAATCAATTTTTGTACCAAAAGATTCATATCTCGTCAATCATCAGATTTTCACGATACGTGAACATTTATTTTAATGCTTCGATATTGCAATGAATATAATAATAAATCCCGGAAACTTAATCCTCTAAGGTAGTTTTGTCAATACTCGTCTCCTTATTCTCCAAAGTAAACACAATCGACTTATCTCATACGTACAAAAGAAGTTCAGATTGTTGTATATCGAATGGCATGCGTAGATGAAGCACTTGTCTGTATGTCATTTGATCAAGGTGATACATACGACAAAACTGTGGACATTTTGTATTGGCAATGTTATTCAGAAGCGATTAGATAAATTCTTAAAAAATTACACTCTATAGAAATCAATATGAAATTATTGGTTATGCGGATGTGAAAATGTAACTTTGAACTGAAAACCGTGATAAAACTTTTCAACGCGGTACAGTATAAGAAATTTGTTGATTCCATTCAAACTTTCGGATTGAATGTATCTGTGCGGACTGTTCTTCAGGTCTTTGTTAAAATTCGTGACCAAGTGGAGAATATCAACATGGAAAAATTTCTCCCTCGTAAAACAGAAATTTGTTCAAGCATCCATGCTGGATTTCATGTGGCCGGTTTTTTCGGGTTTTTTTTACAATCAAGTGCATTTTCGAGGCTTTCCTGGGTTTCTTGGGTTTCATGTGTTTTTTGTAATTTGGCATTTTGGTTATTATTATTAGATTCATGTTTTTGATAGTTTTGATTAATTTGACAGCTTTGTTGATTTGAAATTTGAAATGATCATTCATTCATATCACGGTCTCACATCCCATATGACACACGAAGAATTCTTTCTCAAGAATATGAATAGAATTTTTGTGGTACTCTTTTCGAAGTTGAGAATTCATGAAAAATTCTGAAAATATTCTATTCCACTAACATCGACGAGGTCTTCTGAGATGCTTTTTAGATCATTTCATTGCTCTCAAAGAACTCGTTAATGTGAGTAAAATAGAGTTCTTGATGAATTCATCAGTTCGAAAAGAGTTCAACAAGAATTCTATTCACATTCTTGAAAAAGAATTTTTTGTGTGTCATATGTGAGATATCGTGGTTTATATCACGTATATTTGATACGACAAGTGAAATACGTGATTGAAATTCTATCATTATACTTTACATTTCAATTGAATATTGTTCTTTAAATGATCTCGAAATATTTTGATACTAAACATTAATTAGATTCTATTTATGAACGATAATATTGATTGGAAATGCGTTTTATTCCACTATGATTCAGTACTTGCACTCAATTATCCTTTGGATTTCACTTCAATCGCATTTGCTTCTTTCAGAAGTAATTTCTTATGTCCATAATTATAGAGGTAAATTTAGAATAATTCATTGTAATTAGAAATAACAGCTTCTTCGATACATTTTTCCCTTTTTTCAGAGTTGTTTTGAGGTCATTTCAAGGGGGCTTTTTCCAAAAAAAAAACCCGGTGGGTAAAACTGGGAAAAACATCGCATTTTCTTTGACAAACTCTGAGGATCTCTGAAATTTTCATGCAAAATCTATCAAATTCGAGATGTTTTGTACAGAATTTTTTGCAGACAAATAAGGAACAGAATTGCAATCTGAAAAAATGCTGACAAAACTCGGGTTATTGTTAATACTTTCCTGATTATTGGAAAAACACATTTGAAAATTTTCAAATACTTTTTCACACATGATATTTGCTCGAAGAATATGAATGTATTTATAGGATTTCAATATTATTCAAGAATCAGAAAAATGTTAACAATTTATAGGAGTTTGATCAAAATTTTTTCTTCTCAGTCGTCTGAGAAGAAAATCAAGCAACTTTGAGAAAAGTCTGCACAAAAAGTCCCAAATTCATTCGATTATTCATGAGAATTTTAGATTTTTTCAGATTTTTGTAAAAAACAATGCGAAGATTTTCATGGTTCTGCAGAAATATGTTCCGTATGAGATCTGCTTTGATTGAGAGACTCAACAAAAGGATTGTTGATGAATCTTTTCAAAATATTAATATATCAAGAATAATTCAATCTAAATTGATGAAAATATATATTTTGATGAATCGATTCTTCTTCGAACGCCAATGTTAAGCCATTGATTCCCATTGAGAATGTTCTGCACGAATACTTCAAATTCTCCTGAATACAATCAATTATATTACTGAAATCTTTCAGTTACATTTTATCATCTAAATTGCTTACATGTAGAGACAAGAATTTGAGAACGATATAGTGATGTCGATTCTGAGATGAATTGATTCTTTTTTATATAAAATATATCAAATTTTCATGAATATTTTGTGGGAATCTATAAAAACTCAATACTTTTTCTATAAAAGATAATCGATTTTGTTCAAGAATCGGCATTAACGAACAGTAACTAGTTTGTTATTTTTTATATAGAAAATATACCTAGTTTATATATAATTTTTATAGAATGATGAAAATTCAGGCAATTACGGTTCTCGAAGTCCAATCCTTACCAAGAGAAATCTAAAAAACGATCTTTCCGCAAGCTATACTTCTCTTTGTTGAAATACTGCTCTTATTCATTCTTTGAGGAAAAAATTGCCAGAAATTTGAAAAATCGATAAATATTCAGCACGAAACCATTTATTCCTGTAAAATATAGAACCGATATTTTATCCAGTAAAAATTTCTTAATTTTCATTTCGAATTCATTATAAAAATGTCAATTCTTGTTGCAAAATAAATACAGTTCACATTTTCAACGGATATTATTACTAAATATTTTTGTGATTCATACATTCACCTCGATTTAATCTATTTGTCTTCCGACCGTACATGGAACATTATAGAATTACGCACACGATTTTTATCCCTTCACGCAAACTCGATTTCTCCGCGTCATCATCCTCTATCAGCTCTTCGTGGTTCAAGGAAACTCTCCTCCGGTTTCATGATTATTATATTCAATGCAAAAATAAGACGAATAATTTGTCTCGATTCTTCTATCTTTCATCTTTCCCGATTGAAAACCAGGCAACAAAGTCCAAATTAGAAAAATTCTCAACCACGTTTATCGATATTTTCTTTTTTATTCTCGAGTGATTATCGCGAAACGCGGATGATCTCCGCCATCTTAAGAGGACCAGGATTCGATGATAAGTTTCATTTTCGATCTCTCTTTTCTTTCACAATTGATCATCGACCAAAATAATTTTCCTTCGCGGCATGTTTATTTTCCTTTTTACGGGAAATCCCATCTACCCTATATTTGCGTCTTCTTCGCCTCTTTCCTCCCTTTCTCTCATCTCCCTCTTGTTGATGGTTACAGATACGTGGTCCAAAAAAGAGAGGTAAAAAAGGAAAACGAGTTGAGTGACTCACCTAGCACCACACGGAGATGGTACGAATGGCACCATAGAGTATATTGGAATTTCCGTAATGGCGTCGCAATAAAGACAAATATAGTGATACTATTATGATACGATACAATAATAGAAATTTCATTATTTTTTTTCTATCGACATTTTTTTTTTGAATACGTTATTCGATCGATACAAAAAATCGTGTCAGGTGAAAAAAAAAGATTTTTGTGTAAAAAAACATTGATAGAAAAGTTGAAGGGTGCAGAAGTGTGACGTGAAATCATGCTTTGAGGATTTTTTTATCGTGGAATTGATAATGAATCTTCACTTGTTGTTGCACACAAACAGAAGCACGTGGGTATGAAAATCACGATTCCATGTAAAAATGAGCGAGTTTTGAATTTTTCTATCAATAATAAATACATAAAATTGAATAAAAAAAATATAGATATATAAACAGGTGTTTTATCAATTAAAAAAAATTCTAATATCCTCGTAGGGATTGAAATTTCATTGAAGTCGTGTATCTTAGAAACAATCTGAGCATTCAATCTTTCAACACAAAATCATTGAAATCTCCGAAAGATGAGAGATGTGGTACGCGGATCTCGATTTCATCATCTTTGCATGTACCCTCCTCGTCTTCCAAGGTACAGAAAAACAACTCATGCCCGTCTCTCTTAAACGTAAATATCTACATTCCCCCCATGTCGCTGATCATCTACTTTGTTTTTATTTAAAAAATTCAAAATAATTCACCCTGAAATATAAATAAATCGGTTTTTCCCCATGCTCGAACCAAACGTCAAATCTATGGAGGGAACAGGTATCAGAATTTTTCTTGTCCAATTTTTTGATGAAAACCTTGCAAAAAAAAATGGTGAACAATTTTATTATTTATCACAATAGTACTCACCGTTGGCAAACTCGATGTTAAAATAAAAACTTGGAGCAACCAGATGATTCTGATATTGACGAGTGAGGGAATTGTCATGGTCTGCACATAACTCAAAAACCGCACTATTTGATTGCATTCGATGAATCGAATAGAAAAAAGTTTATCTGAGAAAAAATAAACAATAAGTCACTCGGGAGAGATCCACTTGTTTCGAGTTTGAAATTCACCTGTGATGTGAGGCTGTTGCCAATCGCGAGAACGGACGAGCACTAAACATGTTCGAACCTGCTCACGGCCGAGTTGTAATAGTGGGAGAGTGGAGGTGGGGGAGGCAGGGTCCAGGACCGTAATGAGTCTTGCGAGGCCCCTTTTCCGCCATACACTTGAACACTTTGTGTCGTTAAAAGGACCCGCCCCCGATATTCGAAAGGAACTTCAAATGTCCCCAACTGCCACTTCTACCAATCGATTTGATCTCAAAATCAATCGAGATTTCAATCTCTACAATTCACGCTTCGTCGGGAGTTTTGAATTTTCAAATCGACGCGGTTGAGGTTTGATGAACTCTTGACGCGGGCACCACATGCGTGCAATTTCTCTATGTGACAGATTTGAAAACAAAGGACGGGAATACTTTTGTTCCTCGTCTATCGTTTGTTCCCCGTCGTTGCATGCAACAGGCGCGTATATATATATATTCGGCGCAAGGTTCCGAACAGCTGATTTCACTTTCACAAATATTTTATTAATCCGTACATTCGGTCATTGTTGTTGTTTAATCATTTTTTGGTTTCCCCCCCCCCCCCCCCCCGATAAATGCATGGAAGAGATTACGAAGTCCGAGTGACCGACGCTGTGATGTAGGAAAGTACAAGATTCGAAGGTTTGTTCACGTCGTTGCGTTTAGATCTTGCTGTTTACATGAACTATATATATCCACTTGTCGCGAAACTTTACCACGTGCTCTGGAAATCATTGGCTTCTGTTATCTCTTCGGTGCAAGTGTTAGGATGCATGATGAAATCATGCAAAAACTGGCAAAAAACCCACAGGTATTTTGTGTGGGTTTGAAATGGCTGGTTACCCGCCAAAACTTGACGTCTTGTTGCAAATATCTTGAGATTGATCGATGTTCTATTGAAATATCTACAATGACGATATTCGTGCAATATATTTGTCGTATGAAGAGAAAAGTACGCGATAAGTTGTAATTATTGAAACTCTACCAATTGATAGGCACAAAGCTTCCTCGTTTCTGTCCAAGTAGCATTCGAGCGTATTTTCACCCAAAAACTCTGCACAGAGAAAAATGTAGGTCGAAAATATAGTAATCTTTGATGAAAATTTGATGTTTTTTCTTGAATGCTTAATAAAGACACAACAATCCACTTTTTTGTGAAATTGTATTCGAAAAACAATGGAAAATTATCAATACTTAATAAAAAAAATAGAGAAACATATGAATGCTTTCCAAAAGTCGCATACGCAATTTCACAAAGTGAATAGTAGAATATTGAAATTCTCTTACTATTTTTGTATACTATTACTAAACTGTTTCTATTTAACTATTTTCCATTGAAAAGAAGATTGATTAGAATGAGGGTGAACAAAAGTTTCTTTTAATCTAAGAAATTGGGTTCTCAGTGTGTTTTCTCAACTCCATCTTTTGTTAGCAACAAACGAATTATCTGCACGGAGAAAAATGAAGGTCAGAAGCATAGTAATCTTCAATAAAAATTTGAGAATATTTTTTGAAATCTGAGAGTTTCTCTTAAATGCAATACTTAATAAAGAATAGAGAAACATATGAACTTTCCAAAAGTCGCGCGTGAAATTTTACAAAAATAGTAACAAAATTTCAATATCCTACTATTCACTTTTTGAAATTTCGTATGCGACTTTTGGAAAGCTCATACGTTTCTTTATTTTTTATTGAGTATTGATAATTTTCCATTGTTTTTCGAATACAATTTCACAAAAAAGTGGATTGTTGTGTCTTTATCATGAATTCAAGAAAAATTCTCAAATTTTTTATTAAAGATTACTATATTTTCGACCTACATTTTTCTCCATGCAGAGTTTTTTGGTAAAAATACGCTCGAATACTACTTGAACAGAAACGAGAAAGCTTTGTGCCTATCAATTGGCAGAATGTTTTCACACGAGTTCATCAAAAGCTCGAACTGATGCACAAACGAATATCGCGAGAATTCGGAATGTCAGACATTTATTATATTCATTATATCCATTCGTATTTCTTTCTAAACGTTTTATGAATTATATGCAGAACTCTGGAAGAATTCTTCACTCATTCTATGTGTTCATAAAGAAGTCTAAAAGAATTAGAAAGAAATAGTTCATTCAGAAGACTTGTTCAGAACCCTTTTCGACCTCTTTCCGATCATATGTACTGTGTGGGAAGACCACTATCAACCCAACACATAATCGCGGTAAAAATTTCATAATGATCGGATTATAAGAACGGAAAATTTTGTGGAGATCGGATAACAGGAACGGAAAATATCCGTGATCGCAATTTGGTGCACATACATACACACACACACACACAGACAGACACGAAACCAAAAATTTTCCCCGAGTTTGGAGGAACATTTTGGCCTGAGAGATTTTTAGTTTGGAGACAAAAAGTTTTCGGTCCCCTGGAACGATCACAAAGCTTCCCTCCTAACGAGGAAGCAAAATGAAATCAAGTAATATTAGAAATGTGAAACGATGTGGAATATTCTCTTTTTGTATTATAAATGAAATCTTTCAGCACTCTCTTCCAACAACGCTCCGATGAAAATCATATATACGTTTGAAAGATGTCACGTATACACAGGGTATACATGGTTTATTTGCGATCTATATACATAAATTATACATATTTTCCCGTACAGCACAACCACTGATCCTTCACCTAGGACTTCGGTGGATTGGAGGTGGAGAATCGGGGGAGAAATGGGAGCCGTGGAAATAAGGGAGAGTCTCCGTTGAGGCGACGGAGAAATGTCCGGCCCCTGTATTTTCGACATGAATCATATTGCTGCATTTACATAATCAAATCTGAATGTATGAATTCAGGAATTTAAGTTTTATTGAAAATACAGGGGGTGCGATGGACATTTCTTCGTCCTCTTTCCGGTGTCTCAACAGAGACCCTTCTTTAGTTTTCCCACATTTCCACGGCTCCCATTTCTCCACCAATTCTCCACGTCCAGTCCACCAAAGTCCTAGGTGGAGTGATCGGTGGTTGTGCTATATACGGGTTATATACCGGGTGTTTCCTAATTCGCTGAAAACCCTTCAGAGGCGTTCTTCTTAATCCAAAATACAATAATTTCCCGTTGGGAAAACATTTTTTCGCGGCTTAGTTTTTGAGCTATGAGCATTTTTAGATTTTTTTTCGAATTCAAATAACTCAAAAGCATTATATTCTATATTCTTGAGCTTAACATCATTTTCTAAGTTGGAAAATGCCGGTTCTCTGGAAAAAATGTTCAACTATCATTCTTTGTTTCAGAGCTACAGCAATTTGAAATTTTCTGGCTTCTAGCCAATCAAACTTCAGCTCCGAAACAAAGAATGATAAGATAGTTGAATTTTTTTTTCCAGAGATCCGGCGTTCTCCAACTTAGAGAATGGTGTTTAGTTCAAGAATGTATGAAATAATGCTTCTGAGTTATTTGGATTTGAATAACAATCTAAAAATGCTCATAACACAAAAACTAAGCCTTCAAAAAATTTTTTCAAAATGGGAAATTATTGCATTTTGGCTACAGAATAACGCCTTTGAAGTACTTTCAGTGAATTATGAAACAGCCTGTATTTCTCATACATAAAATCCCATTAAAGTCAATAGAATTGTAGATATTTTACACACGTTCCCAAAAGATATGTCATAATACAGGGACAAACCCAGAGGATATTCTCGAAGGGAGTAATATAATAATATAGGTATAGACATATTGAGCCAGTCATAGAACAAAATTTTTAAAACATGAAGTAGTGATATGACTCCTTGAACAGGATTGATTCTTTTCTTATAGATAAAATACTAAGTTTGTATACATTTGTGTTTAATATTGATAGAAATTCGATATATATTCTATCAAATAGAATCGATCTTGTCGAAGATTGATGTAATTCATATAAAGATATTACAAGGTTTCACTATTAATTAATCATTCTGATTTTTGAGTAGAATCGATTATTCTTTTTTTTTTAAGAAAAATATCCAATTTTTATAGATTTGTATCAAATCTCGATGAAAATTCAATACATTCTTTATTTAAAAAAAATGGATTGTGATGAAAATCGACATCGCTATTCTCTTGAGAAATCTGCTAGAAAGATTCCAGGTACAATCCATAGAACGATTCATATGTACCCTGTTAGAAAATTCTTTAAATTTCATGTATTTTTTAAGGGGATGTCAGCGTCTATTTGGACCTCTCTTTTGGATCCCCTAGAGCATATTTGTGAATGAAATATTCAATTCTTGGTGAATGAATTGAAGAAAATTTTGCTTTATTACATCACAAATGAATGTCTATTTTCGTAATTGAAATGCATTTTTCAGTTCCGTGTATAAGTTTTATTTCTATTACGTGTAGTTGGAACTTCAAGAAAAAATCAGTGTGTAACCCTGTTGAAAAGATTCCATAAATTCTAATGAATTCTAGTTATTTCTAGGACAGGAACCGCATGAAATCTAGTAGACACACTTGATTTCATACGGTTTTATGAGATTTTGCAAATGGTTCTAATTGAATCTCATAAAGTTCTCATATAATTTTTGCATTCTCATATGAAATCATATAAAACCCATAAGTTCTAGGACAGAAACCGCATATAGACTGATAAAAACTTGTTAAAATTCATATAAACTGATAAGATTTATATATGAGAATTTATGGGACTTTTTCAACAGGGAAGGTCTCCATCACTCTGAGTTTTTTTCTTCTTTGGATTTAGAAAATTTTCCACAAACGCTTCGGATGTTTGATAACCGATTACCTCTTCGTAACGAAAAAAAACTTTCAGAAAATACACTGGGTGTCGGAAGTCAATGGATCTTTTTTTAAAGGAGCCCCCTGGTGAAAATGGAAGCGGAAAAGAAGAGCAAACGAAGCGTATGCTGGAAGGTAACAAAAACGCTAATGAAAAGTATACGGAGCTTGGATGGAAAGGATACAAAGAGTATGCGAAGCGGGAGTTGAAACAAAAGAAGCGCGTAAAATTTAAGAAATGTACCCTGTTGAAAAAGTCCCATCAATTCTCATATATAAATCTTATCAGTTTATATGAATTTTAACAAGTTTTTATCAGTCTATATGCGGTTTCTGTCCTAGAACTTATGGGTTTTATATGATTTCATATGAGAATGCAAAAATTATATGAGAACTTTATGAGATTCAATTAAAACCATTTGCAAAATCTCATAAAACTGTATAAAATCAAGTGTGTGTACTATATTTCATGCGGTTTCTGTCCTAGAAATAACTAGAATTCATTAGAATTTATGAAATCTTTTCAACAGGGTAATTCAAAAAATTGAACCTCATAGCGAGGATCGCACCGGGGACTTTGAAAATGGTAGCCGAGGGTCTTATCCACTCAGCAATTGATCGATCGCATAAAGATATTATTTAAAATCAGAATAGGTATGATTCGCATACATTTAATATAACTCACTATTACTTCACATGAAGAATGTGTGAAACGGGATCGAAAGCTTATGAAGCGTATATGGAACGTATGATTTCATTACTCCACAGTAAGGGGGCATTACACGTTTGATGAAGAGGGAATTGAAACATTTTTTGCTTCGTATACGCTTCCTCCGCGCTTTGTGTATACGCTTCATTTTCACCAGGGCCATGACTTTTTTATTTGTAGAGAAGTCCACTTTGGAAAAAAACTTCGAGGCAATTCCTGTACCGCACTGGAAGCAATTAATCTGTACATTTGTACTGAAAAATTACATCCAAATCATCAAAATTCCAGTTCACTTATCAGAAAATTCTTGTATTTACACTGTAGAATTGAAGTAAAAAACATGAATTTGCATATAAAATACGGAAAGATTCCGGTACAACAGGAATTTTCTTGTACGTGAGCTGATGAATTCGTCATGAACAGAAATTTTCCAGTTCCTGGGTACCGGAAAATTCCAGTTTTTTGTAACAGTGTCCCCATCAACTCGCTCACCCCAGATCTCTCAAGCAGAACACAAGCAGAAATTCTTAATGCCCATGCAGAACCCCCGTCCCATGGTGTCGAGTCACGAATTTGAAAATGAATCCAGATATATTCCTCTTAATCTATTAACCCCTATAGAATACGATAAGAAGCGATTGAGTTTCCTATTGTAAATTCACGATACAGCACACTGAGAAAAAGGTTTTCTTCTGACAAATCAACGCATTTGGTTGTACATTTTCATGAGGCATTGTTTCATAGAAATGAGATTTATTCATTATAACCGAATATTGCGTTGAATCAAGAAATTCATATTCATTAGCTATTTATACGGAGAGAACAAAATAATAGTACTGGCTACTACGTCAGATAGTACTCAGTGACATCTGAAGTGAAAAAACTTTCAGATAGCATCCACTACTATCCAAATAGTATCCAGTACAATCTACGTTATATTCAATGCTATGTCAGATGTTACTGAGTATAACGTAGATTGTACTGGATGATATTTGGATGGTAGTCGCTGCTATCTGAAATTTTTTGTACTTCAGATGTCACTGAGTACTATCCGGTGTAATAGCCAGTACTATTTTGTTCTCTCCGTGTAGTAACCAAATCATTTATTTGATCCAAGCTGATCGAAATTGATTTGAATGAATATGACTTGTTGTCAAATTTAGATTTTTTATATCATAATCAGTATGAAGTTCCCTGGTGAAAGGGAAACGTGTATTAGGGAGTGTCAAAAACGTTGTTAGAAAGTATTTGGAACGTGGATTCAAGCGTATACCGAGCGTCAAGTGAGACATTAAGAGTAGATCGAACGTATATTTGAAGTGTGCGAAAGGTACGGGAAGAAACACCGATTTCATAGAAACTGGGCTTTACACATGGAAGCGTAATTTGAGAGTGGATGGGAAGCATGTAAAAAGTATTAGAAAAGTCATCTGAAACATTCTTACGCTTCCGTTACTCTTTATGACACGCTTCCCTTTCACCAGGGTTGACATACAGAAATATGTGCTGTGTTTATCAACTATATGTTGAAATAAATATCAATGAATATTTTTTTGGCCGTATCCAACTATACGATTGATTCACTATACACAAATCTTATTTGATTCAACGAATCCTTTTTCTCAGTGCATCGTGAACTCGAGTTTCAGAAACCGTATTGAAACCGATCCAGATAACACATTTAAGTTTGTCAGATTTGTCATTCGATTGTTTCTGACTTGTTATTGACAACCTTGTTAGTGTGAGGTTGCTACAACTCCTCTGGTGAAAATGGGAGCGAGAAGAAAGAGTGAACGAAGCGTATACTGAAGGGTAACAGAAACGTTAATGGAAAGTATACGAAGCTTGAATGGAAATGATACAAAGAGTATGTGAAACGGGAATTGAAACAAAGAAAGCGATAAACATTCAAGAAATCTAGACAAAAAAATTGAACTCTGTGGTGAGAATCGAACCCTCACTATGGTAGGGTCTTATCCATTGAGCCATGGATCGTCATTGACATCGACTGCTGAAAGATATTATTTGAAGTCAGGTATATAGGTATGATTCGCATACGCTTAATGTAACCTACTATTACGTTACATGAAGCATATGCGAAACGGGATCGGAAGTTTATGAAACGTATACAGAACGTATGATTTGATGACTTTCCAGCAAGCGGGTATCATACGTTCCAGAAAGAGGGAGTTGAAACGTTTTTCGCTTCGTATACGTTTCCTTCTCGCTTTGTGTATACGCTTCATTTTCACCAGGGCTCTGCTGCAAGGGTTTTGTAAGCTTGTACCCTTGTCGTAATTCAACTATGAAGCTTATGTCCACTTTGTCACAAGTTTGCCGGACAACATTGCAGCAAAGGAAATGTTTAGTAGGGTACCCATACGAGACACTTATTCCTTTTTGTGAAATTCAGGGAGAAAAAAGGATCGGTGGGTACAGCGTGGTACGACGGAAAAGCAGTGTAGAGGCAACGGAGAGATGTCCGCCCAAAAAAACGGTCTGGATATTTCTCAGTCCCCTCTACCCTGTTTCTTCGTTGCAACACTTTGTATCCACCATTCCCTTTCTTCTCCCTTGACTCTACGGAAACCCAGCGTATTTCAGATTACATTAATGGAAGTAGGAAAATTGGCAGGCACTGTAGAAGTTAGAGTTCCGATCTGAAACATCCCACTAAGAAAACTTCTGTGGAAAAAAAATAGTTGAAATTTCTCATTAAAATGAAAAATAAAAAAATTCTACAATTGGCGGAGGTTTTCCGACAAAACTGATAATCAGAAACAAATTTTGTTGTCGAAAAACCTCCGTCACTCGTCAAATTTTTTCGTTGTTAATTTTGTTTTGGGTTTACAGACAAATTGCAACTATTTTTTATAAAAGTTTTCTTGGTGGAATGTTGCAGATAAAAAACTCTGACATCCACCATGCCCGGTGATTTTTTATGGGTTATCTTCAATCCACCCTACACGGAAAGACCGAGTTCATTAATATTTAGAAAAATGACTGTCAATTTACGAAAAAAGATCATTGAAGAATATTCGTAGTGAATTTACCATAATTTGATAGTTTCACTGTGAAAAATAACAGTAAGACAGTCAACCTTTCATATTTCCACTACGAATTTTCGGTAAACTCACTACAAATATTTTCCAGCGATCCTCTTTTTCCCTAAATTGACAGTCATTGTTCTAAATATTGAAGATAAACTATTGATTATTAATGAACTCGGTTTTTCCGTGTACAGCCACCATTTTGGGATGAAATATTGGAGAACAAAGTTTTGACCCCCTTGAGATGCCTAAAAGATATTTAAAAGTATCGAATAAGATATCTCAAAAGATATCGCAACTTTTAGATAAATTTTAGACCAACGTGAATTCCAAATACATCAAAAACTCGTCCAAGCAACAAAAATTGGTCAAATTGAAGTCAAAAGTATGAGAGCTGAATTCATTTTCCTCCCCCCACGAGTACTTTTATATTGACCAATTCTTAACAGCATTAAATTGTCAAAATGATCAAGCACCTGTTGCAGATGAGATTATGCAATACTTCATTCACTATTTCTTACAGGAATGTTATTCTCGAAAAGATATCTACAAGGCCTAAAACTATTGTATTTTTCATTGTACAACATTCAAGGGATCATTCTGGTTTAAAATTTCCAAAAAACCGATCGATTTGTTTTTTTATATTTTCTGGAAGTATATATGTTCGAAGATATTGTGTTTGTACGGTATAGACATCCCTGATCGATTTTAATCATAACTTCTCCGGTACAGAGAACTTAAAATTAGTTCAATATTCCAAGTCACCTTTGTGTAGCTCAATCACACTGATCAACAGCCATTTGGTATCTTAAGGTTTGAACATTAATTCGAAATGAATATGATGTCCTAAATATGGAGATAAAATCAGATTTCTTGAATTAGTTTGGTTTTTTATAATATTTTATGTATAAAATTCATCAATTATATAAAAGTTATATAAAAATCATGTATAAGAAATTATAACAATTGAACTAATTCAAGAAATCTGACAATGTTTTCAGTACACCGAAACCACTCAAAATCAGTTTCCAAAACTTAGGATGCCGAAGAAAAAACTTTTCTTTTGTTGTCCTGTGTAATTTAGAAGTGCAGTTTAGAAAGCCTATCGGAAGAAGGATTTTTTGATCCAAGTGAATGTGTTATATAAATCGGACAAATATTCGTTCAGAAAAAAAGGGATACTACTTCCTGTGTAATACAGGATCACAGGGCATATTCCAAGGAAAATCTAGAATTAACCAAAACACTGAATACCCAGGATTTAGAACAGAAAAAAAAAACCGAGTGGAAAAATTTTCAACATTATATATAATTTATATATAATTCAATACAGTTGATATATAAATTTTATTGAAAACTTGCCATCATACTAACCGTTTATAAGTTTTAGAACCCAGGTAGGAAATGCCAATATTGACAACTGGCACATGCTTGGCAAAATACTGGGCTGCCAAGCATCGCGAACCAATATTGGTCCAATATACAACCGTTGTTCATTCTAGAAACCATACCGGATTTCATAGGAAATGCTAATATGACAATTGGTGCAAGCTTGGCAAAATATTGGGCTGCCAAACATGGCGAACCAATATCAACCCAATATAAAACCGTTTGTTATTTGATAACCCACACCATGTTTGATAAGGAATGTCTATACAAC
The DNA here is from genome assembly GCA_018340375.1 of Gonatopus flavifemur. Classification (NCBI taxonomy): domain Eukaryota; kingdom Metazoa; phylum Arthropoda; class Insecta; order Hymenoptera; family Dryinidae; genus Gonatopus; species Gonatopus flavifemur. Next base: position 30,235,725 of record JAFFJZ010000007.1, on the reverse strand, counting down.
AAGTGGTTCAAGATTGGCAAAACATTAAGCTGCCAAGCATGGCGAACCAATATCGACCCAATATTAAACCATTCGTTATTTGAGAATCTATACCACGTTTCGTAGGGAATGTCATTACAACAAGTGGTTGAAGCTTGGCAAAACATTAAACTGTCAAGCATGGTGAACCAATAATGGGTCAATGGACAACCAATGTTTATTTGAGAACCTATGCCAGATCTCCATGTTTGCGATTTTTACAGAGTTGTACCGATATTCCTGCTAAAAATCCTATCGTTTTCTATGGGAAATTTTTAGCAGGGATGGCATGAAAGATGACGTCATTTTCTTCTCCAAGAAGTATGTTTGAAGAATCAGGTTGAAGCATGGCAAAAGTTAATATACACAACTTGGGCCAGGTCCGGTTTAATCGTGTGAGCCAAGCTCCAAAATACTCATAATAAATATATCATGGGACATTGAGCCATGCTTGGCATTGCATTCTGGCCCATTATTGAGTACCAAGCCTGGCACGAGGTTATCATCCCAACCTTTCACCAAGCTTGGGCCATTTTTCCTCATGGATTCTGGCCCAATGTAAGTCATAATTGGGCCAAGATCGGGTCAAGCTTGGGCCATTTCTTAATTCCTACCTGGGAAGTAACCGTTTTCTTGTAGAACTAACTTTTTGGTTAGAACTGACCCTTAAAATATGCCCTGCAGGATCAATGTGGAAAAGAATAATGTAATGTATCAATCCTTATAGTTCTTGAGACGCTCAATCGAATGATATAAGTTTTCAATCGACAGAATACGCGATAAGGGAGATATGAAAGGTTTATCAATAAATAAAGCAAAATTCTCGCACTTGTAGGTGACTTTTCACCTTCCTGAGTGATGAGAAATCAAAATTCATTCTCAAAATCATGATGTCTCAATGCCGTATTGTATGAAACGTTCCATTCTGTGGTGCAGTGATTCACAGAAGTTGTTATATGGTACAGAATGTGCAAAATCATGAATTTGTTAATATTTTTGTCCACCCGATATATACCTAAAGAATTGAAATTGATACTCGAAGAGTACACTGAGAGAAATTCTCATAGTGACTGTGGCTACAACGTCTCAACTAAATATTTTCAATGACGGCTACTAAAAATTTAAATGATTCAACTAAGAAATTATAGTCAATATAATCAAGCTTGTTTTCGTATTCAATTGTCTTTGGACACTTTCCTTCCTTTCAAACGTATAGGACGCGTGAGTCAAAGTTGTAAAAATTGCTACTTTAAATTGTGCAATTTAGATTGTCGGGGGTCTAAAGGCTGAATTCATTTTGAATGCGTATTTTTCTCTACAATGGGAATGGTACCTTCACAAGGCATTCAGTCTTATATGTACAAACGTAGTAACAAGTATTGATATAGGTTATGAATTGGATCCAAACGATATAGTTTCCCTGGTCGACATTGCGATAAAAGTGGATAAAATGTTCAAGAATAAGACGAAAATGAACCCTAGTGTCATTTTTTTAACCTTTGTCATATGATTTTCGTAGATTGTTATCTAGGTTATTATTTTGTACACATTTATAAGTCATTTTAACCAGAATTTATAAATTATCCTATTATAATCTAGCTTACTATTAAAAAGTAGTTGTGAGAAATAGTCGTGTTCACTAAAAATCAAGTAATTTCGATCCCAACCTTCGGGGACATCGTACCATAAAAATTAGTAAGTGATACTGAAAAAAAATAGTCGAGACGTTATTTTACTAATTTTTTCAGATAATGGCAAGTAATACTTTCTCTCAGTGTAGAGATGATTTCTTTTGTTTCCGAGGTTCCTGAATTCAATAGTATACGTTCTCTGTTGAAAGAATCTCTATTAAAGATTTCAGACCATAAAACTCCTTATAATTTTTGTAAATTGCCGCGTAACCGGAAGAAACATTTACCATTCGACCCAACACTCTCGAAAACGTAAGGAATCATTTTTACCTCTCTCAGTGATGTGAAAAACCTTCGCAGATGCTAGAATTTTCTTTATTATTCATCGATAAATTTCTCATGGTGTAGAGTGGAGGCACTTGGACCATGGAGTGAAATGCACCACAGCAGATATCTGTCGATCTTACAAAGATTTCCAAGTCGTTGTTGCACGTGTCTCGCTAGTTGTATGGATGCCCCAACTCCACACGAGTGCACAGGAATAAGAAATAATTCTTTTTTATTATTCATAGCGAAAGCTTTGACGTTCTTAAAATCGCTTCATTTTTGTATCATTTGTGTCTGATTGTTAATTTCAAACGAATATTCATAAATTGATTTGAAAATAGTGATTATTATTTGAATTGAGATATCAGTTACTCACAAAGAGAGATGAAGAGCTAATTCGCAGGGTGGCGCAAGTCTCCCGTCATGTGAAGAGAATTGCACCAATCGCAATGTTTTTGGATAACACTTTTATTATTGATAGAACGTTGGTTTTGACCTCGCAATCATTTGCAACTTAGAGAGGAACGTTGCTCTGTAAAAATCCTGTAAATGTGGAAAAAAAAGTGGTGCAAGTGTCCTCACTCTCCCCTACCTTCCTTATCACACGGAGAAAAATAAAGTTTTACAAATTGCTACATTCCTACTGAATTGGCAGGATAAGAGAAAATATCGTTATTATTGATACAGAAGTGTAATAAAAATGTGTAATTTACCATGCAGAAGTTTGCACGCTCGTACTAAAGAATATTTTGTTAATCATTCATTTTTCCTACACTGTCTATCAATAATAGTGATATTTTCTTATATCCTGCCAATTCGGTAGAAATTTTCAAAAATTAATTTTTCTCCGTGTGTACGTTTTGTCCTGTGAACATCCATCCCATTCGATTTAACGTCTCAAAAAGTATTGAGAAAAAAAAAATAGATGCCATCATTTTTTGCCGCAACATTCTCGTGCTATTTCATTTTTCATCTATTCATTATTTCGAGTACAGTGAATAGGTTCGACCGTCTGTTCACGATTGTTCAGCTTAATGGAATGTTTTAATTGTTTCACCTATTTTATGATTTTTATCCATTAATAAATGGAGTACAATAGAAAAAGAGACAGGTATATTGCGTTTATTTTCAAGCAATGCATCGCTCTTCTCCTTGAAACGTTACAGCCCTGATGAATGCTTTGAAAACTTTCAAGGAAATCTTTTGTCTCGACTTGGAAGGAAATCCAAAGAAATACGCAAAACTTTGAAAGGTGTATCAAAATCATTACAAATATTCGTTTCTGAAAAAATTCAGAATTATGTATTCATAAATAATTTGGAGATTGTTTTGTTCGAAGCTATTCCACCAATAAGTACGTTTAATAGTTTCTCTTGAATTTTTGGTCTTCTTATATGCCGTTGAAAACTATTAGTGATCTTTGAAAAAATGTTTGACAATTTTTTGTACACGAACGAACATTCCAAGTGATCAAATTAACAAACATCAAAATAATTGTGTGAGTCGACAAGCTTTTTTTTCCAATCCCATGTGGAAAAAATGGTCAGAATTATGCATAATTTGTATATAATTATATAAAACTGATATATAAACTATATTGCATTATACATAAATTGTGTAAAATTTTGAAAATTTTTCCGCATGGGATGTTGAGAATCTCAACACAAGAGGTTTCAGAATTCTCTCAAACTATGAATACAAAATTTTCAATTGGTTGTGAAAATGATAAATAATTTGTCAAGCGACAACAGGCTTCCAGCATCGAGTCGAAGATTCATAATACCTAGTTCGTATACTCAAAATTCTCCTTACACAGTGGACACCCTCTAAATAGTGCCGCGGAACTCTTTCTCGCTCAAATGCCTACGCTGAAAAAAAAATTTATTCCAGTCATATAAATATTTATTTGTCCTGTACCAGAGAAATATTTATTAGAATTAACAAAATATTCTTTGGAATCAAAATAATTTATTTGAATTAAATAGATGGTTTTAATCGTTTATTTGATTCCAATAAATTATTTTGGTTCCACAGAATACTTTGTTAATTCTAATAAATATTTCTTTGGTACAGGACAAATAAATATTTATTTGACTGGAATAAATTTTTTTTTCATAGAGTGAGGAAGACATCATTCGATACTATTCGGAAAGCAGACTGTAATTTCATTCGCTATCACAAGAATCTTCTTTTTCAAAGTTTGATTTATGTGTTCCATTGAAAAAGAAACTGAATTGGTCCAAATCATGGAAATATTCAGTTTTTCTTCATTTCTTAACCCTTCTAGACCCGAACTATCTTGAACATTGAAATACTCCTTTCAAGAAGTTCTACTACGTATATAAAATTTCATGTATGGTAGCGATTCTAGAAAAAATCGATTATTCTTTTTATAAAATGTACATCAATTTTGCATCTAAAATTTGCAGAAATAGATAAAAACTAGATATGTGTTTCATGAAAAGAAATCTTCTTTATCGTGGATTAGCGTCATTGAGGGGAGATTCTCATCTAGCCATCCCAAAATCAGGTAATTTTCTCGAATTTTTTTTTTCATGGAAGGAAGTAAATAAAGAACTTGGGATCTTCACACTTGCTAACTGAGTCTTTAAGTACATGAAAAAATGTTTTTCAGTAAAAAATAATGCCTTGGGAATTGTTGATACGTGTTGAAACATAACCACCTAAAAAAACAGTGATCAAGTGGGTGCCACCATCGCACTATAGCACTTACAAAAATGATCAGAAGACAAAAATCCAAAAATTTGTATGAAATATGTTATATTTGTTGGAGGTTGTACCAACACTGTAAAAAATTGCTTCCTAAATTTCATAGAAATGTATGTGAAGCAATTAACATATACATTTTGTATTGAATTTTCAAAACTTCTTTGGCTTTTCATATGAAATTTTATGACATCTCATACAGAATTATGATTTTTCATGCATTTTTATATGAATTTTCACACATTTTGCATTAAATTTCATGAATTCATGATTGAACTTGATTTCAATTACAAGTTTCAGAATTTTCATATACATCGGAAATTTCAGAACATTTTTAACAGTGAATAAAACCAATGAAAAGTCCGAAATCCAAAAAATGACAGACATGCAAACTTTTGGTAGCGTTTTTTCACCTTTTTTTCGCTATTTAAAGTGCTGTAAGGAGAAAAAAAAGGCAAATATCATCCCCTTTTAGGTTCATCCTCCAATGAATTCAATCAGCTTCAAAATAAAAAAAAGAGCAATCCGTTCAGTAGTTTTTGAGATATCGTGGAGCCAAACTTGAAAAACATGGTTTTGAGAAAAACTCCTTTAAAATTTCGGGATACGAATCCTTCAACTTGAGAACATTTTTTTCGTGTACTTTAAGACCCATTTAATGAGTTTCAAATAACTCGAGTTCTTAATTTACGTCCTTCTTGGGAAAAAAATCCGAGAACATCACCTTATTTCGGAATTTGCTTGATGAGAACTTCCCCTCAATATGTAAACAATGTTTGGTAACTAATGAAAGATTTGCCTTATGTTTCACACGTTCATTAACTTCAATATTCTGGAAACTACAGGCGTCTGGAAAATTTTATGGAAATGTATGAGAACTAGATATACATTTCATAGAAACTTATCGATATTTTATAAAATTCAATACAAACTCCAAAGAGTTTTCATAAAGAATATCGATACCTTGAAATATCGTGCAACTCTAGCCCACATGTAGAATGCACTGTAAAGAATATGTGTATCAATTTCGATACAAAAGTTTGGAAGCAATTAACACACATATTTTTGTATCGAATCTCCCACACTTTTATTGAAATTCAAACACAATATTATCTTAAAATGGTTTCCATACAAAAATTGGTTTGAATCTCATCAAATCTGTGTTGAATTCGATACACAAAAATATGTGTTGATTGTTCCGAAATTTCGTATGTGAAATTCACAAATTTTTTCCAACAGTGTGGACATTATAGGTCTAAAACGGTTCATTCATTTCTTTATGTAATACTCAGCCACATGAAAAGAGGTATTTCTTTAAATCTGAGAGATGATTATTAAAATAAGCCCAAATAAATATTTCGTTTATTCAAAAGAATTAATTGTCTGGTCTTTCTGTCTAATAACACATTAGTTTTTATCAAAAAAATTTTTGTTCTCGTTAAAGGAATAAAGAAAATCTTTTGTTTTTTTTACAAAAGTGAATATCGATATGACATCAAATTGATATCGAAATAATCAATGTTTTTATTTCGATTCAGTTTCGACATGCTGAATATCAATTCAATATAAGATCAGTGTCAACAAATTTCATTTGCTGGCTTGATAGTTGAAATTGCATTGTTGAAAAATGTTCTGAATTTATTCGACCTTGATTCAGTACTCATGAAAATTTCTTTTACCATCTATTTTCTCTTTGAGAACCACTGAAGAATTCTTGTGAACGAATAAGACGTATGCCTGGTAGTGGTTCCGACTTTCGACAGAATCGATTCTTTTTTATAAAGAATATATCAAACTTTTACGCATACTCGATGCAAAACATGTATATGTAAACTGCATATTTTTTCTATAAAAGAAGAAACGTGATCGCTAGTGCCTGGTAAATTATCTATATATGTACACGGGAAACAATGCAACTTGAAGATGGAGTAATTTTCATAAATGTGGGAGTGTAAAAAGTCTAAGAACAAGTATCCCAGGTAGGGAATGCCAATATTGACAACTGGCCCATGCTTGACAAAATACTGGGCTGCCAAGCATCGCGAACCAATATTGGTCCAATATACAACTGTTGTTCATTCTAGAAACCATACCGGGTTTCATAGGAGATGCTAATATGACAATTGGTGCAAGCTTGGCAAAATATTGGGCTGCCAAACATGGCGAACCAATATCAACCCAATATAAAACCGTTTGTTATTTAAGAACCCACACCATGTTTCATAAGGAATGCCTATACAATAAGTGGTTCAACATTGGCAAAACATTAAGCTACCAAGCATAGCGAACCACTAACGGCCCAATATCAAACCATTTGTTATTTGAGAATCTATTTCACGTTTCGTAGGGAATGTCATTACAACAAGTGGTTGAAGCTTGGCAAAACATTGAACTGTCAAGCATGGTGAACCAATATTGGGCCAATGTACAACCAATGTTTATTTGAGAACCTATGCCACATCTCCATGTTTGTGATTTTTACAGAGTTGTACCGATATCCCTGCTGAAAATCTTATCGCTTTCTATGCGCAATTTTTAGCAGAGATGGCATGCAAAATTACGTCATTTTTTCTCCAAGAAGTATGTTTGAAGAATCAGGTTGAAGCATGGCCAAAGTTAATATACACAACTTGGGGCAGGTCCGGTTTAATCGTATGAGCCAAGCTCCAAAATACTCATAATACATATATCATGAGACATTAGGCCATGCTTGGCATTGCATTCTGGTCAAATATTGAGTACCAAGCCTGGCACGAGGTTATCATCCCAAGCTTTCACCAAGCTTGGGCCATTTTTTCTCATGGATTCTAGCCCAATATAAGTCATAATTGGGCCAAGATCGGGCCGAGCTTGGGCCATTTGTTAATTCCTACCTGGGATATAATTCAGGAATTTTTATTAAACCCTCCTTCCCGACATTTCGCTTAGATGCTAAGCTTTATCAAGGGTTTTGATCGTAGTAAGGAAAACGTCGTGTTATTTTTAGACTCGTTCGGACCCATTGAACTGGAGCGGGTGAGAAATCAATCTGTCTGGATAGTACTTGTGGCTTGGGATTTAATAAATGTGGGAGTGACTTCTTGGACTTTTTACACTTCTTGGTGACACGGGTTAACGTTATCACAGAAAACTGACGTTTAACACAGGTTATTTTTCCATGTCGAAGAACCATTTCATGGGGTAGCATGCAAAATATTCCTATCTTCAAGAATAAGGACCACCTTAATGTAGGTACATTCCACTTGTAAAAAATTTAATTACTGTACCAAAAAAAATACGATTGAAGAATATAGTAATTTTTCAGAGAATAGAAGAATATTTAGTAGTTTACTAGAGAAAATAAGACGATTCAAATTTTTGTTGAACTCCACTCATGAGAAAAGACAAATTATTAACATAAAATAAAAGTTCAGAAAAAATATGAACTTTCCAAAAATAGAACAAGAAGTTTTACTACTTACTTCTCAAAATCCGTTAATTTCTTTCAATATTTCAATCCTGTTGAGACAAATTCTACAAAAATCCGAACCGTTTCATCATTATCAAAGAACTACGAAATCACAAAACCTCAAATATACGGAAAACAAAAAACCTAGGGCAGAGATCAATGTGCAAATACCAAGATGTAAATATGTTCGTGAAGTTTGAATTATTTATAGAAACGAAACGAAGATTAAAACTCAGAAAATCTGATAAGTCATTGGTATTTATCTTTTCGAATGAACTGCTTAGAATTAGAAACATAGTTTCCCTGGTAAAAATCCAAAAATGGAGGAAGCGCATATTGAAACAAATGAAACGTGAAAATGTTCCGATTCCCTCCTAAATTCCGCTTAGGTGACTCTTTGTTACGCTTAAATGACTCTTCGCTTGAGTTTTCGTTGCGCTTCAACGCTTCATTTTCACGAGGGTTAAAAAATGTACTATAAGATTTTGGGTCTTCAACAGCTGAGTATTCTGTTATTAGATTGACAATTCGTTTCAATAAACGATTCAAAATTCCGCGACATGATATAAATTGAAATTTTAGAGGTTCATATTGCAATCAACCAGTAACAGATATCGATGATTATACAACGATTTAAGGATAGTTCAGGATTATAATAATCATGTTTACGGCGACCGCAGTCCTCCCTATCGTTAAGTCTTTATACAGATTCTCCTCTGACATAGGTTTCCATTCATTGAAGGAACTTTTACTGTTACGAAAAAGTTAGCCATATATTTACCTGAGTGGGACTAGATTTCATTCTTCCGCACATCTGTCTTGGTAAGATACGCTTTTCTGGTCAATGACGGGAGCTCCAGTCAGAGAACGAATATTGAACGTGTGGTAGTGAAATCCAATTGACTCTTCCTTATGTGTTTTGATGTGGAAGTTTTGTCTTCAGAGAGAAATATCTTGTTTAGAATAAGAAAATTTTATTGGTCTTCGTGAGGCAGGTCTGTCAAAATGAATCAAAAAAATTGAGATTTGACGTTTATTTGCTTATTAGGTGTTGAATGCTGGTTTGAAAGTGTTTTATTTCCATCTCCGTGTGAAATCCTCGCTTTATGTGTATTTGTCTATGTATATGTTTGAAATATAATGTGATTAATAATATAATTTCTATGCTGCGAATGGAGGATTTTTAAATTTATCAAAGCATGCGCGATAATTATATGACTAGAGATGGGCGATACGTTTATATAGAATTTATCTCTAGTTTAAATATATTTCAATAAAATTTTGATAAAAACTTGATACTTATGCTATAGAAACGTATCGATATTGTTTATATTGTTTATTGAAACGAATTGATAATCAGACTAGAAAAAATTTTAAAATAATCGAAATTCTAATTTTTCAATATCACTCTTGAATAACACTTCACATCTCGAAAGATCAATTTTGAAATATTAGCGTCTATAAAACCACAAATTCTTGAAATTTTTTCTGAAGAACATTTGGTTTCAATAAACGAAACCAAATTGTTTATTTTTATAAAACATTTGTATATAGTTTTCATATGTATGTATTAGAGGTGCACGTTATTCCAGGGTGTAGATATTTTTTATAGAAACTTTGTCGAGTTTTTATTGAATTTTATAAAATATTGATGGAAACTCCATATGAAGTACCTTGGTGAGAATGAAACATTGAAGCGCAACGAAAACGCAAGCGAAGAGTCATTTAAGCGTAATTCAGGAGGGAATTGGAATATTTTCACTTTTCATTTGTTCCAATATCCGCTCCCTGCACTTTTGAATTTCCACCAGGGTGTATATAACATATCGATACTGTTAAATATTGTGCACCTTCAGTATATATACGTATATCATATGCGAATTGTACATAAATTTAGTCACATTATTTTGTATAATTTTCCTATGGTTTTTTATAGAAATTTTCAAAACCGGATATCGCATAAAGAAATACTATTTCAATCTACTGCATATAATACGCGTAAGGGAAATGAAATTAGATGGTTCAGGTATCAACGATGGGCGAAATGTCACAATATCGATATTTTATATAAAATTTCTATAAAGTCTCTATCACCATTTTATAAAATTCAATATAAATTCGACAGAGTTCGTATCAAAAATATCGATATTTTCATGTATGTCCCATTACTATCAGGTATCAGGAAAATAATTCCAATGCACCGAACATTATTTTCCTTGCACAGCAGTTTGCTACAATTCGATTCGTTATGATTTGATGCGTTAAAGAATTTGCCCTTGTAAGGAAAGAGAAGCATGATGAGTTGTCTTTTTTCTTCCAATGGGAAACCCTTGAACTTATTGAATCATAATGGGACGATCTTTTGTGAAACACTTAACATCATAAAATTACTCAACTATTATAATTTTTGTAACAAAAAACGAATGTCAATTTTATCTGTAAATTGGCTTCACTCCCAAAATTCGATGTCAATCCTTATAAAGAGAGATCAAATTATATGCAGAATTGAGGTTTTTCTCGTGTATTTTTTCCTGTTTCAAAGATTAGTAATGCCGATTCTTCAACAGAATTGATTCTTTTTTGTTCTTTATAGAAAAAGTATTTAATTTTCATAGCAAAAAAAAATTAGTAGAATCCCATTGATTGCGATAAAATTGCACCTATTGGTTCCTATTGGATACATAATTTAGCCTCCAATCTACCCGGAGAAAATAATCCATTACTTTTTCGTGTAAAATACAATATTTTTCACTGCTTCACATCAACGCCGGACCGAATTTGCCTTTTCATGGAGGTTTATATTTTCCTAGAAGGGAATTTCTCATTAATCGAACTCTGAAATATGTATGGTTCATGACGAGTCTCGGTAGATCTTGTGCCAGGCCTGGTCCACGATTGGGCCATTGATCCATACACATATGGATACCTAAGAAAATTGTTCAACTGTTTTGTAGCTGTTCAATTAGTTGCAACTGTGAACTATGAGCAAAGACGGCTAAATTTAACGTATACAGGATATACAGGATAGCCAACAAATCTTGCTGTAATGCTTGAATTTTCTTGATGCAGCACTCAGAAAATAAGGTTCATTTATAGTTAACAAATGTATATTTGGTTATGACGGAATAAATATTTTATTCACGCAAATCTATCCTAATTTTCACGAATATAATCTATTAATTATTAATCAACGTTTATTTCTATTCTATATCACTTGTTCATTATCAACTGAATATATTCGATTCAAATGAACCCATGCAGGTATTGTCAAGACTGAAAAAAACCCAAGCTTGTCCTAAGGTTGACCCATGTGTCAGAAACAAACCTCTGTAAAGAACAATTGGCCCAATATTGTTCCATGATTGTCCCGTTGTTCCCAATGGATAGTCAGTCATGGTACATTTGTTAATATTTTTAAAATGGTCACTACATTTGGTACAAGCTTGGCACAAGAGTAAAAATCGAGCATTCCTTGAGAACAATTGTGCCAGTATTGCCCACATGAGTGGCACAATGTTTATAAATATTGACTAAATTTTGAATTTACAATGGCTGAAGACTTGGGGATAACCATCATGCCAGGGCTGGCTCGATCTTCCTGCCATAATTAATCCTACCCACTAGTTTTAAACCCCAAGCTAGATTTTATTGATCTAAGTAAGGATAGAACTTCACTCAATGGTAATAAGATACTTTTAAATGTAATCATACACGGAGATCAACTGATTTTGAAGAACGTTCTTCGATAATTCATGTACGGTATTTTGTAGGAAAAAGTCATGAACTGAAATATGAATCAATTACTTTTTTCATCCATAACTGCGATCAAAGAAGTATTGGTTGATGCTTGGTAAATGAATTGGACCGGGCCTGGTGAAACCACTGGCCCAAGCTTGTCCTGATTTTATCATTCCCAAGCCTGGGCCAACTTTGGTAAATTGTTCAAGACAAGTCTCGGCAGGTCTTGTGCCAGGCTTGGTCCATCATTGGGCCATTTGTCCATATACACATGGGTCAGTATTTCATTCAATTAGATTCCATATTTAGAATATTCAATTTACCAATTTCGATTTGTGGAACTCCCCCGAAAATCATAATGTCGCGAAAGTTTTTGAAAGTTAATAGAAAATTAACAAATTCTTAGTTTAAAGTGAAAATCACGTTTTTCATGCTTTGCGTTAAACAAGTGGTGCACGAAGTAAAAAGCTACAAAAAACTTCCAGCGACAAAGTTTTTCGCTATTGTATGGACTAACTTTATGAAATACGCAAGATTCATTCCGATTCATTAAAAAAAGAATGAGATCGAACGAATTTAGAGTTGGAAAACATTGATTTTTGGTACGAAAAAATGTGCAGTTTTTATTTCTTTTCTCGAAAACTATACATCCTAGAAAAGAATGGTAAAGGGACACTGGCATTGATTTTTCGAGCTCTATCGCCCAGTATTTTTCAATTTTCCAAATCCCGACTTCTTTTCGATCCTCGACCTGACGGTTTGGACAATATTTCTACGGCTTTTCGAGCGCTGAGCGAGTTATTTTTTCCGGCACCTCAATTCGTTTCAATAAACGATTCAAACTTCAGCAACATTTTGGAACGTAGTTTCGTTTCAATTTCTCTAAAAAGAAAATGAAAAACCTCTGAAAAGGGTGTACACGGAATATCTCAAATTTATTACATTTTTCATGAAAATTTCAGAAATCCTTAGAAATTTTTCAGATCTGTGCAAAAGGAATGTAATTTTTTTCAGAGATTATCCAGGGTTTTGCAGAAATTTTTCAGCAAAATATTTCTCAGCAAAAAAAAGAGAAAAAGGAATAGTGATAATCACTAAGCGAATAGTAAAATATGGACAGACCAAACTGCGCAATCAAAATAACTAAACGGCTCAATCGGAATTACGATACGCTCAGTTAAACCAACGATGCGTTCAGTTAGAATAACGATGCGATTGATCGTAGGGACCAAATGTTTGGTCCATCAATATTTTACAATACCAGTCTCCTCCGTGCGCGTACCACTGAACAAGGCTTTATGGTTTTTAAGTGCTCTTACATTCTAAGCTCATGTGGAGCTTTTTTGTAGGGTTATGGAGTTCGTTCGGTTGCTTCTCCAATTGCGTATCGCAATAGCGATAAGAATCTTCCTTTCGGAATGTGCTTTGTTCAACTCCCGTATACTGTATTACTCATAGTATTTGACCTATTTTCATAGAAGTATACGGAGTGTAATTTTATGCAAGTTTATGCTTTAGAATATACGTATAAGCGCAGCATGAGAATTTTAATTCTTTCAGTCTTAGAAGTTCGATAAGCTTGGTTGTCGTATACTCCCTGCTCAAAAGATCCGATTCAAACCTATTAACTGGTCAATCAGTATGAATCAGATTTTTGTCTGGGAATTTTCCTATTTGATCTTATTCAAATCTAATCGCTTTGAATAGGAAATTTTTACTCAATGAGATATAATCAGGAAATTAAGCAGAAATTCCCTATCCAAAGCGATTAGATTTGAATGAGATCAAATAGGAAAATTCCCGGATAAAAATCTGATTCAAACTGATTGACGAGTTACCCTAACAGCAAAATGCTGAACAAATATGCGGTAAATTGTTGGAAACGTACAACAACAGTTTGAAGCAATTTGCAGGTACGTTGCGTCGCCAAATGCGCAACAATATGATGTAAATCTAAGATTTTAGCTTGAGTTGTTATCGTGTTGCTGGAAAGTTGCGTTGTTTCATGAAACTCTCAATCACATGCGTAGCAAATTCCCAGCAACTTTAAGAAAACTTGATAAACAACGTGAGAGCAATGATTGCACAGCAACTTTTGTTGTATGGGTAATAAGTTTGAATCGGATTTTTAAAGCAGGGCTCACATTCATATGCCTACATCTATAATACATGAATGTAATACACAAATATCCGAATGTAACATCTTCAAACATTTTTTAAATTCGAAGAGAGTTCAGGAAAAGTTCTGTTTTCAAAATTCATTGGTAATTTTTGTCTGTTGTGTGGGATAGTATACGAAATTGAAATTCAATGTGTACCTTCAGATGTGTACGTCTGTGTGCGTGAATCTCTAGGATTCATGAGAACTACGCTAAGAAAAAAGAAGTTATAAAATTCACCACTTGCGAAATTAATATTTCGACGATTTCAAAAATAGCTCGAGCTGCTACAATTTCAATTGATTTTACAACATCAAATACAGCAGATATAACACATGGGCTGAAAAGTCCCGGGCCTAACAAAGAAAACACGTTTTTTTTGGTTCAAAATTAGCTTTATTCATCAACGTAATCTCCATCAAAAACAACGCAATCATTCCAGTCCGCTCTAACATTTCAATACCACTTTTGTAGAACGGTTTATCTTTTGCCTCAAAATAGGCCTCAGTTTCAGCGATAACCTCTGCATTCGAGCGAAATTTCTTACCGGTGAGCATTTTTTTTTAGGTCTGCGAACAGCCAGTAGTCGCTGGGAGCCAAATCTGGCTAATACGGTGGATGTGAGAGCAATTCGAAGTTCAATTCATGTAGTTTTGCCATTGTTTTGATTGGCTTGTGACATGGTGCGTTGTCTTGATGGAATAAAATTTTTTTCTTTGCCATATGCGGTCGTTTCTTTGCATTTTCGACCTTCAAACGCTCCAGTAATGCGATATAATATTCACTGTTGATGGTACTTCTCTTCTCAAGATAGTCGATGAATATTACACCACGCACATTCCAAAATACCGAGGCTATAACCTTTCCAGCCGATTGTTGCGCTTTCAGGCGCTTTGGACGAGGTTCACCAGTGGCTGTCCACTCAGATGACGATCGTTTTGATTCCGGAGTGAAGTGATGGATCCATGTTTCATCCATTGTAACATATCGACGCAAAAATTCCGGCTCGTTACGTTCAAACATGGCGAACACTGCTCAGAAGCATCAACGCGTTCTTGTTTTTGGTCAACATTGAGCAAAGGTGGCACCCACTTTGAACAGAGCTTTCTCATAGTTGAATGCTCATGCAATATAAAGCCAACACGTTCTTTTGATATTTTTACGATGTCAGCTAACTCACGCAAGTTCCCTTTTCGATCATTCGAAACAATTTTGTGGATTTTTTAAATGTTTTCTGGCGTTGCCGCCTCATTTGGACGTTCACTGCGTTCTGCATCATCGATGTCTCCATGACCACGTTTGAAGTCAGCAAACCAACGTTTTATTGTGGTTTCTGATGGAGCGGAGTCCCCATAACCTCAATGAACATTATGAGGACGAGGACTTGAAGACAACTGGAGGAGCTCTTAAAGAGATCTTTATGTCATCCAATGGTCTTGTTTTAGATCACTTTATGTTATCTTAAAGAGAACATTTATAAAATAAAGATAACATAAAGTGGTCTTAAACAAGATCTCCTAAATCGACGCATTGGATGACATTAAGATCTCTTTAAGAGCTCCTCCAGTTGTCTCCAAGTCCTCGTCCTCATAATGTTCATTGGGAACACTTTTCAAGCCATTGCTTCGCTTGAACGGTATTTTTTCCCATCAAGAAGCAGTGTGAAATTAAAACACACAATTGTTTTTGATCCATTGTTTTAAAAATAACTAGTGTTGCCGCAATCTTCAATCCAAATCGAAAATCGTCTCGGATTGGCTCGAAATTTCGAACCAATCTTCGAGCCGATCTCAATAATTCTGTACGATCCAATCTTCAAGCAGAGCTGAAAAAATTTCAGTCGACCCGAGTTTCGAGCTAAGCCAGAACTATGAGATCGACGAGCTAGATCGTCACCGAAGAACATTTCCTTCAGATGAGGAAACAGAGAAAACATGTGATGAAAAACTACTTGATTTTACGCATGAAACAATATTGAGATTATAATTATTATAATATTGAGATTGAATATTGAGATTATCATGGAATAAGTCAGAGTGTAATTTTTTTCATATTCACCACGGTTTATGGAACAATATTGTGTTCAATTAGTAGCAAAGTCAGGAATTTTGTAAAAATATATTTACAAAGATATTTTTCTATTATAAAGTTGGTTTTTCTTCACCAATCTTCTAAAGATACATTTGATGATGTATTTACCCATCTATTCATTAAAAGATGCATTCATTGAGTTATTATAATTGACACATTTGTGAAATTTGATTCAATTAGTCATGAAAATTTCGAGAAAGCGTTGATTTATATTCCAGCTTCAAGAGTTTAAGAAATATGTTCCATTCCAAAGAGCTTTTGAATGCAAAAATTTTTTATTAGCATGTATTTTGGATGGAGATCGTAAGATTGTCGATCTAGCTCGACGATCTTTGAGCCAATCCGAGCTACGATCCGAGCAGTTGAGCTATAGATCCAATCTCCAAGCCGATGCTCACTGTAAAACACAAGAGCCAAGCCGAGTTCATGCTCAAAACTCGGATTAGCTCGGATCGCGGCAACACTACTTTAAACGACGTTCCCGGTTTCAAGGAGTTGATTCGGGGAGTTGAACACCAATGGTGTATCAGATTTTGTAAGTTTGCATTTCCTACACAAATTTTAATACAACTGTAATAAATTGTTTACATTTTTCCGATTCTTATAAAATTTACAAATTCTATGAACAGGGGCGCAACAATGAAAGGGTTCTAGCCACCCATCTTGGATGAGTTGTGGAAAAGTATGTCATAATTTACAAATTCTTGATGGAAAATGAAATTCAAGTACCTAAACATTTGAGGAACGATCCACGTTGATCGATGGTTGGTTGATGGTGAATTTGGTTCAAAAGTTTTTAAATTGAATATTATAACTACAGTTGAAATTTGTTTATGGGTATGTTCTTAAACTGACGAAATAGGGTGGCTATACGGATTTATTACACCGACTACGCGTCGCTTTGTGAGCGTACAAGCGTATTGCGCGCAAATCCTTATCTGTATGTGTGTCGCCTCGTGAGGGCATGTTATCTGGGTTACCCTGGTGAAAATCCAAAAGTAAAGGGAGCGAGTATTGGAACAAATGAAGCGTGAAAATGTTCAATTACCTCCTAAATTACGTCTAAGTGACTCTTTGTGGCTCTTAGCTCACGCTTTCATCCCGCTTCAACGCTTTATTTTCACCATGGTAGGTTGTTGCGCCTCTGGGATCCACACGGACAAAATCTTACAATACTGAGTACTGTAGCCGATACGACTGGCTCGTGTTATGGAAAGAAATCATTTCAACACTGCTGGTTACTGTAGTAACACGAACTAGTCGTGTCTCCGCAGTAGAGAATAGTGTAGAAAAACGACTCTACTACAGAGACACGACTGGTTCGTATTACTACAGTAACCAACAGTGCTGAAATTATTTTTTTTCCATGATACGAGCCAGTCGTGTCAGCTACGGTACTCAGTATTGTAGGATTTTCTCCGTGCAGCGATTTATCTATGTCTCTCTCCGTCCATTCAAGCAAGCAACTTTGTTGAGAAGAAAGCTTTCCCAACCTGCATGTTTGAATGGATGGAGAGATACATGGAGAAGCTGCTGGATCCACCACTGCCCGAGTGGTCAATTCTTACCAAGAAAATTTTCTACTCAGTCGGAATGCTCTGGTGTCTCCATAATCGTTTTTTCCCTGTTGGAAGAAATTTTTGAATTGGGTTAAATTCCATTAAATTTTGTTAAATGTTACTGAATTTAATTGAATTTTACAAGAAAATCAACAAGAAAAGGTGAATTTCAAAAAATTTCGATAAAATTAACTCAAATTTACTAAACTTTACCAATTTTCTTGAATTTTTGTGAAGATTCGTGGATTTTCGTCAAGTTTTGATAGAAAAAGTTTCTCAATTGAAAATGAAATTCAACAAAAGTTCTTCCATCAAGGAAGTTGGTTTTCATCTCTTTCAATGAACGTTCCTAAAGGTTTGTGTTCTTTTGAAGTCGTTGATCACATGGACGGAATCATGAAAATCAATTGGATTCAAAAGAAAATTTCTTTTTGTCATTGACGTGGATCCTGAGAAAAAACTGGATAGGACGTAAGTAAAATCCGGACACAAGAAACAGTTTACAGAACCGGTTTCACTTTCTATCCGGATCCTACTTGGGTTCTATTCGGTTTTTTTAGCAGAGTTTAAAGTGCAAAACCGGTTTCCCAAATGGCTGAACATGAGTGCTTTGTAATATCATTTTTCATGATTTTGTAGTCACATTCAATTCTGAATAAATCTGAAAAAAAATACAAAACTGCACCCATGTTATGATTGTGCGATTATTTCTCCATGAACCTTATATCAATCTTCTGAATCTCATTGATAAGGAAGGAAGGAATTCATTTTCTCGAATTACTAACTCCAAAAAGTCTGAAAGATTCGAAGAAATTTTTAAAATTTTATCTATAAAAAATTATAAAAATCGAGCCGATCCAACAAATTTGATGTGGTTTTCTTATTCAGTAGTCCCAAACCTTGGGCATCGAAATGGCTGTTGATCAGTGTTATTTGAAATTAAAGTATGTTTTCGATCATCATCTACTAGAAATACAAGAATTTGAACCAATCGAATCTTTGATACAACAAAACATATTCAGTTTCTATCGAATTCTATAAAATTCTCATTGAAACTTGACTTACTTGATAAGTATTTTATACAAAAGATTCAATTATTGTCCACGTAGAAAATATTCAAAATTTGTATATAATTCAATATAGTTTATATATAATTTTCATTCATAAATTATATATAATTCTGTGAATTTTTCCACGTGGTCGAAGGTTGCACAAGTCTATTATCTAATCCTCGGTTATGATTATTCACGTATATGCATTGCGTCGAGAGTATTCTTATTTACATATTTGAAAATGAAATGGTTTCATTGAATGTACCATTTAAAAATTCCATTGGATTAAAATCAGAATAAAGAATCTCGGTGAAAATCCAATCATATTTGTGCTACGGCACTGAGTGCCCTCACGATCCTATAAGTGTGATTGTATTGTAAGGCGGGCGACCGAGAGAAACGTCACGATGCACTTACACAAAGAGAAATCTGAAGGGTCCAGATACGTATGTCTCGTATATAGAACCGGTGACTTCGATATAAAAGGTATGAGTCATCTTTTACACTTGTAATGTGAGAAGTGTTTGTGAATCTATTATGCTTTAAATAAGAACAATTGATTTGAAACACCTGGTGTATGGTGTGATGTGAAAGGTGCAATCATAATTTCGAATTCCATAAAAATGTGAAATCAAAGGAAGAAATAGGGCTTGTATAAAAATTAGATAAGCACTTCAAGAAAACAAAAAGTGCAAATTTTTACACGTTTTAAGCGTGAAGATGGGGGGAAAAGATGGTTCAAAGATCAGGTAAAAAACAATATGTATTTCTCATCTTCATATATATGTATATACATTGATAAATTTGAACTATTTGATTAGTTATCATGAATTCAAATCATACAATGGTTCAGAAATAACGGATTTAGCGTACAATTTAAAAGCTGAAAAATTTTCTAACTCATCAGTTCGGACTTTTGATCTTCAGCAGAACGAAAAATTGACATACAATTTGTCATACTCTGCTTGTTCATTTCATTTGATGTCAACAACCCCCTTCTTATATTTATTTTTCATTCTTTTTCATGGCATTTAAGAAAAAAAAAACCTTGCTGTCTCGCACTCATTTCATTCATTCATCCACCGGGTTCACAAAATTCAAATTAATCCTTGTTGCAAATAGAATTTCTTAATACAAAATACAAATTTGAAGAAATGATAAATATAATATTCGTATATATTTCAATTTTTGGCTAATAACTTTGCATTAGACTCAAAAATTGTCATTTTAATGACAAACAATGTCATTTCATTTCCATGTGCTATTTTAAAAATGATAAATGACAATATGCAAAATTATTTCATAGTACGTACGGTACAGATCAATTAGGATCTTAGGTTATCTCAGTTCGATTGATAATTGATATCTCTCACAAGCAACAACTGATCTCTCAAATCGTTTTAAATTTAGTCTGTGTATCACCAGGAGACAAATATATTTTCACATCACTTCCATACTGTTTTGTGTATTTTCCGTAAATCCTAAGGTAGACGTAGGTGCATCTTGTGAAGTTTCTTCCAAAGTTTGTGCTTCCATACCTTCAGGAACCGTATTTGCCGTAGAGCTTGCGCCGTCGTCCCAATTGATTTTGAATCTAGTAACTCTTGGTTTATCTCCTAATATATTCCTTTGCACTTTATCAAATTGGGGTTGTGGAGGAGGATTCTCTCTAAGTTCTGCATCAGTGTACTCGTTATTGATAAAATATCCAACTCTTACAAACTCATGACCTCTGTACGAACAAGTCAACAATACCACCGTAACACCCAATGCGTCATTCACTGGGATCCGACTGACATCTGGAGGATCAGCCTAAAGAAATGAAATTTGTATCTAAATGATTTTGTAATGTTTTTTTTTTTATAATGATGATTTGATATATAAATAAATTTGTATATGTGCACTATTGTAAGATGTGTATATATAAATATATGTGTACCTGGAATACAAACATGTGTCTTCCTTCTGGAATTGGACCAACATAAATAGTGTCCAAGACTTGATCAAATTCTTCTGATTCTGCACTTCCAACGTAGATCATTTTCCATTCCAAATCTGGTAACAAAAAGAATTCATATAACGGATTAATCAAAAATAAAGAAATTATAAAAAAGTATATAAATGATCAATTAATTATTGCATTTGAAAGACAAACTGACATGTTCAATGTTCACATTTGTGTAATCAATGGCCTTTGAAATTACATGATAACCAAAGTACATTTTTTTAAAATTTAGAAAAATGATTGTTGACGGAACAACGGTTGATGAATTTGGCACTTGAACTAGTTTTGTCCTTGAAACATGGACACATTCTTCAAGCTAACCTAATTGATTATGAGGCAAAAGCTTTTACCATTCGCATAAATGAGTCACATCATGTTTATAAGAGAATATTGCAATCAAGCACAAATTTTCCTACCTTCTTTCAATTCTTCAATGCATTCAAAAGTGACTTCGAACTGAAATGGATGTAAAAAAGGCGAAGGATTATCGAGGACAGCTACATTTGCTAGCTGTACTTTAGCCATTTCAGATTCGTTAAATTACAGTAAAGATTGATATACTTGGAGGGTTTTAATTGACAACAAAGGAAAATGAGAAATTATCTATTGTTTCAAATCTATAATATTCAAGTTTTACGAGGTGACACGAAATTTAAACGATCGCAATCAATCACAATGATCAGAGTAAACAATTTGATCCTACCACTCCAGATAGTTTGGCGGCAAATGATTGCGGATGATCAAAAGTATGCTTCCGGTAACCGAGTGCAATCAAGTTTGAAAAGAAATTTGTAGCATTATGATATCGAAGAGGATGAAAACAACTTATAGAATTATAAAAACAGTTTTTACAGGTGAGGGAACTTGAAAAAATGCATTTTAAGTAGGGAAGGTTGATAATAATAAGTATGAGTTTGATTTCATAATAACTTTTCGACGAATTTCTATGACCATCGCTTCAAGGGATACCCAAGTAGCACGAGAGTTATAAAAGAGCTCATAATGAGTACAATGTGTTCATGAAGAACTCTTTTGGAACTCTTGCACTATCTGTGTAGAAGCAGAGATGAGTGGAGAGATTGCTAACGTAATACCTCTGGTAATACTGAAATCGTGGTATGGTTTTTGGACTAGCGACATCATGCGGCAATGATACCAACTAAAAAGTGGAACCACACTGATTGGTTAATTTCATTGGATTTCAGGAATTCCGTTCGATCTGAGCAATCATCAAATGTTTATTTGTTAGTTGGTATCATTGCCGCGTGATGTCGCTAGTCCAAAAACCATACCACGATTTCAGTATTACGTTAGCAATCTCTCCACTCATCTCTGGTAGAAGCCACAGAGTAAGATATGAAAGGAGTATCATTTCGTGTGGCGTCGACTTCTGAAAGTGGCACATTTTTTTGGGCAAAATTACCAGTGAAATTGTATCATTGGTAGCGCTGTAACCCCGGGTACTCATGCTAGCGACATCATTAAAAGGAAAAAGAGATCCGAGTTGAAAACATCTTTCCTCTTTTTTCTTCTAATGATATCGCGCGCGACAGTCGCTAGCATGAGTCTCCGGCCTTAAGGCTGCTGTTCCATGCAGGCCCCTCCGACTCGTGCATTTTCCCCTAGAAATCCGGTTCAGGTTGGTCTCCCATGCAACCGGATTGTCCGGAACGGAACGGAACGATCCTAATTAGTAGAATACTAGTTTCATTTAGATATAACTATAACAATACTAGGGATCCACGAATTATGAGCGTTCCGTTCCGGACAATCCGGTTGCATGGGAGACCAGCCTCATGTATTGATCAAGAAATCCAGCTTATTCAACCTTTTACTGTAAAGATCTATAGATTGAAGGTTAATTACGCTTTGATTTAGATTAATTTTCATCTTATTTGATTATATTTTTATAATTAGTCGGGTCAACCAGGGGGCGTAATCTCGAATGGAAAATTTTCGAACGGATTTCAGCGCCGCCATACGGTAGTACAGTGAACTATTTCACATGTATACACTAACACTAATTCGAAAATCGGTGTGATTTGTTCATTGTTTGTGTTAGTTGTATCTATGGCGAATAATTCACTGTACTACCGTACGGCAGCGCTGAAATCCGTTTAAGAATGTTGCATTTGAGATTATGCTCCCTGGGGTCAACTGTCATTCGGGTTAGCCAGTCGGGCTAACGCCAGTCGGGCTAACGCCAGTCGGGCTTAAGTGCCATTAGGGCTTATTACCAGTCGGGCTTCTCGCATACTATCATAATAGTATTATCTGTGATTATTGGTCATTTTCTCACTATTCATCTTAAATTTGAATAATCTTGAGAACGGAATTCAGCGCCACCTGAGTCAAGCGTAGGAACTCAATGGGAATCCCCTTTCATGTATATAACACATCGAATTGTTCATACTCACACATTCGTAAATGACAATATATGTATGTGATGTGTACGAAGTTGCTGACATAACCTATATTGATGTGAGTTTTTCTGTTATTCTTTCAATTATCATTCATTTAGTTCATATCCAGCTCTCATGTATTGATTTATTTTATTTTGCAATCGTATTTATAGGTGACTTATGGAATATAGACGTCTGTGAAGTACATTCAGAGACGTTTTATAAGAAAAGGAATTCCCATTTAGTTCCTGCGCTTAACTCAGGTGGCGCTGAATATCGTTTTCAAGATTATTCATATGAGTTTATGCCCCCTGCGCAGCCCCGAAGATTCATTTTACCGCGAGTTCGATGCAGCGTTGCCAGTATTCCCTAGAAAAATCGTCAGCATCTGATGATTGGTTATTTCTTGTACAACCGGTCAATCATATTTTCAATTTGGAAAGAAATGACCAATGCCAAAAAATCTGACGATTTTTCTAGGGAATACTGGCAACGCTGGTTCGATGTACCGAATTGCAGAATCTCTAGATGCCTAGTAACGTCTAGGAATAATTCGGGACTGTGCACCTCCGGGATTCTGCAATTCGGTACATCGAACTTTCGGGAAAATGAACCTTCGGGACTGCGACATTCTACCTATATTAAACTCAACAATTCTCCAAGTTGTGGTTTCTGGAGCGCACCCAATGTGAAATTGGGTTCCACCCACTGTTACATGAACGTAGCAATTACAGATACAGTAATATAACGTTTCTAACCATTTCTAACCACAGTGGAAACAACAAAATTACAAACTCAATTTTCCAAGTAATTTTCTTTAGTTAAACAAAGTGATAGGTGATTTGCTTCATACACCAACAAATTCAATTTGACTACCCCATTACGGGAAGCCATTTTTACACAGTGACCGCCTTTCATCCGGTACACGCGGTCGTGTACCACAGTGTCAAAGTTGCGTGGTCATAAAATTGACAAAAATTATATTTTCTTTGAGATTGAATAATTTTCGCACTTGTCTTTATGAAAAAACACTAATCTGATCGATCTACAAAAATGGCGCGGTACGGGCAAAGACCCGAGAATGCTCTCAAACGAGCAAATGGTATGTACATTTCACTTGCTCGGAGTCGCATGACATGGCCGATGATTATTTAATGTACATCTTCATTTTTCCATTCTATTCTATTTCCATCCTATATTAGACCCGAAACTGTATTTGTATCAGTTACTTTATTCCTTATTACTGTCGCAATAATTTTATCGTTGTAGCTTTTCTTTCTACTATGCCAAATGTCTTGTTGCATTATCACGTTTTTCTGAAAGCATATGTATTGATAATGGGGAATGCTTTCAATTTTTTAATATCAAAAAAACCTGGTCAGATTCTCAAATCGAAATTCAACATATGTACGTTCAAGTAAAGACCATGCATTTGCTTCAACGTTTATTATAGTATTACTGTGCAATACTCTAGAGATGTAAATACAGTGCAGATCTATTTTTACTCAAAGATATTTTCATGTGCTGTGCTCGAACCTTGAAATGATTATTTGTTGCTCTCTTTTGAAACATGATGTCAAAACACAATTTCTACCAAAGTTGAAACATTAATGACATAATTTATGCTGCGATACAAATTTGTTACACACTTTATAAGAATAAGATTCAAATTTTCTTCATAAGTTTTTACCAACTGCCAACCATAGTGTTGTGCGACAAATTGAAAGTTTTTTGGATTTTAGATATTTGTCACGTTATGAATGTTTTGATCGAAGAGTGAAGAATTATGCTTTTCATGTCTCACGTAATTTATTTGCATAATTATTCAAAAATGTTTGATCTTTCACGTGAAAACAGTGGAAATTGGAAATTTTTTATTATACGACAGTTCATGCAATTTGTAGAATGACGAGTAGGACATCATTGAGGTACAAGCTGTTCAGTATTATATCGTATAAGGCCAAGTTGATGTTTCCTCGATACATTCAATCGTGACACTCATTTGCAAGCCAGTACACAATTATTCAGAAAAAAAAATATTGCCTTAAAATCTATGTCATTCTAGTATAGATAGATGACGGTCGAGTAGGTTCTCTCTTTAGGCATCATTTGTGTATTGTTCTCACACAACGTTGAATACGGAGTGCGATGAAGATAAAAATGATACTCGAAGAGAGAGTTTACTATCGAGAGTGATATTTCATATCCAAACATTTTTCGGTTATTCTTAACCAAAGACTTTGCTACAGGTATGTTACAGTTACTTTTTCATTCTCCACATAAAAAGAGGATACAATTTGGCGTATACTTTGTTTATTTCAAATGTCATTTAAAAATAATCGAATCAACGAAAGAAGAAATGATTTTCTTAGTTTTATTCAGAAATATTCATATCATTTGTTTTCAGTTATGAAATTCTTCACGATATACATATACATTCATAAATTCTTTTCCGTTTCAACGACTTATCTATACATATACGTATGTTTTGCAGAATTCATCGAAGTAGGAAAACCGGACACAGCTTTGGATACATTGCAAGAAGTCTTCCGAAACAAAAAATGGACGTACAATTGGTCAGAGTCCGTATTGGAACCAATCATGTTCAAATACTTGGACCTTTGCGTGGAATTGAAAAAATCACATATAGCGAAAGAAGGTCTCTTCCAGTACCGAAATATGTTCCAGTCTGTGAACGTTGGAAGTTTAGAAAACGTAATTCGCGGTTATCTACGCATGGCAGAAGAAAAGACCAACGCAGCTAGAAAACAAAGTCAACAAGCCGTCATAGACATAGACGATCTTGATAATCTTGCCACTCCAGAAAGTATTTTACTTTCAGCGGTTAGCGGAGAAGATGCCCAAGACAGAAGCGATCGTACTATTTTGACACCTTGGGTAAAATTCTTATGGGAATCTTACTGCCAATGCTTGGAATTATTAAGAACCAACGCTCATGTAGAAACTTTGTATCACGACATTGCGCGTATGGCATTTCAATTTTGTCTCGAATACAACCGAAAAACTGAATTTCGTAAATTGTGCGATAAATTACGTAAACATTTGGAAGAAATATGTAAATTACCACAAATCGTTTCGAATGTTTCAATGAACAAAGCAGAAACGCAACAATTAAATTTAGAAACTCGATTGAATCAATTAGACTCCGCAATTCAGATGGAGTTATGGCAGGAAGCTTTTAAGTCCGCCGAAGACGTTCACGGGATGATGAATCTTTCCAAAAAATTACCCGTTCCAAAAACTATGGCTAATTATTATCAAAAATTAGCTATGGTCTTTTGGAAAGCTGGTAATTATTTATTCCACGCAGCAGCGTTGTTCAAACTTCTTCAGCTTTCCCGTGAAATGAAGAAAAATATGTCATTGGAGGAACAGCAGAGAATGGCAAATCGAGTTCTACTAGCAACCTTGTCGATACCACTGCCCTCCGCTCATCCGGAATTCGATCGTTTCATCGAAACTGATAAAAGTCCATTGGAAAAAGCTCAAAAGTTGGCAACTCTTCTTGGATTATCGCAACCGCCAACGAGAGTATCTTTGCTCAAAGATATAGTTCGTTTGAATGTTGTGAATTTAGCGTCTCCGCAACTTCAAGAATTGTATTCTTGGTTAGAAGTGGAATTTCATCCGTTAGAACTTTGCAAAAGAGTAGACTCTGTTATTCAAACACTTCAAGCAGACGAAAACAGTCCTTTGGCCCAGTATGTTCCAGCATTACAAGACGTTACGCTTGTACGTCTTGTGCATCAAATTTCTCAAGTTTATCAAACTGTACAGTTCGCTAGATTACTGGAACTCGCTAGATTCACAACTGACTTCCATTTAGAACGTCTTCTGGTCGATTGTGTGCGATACAACGATATGCAAGTAAGGATCGATCATGGGAAAAAATGTGTACACTTTGGAATCGATTTATCGGAGGCGCAAAGAGAAGATCATCCGGATGGTCCTGTTCTGCAGGCTATGCCCTCCGAACAAATTCGTTGTCAACTCGTGAATATGGCCACAGTGTTACACAGAGCTATCAACGTTATCAATCCCAATAAGAAAAAAGTCGAACGCGAAAAACTTCGAACCGCCATGGTAGGTCATTATCATGAAACTAAACTTAAAGAACACGAAAGAATACTCGGTAGACACAAGATCATCGAAGAAAGGAAAGAATATATCGAGCATATAAATACGGTTCGTGAAGAAGAAGAGCTCAGAAGATTGGAAGAATTACAAAGGCAAATGATGCTAGCCGAAAGGAAGAGACTCGAGCAAGAACGCGAGGAGCGTGAACGTAAACGTCAGGAAAGTGAAATTCAACAAATCAAGGATCGTCATCTCAAAGAAAAAATGCAACAAATTTCCCAAACGAGTCACGGGCAAAAGGTATTGAAGAAACTGGACGAGGATGAGATCAAGAAATTGGATGCAGAACAAATTGCCGTTCGCGAAGCGGAAGAATTACAAAAAGAACGTAGGGAAATGCAACAGAAACTCAAAACCCAGGAGAAGAAAGTGGATTATCTCGAACGTGCTAAACGTATCGAAGAAATTCCACTTTTGGAAAAAGCTGTCGAAGAGAAACAAGAATTGGCTAAAAAACGTTGGGAGCAACAAGAAAGCGAAAGAATACAGGCAGCCATTGAAGAGAGACAACAAGCTGTAGCGACCAGAGAACGTTTGGCAAGAATGAAGGTCGATCATGACATATTCTTAGAAAAAATTTTATCTGAACGTAAGAGTATTTATTTGGAGAAATTAGCTGAATTTGAGAAGACGTTGAACGAAGAGCGTGCCAAGAGATTATTGAAACGCAAACAAGAACGTAAAGCGGAAAGAAAAGCTAAATGGGAGAGAGAACGGGCTGAAGCTGCGGAAAGAAAGCGACTGGAAGAGTTGCGTATCAGACAGGAAGAGGAGAAGAAACGTGAGGAAGCGGAAAGAGCTAAAAGAGAAGAGGAAGAGAGGATCAGGCGCGAGGAAGAGACAGCTAAAGAAGCTGAACGTTTAGCGAAACTTCAGGAACAGACCAAAATTCGAATGGCCAAGGAAGCTGATATCGATCGTAAATTGGAAGAAGAAAAACTCAGGGAAAGTAATTTATCGAGAACATGGAGAGATCGTGGAGTTAAAAGAGATGGTAAGAATTTTTCTTCATACATTTTATTCATTCACGTTAATATTATCACGTTTCGTTCGACAAGGCGAAATAATCGATTTACAGTATTTTTAATTTCACGTGATAGAACATCTTATATCTTATAAATCTCATGAATATGTACGCAATATTATCTTATCTCGATATCTTTTACGTATCTCGCGTATATCAAACACTTGATGGAATTTAAGAGAAATGCACGAACGGTACTGTTTAGGTTATGCATATGTAAAAGAGAAAGTTCGATAATCTATGGTTAATGTGCAGTGGTCCTGATATGCACTAGAAGTTTATGCAAATGAAGATTTTTCATATCAAGTATGTTTTGTGTATTTTATATGATGATGATATGGAAAAATATATTACATCTTCTCTTTCAGCTGCGAATACGTCATATATATATATATATATATATATATATATATATATATATCATTCAATGTAAAATCTACACAAAATATTCATTATGGGAAATGTATATTCGCATAAACTTGTGCAGTTCGATAATTGAAATAAAATACAGAGTCAAGTATATGAATATTATCAATATTAGTGTTTGTTTTTGCAACAGTTGAAACTTCGTCATGGCGATCTCAACCTAAAGAAAAGATTGAAGATGATGATTACAACAAAAGAGATGTGGATAGTAATAGAGATAGAGGATTTTCGCAAGATACATGGAGAAATAAACGAGATGATGGAGATAAATATAGACCCACTATGAAATGGCCAAGGGACAAAAAGATGGATAGAGGTCCACCGGATAGTCGAGATGATTACGATAGAAGAGATAATCGGGAGTACGATCGTGATCGTGACCGTGAACGTGAACGTGAACGTGAACGTGATCGCAGGATAGATCACCCGGTGAGTATTTTGTTGATTATTCATCATATTTGAAAGATTTATTCCTCTGACAGGTTTGGAGAACATGAATCTGAAACTAATAGCTGCAAAGCTGGCAGCCGATTGTTGTAACTAACTGATTAAACAGGGCAGTCGAAGGGCTGTTTGTACCTGAAATCGATTAAGAAGGAAGCTAATATATGTTGAAGGCGTCAAAATCTCTGATATTTTTCTACAGAAATTTATTGCGATTGGCTGCTTGTTTCAGCTTCATTCGGGAAACAAGCTTTTTTTCTGCCAAAAGAGAAAGAGCTATAACCCAAACACTAAATGGATCGCAGTGATTTTTTAATCAAGTTTGAAAGCAAATGAAGTTTGCCCTCTCATTTGTTGAAATGATTTCTCAAATATTTCTTATCAAATGCGATACTATGCAGTGCTGCCAGATTCGAGGCGAAAATCGTTTCTGCCCCTTCCATTGAGCTACTCTCCTTTCCATTCCCACCATGCAAATCCAATCGGGCGAGCGACAGATAGTGTAAGTTACTTTCTTTCTTGCTCACCCGATTTGATTCACATGGTGGGGTGGGAATGGAGAGGAGAGTAGCTCGATAGAAGGGGCAGAAACGGTGTTTGCCTCGAATCTGGCAGCACTGATACCATGGTGTAAAAGAAAGGTGTTGCAACTAGGGCTGATAAAGTGAAGCCAGTTATGTCCAAATTCTTGAAGTGGCTATCAGATGTCTTACGATCTAGAAGTAGCATGAAGAGGATATTTCAAATGGTAGATTGCTGTGATCGTTTGACAGTTTTAATTTTATTCAAATTTCCAAATAATGAAAAAATGATGCGAATTTGAGATATAAGTATGGGAACTCATTCTGATACTTATAATTTAATCACTCCTTGGATGTAAATTTCTTTTCTTCAATGCTCGCACGGAAATGCGATTTCGGGCACCTGTTGGAAGGGGGCTGAAATATTCGATTCCGCGACCGATGGAAAAATGTCCACACCAGGGGAGAAGAGGCAATTTCTGTCATCATCGGTGGCGGAATCGATTACATCAGACCTCTCTTAACAAGTGCCCGAAATCGCATTTCCCTTTGATAAAGCTGAAACTCGCCGCAGCCGATTGTTGTAACTTTTGATTGAACTTAGTTCGAATATCTTTCATATCAGGAATTGATTGAGTGGCTTTCAACTACGTACTTTGACTACTTGAATACTTGATGAAACAGTTGGTTCTACCAAAAGTTACATTCATAGGGTGCTAGATTTTGGCAGCTAATTTCAGCTTCATTTCCCTCCGCGCTATGTGAAGAAAATAGTATGTGCACCTCGTTAGAAATAAAAACTCCCGGCTCATGTGGTTACCGCGCTCGGGGAAGGTAGCAAGTGCTTGAAATTGCATTTACCCGAAAGACAATCATTTGTGAATCCGAGAATAATTACTAGAAGTTCCTAGCTTTTCTCAAATAGCCCCAGACTTCACTGCTTTTGGGTAAATGGCATTTCAGGCACTTGCTACCTTATCGCTCGCGCGCAAAATTCCACACTCGTTGGAAAAGTTTTTTTTTTTTTTCCAATTGATACACAATGTACTATTTCTCATCAATTCTCATCAATGATGAATCACATTTCCTCGTATTTTATTATGCATTTGTTTTGAACTTTACAAATATCACAATGCGTTGGTGATATGTATGTTGAAATTAATGCATATGTTATCTATTTTTATCACAAATAATGATGATTCGAATGAAGCTGAAACTAGCAGCCCTAGAGCCAACTGCTAGTTCTTGTAGCTTTTGATTAAATGTTGTTGAAGCTTTGTTCATACCAGAAATCGATTGGGTAGTATTCCATTCAACGTTTCAGATCCTCGAATCTTTAATAAACGTTTTATGTGAAAAATTATGACAATCGGCTGCCAGTTTTAGTTTCATATAATTAGAATATCTAAATAAATTTGAGTTTCGAATCATTCCATAAGAAATGTTTAGATAACATGATACGTAAACATTTTCAAAAATCACACTCCCAAAACGTTCAATCAGGATATTTGAGCTGATTGAACTGTAATAAATGTATCCATTTGAAATCATTCTTGCCCCCTGACGCCACCCAGCCTTTTCTGACTGCCCAGAATTCTTTTTCACAAAGTGAACAAGTTGTAGAGAGCTCGCCATGTTAATTGGCTTATCAATTTTGTGAAAAAATATCATTAATTTTTTTTTAAAAATAGCAGACCCGCAGGGTGATCTTTGAGATCATTTTTCAACTTTGCGTAAAAAATGAGCCCTGCAATTCTTATCGGAAACAAGAAAAAATGAAATAGCTTCTTAAAATTAACTTTTTTTGCAATAAACCAATACTTTCTTTATTGCAATTCTCAGATTCAATCAGTTTCGTATCCTTTTGTATGATATTAGAAAGTTGCGTTGAAAAATTTGAGTGAAATCCAATTGGTAGTTTTCGCTCAGTTTTCTACGCAAGTTGGAAAAAAAAAACAATTCGGGCAAAAACGCGCTCAAAGTTTTCACTACAAATAACAAATTAAATGTAAAAATGCGATCCCAGAACCATATAATAGACCTTCAACTTTCTCATTCTCATTTTCTGATTTTATAATATTTAAAAAATTTCTCTTTTCGTGCTTGCCGAGCTTCTTTCGATGCGAGGAGAGAACGACAATTTTTACATTCCACGCGCATGCAACAGAAAAATAAGCGTGGTATTGAAAATGGTCCGTTTTTTTCTATCATTTTATGAAAAAGAAATTCGATTCTTTTGGCAATTCTAATTGCTATGTCCCCCTCCCCCCTCCTCCCTTGATTGACAAGTAATCGAGGAGTCATTGAAAAATGACTCCGTATCGAAGAAATACCAGCGCTGGTACTTCAGTCATTTCTTAATAATTAGTTTATTCGAAAACTATTGAATGAATCCATGTTTTTTTGATGTTCAAATCGTTTTTCGAAACGCATTCGAGATCAAATACCTAAAAAATTCAATTTGAGATTGATAAGCGTTGCAAAAATCAATTCTCTAATGAGAAATACAACTATTGAACACGTTGAATAAAAAATCCAAGATTTCGAATTCGATTAGAAATTTGTTTCAATAAACTATTCAAATTTCAACGACATATAATAAATTTGTGTGTCACATAATCTTTAGAAGCTCGATTTGTGAGAATTTATTTAATGGTTTTCATGTGAACTGATCCATAGAAAATAATGTTGAGTCAGGATAGGGCGTTAGTAGTATTCCCTTCAAAAAGTCCACAGATCAACAAATTTCTTAACTGTGGCTTTCAACTCTCAGTATATCAACAAATCCATCAATCGATAAAATAAAAAAATTTCTCAATTAATATCCGACATCTTCGCTCTTTTTCTAATGTTTTCACATGGATTGTTCCCAAATTTTGTATACATTTATCTAGAATCATGTGTCCTGTGTACTTGTCCTCAAATAATTTTGAAAAACAGCCATATAAAGCGTTTTTGAAATGTATCTTTGACAATAGACCTTCGATTTTACGTATCGATTCACCATATAATATGTTTTATATTTGTTTACTATTTTTTTATTTAGACCCGAATCGAATTCGATAATACATCACGGTACCAAGACCGACCAAGAGAAGCAGAACGACGTCCATTTCAACGACGTGAAGAAGTTTCACGAACTAGTACTACTCAAAGTTGGCGTAGTGGGACTGCGACGGATTCTGCAAGAGATTCAAACCCCGATGAGAAGTAAGCGTTACATTCAATTCTGATCAATAATTATGATCATATCTTACCAATATTACAAATTTTCTTCAAATCACAAATAATTTCGTTACTCCATTCCTTGATCCAATAAATAATCGTTGAATTACTTCATGCTCGTAAATGCACTTTAGATACAAATCTATAGAAAATCCAGGTGTATGTTATAGTGCATTGGATTTTTAATGTATTATTCAAGTCATACAAATAAACTTGAGAGTTTGAATTTCGAGCAATTACAATTACGAAAGTACTTGAACATATAGAATAAAATGCATTGGTCGTTATCGTCGTTATTCACCGAAAGATCTAAACATTTGAATCAATGAAATATTAGCGCCATGGTACGAGCCAAATCGTTTATTCCAAATTATTTAAAAATGGCCCATGGAATAAAAATATCACTTTTTACCGTAGTTGTTAATCTATTACAGTTTTGGAAATCTCTATTTGTGCTTCTGATCAACTACCATTTGCCATAGGCTGATAGATAAACAACCCTGCTTTGTACCACAACTCTTAAGAATCTGTAAAATTGTGGTACAGAGCAACAATTTGATTTTATGAAAGCATTTGCGAATTATTTGGAATAAACGATGTGGGTCGCGTATATCATGGCGTTAGTATTCCGTTGAATCACCGGGATTTTACTTCTTATCTTTCTGACATCCTTCTTCCTCATCTTGTTCATTAAAAATGTTGAATCTCTTTTCAAACTTATTACGTAGTTGCTTGCAATTCAAGCTCTTATGCGTATTTGTACGACTCAAATATATATTAGAAGTAAATAATATTCATTCAACGATTCTTCAGATCATCATTTCAATTGAGTGTGGAATATAATTCCTACGCGATGAATATGTACAAATTTCAATTGGATACAAAAATTATAAATTGACATTTGATCGTCATTCGAAAATGAAGAGACATCAGCGCTGTGATGCTAGCTAAAATATTTTTAACGAATCATTGAAAAGTGAAGCTATATAATTGAAATATCGACATCTTTTTCAGTCAATCACAATGACATGCGCAAAACGATATTTTAATCATATCGTTTCATTTTTGAATAATATGTGGAAAAAGTTTTAGCTAGCGTCATGATTCTAGTATCCTCTTAATTCTGAATCCCTCAAAATATTTCTACAAATGATACATATTGATATGTCGAGGAACATATTTTAAGCATCGGATTTATTATTCAATATTCAGATGATTTTATCCAAATTTAGAATCCCACATATTACCTCGATGGGAGAACAACATTCTCAGCTTAACCAATATTTATGATTTCTGTTAATCAGAAAAGACGAACGTAAAGATGAAGTACCATCAAAATACGACGATAACAAGAGACAAGAAGAGGAAGGCTGGTCCAAGGTCAGTGCACGTCGTTGAGTCGAGGATGCTGAGTAAAATAATAATAGAATGAACTTTTATTATTATATAATATAAACTTTTGCCTAAAATTGAAGTTGGATTTGTCTATGCTATTTTGCACATCGTTTTGTCATAAAAAAAAGGGGTATAGTTGATAGAATTGGTAAATTGGTGAAGGTTTTTAATTTCACAGTATCATGATGTCGATATAATAAATTTTATAAAATGATTCATCATTTTTATCTGTATTATACGAATTCGAGAATATTCTTCTAGCGCGTATCGAAATGAACCCCCTAATTTTTAAAAATCGGTAAAAAATAAATCGATGTGTAAAATGGGATGAATGATAAGAACATGTATGTATGAATTTAGAAAAGAATCAATTGACTTCTGTCATTGAGGAAGTCTAAAAGAACATCAATAAAGTTGACTTATAATCTATTCGGTGAATGATTTTTATATTTCATCTCATGAAATTTGTTCAATCCCTTTCTTCTCCATTCTGTTGAATAATATAATGAATCCTTTTGTGTAATTTCTTAGGAAATTCAATAACAACCTCCATTCATTAGAAAGATTTTTTATTCATCTTATTCCATATGATTTCAGTATTCCATACTTCTTGCATAAAAATAAATAAGCAAATGTGTATTGCGTTTTGTTTCTATGTACATAGTATTGTGTAATTTTTATTCAATGCAATTTTTATTCGTATTATAATTCACATTAATTAAACATTATGAAATAATGTAAGTATTATAATGGAAAACAGTAATGTTAATTCTCATCCGTGTAATTGAAGGCACTTAAAATATATTTTTGTCCTATAAATAGTTCTAAATATGTCCACGTGTGGATTATTGTCATCCATTATTTGCAAATTTTGAGAATAAATTTCGTTATCGATGTAATTTTCTTAATGTCATTTTTTTCAACATACTCAAATATAATTTTTCAACGCGTAATGGCAAGATTTTTTAAAAACACGTTGAGAAGTTTATATATAATACATTTTTTTATTTGCGTGAATAAACAGCGTATCATTTTCGCACTTAATTCTACAATTGAAGTATCACATAGTTGTGAATTATTTCGATCACTTTTAAGAATAATTGACCCAGTATGAAATCAATTATACTTGGAATTAGTATGATATTAGTGAATGTTCGATAACTGTATACCAAAGTAGAGATACGATTTATTTCTTGACTAATCGTTCAAATTTCATCTTCCGTTTTGGAAACATACGTAAATATAAAAATAATTTAAATGACTTATCTTAGATTTGTTTACGTAATGACGATTAATATATTATTTATAAAAAAAAAAAAACAAGAAAATCAGTCAGTAGTTGTAAACATTTAGTTCCTATAAAATATAAAAATATTGAGAATTTGATCGAAGGAATTTGCAAGCATATCGTATATTATGAACATGTAGCAATCTTGACAAGCATACATCATTGTTGATAGTATTCAATGTTGCATGTGAGACATATTCTATTATTCACTTCAGTTATCGTATTCTATTCTCTGTTAACGGAATTGACCATGCGCAAAGTTACGAAATCTCTCCCCCAGTTTCTTCAACGATTCATGAACAGAATTGATTTTAATCAGCAGGTGCATCTTCCTGGGGTATCAAAATTTATTTGTCCACTTTTGAGAAAATCGTGGGGACAGAGTTGGAATCTAGCAACTTAGCTTACTTAGAGAGGTGGTGAATGTTCTTATCGATATAGTAATAAGTACAACACTTGTGACAAATTTACCCATCCAACAAAAGTTGCTGTGCAACCATTGCTCTTATGTTGTTTCTTGAATTGACGCGAAGTTGCTGGGAATTTGCTACGCATGTGATCAAGAGTTTCATGAAACCGAGCAACTTCTCAGCAACACGACAACAACTCAACCCAAAATCCCAGATTCACAGCATATTGTTGCGCATTTGGCGACGCAACGTCCCTGCAAATTGCTTTAAACTGTTGCTGAGTATTTTCAATAATTTGCCACATATTTGCTTAGCACTTTGCTGTTAGGGTATGAAACAGAATTTAAACGGATGCTGAATGGTTTCGTATAATCAATTACACGCTATGGCTATGTAACACCATCAAAAACAGAAGCTCGAAATTACTTCAAACGATCTATCGATTTGACTCATTCATTTGACAAATAGAGATAAAAATGAATATGGACATGTAACTCGTGAATTACACCTTTTCATAAACTCATATAAATTTGTATTTCAACGTGTATCCTTTTATATTGTTGAAATGAATTCGAAATTTGCGCTTTTGAAGAACAATATTATAAATGTAACATTTTATCAGTCACGTTCTATGTGAATTGAACAATTCTCCCGAAAAATTCTCATTCGAAAGCAATAATCATGAAGATAGAAATTATATCCCAAGAATTTTTCATGAGTATAAAAAACTTTGAAGCTATGTGCGTTACACGGAAAAAAATCCGTACATTACTGTTTTACTTTTTCATATACGACTGAGTAGTGTGGTTTTTATTTTGTTGCAGCCGCACGACTGAGTTGTGGTATGAAAAAGTAATCAGTAATGTAGGATTATGTTCGTGTACAATAATTGAGACAAATTCCTACGTATAAGTTTGGATATTATTATTTTGTTTAGAATAGAACGTTTTAGGAACTTTTTTGAAATATCATTTTCCAATAAAATGAGATAATGCTCTTCCTGTTGTCCGGCTATATTCGTACCTGAAATTTTATGCACTATTGATAAACTAAATTACTACGTTTCCACGCTGTAATGCTAATGCATTATTGCACAACACAATTGATTGTATAGCAATGAAATTGACAAATTATAAAAGACATGGAAGCACAGTGAATGTGGAAAAAAAGTCACTACATCTCGATTCCATTTTTTTTTCTAAATTCTGTACAGTGGAAACATTGTGAATAATACTTCGATTTATGATTCAATATAACATTATCGCGGCCGCTGTTTTTTCCTCCAACGCGGGAATCGGTTCCAAACGATCATCCTTGTCCCTTCCAGAACCCCATCCGACCAACGCTATACTGATGAGATGAACAACGCCAGCGCAGACAACAAGCCTGAACATATCATTGAAAGCATCAGAAGGTTTGTTATGGAAATTATTTATACGTCATATAATGTGTTTAACGGTATTCCGTTATGAAAAGAAAAAAATACTCACCAAAATGAATATCCAAGTTCAGCAGATCCTTCACTAGTCCACATATTGTCAATATCCTCTTTCGACAATACATTAAAATATAATCTCGTGTAGTATTGAGTTAACCAAGTTCCAGAACTGGCAGCGCACATTAATACTGAAAAACAAAATAAAATTTCGTACAGTGAAATTGAGGGAATGATTGAATTCCATTTGAAATTGCCGTACATTGTATTGAGAGCAGATTCTTGATGAAATTCTGATCCGGAATATTTCAATTTGATCCTTAGATTCGGAGATATACGAGGATTTTTTTAATTTTTGGAAGAATCCAAATATCTTGGAGGGATTATATCTTTGACATTTTAATCCAACACGATTCTCCAAGTCGGATCACGGACCCAGACAGCACACAAGAATCTCAAATGAATTCTGAAAAAAGAACTCTTCCAGAATACAGAGTTCTAAAAGAGTTTCAAAAGAATTCGATTCGTTAGATATTTGCGAGTTCTGTTGAAATTCTATGAGACTTCTTTGAGAATTTTAACGGAACTCGCAAGTGTGACGAATCGAATTCGTTTCTAACTCTTCAAGAACACTTTGTATTCTGAAAGAGTTCTTCAAGAGTTCTTTTTTAATAATTCATTTGCGATTCTTGTATGCTGTCTGGGGAGTATCCCTTGAAAAATGAAACTAATTTAGCGTTTTTCGTTGTGGATTTGAAACGGTTGGAAATTTTTTGCATTCCAGCCAATCAGAATTCAATAACTTTAAATCGCCATAACTTCACAACGAAAAACGCTGAATTAGTTTGATGTTTTTTCCACAGATACCTCGTGCCCAGCCAGCACAAATGATCAATTTGAATTTATAAAGACTTCCCAAA
The DNA here is from genome assembly GCA_018340375.1 of Gonatopus flavifemur. Classification (NCBI taxonomy): domain Eukaryota; kingdom Metazoa; phylum Arthropoda; class Insecta; order Hymenoptera; family Dryinidae; genus Gonatopus; species Gonatopus flavifemur. The sequence continues at coordinate 30,197,322 of JAFFJZ010000007.1, read as the reverse complement.
GACCTCTTGAACAGTCCTCGTTATGCGACTTACAATGAATTCCATATGAATTTAATGGATTCCAAATGAAAACATATTGAATGCCTGAAGAATTCATCATGGAGTTCCGATATGAGTTCTTTCTGAACATTAAGTTGTTCATTGAGAATTCATTTTGAATTAAAAATAGTCATAATGAATGGATATTGATTAGCATAACGGGAGCTCTTTGTGGAAACTCTTGTGCTGTATGGGTGATCTGACTTAGAAAATGGCGTTGGATTAGAATGTCAAAGACTTCCGAGATATTTGAAGTTTTTGAAAAATCAAAAAATATTCCGAATCTGAGGGTCAGGAATATTCAGGGCCAATATCGTTTCAGAATTTCATTAGGACCTGCACGGGAACGAAAGTATGGTTATCGTAACGATCTGAAGTATAGTTAGAAGAGGAAGTGTGGGTGGTGATATTGTATCGCTATGGCAACGATATATAGTATATGGTTTAGGCTAACCATCTATATCGTTCCTCGAAGGATCTATTTCGTCGTGGCAACTGATGGCAACGATACTGATATCCCTATACTTTAGACAGTCATGACAACGATCCCGCATCTTTTTTCTCCGTGTGCTCTCAAAAAATTGTACAGCAATTTCGAATATTACTCAATATGTATAAGCTAATAATGAGGGTCATATTACGTTGCGAATGATCTTCATGGATTAGGTTTTTTTATGAGAAGTTTCTTTCATGAAGTGAAAGTTGTTTGTTTTATATTTCGAAAAAACTTTCACTTTTGATGGACAATTTTTATGAAGTCATCCCCAGTAATGCTAATGAGGCTTTCAATGCGAAAGGAAAATAAAAAAATACTAATTTACCAATTTGAGTACTATAATTAATATCAGAATTGATGTTCACGACAGATATGTAGGTACTCAATGTTTGTTATATCGCTGAATATGAATTTAATGCTAACTTCCATAAAATTTCGAAGTCTCCCCTGTTGAAAAAATCCAGCATGGTCCAACATGGAACCAACTTGGTCCCAGCTAGACCAACTTGGTTCCACCATACTGACCATGATGGGTGGCCCAATAACCAACGTGGGATCAACTTGGTCCCAGCTGAACCAAGTTGGTTGCACCATGATGGTTGCCAACAACCAATATGGGACCAATTTGGTTTGATTGGATCAACTTGGTTCCAGGCGATGCCAGTTACAGACCATGAGGGCAGTTAAGTCAGATTCAAGGAGATGAGCCCCTCCATCACGATCTATAATGAAAAAGAAATCTCGAAATGCCAGCGAGATGAAGCTCTAGTAAAATATAATAAAAATTAAAACCCCTGGGTAATTCTGCTCCATACTACTGGAATTTTGAGGATTCACTTGCTGCTATCAGAGTTTATATCGAACACGGTCTGACTTATGTAGGTATTAGGTTAGTAAAGTTAGATATAACCATGCAGGATAGTGCCGACCTAGGTGGAACCATACTGGATACAGTAAGACCTCTCAATAAGAACGCTTCCCCGCTTTCCGCTCGTGGGCCATCCCCCACTCCAATTACCGGTTCTGCTGAGCTTAAATTACATTTGTGGGTGACCTCTCAATAAGAACGTTCAGTCTTAGAGAGTTGAACAGTCGAAATTTAAATAAAAGCTCAGTATTTTCAAGTTATACATAATTGAATACTTCTCTTTTTCCTTCATTTAAATGAAATTTAATATTATTTGAATATTTATAGAACGAAACTCTTTAATTACCCTTGAAAATAATAATAAATATATGAATATAAATTTTTGATTGATAATCATGAATATGTATATTTCGGACTTTTTGAGAATCATTTTAAACTGCGATGAGATGAGACAGAAATTCTTAGAGGATCCCTCATAGCAAAATGTGTCTCTAGGACGTTTTCTGAACGTTCAGAAAACCCCCCCCTACTTTTTTTAAACCTTCCGTAAACGTTCCAGTGGTACGTTGTGCTGTCCGGGATGTATTTAAGTGAAAAAGAATTGTCTTTATTAGGAGTAACAAGGGTGACTTCTGGAGCTAAAACAAAAAATGTGTGACTCTTCAGATCCCTCTTTCACGAACATATTTAATATTCACACCATTGTGTGATAGTTTTAATAAAAAACTATTTTTGTAATCAATATGTATCGTCAGGTCAGCGCAACAAAGAGTCTTTTTGCGAGTGAAAGCAAGAAAGTGTTTTCTAATGTTTCAGCGCAAACGTTCTTATTAGGAGGTCGCAATCTAAAATGTGAGAGACAAAAACTCAGTAATTGAATGCGAATGTAAGGTTGGTAGGGGAACCCTGATTCTTGGAAAAACTCTTCCCCTTGGGGGCTTTTGCGTTCTTATTGAGAGGTCTTACTGTAATACTAACCTAGGTAAAACCATGCTGAGTAGGACCTACCTATAGGGGACCTAGGTAGGACCATGTTGGTCCCATATAGATAGGTCCTACCCAGCATGGTCTTACCTTCCATGGTTCAACCATGTAACCAAATTCCTACTGGTCTTACCCAACATGGTCAAACCCAGCTGGGTTTTTTCAACAGGGTTAAGAAATCATATTAGAGGTACAAATAAGTTTTCGTTGTTTTGAATAAAAAATCATGAAACTTTTGTAAAAAAAAAAACAAGCGGTATATTCCATCCCTCGTTAAAAGAATCCATTGAATCTGACAAATGAAATTTCATGCGATTTGGTCCGAACATTGCCCGAGATTCAATGAAATTTGGCAAGATTCACTCAGATTCATATCGAAGGAATTTATTCATTCGATCAAATCTCATTGAAAAACCGCTGGATGAGATCCAATCAGAACATTCAGTCCCAGATTCAATGAGATTCATCAAGAGTCGATGAGGTTTGGTGAGAATCAATGGATTCTCTTAACCAAGGTTATCCACCATTGGGTATAGACTTGTATAACTCATGAACGAGCCGTTCAAAAGAGCGGCTCACTCGACCGAGCCGAATGAAGTAGTTCAGAGATTCATAAAGATATACTTCAGTAATTTACACTAGATATCTTCATGTTTGTACCACTGATTCTTACTAAACAGAAGTTCCTACAATTTATTCAGACTTATCAACCTTCGGGATAATGGAGGAGGCATGTTAATAGAAATCGCATGATCGCCATAAAGAGAGGGACGCAGAATATATTATTATCATAGTAAAAGAATCTTTTACTATGATGATGTATTTCCTATACAATTTTGATTCACTGTAAATTTTAGATTAGGCATAATAGGTAAAGAAAATGGGACCGAAAAATAGTTCATAGAGGATACTAAATTGAGTTGTGAGAAGTTTATTCAAAATAAGTGAGAACTAATTTAAATTCTTGGTTCCGTTTGTAAGATGAAAATAGATCCATTGCTTATGTTACGAAATTAATGGTTTTAAATGGATGAAATACCAAATCAGAAGGATAAAATTTGGAAAACAATATTTTTGCAACATCGTTGCCCAGACCCTGTTATAGGGACTCTATTTTCTATGCCCTTATCACTTTACGTGGAACATTTATGTGAGGGAACAAAGAGAATAAAAGAAATGCCCCCCTAATTCATGGAAATTCACGAATTCTTCATTAGATTATTCTTCGCGAGAATAATTGAACTATTTAGCTCAATTGAAGTATATCACTGAACTACTTCAATTTAGTGAACGAGATATACTGAACTACTTCAGTGAAGTGAACTACAATGCCCAAGTCTAATTGGGTACTACTTTTTTTCCATCTTTCAGGCAGCTTTCGCATACCACGTCGAAAACATTTTTCATCCTCTGGTGAAAATGGAAGCGGGAAGGATGAGTAAACGAAGCGGATGTTGGAGGGTAACTGAAATGTGAAAATGTATGTGTAAAGCGTATAAAGTTCATGAAACCTAAATTAAACCGAGAATCGAACCGATGACTTTCACCATGACTGACGAGGGTTTTATCCACTGAGTTATGAATCTTCGCAGGGATCAACCGCTCGAAGATAGTATTTATTAAGTCAGAAGATATATGATTCGCCCACGCTCAATGTAACTTACTATGACTATGAAGGCTGTGTGAAACGGAATTGAGAGCTTATGAAGCGTATATGGAACGTATGATTTGATCACTCCACAGCAAGCGAGCATCACACGCTTCAAGGAAAGGGAATTGAAACATTTTTCGCTTTGTATGCGCTTCCTTCGCGCTTCGTGTATACGCTACATTCTCACCCAGGGTCTTTGAAGGTTATTCACGAATCGATCCAATTTTCCGTGTCTTCATATGATGTTGTATGATGTGAAGCGCGGCTCAGACAGACAGAAATAAGTTTCAAAGGGGTCATACAAATTAGAATCGTCAAAAAAATCGAGTTTATATGATTTTCAAGTACACTTGTAAATTAAATTTCCAATTCACAGTGATTGAATTAGGATTTCAATCACATGCAATTGAATTTTCAATTTTTGCTATATTATATCACTCATAATAGTACAGTTTATTAACTGAATTTTCATTCAAATGTTATTGAAATTTTAAGAACTCTCTCAATCATGTGAGCGGAAATTGCTTCCATCACATGTGATTGAGACTTCATGCGGAAATTTCTAACAGTGTAGAACAAAATCTCGAAAGTGTCTCTGTAAAGTTTTGAAGATTCGTTCCAGTGCCTACGCTCATTGCTATATGGCATGCACGCTCGAGCCGCACATACGTGTATACGTTTGTGCTCGGGGAAGAGCGCTGTTTTGTTTCCTCCTTTCGTTCCCCTACTTCCGAATTCTTTTGGGACTTCAAAAAACAATGACAGCCAACGTTGATTATCTAAAGTTTGGATGAAACACCGTTACAATACGTTAGAAACCACGTTACAATCCCTGGCGAAAATAAAGCGTGCTCTAAGCGTGCTTATCCGCCAAATTACTCTCTACAGATTATCTACCTCTTTCCACACGACATATTCGAAAAGAAATAGATAACCTCTGAAGGGTATTTTGGCGGATATCCACGCTCATACGTTTTATTACGTTACGTGACGTTGGTAATTGAAAGTGCCCATTTTTTAGAAGCTATTGCATCGAATGAATGCTCTCTTTCGATTCATCGTGCGATGAATAACTGAGAAATAAGTTGTGGAACTCGAGCTAAGATGCACGTCGAAAAAACACACCAAGCACCGCGTAAAGTTTCAAAATCGTCGTGCACAACTCGCGACTAAAAAAGCCTGATAATCACGAAAGCAGCAACATTTTCAATCAAAACCAATTGTAGGGAACACTGGTCAAAATTTCTACATGAAGCTTCAATCACATGTGACGAAAGCAATTTCCGCTCACATGATTGGAAGAGTTCTTGAAATTTCAATCACATATCACTGAAAATTGAGGTGGAAACACCATACATATGGTTTGATATATTTGTTGTCCTGGGCAAAAACTCCTAGATTTTATCTAAGAAAAAGTCTAGGAAAATTTTTCCTACGGGTTTTGCTGAAAATTTACTTTTTAATCCTTGGAGACATCTTCAACAAAAACATAAATTATTATTTGAGTGAAGAATCATCAATTTATTCTTATAATTTCACATCTTCATCGACATAACCTGCATTTTTGTGGGTGATAAATGCTTCCCCACCTAACACATCACAGTCTTTGTAACAAGAACGTTGTTGCAACAAGCTGGTTGCGAGTAATTTCACACTCAAGTCTTTTATATTGATATTCTGTGTTGATTATATCACCGATGTAGATGCAATGATATAATTATATAACAGATGTAATGTAACCTGTTACATGCTTGAGTGTGAAATTACTCGCAACCAGCTTGTTGCAGCAACGTTCTCGTTACAAAGACTCTGATGTGTTAGGTGGGTCGTTAGTGACTCACAAATAACTCATCAATTACTGATCGGTCCCTCATCATTCACTCGCTTATATCTTAAATCAGTTTCTCATTAGTCAGAGCGTTACCCCCCCTTGTCGGAAACTTGTAAGTTTCCTGATCAGTCCCTGATCAGTAAAATGGAAAACTGATCAGTGCCTCATCATTTGCTAGAGAAAATTTCTACTAGGGTATACGCTTCGTTTACTCTTCTTTCTCGCTTCTATTTTCACCAGGGGCAACATGCGGACGAGCAGTATCACGTAGCAAAATAAATTTGTCGTGTCTGGAGTAGTAATGGGCGCGTTTCTCCTTGAAGGCTCTGCTCAATCTCAACGATTGTCTCCAGTAGAGAGCTCCAAGAACAGTTTCGCTCGGTTTGAGCAACTCATAATTCACGACACCAAGCTGATGCCACGAAATATACAACATAAGTGTTCTTCCGAACATTTGGTTTGCCTGTTGACGTTTAAGGGTGGCTTGGTAGTTCCCATGATTTTCCTCTCTGTGGGTTGTCGTAGTGGATCCACTTTTCATCGCCAGTGACCGCACGGTGCACAAAAACCCTTTCTTTCATGCCTGGCAACTAGCATTTCATGCACGCACAAACCGCGTTCAATGTTTTTCGGCTTCAATTTATATGGGACCCAATTTCCTTATTTTTGAATCATTCCCAGCGATTTTAAACGATGTGAAATTACTCGTTGACTCACTCGTAATGTAAGCGCAGGTTCTTGTTGCGTTTGGCATGAATTTTCCTCCAATAATGTTTTCAGTTCTGCGTCCTCGTACACCTCCAGCCTTCCATTACGTTTTTAAACTCTTGAAACTACTCACGACAACTCTTCTCACTTGACGCAGCATCACCGTATGCTTTCACAAGCAGTCTATGGGTCTCAGCCCAGACAAGCAAAAATTTGTCATTGTTTGAAAGATTTTCACTGGATATCTTGAAGATGTCTTATACAACAGTTTTCACTGTCTTTAAGATACCTTCGGTAAGTAATCCAAAAGACGTCTAAAAGAAATTTGAAGGCATCTTTTAGATTTCTTAACCAAAAATATCTCAAAGACAGTGAAAATGGTTGCATAAGACATATTTAAGACATCTTTGAGACAATAAAAAAATTATGTTGCCTGGGAGCTTTTTTGGAATTAAAGAAATGAATCAACATCACCCGCAAATAACGCTTATTCGGAGCAGAACTTGACATTCCCAAGTAACACAAGAAGTTCTAAAAATGTGCTCGAACATTCTAGGATGTCCTTGTGTTACTACACAAAAAAATACGTTCTGCTAATACAAAGTCAATAGCATTTTAAGGTTACATTGTTGTCACATGTTCGAATTCACTGTATGCCGTTGTAAATCTGACAATTTCAATACCCAAGTAACACAAGAATGTCTCAAAAATGCTATGATGATACATTGAATGTGAAAATAATGTGCAAATAAGACTATTCTGGATACATTCGTCAAGATATTCTATGGAGGTGCATATAACATATATTTATTCGAAATAGTCTCATTTGCAGGTTCTAAGCGTGTTCGTAGGATTTTTCAAACCCGTTTTTAGCATTTTGAACCTCTTGTGTTGCTTGGGTTTCATCTTGTCGGTGGATCTATCTCTCAACAACAGGCGTAGAAACTCATTTGTACACCTAATAGAATATTGGAAAATTGTGTAGAAAATGTTGCATTTTCGTCATCAGAAATTTTCAAAATGAATGTACCTTTTATTTAAAATTTCTCATCCCCCTTTCCATCTGTTGGATATAGTTGTTATTATTGAATATTCATTTTATTTTGATCAATCTGAAAAGTATACACCATGTGTTTATTTTTATTTTCCAATTGTTTTTCATATCCGCTATTTTGATTGTTCGAAAAAAAGGGACTCGATAAATGTTTACGCAGCAAATAATATTCACGCAACGTCTTATGAATATTCATATTCGGTAGCTTTTGTACGCGTTTCATCATCAGTAAGCGGAAGCATGCATGCTTGATGTATTTGAATCACAGAAACCTTACGTGTCAAAATGTTTATCAAATAAACTCCTGGTATGGAAAAGATTTTGGATCTAGGCGATGTAGCTGTATTCAAAACAGCTAAGAGCGCAGCCAAAGCGGATGTGACTAAAGCGGCTGTCGTTGTCGTTAAAGTGCCAACCCAAAGCCCCCAGGACATTATCGTAGGATCTTGTTTGATCATTTGAGGCACTGAAATCATAAATTTCCATAATTAACAAAACATTTTAAACCACATGATCTAATGTTTATATTTATACATAAAAAGCAATCAAAACTCAGAAGAGAGAATGAAAAATTATGATGATTGCGTGTTGATTTATAAGAGAGTATTATGACGAGAAATCAATTTTGTCTCTGAGCTTATCTCGAGGTTAGTCGTGTAGATTAAACGAATGACAATTCGAAATAAACCTGATCATAACGATTGTATATAAATTTCCATGAGATAATCGAGGATACGAGTTCGGTGAGAAACAATTAAAAGTTGAATGGGAATTGAATGTTGTTTGAGAAAAATTAGATTGAATGCCCACATCGAATCTGAGGAATGAATTGAGAACTCGACAACGATATCTTAGTAGATACTACTCCTCTTCGATGCAATGAAATCTTCTTAAGGTATTTCAGGTTGCAGGCTACATTATACGGGCGCAAGTAACGGGCCTTGATACTAGCTCGAGGCTACTCTCTGAGGATTAAATCAACTTGCCTGCTTAAAAACTTGTCGACTCCAAAAAGATGAATGTACCCTGTTGTTTCTTATTTTTCCTTCGTTATGCCAATGAGCATAGAGATATGATTACGTATTCTTCTTTAGGGAATGAGATGAGAATATATCAAGTTTTTACTTAACTTTTATGCAATCAAGCAGAGTAGAGAATTAATGTAATAGAGAAAAAACCAACATATTTTGTAATGATTCAGAATTGTTTTGCACAAGTCGAAAAAAATATGATAACCATTTTCATATAAATATAATAATCGGAGGATATGATTCATTATGACGATAAATGACAATCGGTATATGACGATTCATCATAACTCTCGTAAAAGTTACTATATTTCTGCTGAACACTGATAGATGTATAGTATTTGACATGATGAATTATGTCCTTCGATTACTATACTTCGTCTGATAACGATCATCACCCACATAGCACAAATGTCTCAGTAATATCTCCAGAATATTCTGGAGACATTGTAATATTGTCAGAATATTGTCAGATATTACTGAGGCATTTGTGCTATATGGGTATATTCTTTTCTCCGTGCAGATATCTACTATCCCTTATCGATATGAGAATATCATTGCGACATTACTGAGACATGAGGTAAGAAATATAGTGAATATTTTCCACATGGCCATCATTCATTTCCTATTCTCATGAAAAATAATCGATAAATGTGTGAAATTGAAAAAAAAATGATAAATAAAGTCATTGATCACATCCCTTTTTCACATATAATTCATTGAATCATTAGTATTCTCAACGTAATGATTAACGAGAATCAATTATAAATTCATGATGTCTTTCGACTCGGATGGGATAAATGAAATTGTGAATCAGTAAATCATTTTTTCGAGTGTGAAAATGATAATGAATATACTATTCATTTTTATTCCAACGAATGATCGATTCTCAATTGTGACTCCACATCGAGATGAGGATATTCGATTAAACATTCATATGTTCCCTTGATATATCGATCAAGAAAATACAGATGCATATATATAGATTCATTTATAGAGAATATATATTCCTTTGAATGTACAGAATGCTTACATTTCACATTCAGGTAAAAAAACGGATGTGCTTTAACTTGTCTTTTCTTTTTAATTAATTTTTATGCGTTCGGATGTTGGAATATGAGCATCGCATGGTGGGACTAAATGCCAGGGGTTGGCAAAAACTATAATGAGGTACCAAATTTGCTTGAAACCTAGTAGTCGAAGGTTTTCTAGGGTTACTAATTACGAATCTATTGTCAAATTTTCAGAATTCAAAATGACGCATCTAATATGGCGGACGAGAATCAGAAAATGCTTAAAACTTGTTGAAATTATGGAGACATGCTTCAATTAATCGAAAACTTGGTATCCTTGAGTCTATAAACTTGCAGATTAATATTCCGAAGAGAAAATTCTTACCAACGCAATGGCTAATCCGATATCGCGGACCTAAATTCTAAAAGTCATCGATTTTCCTTAAAGCGGATACCAGCGATCCCTGACAATGCAAGCCGATTGTTATCTTTTTTGACAAATTATTCAAAAATAAAACAATAAAATCCGAATATTGCTGTGTGAATAGACCATCTTTATTGACTTGAAAAGATCCCTTGGAGGATCTGGGTGAGCCGACAAGCGACCAAAATTTTCACTTACATTTTGGTGAAAAATCTTGGTTTTGCTAACTTGTTGGTCGTTTAGGACATTTTTTTCAACAAAAATTGACCAAAATCCAACAAAAATTCAACCAATCTCAATTTAGTGATTTTTTGGTTATTTTGTGGTAATTTTCTGGGTTTTTACCTCAAACATACCAAAAAGACTCCAAAAATGGACCACATTTTTTAGTGGCAGGTTTGTTCAAAGCAACAGTTAGTTTTCGGTCACAAATAGGTCATTGGTGAAAACCATGTGGGTAACCATTCTCTGAACAAATTTTTACCAAACCAACAAATAACCGAAAGTAAACCAAAACCATTGGTCACTAAAACTCAAAATACTGCGTAACAGGGCTTGGAAAAAGGAATCCAAAACTCTTCCTACAATTTTTCTCCATGATCGATAGTTTCCGAAAAAAAATCAAATAAAATAAATAAGAACTACCCTCCTATACAGGAAACCTCGATAATGTAAACACAGCCAATAATCGGCCCATGTATGGCTACCATCAAATGGCCAACAATGGATTCACATCATTGGCAGAAGTGTGGCCCACCAGATAAGGAAGGCCAGCAATGAAAACAGCCGATAATCAGCCGATGTGCGGCTATGGTAAACGGCCAACAATTGATTCCCCGTTACTGGCTGAAATATGGTCTATTACTGAGTGAAATGGATTCCAAAGTTGAATGTATTGTATTCGTAATCACCCGTGAAAAAAGTTTGTTTTGGCCTTATTTCTATTACGCTGAATAAATAATTCACATCCATCAAATACGTTTTACATGATTCAAATTAATTCTCATTCATGTAGATAATCAATTACTTTCTCATGTAAATAACAAAAAAATTTGAAGGAATAAGCAACTGAATTCAACTGATTTATCGAGAATGCTTTTGACTCGTATAATTTTACATTTGCGATTGTGGAAATATTGGGCATGCAAATCTATTTAGAAAAAAAACATCCATTTCTGATCTTTTGAAAACTGGAATGACAAATTTCTCTAAAACAAAAACAAAAAAGTCTTTTGGGTCACACTTAACCACTCATTTGAACTAATCCCAAGTAGCAGAAGAGGTTAGAAATGCTAAGAGCGTGTTTGGAAAAACCTACGAACATGCGTAGAACCTCCAAATAAGAATGTTTCGAATAATTATATGCTATGCACCTCCATAGAATATCTTAACGAGTTTATCCAAAATAGTCTCATTCGCACATCCCTTTCACATTCATAGAGTCACCATAGCATATTTGAGAAGTTGTTGTGCTACTTGGGATACTGAACCGATTATTCTGGAACGCAGTCGTATCACCATTGGATATCTTTTTATTATTATGCCCTCGTAATCTGCCATTGATGGCTAACATTCGAACATTATCCCGAAATTTCTGGCCATAAATCGGGATCATTTAGCCCCATTACTGGGCCAATCAATAATTTTATACATGGCCCATTATTTATTGCCATTACTGGACCCACGTTATCATCCAGCGATTAACCATTGATGAGCCATTAATGGGCGCCATTAACGGGCGAAGAACGCCGTTTGTGCTCCAGTGACGTGCCATTATTGGACCAATTGATGAACCCTGTATGGGCTTCTTTTCGCACCGAAGATCAATGTTTCTTAATTCTGAGCTCGTTCCAACTCGGTCATTGTTCGATGTGTCGAAATGAATTTCATAGATTCTGATTTGTAAGACTTTTCTGAAGACGATAATGTTGAAAAATTAATAAATTTTTAATCTGATGTGAAAACCATGTTTTTTGACGCTTCGCATTAGAAGAGTGATGGGGGAAGTGAGAGCTACAAAGAACCTCCAGCGGCAAAGTTGTTCGTTAGTGTATACACAAACTTTTCGGAAATTTTTAGATTAATTGGACTCTTAGTTGGTAAAATAGTGATTTATTTATTAATGCGCAACGGAAAATTTCCATGATTTCTCATCCTTTACCGGTTGAATATTGAAACTCGTAGAAAAAAAATGTATTCGCTTGGATTTTTCATCGCGAGTTTATGTTTTTTGGCTCATGAAATAACGAACTTTTTTTCTTGAGACAATTCTTTACCAAAGTCAATACTGTATTCATAAAAACGTTATAAAACATTGCTTTGTTCATAAAAAGCAAATTGGATAACAAATTCTACAGAAATTGTTCGATATTCGGATTCTCCGACCCAAAACCATAGACTAACGATAAAAAATCTAGTGCATCCATTTTTTCCTACGAGCATCAATATTTAACCGGTACACGACGACAAATCATGAAAATTTTTCGTTGCGCGTTTATAAATAAATCGCTCTGATTTACGAATTGGGAGCCCAATCGATCCTAAAATTTCCGAAAAATTTGTTCATATGCAGTTGGAAATTGTGTGTTAAATTCAACACATTTCACATGTCCCAAACGGTCCACACATATTTTTGTGTCGATATCACATAATGTGTTTGTGTTAGCTAGTAACTCAAGCTTGATGTACATAATATGACACAAAAGGATGTTGATAAAATTTTGATTGGAATTTCCGATCGTGTAAATTCAACACATAAGTACTGTCAAATGAAATCCAAAATAAATAGTTAATCGACAGTTCACAAGTGTAATTTATGGATTTTTCTACATTAATTACATGTGAAAATCACACTTTTTCGTGTTGAAACAATGCATGAGAATAAATGAAAAAAAAAAAAACAGTACTTCAATGAGCATTGAACATGGATCGTCGGGACCGAATATCGAAGCTGTATCACTCAAGCCATTGCCGGTCCTTTGGTCGAGTGTACTTTCTTTGCGTATATCAACTCGCACTCTATTTTCAAATTGACATATCTAGAAAGCGAATTCCCATTAGAATGAAAGCTAAAACCAAAATGAATGAATAGTTTTTCCGACGACCACGTAAGTTACACGTACATGGAAGTTTCATAAAAAAAATAGCTCCCACCACTGGCGATTTCCCGTTGGTAGTTAAGAATAACACAATTTTTATGTTCAATCTTGATTTGAATAAAATTTGTGTGATTTTGACACTTTTTTTCTCACTTATTTGAATGATTTCACATTATAAATCAGTTGAGACCTGATTACACAAGGACTGTCTGTAGAAGTTACACGTGTTTGTGTTAAATATTTAACAGAAAATTCATGACACATGATTTTTTAACACATTTTCACAAAATTTTCAACTGTGATCGTTTTTGGAGCAGTCTTACGAATCAGAATCTATAAGATTTATTTTGATACATTGAAAAATGACCGAGTTTGAGCGAGTTTAGTATTAAGTAACATTGATTTTCGGTGCGAAAAAATAGGTAGTTTTCATTTTTGTTTTTTCGAAAACCGTTGATCATAGAGAATAATCGTAGCCAGGAATTTGGATTCATTTTTCAAGCCCTATCACGCAGTACTTTTAGTTTTCCAAATTTCCGATTTTTTCTTTATCCCCCCCTTGGACAATACCTTCACTGCGTGCAGGTTATTGCAGGCGCAGTATAAAATGATTGTGGAATTTTCCGCCAAAAAATGGTGGCAGCAAAGTTCCTCCACAAGTGGAGAATTCTTCACCATAATTTGGTTTCCTTCATTTGTAGAGGATTCAACACCCAGGAAATAAAATAATTCCTCAAAGTGGTGGAAAAATCTCTCATTTTCCATGGAAACACAATTCCTCCATGATGAGGGGACGAAGTTCACCAACAGTGAGAAGAAGAACTCGCCACATTTCTTGGAGTGTGTGTCCCTTCAATTTGCCAGAATAGTTTTGGTGATGTCTTTTTCAGGGCTCCCATGTTGCTATTTTTTTCTGATTGGTCATTCCAACCAATATGATCACGCGATTGGCTGATTCCGTTGGAAAAAGTAACCGAGTGGAAACCCTGCTTTTTCGAACCAATGGTTCTGGTTGCATGTTCAGAGGTCGCTGGTATTACCTTTAAACTTCTTCTTGAGAGTTTGTAAAAATCTCGGAACTCAAAATGGCAAATCCAATAGGGTGGACAAAAATCCCAAAATTCATCGGATATTCTTCAAACTGTGCACTGAGAGAAGAGTTTACTTATATTAAATGAATATATTTATTTGGCGTCTGTTCAAAAATATTCAATAATTATGAATAAATATGGTAATTGTCAATAAATATCATAGTTGGCATACATACGATTGATTTTATGTGACATTCAGCACAAACAAATCGTTCATTTAGTCCATTTATTCCATGTGAATGATTTTATTTTTCCCTCAAGTAATAAACGATTCCTAATTTACAAATAGACGGTTTGATAAGTACAAGATTTTCATGAGATAAATACTAGTAAACTAAGAATATGAAGAAAAGAATGGTTGATTGACTCAAATTTTAAATTAAATTTCAATACAATAATTCAGTTTCCCAATGTGTATACGATTCTTTCCTCTCAAACACAGATTTGTTAATAATTAAGAAATTTGATTTGACATGAACACCTTGAATTTGATTTGACTCTCGATCTATATTGCAGCAGAATATATAGTTGTGTATATATATGTATAACCATGGAACATTGAAAATTTTCTTGCGTTTCAAGAAATCTTTTTTATCCGGAAAGAATATGAGAGACAGTCTTGTAGGCTGAATTTTCCTACAAAATTATTAAAATATTTCACCATAACTTTTCATTCAGTTTGTTCAACTTTATAATCACTGTTAGAAAATTTCTTGAATTTAATATAAGAATTCTTATGAAATTTCATAAGTGCATTTCAAAATCAATAATATTCTGGGATTTACAACTTTTTTATGAAATTTCACTTTTTCATGAATTTTTTGTGATAGAATCCTATTACATGTATGATGTCATGACGTCAGCATAAATGATATCTAAAACCACATCGTATTTCTCAATCGGTTTCTTCAATCGTGATGTAGTCGAGGTGGTTGAAGCGTTAGGTCGTAATAGGTTAGGTTAGGTAGGAAAGCAGGTTCGATTCCCCGTTAGGTCACAAAACTTTGTGCTTCAATTGCCTGACTTACATTGATGATTACAAACTCACTCTAGAGGAATCTCGAGAACATAAAATTCACGAAGCGTGAAGAAATTTAGTGATAAATCAAATTTCCAATCTGAATTTTTTTTTGTATTTTGGCAAAAATTCGTAACCGTTATTGAATTTAATACACAATTTTTATTATAAAATACATTGGTAAATCTAATAGAATATTCTGCAAAAAATTTCATAATAATTATCATTGAATTTAAGACATATTTTTCTAACAGTGATAATATTCTCCCGCATAATTGATCATTTCATTTGATTAATTCCAGAGTGTTATTCCAATTCTGTTTGATTTGGCTTATTCTCACGAATATTCAAAGCAAATTATGCGACAATTTTCTCAACCTCATATCACATTCAGGCAATCTAACAATGCTTTGATGTACATTCCCAAGTTCGAGAATTATAAAACAGGAATTTCACACAAAAACACGGTTTGTTAATAGTTAACAAATATGGATTTGATACAAAAAATGATCTCAAATATGACGCTGGATGATAACAACTCAATATTTATTTCCCCATAAGCAAATATAGGATTTGTTAACTATTAACAAATCTTGTTGAGTATAAATAAATACTTTTCTCAGTGTGTCTTCAGTGACGCACTCCGTCAGAAATTCGTTCCGTTCCTTTAGAAATGATTTAAATGGAAATTCTCCTTCATCTTGGGAATTTCAATTCGTCATGCTAAATCCACCTTTTTCAATTCCGATATTTTGATAACTGATTTTTGATAATCAGTGACCCCCCGAACTCCTAAGTACCAAGTTTCAAGAAAGCCCGTGGAATTGTGGGATTTTTGTTTGCCGCGTCGAATCCGCCGTTTCGAATACTGGAATTCTGACCACGAATTCGAAATTAATAATCCCAAAAACTAGAAGGAGTTAGAAGGAAATACGGTACACTTTAGATTTATTTTGTAATTCGTACAATTGATTCTCAAAAACTTCGGAATACTCAGTTTGAAGGGAATCCCTGGAATTTTGGGATTTTTATCCGCCATTTTGAGTTTTGGAATGTTTACAACTGATTCGTAATTAGTGTCCCCAAAAACTCCCGAGTATCGGGTTTCAAACAAATTTGATATCTGCTTATAAGTTTTTACGTCTTGTTCGTATTTTACCCCACTGTGAGACGTAGGAATATGGAAACCGAAAGTTCGTCGGGCACGGAGAAAATATTTCATTAAATATTACAGGGTATCACCGGATCAGGGCGCCACATCGGTTTCTTCGAGAAAAATTACTGTGTGATTCTATACAACCATTCTGTTTTCTGAAAAAAAGTCGCGTGAAGTTTGACTTTCCTTTCCTCCATTCTACATTCTTGAGTTCAAACACTTCACTCAAAACTCGTGAAATTTTCAAGCAAATTCATATAAGATTGTTTCTTCATTCAGAAGAATTTTTATTTGCATATCACATGAAAAGATCTCTCAAATAGAAACATATTAATCTAATAAAGAAGTTTTCATTGTTCCCAAATAACACGGAATACTATATTTTTAACAAGTCTGTAAGACGAATACGAGGAGGGTAAATGAATACATCAGTTTAAAGACATTTGAGAATGATAGGATATATGTGACTCATATGTGTACTATAACCATAAATTTACGTAGATAACCGGGCATTCCGGAGAATCCCATTCGACATAACTGTACAGCGATTTCCGCGCTCGATCGTACTCCCCTTCCTTTCTTTTCCAATAAATTTCCTACATTCGATAATCGTGTCAATAAATCCACACATACTGCACAATTTGATTCTGTGTAATATGATCAAGCGTACTCAATAATTTCAACGACCTCAACGAGAGATCTGATACGTTTCAAACGTTGGATCCTCGTTTATATTACTCGATAAAGGACGAGAGAAAAGTTATAAGTTATTCGATGGAGTAATGAAGTTCACGTTTCTGATAAATAATAGTATTTTTTTTCATCCAATCGGCAACGCTTCGAAAATCGAAGAAATTTCTTTTGATTCCCTATTGAAAGATAACAATGGAACACGATGGATTCCAATAGGAAAATTTGTCCTTTTCGAAGATAACTATCCCAAACGGTCGATGTATTGGATTCCATGATGTTTCGAATATTCATTGATTCATGTTTGGAATGACAAATACTGCATATATTGCATTTGATATGAATTATGTATACCATCCTTGTATGCATCCTTCCTTTTACGAATTTGATGCGATAAAGTGTATCTAAAATTTCAATGTTTTCTCATTTCCATAGATGATAATTAGGGAAAATTTCAATACAAATCGATTGATCAATAGAATGAAAAACCTCCTTAAATTGAATTGAAACCTTTTCTCATAAAAAATTCATGGATTAAGTCATATCTTATGACTTGGAATATTATAGGATTCCCGATATGGGGCAAAATTTCTCAAGCGTAAAATTTCACCAGCTCGAATAATTTTTACCTCCTCAATCTTTCTGAAATTTCACTGAAATGTAGTACTAGTTAGTGACTCTTAATCCTATAAAGGATTTTGCTCTGGTAACTCTGGTTATCAAACTACAGGGGTCCAAAATTCACAGATTTCGTTTAAACAGCTCTTTTGAAGATATAATTTCTTAAAATACATTTTTTTATAAAATTATTTTCGATATTGTTTTTCGTAGCTTCTTTTCTGTTCTTTACAATGGCGTAATCTCGAATAAATATACATAATATAATAAATATGGAATAATTATGCTCTCTAGAAAATACACTGGCTTCTTTCCTGCATAACCCACACACTTCTGCATCGGGAAGAATGTTGGGAAACTCTTGTTGTAGACTCGGAAAAATAGTTCTCAAATCTATTAATTTGAATTTGTCATCGATTTTTCTCAATTCGATGAACAATTGAAATTCTGTAAACATCTTCGATACATCAAATGTATCGACGATGTTCATTTGTTTTTCTTTGTTTATACGCATACTTCATACAACTTGATGTCACACGAAAAATCGCATCGCATGACACAATCTTGAATTGTAAGTAAAATTGTTTCAATTCTAAATATGATTGGCAATACGTGATGAGAATCAATTTTTTCTTCTCCAACCGTTTGATTGTGTTTGTTTGTAGGAAATTCAATTCATAGATGAAATACAACATTATTGACACATCATTTCTTGATTCTCAAAAATGTCTGCAACTCAAAGTTTCGTTGATCGTTGTTGTAACCCTTTGCACAAAATCCATCACAAATTCAAATCAAGAGATTTGAGAACTATTCCTTCAAATCTACAAAAAAAGTTCCCCAGTATCCTCCCCGATGCAAACGTGTGCGGGTTACGTAGAAAAGAAGCTGCTGCTTATTCTGGAGAGAAGCCTCCAATTGATGCACAAGATGATTCGTTCAGTCATGTTTCACTCGAGGTATCGATATCATATTTTCAATTGCTAAAAAGACAATTTGTACATCACTGAAAATGAATAGCACATTTATGTGAATTACAATTAATTACTACGATATGCTTCACATAATTCAGGATGACGATGATGATGGTATTGATGAACATGGTAATGACGATGATTACCAGCCATTAGAGAAGAAACCAAGAGATTGTAATATTGAGGAACATGAATCGGCTATGGAGGTTCTTGATCAAATTAAGCAGAAATATAAAACTTCCTCGAGTGCTTCGGAAAAAGTATTACTCCTCGCGCTTGCGCCAAAATCCTGGGGTCGGAAGAAACTTGCTGACGAGTTTGAGACTTCTGAACGCCAGGCTAGGAAAGCTATCGAAGTGGTAAAAGAAAATGGTATTTTAACGTCACCATCTCCAAGAAAGGGTCATGCTTTAGCTTTTGAAATAGAAAACAAGATCATAAGTTTCTATAATGATGACGAAAATAGTCGTATAATGCCGGGCATGAACGATTTTGTTTCAGTTAAAAAAGAAGACGGATCACGAGAGCAGGTACAAAAGAGATTGATTCTGTGCAATCTTTCAGAATTATATTTTGCTTTCAAGGATCAGAATCCTACTGTTCCGGTCAGTCTCTCTACATTCTCGCAGCTTAGACCTCGTATTGCGTACTCGCTGGTGCTAGTGGAACGCATACTGTTTGCGTTTGTGTCCATCACCAGAATGTCAATGTAATGCTTGATGCGATAGATATTTAAAAATTAACATCCGGTACGAATAATCCAATCGCCACTTATCATGATGCTCTCAAAATGTTTTTATGTCAGAATCCATGTGCCGAATGTTATCTCGATGAATGTTTATTATGTCCTGGCAAAAAGGGTTTCCAGAGTTTTTTACAAACAGTTTTCGAAGACAATTGCATCGAAAAACTCGAATATCAAATTTGGCAACAGACTGATCGTAGCACTTTGTGTACTGAAGTTGCAGATGCAGAAGATTTTTTAGAAGAACTTTCTCGTTGCCTTCCGAAATTCAAATTCCATTCATTCGTTGCGAAACAGCAGTCATCTTTTCTGAGAAATTTGAGGGAGAATTTTTAGTTTCAGCGATTTCGTGGAAAATTATGCGTTTGTAGCCCAGAATGCTGCACAGGGTTTCCACTGAAACAACGATCAAACAACAATTTTCACCACTGTCATTCATTACAAACAAGGAAACGAACTCAGCCATCGGAGCATTGCTATTTTATCGGATAATTTGAATCACGATACAATCGCTGTGTACGAATTCCAAAAAATTATAATAGCGTATCTGAAAGAGCATTTTCAACCAAGATAAATTTTCTATTTTACGGATGGAGCATCTCAGCACTCCAAGAATACACGGAAAAAAATGACCACGTAAAAATTACATGAAAAGTGAGGTTATAATTACGGTGTGGATTTCATGTAGAATTTACTCCAGAGTCATTTTTTTCCGTGTACATATAATTTCAAAAATCTTTTGTGTCATTACAAAGATTTTGGAATAGCAGCTGAATGGCATTTCCATGCAACCGCTCATGGAAAAGGGCCTTGTGACGGTATCGGTGGTAATCTGAAACGACTAGCTGGTCGAGCGAGTCTTCAAGCGAGGTCTAAGCAGCAAATTTTAAATCCTGATGCGCTTTACGAATGGGCAAAGAGAAATCTGTCAGAAACTGCTGTTTTTTTTAGTTCGAAGACAAATCATGAAATCACTGCTAAAGAGCTCAAAATTCTCTTCGAAACTGCAAAAACAATCCCAGGAACGCTCAAATATCATTGTTTCATCCCAACTTCGAACATGACTTTGCATTTACGAGTATTTTCGTCATCATTGAATGTAGATATTTTCCCGAAGATGAAAATTAAAAAAAAAAATTAATACGAATAAGAAATTGCGCTAAATATATTGCTTCGAGCAGAATTATTCCATATTCATTATATTATGTATATTTATTCATTATTATGTTACATAATTTCAAAAGCTGTTATTGATAAAGTTTGATGACATAATGGTACGGTAACATTGTATGAAATCATTGGCATGATTAAAAAGTCATATTTCATTGAAAAACAATCCGTTTCACATCAATTCCGCGTCAACGGTATGACAAACCGTATCAGAACGTTCAGTAGCTAATAGGAATATGAACTACATTTCAATGAAATTTCAGAAAGATTGAGGAGGTAAAAATTTTTGAGCTGGTACGCTTGAAAAATTTTGCCCCATATATCGAAGTTCACTGTAAAAAAAAGTTTGAAACTTTCTTACCAAACATTTTTCAATAAATTCACAAACAATGTTTGTTTGTTGTCATTTTTTTATTGTTATGTCTACGAGTATAAAGTATTAATTATCATTATGATTTTCCATCAATTCATTGATTATAAAATTTTTATCTCATTGAATTTATTCAGTGAAACCGAAACTATTGACTTTTATCTAATATCAAATGGAAAATTTCTTGCATTTCATTCCTGTGCTCGATCAAAACGACAGAAATTTGGCTATAAAAATAGATCTATGTAAAGACTTCGAATTGTAAATAGTTTGAAACTTTAGTTGAATAAAGAGGTTATATATTGCTGTTTTCAACCAAGGTTGGGTGCGCCCAACTTTTCAAAACAAGAGGAATATTGGTAATGCAGGTCGGCCTTACGAGGGTTGTGTACAGGTGTGCTTAAATTAAAATCTTTGGGAGAATATGGGAAGCCTAGCAAGGCCCTATACGGGTTGTAGTAGGGTGCGCCTGAATTAAAATCTTTGGGAGAATATGGAAAGCCTAGCAAGGCCCTATACGGGCTGTAGTAGAGTGCGCCTAAAATAAAATCTTTGAGAGAATACGGGAAACACAGCAAGGCCCTATACGGGCGTTAATAGGGTGCGCCTAAATTTTTCAAACAGGGGGAAACATTGGAAATGCATCTTAGCCCCACATGGGCCTTGTATGGGTGGCCCTGAGTTAGAAAAATCAGGCCAAATATCAGAAACCCGACTAGGCCCCTTAGTGGTTAAGGCTAGGCCATCCTAAGTTTGGATACCCGATTTGAGCCCATACAGGGCCTATATTCAATACAGGACACCCGGACAAATTTCCACACGGGCTATTTACTGAACCTCCAAATTGCTCTTCTCCCAGTGCAGCGCTACGAAACATCGTAATGTAAAGACGATGTATTCTCCTTTGAAAATTTCACATGGGAATCATTACTATTTAACTCTTCCCGTGCATACAAACCTAAACTGTAACAAAAAACTTCAAAAAACCGTTCGGGGGTTTTCCACCTGCCATTTTTAGTAAGGCCACAAACAATTTTTGTCAATTAACAAACCTGTTTTTGGGAAGTCATTGTTTAAAGATTTACAGACAATTTGTGGATTCCCAAAAAATCTGGAAATTAAAAAAGCCATAAATTTTCCACCATACTGTTTTTCTTGGAAATTTACCAATATTTTTTACAGTGTATTGAATATTCATATCTGTAAATGTTGTAGAAGTTTGAATCGTTTATTGAAACGATTCCCTAGTGGAAATGAATCATATATGACCTATATATGAGTAATTCAAACATATATAAACTATATATGAACCATATATGCATTACCCGTGTGGAAATTAATTCTTAGCGGCAGTTTGGGCCAAACTAGGCGTCCTCGTTTCATTTCAGGCCCTGTTTTGGTTACGCTCATGAGGCCTAGACAGAATTGCCACGCATTCATCTTCAGGGCCTGCATAGTATTCCCAACTAGGGCCTACTTAGGAAAACCAAGATGAAGCAAATTCAGGCGATGAGACTATAGTCCTATAGCACCCTTAAAAGGATAATAAATTGTTACGAATATCATCAAATTGAATGAATATTGCAAGGAGGAACTTCCTCGATTGAAAATTGGGCTATCCCAGGCCCTATCTGCACCCAGACCACTTGAACTTGAGTCCACATAGGGCCTGGAATGAGCCGATTCCAATTTCTATTCGAGTATTCCACCCAACATTACTTTGTTCATACATTATCGGACTGTATTAAAAGACAGAACAGCCTCATTCAGTCTTGGAATTAACCATACAGTGGTGTTTTTTCCGATTTTTTGACATTGTTCACCGATAGTGTGAACATAGTTGTTGAAAAAGTTTATTCAAAAATATACATCAAAACCATAATACAAAGTGAAGTACCTCAATTGAATCCGTCAAGCTAGAAAGCTTATTGACGGATGAATACATTAGATTAGTACGCAGTACAAACTTCACGCTTGGAGCCAAAAAAATATAAGAAGTATGAGAAATATCAGGGAATATAGAATAATGAAAGAAAAACAGAATCAGTAATCATGGATGAAATATTTTTTTGTGGACATACACCGCAGAAAGTCGAAATTACCAATAAGATTTCAGTAAATTTGCTTTTTAAAGTGGGTTTATATTCAAAAAAAGGAATTAATATAAGACTGTAGTTGGGTGCATTCAGATTTTCAAAACGGGGAAAACGTTGGAAATACAGCTTGGCCCTACATGGGTTGTATACAGGTATGCTTAAATCAAGATCTTCGGGAGAATACGGGAAGCTTTGCAAGGCCCTATGGAGGCTGCAGTTGATGTGCCTAGATTTTTAAATCCGGGGAAAAAATTGGTAATGCAGCGTGGCCCCATATAGACTTTATATGGGTGTCCCTGACTTAGAGAGATCAGGCCGAATATCAAACCCCTTGGTGGCTAAGGTTGGGACATCCTACGGTTGGATACCCAATATAAGCGCATACGGGGCCTATATTCAATACAGGACGTCCGGAAAAATTTCCACACAGGTATATATGACCCATATATGATTCATTTCCAGCAGGAGCATTGAAGAAAGTCACCCCCAAGAGCATTGAACGCGGGTTGTTGGGACTGGACGCCATCGTCTTATCACTTAAGCCACCGCTTTAGAGGGAAGCTTTATGATCGTTCCAGGGGACCGAGAATTTTTGGCTTCTTGTCTGTCTGTGTGTGTGTGTGTGTGTGTGTGTGTGTGTGTGTGTGTGTGTGTGTGTGCGTGCGTGCGTGCACCAAATTGCGATCACGGATATTTTCCGTTTCTGTTATCCGATCTCCACAAAATTTTTACCACAAGTACATTCGGTGTCGATACACAGCGGAAAATTTTGTGTCACAGGAGGTCCACTCAGAGTTTGTGTTGAAAACAACATATAAGATTCTGAAATTCACAGACTGTCAGTGTAAATTTAACATTTTTGTGTCAATTCGATACATTTTTCATGTTAATATTCAACATAAGTTACGAGTGGACCCCCTTGGACATACAGGTTAGGGTGGTTTTTATTTTATATATGATAGTGTTTTTCGATTGTTTTGTTGTCAACAAACAAGTTTTCTGTACGGCCCACCCTATAATTTTGTTCTACATCATGAAGGAGTGCTACAATATTCTTTACATAATTTTCAAAAGTGATTTGGGGGGCCCTCACGGCGTTTTGAAACGCCTGTCATGTGTTCCAGAATAAGTGTTACTTTTTCTATAGGAATTTAACGATAACATCACATACATTTTATGATGAATTTTATAGAATACGATAAGGAATGATGAAATTCTATCGTTGAATAACGACATAACATTGTAAATTCCGTATTCAGAAACCTTATTGAGCACTATAGAAAAAAATGTATTGTTCTATATCGTTCTCTATTGGGAAAATTTAGCAGGGTAGCAATCTGCGTCGTTTGAAGATGTTTCCAAAAGTTTTTATTGGGATATCTTCCGTTCTTATGATCCGATCATCATGGAATTTTTAGCGCGATTATGTGTTGGATTGGTAGCGGTCTTCCCACACAGCACATATGATCGAAAAAAAGTCGAAAAAAGTTCTGAACAAGTATTCTGAATGAACTATTTTTTTCTAATTTTTTTAGACTTTTTTATCAACACATAGAATACGTGAAGAATTCTTCCAAGGTTCTGCATATAATTCATAAAACGTTCAAAAAGAAATACGAATGAATATAATGAATATAATAAATGTCTGACATTTTGAATTCTCGCGATATTCGTTTTTGCATCATTTCGAGCTTTTCATGAACTCTTGTAAAAAAACTCTGCCAATTGATAGGCACAAAGCTTCCTCGTTTCTGTCCAAGTAGCATTCAAGCGTATTTTTACCCAAAAACTCTGCCCAATAATCGAAATGTGTGTATAAAATACATTCGGATGCTATTTGGACAGACACGAGGAAGCTCTGTGCCTATCAATTGGCAGAGTTTTCACGTACATGAAGTTCTGGTTATTCTTGAAACCAGAATATTTAGTAAACTAAGCCGCGTGGATTAATCAATTAATCGTGGACAATTCTTCGTTTCATTCGGTTGATTGATCAACCGCTCAGCTTCAATCCTATTCAATCCGATGAATTTTGAATTTAAATTCTAGTGGCTGCTATTAGATTCTGTAGGGTTTTTTAACCAGAAATTACTGTCAGTTTTTGATGGAATTTTTATTAGGATTCATCACACAGCACCAGAAAATATCTGAGAGAAACCCTAGTAAAAAAGGGTTATATATACCCTATATATAATTATCGGATCTTATATAAGTATTATTGGAATTCATATATAGTCATGTATAGTTGCATATGTAGCTATACATAAAATTGGATTATATATGAGGCATATATAACCATCTCTCACTAGGGATTATAGAATTATTCAAGATTTTTGAACTCATGCATAGATAAAAGTGTTTTGTTGGATCAAATAAATTTTGAGTCATTCAAATAAATATGTTATTTCAATAGGGCGAAATAAATATTTATTCAATAAGTTTTCTAGATTTACTTGATTATCCTAACTCTACAATTCATTCGTTCGAACAAATAAGATACTTTGATGAACTGTTGTTTTAGATTGATCGATTGAACAAATGATTCTTTGATTCAAACATACATTTATTCGTTTCGCATATAGAATTTGGTAAGAGAGCATGGAAGATTTATTCAGAAAGCCGCCTTGATCCGTCCACGGAAACATATTTTGGTTTTTCAATCAAATCAATATCATTTTCATCGAAAGATACTATTTGCTTCATTTCAACGTAAAAGGAGGGGATGTGAAAAGTGTCAATTTCTGCAAATTGATGCAAAAGTGAATGAAGTGCAAATTTTTATAGTCTTTGAGACGCGAAATTCGATATTGACAATGAGAAGCTCAAAAATGCATGGAAAAATGGTAAAAACTTGTGATAATCGTATGAAGTTCATATTTTACAGAACACATTTCACTAAGTCTTGTATGTCACTGTGTAGCGTTTCATACTGACCTGGACAGAACATCGCTCATAATCTTCCAGTAGCTGGAATTGATAGTGGATTTTGTGTAGCCAGAATTTAACAGCACACTGACAAACAAGACTTAGCGCATATGTATCCTATCAAGTACGAATTTCATATGATTATCGCAGGTTTTTCCCACTTTCACTATAGATTTTCGGGCTTCTTGTTGCCACTAATTATCTAATTCAGGGCCTCAAAAACTATAAAAATTCACACTGTATTATTCACTTTTGCATCAATAGGCAAAAATCGACACTCTTTACATCGCTTTCTTTGTTTAGAAAAGACGAAACGCTTATTCAAAAATATATTTTCGACTTTCGACGTTTCTACTCACAAAATTTTATTTGAGGCATAATTGCCAAGATAGAAATGATCCAAAAAATGCTTCAGAAGTGAATACTTAAAAATTTTTGACATATGTGTATTGATACCATACAAATAGGTAGGTGAGAGCCCATCAGTTTCATCACTCATAAACTGTTCTAAAATTTTTGCTTATGAAGTTAGAATTCAATTCATGCAGTTTCAGTCGATAGAATTCCTTCTTTGAAAATCGTGGTCATTTAGAGAAGAAAAATCTAGAATAGCTGATTAACAGTGACGATGATGTGCTTTTGCCTGGCTCAATGGAGTACAAATAACTGACGGGCACCATGGCGCGATACACAGTGATAGGTGGTTTTCGATTAAACTTATAATCGTTTGAAGTGAACAGTTCTTAAAATCATCCAAACAAATATTTACTTGACTCAAGGTGAAAATATATTCACTTCGAAATCCACATAATATGTTTCCGATTTTTTTAATTCAAAATATTATTTATTCAATAATAATATATCGAATTGTTCAAATCAAAATATTTGAAGAAAAATGCTCAAATAACTCCGATTATTTGACACAAAAAATTAATACTTGTCTGGAAGAAAATTAATTTGAATCAAATAAATCGAAACCAAATAATTGTGAATTCTAGAATCAAAGAAACAGTTTTATCTGTGTGCAGCGCAGAATGTTTTCAAAATATTCTGATGAGAAGCGAAAAAAGAACGTCTCCAGAATCTTCTAACGATCAAGTGATTCAAAGCATGTTCAAATTATAGGCTGTAGAATTGCATTTTTGTCCATGTAATTTGCATATACGTGCGAACCCGTACGTGAAATACGGTTTTCATTTATACTGACCAAGACTTTTTATGTATTCTTCTCAACAAAAAGAAAATTCTCAATTCTACTGCATAGTATAACAACGAACTGCTATGTGCTTTCAAATTGCAAAAATTTTCGCTAATCTGAATTGGAATTTGTGTAACAAAAGTGAATCATACCCAAAGAGAACATGAAGCCTCAGCGAACGTTCAGATTAGATCTGTATAGATCGGGCCGAAGGTTCATAAATATCCTCAACCTGAGCTGGTTCAATATTTTCAATTTTTTCACGTAGTAATATATTCATATTATGTAGTAACAAAACAGGAGTTTCTTATAATTTTCAGATTAATAAACACGGCAATCAAACATTGAGAAGAGAATGCAATCGAATTTGAGTTTTGTAGTTGCGGAAGTCATGTTCTTATTGAGGTTACTGTGGAAGTAAGTGCAACATTCATAATCATGAAGACAATAGAACAGAGACAATCAATTAGAATTGAGTAAATGAAGGCAATAAATAAGAGAAATGAAAAGAGCCATGTAGGAAAGAGATCAAATATTTTAACAAACACTCAGACTAATAAAGGTTTCTTTATTCTATACATTGTATTTTGTATTAAATAAAGAAAGTAATACTCCATTTTTCTTCTCTCTCTGAGGGATCCACACGAGTTCGGTCATATCTATTGCACATTTTTATGGTCATAATACAGTTACAGTAACTACAGAATGGACTCGGACTCAAATTCAGCTACATTATTTTTTTCAGTGCACGCACGTACTTGCTTTCTCAATATTCCGCATGAATTTCATGCTAATGGGTAAACTGAATACATTGAATGATTTTGGTGATTTTCCACAATTGTTTACGATGATTTCATCATTGATTAATTACAGCTATAGCGTTCGAATCATAATATCTCTACTTATTTCGAGAATTCACGTGAAATAGTGGATTTTTACCTATTTTTATGAACTTTGGGGGCTTCGCGCGACCGGAAGACATCGATATTTTTTATTGATTTTTTTTTTATATTTTTTGTCATTCCAAATCGCAACTTTTCCGCGGTATAGCGACTCGAGAAAAAAAAGTTGAGTTTTTTCGGCCCACCCTAATACACATCGTATCGTAGTGTTCTCTGAATATTTATATTTCACATACGTTTGGTATTTATTAATGGAATTGATCAATCCCGCACTGCAAGAGAGATCGAGAAATCCATTTGTGTAAGAAAGAAAAGTAAATTGAAATTTTATTCAATACGCGTAAGTAATTCTAATTAAGTTGAAAGCGAACTGATACATGATTGATTAATGCAAAGAAGTGTGTGACTTGCATATCAATGAAACTTTAACGAGCTATACTTTTTACGAATACAACACAATATAATGATTGGACGCAGCTACACTGACCTTACGTTGAAAGGTTCCATTGTATAATTCAATGCGTGCGCGTGTCTATCACACCACGCAGCCTGTACGTGATTGTTTTACCAGTGTAAAAGAATACGTATGTTTGCATGATGATGATCTTCAAACTCATGACCTGTCCCAATAATAGAGAAGAAATTCCATTTTCTTCCTCAAAACAAACTCATACAGCACACATATATCCATGAGATGTCGATTGCATATCCAGGATATTTGGGATATCCAGTGGGGATCTAATGGACGTCAAATGGGTAATGGACGAACATTTGGATATCTATTGAATGTCTGATCGATGCCATATCCAAGTGTGCTGAATGGCAGAATCATCTTGCTGGAACTGCCAAACTCGGATACATTCACAATTCTTTCTCATCAAGCTCACATGAGTCGAAAAATTTAGACTGTTTTTATCCTCTCTGGAAAATCCAAAATTTATCCTTCTTAACTACTGTTTTTGTTCTACTTCGTGTGATAATTCTAATCTGTTTTTCTCTGTAATTTTCAACGAACATGACCAAAATAGTCATCATTTCAGTCTGATTTTAACCTCCAGTCATTGCAGGTTGAACATTTTCTTCAATAATCACACGGAGAAAAAGGAATTCGCTGTGGCAGCGAAATCTACTTTTGCTGGGTTCCTTTTGCCAGAGCAGCAAATTTTTTGCTGTGACAGCAAACTATTTGCTGTTCCAGCAATCTTGTTAGCTGCGACAGCGAATTTTTAGCTGTGGCAGCGAAAAATGTTTGCTATCCTGTATATAATACTGAAAATTTGCTGGCGGAGTAAACATTTTTTGCTGCCAGAGCTAAAAAATTGCTGTCGTAGCTAACACGATTGCTGTTATAGCAAATTTTTAGCTAGGTCAGCAAAAATTTTTGCTATTCTATATATAATACCTCGATTTGCTGCGTCAGCAAATTTTTTCTCTCCGTGCAGAAAAATGTTAGACATTTCTCAGATTCATGTCAGAAATTGTTCAAAGTGCAATTTTGTTCCTATTTGTCGGAAAAAAAATCTGAAAAAAATCTGAAAAACTCCGAAAAAAGTCCACGCAGAATGTTCAAAAAATGGATGTTGCATCAAAATTTCAGAAATTCTCACAGTTTGTCAAAGTTGTTCAGAAAAAATGCAATGTTTTTCAAAGATTATTCCTGGTTGTTTCAGCGAAATATTTTCATACGGGAATCTAAATTGTTTCTACGAAGATTTGAAATTTTGTTCACACATACTGATAACAATTAAAATATATCCTCCAAGTACAGAAAACGGAGTGATTCAGATCAATGTGAACCCCGAAATCATTCCCCAAGAGAACACAAACCTTGAAGAACGGTCATTCAATGGTTCTAGATGTTTGCGAACGTTCATGAACGTTCCTCAAGATTTGTGTTCTCTTGGGGTTACAAGACAACTGAAAAGAATGATGAAAGAAAAAAAAACGAAAACCCGCATGATCCGACCATTTATGAATGGATAAAAAATATTCCCTATATCATTGTATCCTTGTCATTTATTGATTTGGGTGAAATCCAATCTGAAACTTTCATTGATCGTAATACCTT
This sequence comes from Gonatopus flavifemur, assembly GCA_018340375.1. NCBI lineage: Eukaryota > Metazoa > Arthropoda > Insecta > Hymenoptera > Dryinidae > Gonatopus > Gonatopus flavifemur. Next base: position 30,167,107 of record JAFFJZ010000007.1, on the reverse strand, counting down.
TGACAACTTCAACCCTAATCTTTTGGAAAAACCACATTAATCTCAACCCAGACCGTTAAAAAATTTTTCAATCAACCTCAATGTTCATGAAGTTTGAATCCTTTATAGAAACAAACCGAAAATTCAAACTCACAAAATCTGATGAATCATCGGTTTTCATGTTTCCGAATCAACTCCTGGGAACTCAAAATATCGTTTAAAGGATGTACCGCAAAAATTTAGGACTTTGACAACTGATTATGTCGTTATTCGATTACCCATTCGTTCAATGAACGATCAAAACTTCAGAAACATCAATCTCAACCGTGACTTTAATTCAAAACGTAGATTTTCAATAACCTTAACCCGAACCTCAATCCTTAATGATTTGGGCTTCAGTCCCTAATGAATTCTGAGCTCGGATTCGTGATCAGGGAACCAATATCCTCCGAGTACAATGGGCCTGGTCTCCACTTTCGGACTTTTATGAAATTTGATAGACCTGTGTGATTTTTAATTATTAAAAAGTTCGAATCTCAACCTTGATAGAAAATTCTTTTGTGACTTGTTCTGGAATTTACGTGCAAACCATCAAAGTTACAAACCCGTCGCGCTAGACGTCCCTCACATACCATTAAGAATCTGTTATCAGGTTAAAACTAAACAAATGCTGAGATTTTATTTGAACTTCATGCAGGATTTGTAATTGAATCAATGTGGCAATAGTTAAAAGGGGGATTGATTATTACAATCTCACATTTCACTGCATTTTTTCATGATCATAGACATGGTATTAAATTAGCGTAACGTAATTTAAGGGGAAGGTCTATTAGTGACGTATAATGTAACGCAACAAAGGGAGCGAAGGGTGGCCTAACATTACGTGATGTATTTAATTTGAAACACAATTGTGAAGCAAATATGGTGGATTCAATTATTCTTCATCATCGGATGAGTATCGAAGTTCCTGTATGAATCTTTATTATTATTCGCACAGTACGTGTACAGAAAAGAATATTGAATTCAATTGAGATGGAGTTGCATGTGACAAATATCTTCTGTTTTGTGGATCGATCATTTGATTTCTAGAAAATATTCGTTTGCTTCACACGGAACAAAAAAAGATTAGTTGAAATAACCATTCAACTGGTAAGCGCATATGGACCCATTTTCTTTTCGTTGATTCAACTAATTTTTTAGCAAATTATTTCGAGCTGATTAAACTAATGAATAAATTCATTACTTTAACGAAAAAAAAATATATAGGTCCGAATGCGCTTATAAGTTAATAATTATTTCAACTAATTTTTTTTCCCTGTAGAACCGTATTATATTTCTTCTACAAAAAATTTCCCTTTATGCATAAAAACAGATTTTCGAACTAAGAAGATATTGATTACATACAAAAAACTTCTTACGTCGAGAGCTTATGGTTTCGATAAGAGAAACTTCTTTTTATACATCACATGACAATAATGTCACACCTACATCTGTTTTTTGTACTTTGAGAAAAAAGGTGCGTGAAAAAGAGCGACGTAGGTGACATTTACTGAACAGCCCCGGTACTTGAATTGCTCTCAAAGGGCTACGCGAGAATTCTTACTGGAACAATGTTTGGCATAGCTTGAAGTTGAAATGTTCGGAAAAATGTCATTTTCAATTTGTTCAAAGGATTTTGTTTTGTTCCATAACATTATTTCACATTATTTCAGTGGTTACTGCAAAGGAGTAGAAAAAGAATTAAAAATCTGGAGGAAAAATTTAGATCTACGTAGTGCTAAAACAGAGGGAAAATTAATGGTTCCCAGATCTACTTGGATCTGAGTTTTTTTTCCAAAATACTTCATGCTCAGCAACTATTCAAGGATGAAGGAAATAGAAAGCTGATGCATGTACATTTAAATTGATCGTTCATAATATCCCGGAAAAAAATAATTCATATATGGTCGTATATGAGCGTATATGAATCATATATGAACATATATGAAATACATATGAACATATATAAACATATATGGGTCATATATGAGCATACATGGATTTTGGCCATATATGATCATGTATAAATGAGACTGTATATGGCCATATGTGATCATATTCAATCATACATTATCATATACATCCATATATGGACAAAAAAATGTCACAATTTTACATGGAATGTGATGAAAAACCAAAGGAGAGATTACTCGAGAAGTGAGATCAATGCTGATAGATTCCCGACTTTCATATATGACCATATATGAACATATATGGCCAAAATCCATATATGCTCATATATGAATGCATATATGAATCCATATATGGGTCCATATATGGAATTTTTTTTCCCAGGTAAACTACGGAAAAACACTTCATATAAATTAAAATAAAGCGTTTGACCGTAGTTTGCCATGAACGATTTGGCTGCTGCCAGCCGCTAGCATTCCCTCAACGTGGGATATTTGTTTACGTAGATCTATAGAAATCTATCCAGATTGGAATAAATCTGCATTCTCCATTCTTCACAAAAGTGGTTCCCTCTTCGCTGAAATATAGCTTGAAAATACAAATGTATTTAATGAGAATTTCAACCCACATTTCCAAACGGAACTTGCGTCAAAGATAAGCCAAATAAATATCGCGAACCTATGAATAACAAATCATTAATCAGAGCAAATATTTCAGACCAATCAAATATCAGAATTCATTGTGAAGTAGTGCGGGGCAATGTATATATATATATACACGTATATGTGCATACAAACCGACCATATTTCCAACTTTTTCACTTGAATATTTCAGAAGACTCGAGAAATGAAGGTTTCGAAGTTTTTGTTAGTCATATCATCATGTATAAACGTTTACGTGAGTAATTTTCTACATACTTTTCACAAATTTTCGTTTGACAAGGGAAATATGGAAAAAGTTTCAAATTTTTCTGAAACCCATAAGCACGAATTCTGCTTTTTAAATTGTCTTCACATTTGTTTGCGATGTATTTCAGATTTATCGAATCAAAATACATAGCTTAAATGCAGTAATCGTATATTGTTCATCAAGGGGGGAAAGTGGAAATTTCCCACTTCTCCTCGAGGTGAACATACTATTTTTTCCCACAACTGCAAGGAAAGTGAAAATCATCTGTTTAATGGCATATAAAATATTCATATGCATATCCTGCTGCGAGCGGGCGGAAAATATTTTCCTCCCGCTGTGACACATTCGCTTGGAATTCAGCACTTTCTCCCCTAAAAATAGGTCAGAAAACATCAACTTTCCGTGCAGGTGTGGGAAAAAAACTATTCCGTAAGACATTTTGAAGACATTCTATAGGAGTTTTTGAAACAAAGAAAAATTTATGCCTCCTGGAAGAATTCTGAATTCGAAGGATACTAATCGAATCGTTTATTCCAAATTGCTTCACCAATAATATCAGAATATCCCTCTGTGTAGCAATTTTGCACGCATCAAAGATTTGACGAACAGAGAGATATTTCGCTTTTATCAAAGTTTTTTTGAGTAGTTTGGAATAAAAGATTTGGTTCATACCTCGGCGCTGGTATCTCCTTAAGAATCAGACAGCTTTGAGGAGTAATTGTTTCGTATGGAGCATAACGATAAGTTGTAATGATGTTACGACAGGGAATTCCATCAAGCATGACCTTCCAAGATTATCTATGCTCCACGGTCGAAGACCTATCGGACCGTATGGCAAAATCAATTGATGAAATAACAATAATTGAACAAGAGATCAATGGGGTCTACGACAGAGCAGAAAAAATAGTGAATGAGTATTACTCAAATTCCATGTTTCAAGGAATATATGTGAGTAGAAGAAAAATTTGTTTTATTCATTATTTCGCTACAACATATTGTTCACCCTTTGTTATATTTCAACAGGAGGTAATGCAAAACTTAGACCCAAACGTGGGTAATTGTACGAACGTATTAATAGCTTTTCATGCAAACACTATGCACAATTCTTGGGCTCAGCGAAAATTGCAAAAGTTGCGTGAACAAAATCTGACGACGTACTCCTTCTTGCTGCATGTAAGTATAAAATGGTGAATTTAATTAATGATATTGTATATATTAGGGTATTTCATTTTTAGGAAATATTTTTCTTTTTTGTCCTACCTGAAAATCTGATACTTCATAGTAAAACAACAAAGAATATTCACGTCGACAAACAAATTTTTTGGTGGATTAGAGGCTTAGCTCATTCATAAGAACATTTTTTTTTGAAAAAATAAGTACAATGCTTCAGTAGGACCTCAAATTTGGTACAAAAAGTTCCTATCACCTATATAAGCTGTACGTTATAAAATCTCCTGTGATTTTGAATTTATTGATCTTACACAGCGAGGTTGCGAAATTTAGTTATCACTCATGTCAGGAATGCTAAGCTGCATTTACTGAACTCCGGATTGAATCGTACTACCGATCCGCAACATCTTTGGAGTGAGCTTAGATCTCTCGAATTATAAAATCTTTTGAAAGTACTTGCGACATTACTGATGCTCTCCCCCCTAATCAGTTTACACAACATTTTTCATCATCTAATACATCTCTTCCGATTACCCAATATGGTATATTTAACATTTTTAGTTTTGATGGTGATGCATTTTATTTCCCGCAGCTCAGCTTAAACATAATACATCGATTTATCAGATTTTCTAACTCTCATATTTGTCCACCAGATTAATAATTTACACGGAGAGAAATTTGTGGTTGAATTTACTATGTGATTATTGTGCCCCAGGAACAGACTGACTCTTTCCAATGGTATTTTTTTTATTGTAAAAGCCAACGTCTCGCCCAGATACTGGGCATTTTCAAGGCAAAAATTACAACTGTGAATATACAGAAAAATAATGTTACGATAAACAAAAAAAATTGAGTATAAAATGTACAAAAATTTGTGTATCATGTACATAAGGTAAAACTCGTGTAAAGAAATACATGAGAAAAAAATCTCTTAAACATTAAATATAAAAAAATTCGATAAAGTTTGATAAAAGTTGAAAAAATCTCAAACAAATAAAGGGCTCCAGACGAGCAAACACAAGGCGATAAGCTTCAAAATGAGACCTCGCTCGCTCGAGAGTCGTCGCTGCACTCGGACCTAATTATTTCCAATGGTATTTACTGTAAAACATAGTGAATTCGATCATGTTTCTGTTGTCTGGTCATAGTAAATTCCATCGCAACCCGACTAGAAATTTGGTGAGGTAAAAGTAGGGGCCTTATAAGGTAATATAAGACCCCTGAGGTTTGCCCGGCCAAATTTCTAGTCGGGAAGTTCAGTCTGTTCCTCGGTTACAAAGTCCCATAGTAAATTTAGCTATAAATTTTTCTCCGTGTGCCTGCTTTTTGCCTATCTCGCAGCTGTCCTCTGATTTTCGATCTTTCTCCGACTTCTTCTATATTTTCTCAGTCATGAAAGCGGAGCTACATTAGACTAGTACATAGTAAAAAATTTTGTGTTAGAAACGGTCCACTCAAAATTCATGCTGAAAATCAAAACATATGAATGCCAAATTCACAGATTTTCTAAGTAAATTTAACACTTTTGTGTTAATTTCTCACATCCTTTGTGTCAATATTCAACCCAAATTTTGAGGGAATCGTTTGGAAGATACACGAGTGTTAAAAATACACAAAATTTTCTACTGTGTACCGAAAGTCAAGATTCCGGATAGTGTCCAAGATTTTCGGCCTATCTCTCTACTACTGTTCCAAAGTGCTGGGGGAAATTGTTAATTTTTATCTGCACGAGCATTTATCAAACAATAATTTATTTGATCTTCATTTGTGCGGGTTTACCAAAGCTCGTTCAACACAAACTCCTCTATTGAGTACCATTGATAGTGTGCGTTCAGCAATTGATCAGAAAAAGATATCTTTGTCAATTAGTTTTGACTCCGCGACTTATTGAAATGTTGTCCTGTTTTAAACTATCTATATCCGTTCTTCGTTGATTATGGTCATATACAAGGTGTCCTAGAATAAATTACTCGTCTTCCACCAGCGTATTCCTGAGAGAAAATTGAACAACTTTTCCATTCAACATTTTTTGACCAGAAGCTTAGTTTTTGAGCTACAAACGGAATAAGTTATCCATTCAGGCGGCAAGTACATCGGCTATTCTAATGATCGATGCTACTTGTGTAGCATCCCCTTAACTGGTTGAAATCAACTCTGAAACTGATCGTCGGATCAAAAAAATAGTGAATGAAAAAGGCGTCAAATTTTCTTTCAGGAATACGCTGGTAAAAGGCAGGTAGTTTATTCCAGGACCCTCTTATACGCGGTCCTTGCATATCGGGGAGCATATCAGGCAGTCCGGACATCTGATTGGTATCCTAATCTCCAAAACTGAATCAGTGGAACTCCACTGGATTGTGGTGATAAGTATATCACTGCGAACCAGTGCATATACACTGTGAATCAGTGAATATTCACTCATTTCCATAGTGAAATATGACTGATTGTAATCAGTGAAAATAACATTCGAATGCAGAATCAATGACTATTCACTGATTATCCAGTGGAATGCAACTGATCGAAAAACTCGCCGAGCGCTCGAACGTGGGGAAAAGTATTGTCCAAGCCGTGACCCCATGTGGAAATGGAAACACGCGCTGCTACTGGCTGAGTACTGTTGCCAGGGTTGCCAGTACTAGCAATTCCAGACTTACCATTATGGGCGTGGTTGAATAGACGGTACTGGCAAAGAGTCGAAATGATAACTTCATTGAACGTAAGGGCCAGTATACATTTACCACCTCGTCGGTAAAGATATCAAATGTGATCCAACTAGGTGAAACTCTGGCATTGCAACAGGATCAGTGGTTTTGCCAGAGCTGGATGAGAAATGACAGGGAGTCGAAATGATGACATCCTATGTAGAAATTCAAACCCGACCCAGTACTGGCACAGTACCGGTAACCGAAGTTACCAGGAGTGATCATATTTCAATTAAAAAAAAACATTGAATTTGAACTCTGAAAATCTGAGGAATTCATTGTTCCTATTATTGTCATCGGAGGAAGGCACTTTGGAAATGATTCCTTGAAAGTTCACTGAGTGAGGATTGAACCCAGGTCCTGCTAGTGAGAAACATAGTGTCTATCACATCAGCCGATCTCCGAGTTGACGATGAATCATTGAAATCGCCATTTATTGTAATAGGACCGTTGTAGTCATACAATTCACCATCGATTCCGTAGAGGAATAAAGTCTTACCAATACTGGCACATTGTCGTCTCTCGAAAATATTGAATGATGATACCAACTCTGGTTTAATGCTGGCGCGACTTCGGCTCACTACAACAGCCGAATTACTACACCGAGAAAAAAAGTTGTCAAATTTACCTTTGATTTTTGAAATTTACGATTGATAAATTTAGTGCGAGCTACTACAATTTTAGCTAATTTCACCGCAGGGAAAGTGAGATGCACTTCAGCTATGGTATATTTTACATCAGCTGTGGTATACTTCACATGCGTTGTTGTAAAATCAACTAAAATTGTGGTCGCTTGCACTAACTCCTCAATCATCCATATATTTATTCAATGAGATGTCAATTTTGCAAGTTTTTTCCCTCAGTGTAACATCGTGATATCAATGTCATTCGACCACCGATTCTGTAGAAAGTCAGAGTCCTATCAATGCTGGCACATTGTTGTCTCTCGAACATATTGAATGGTGATATCAACTGTGGCCGAATGCTGGCGCGACTTCGGCTCCCTACAACAGCCAAGTTGCTAAGATCGTGATTTTAATGCCAGTCGACTACCGATTTCGTAATCAGTCAGAGTCTAATCAATACTAGCACATTGTCATCTATGGAACATATCGAATGCTAATACTAACTCTGACTTAGTACTGGCGCAGTATTGTCTCGTCAAAATAACCGTGTTATTGGAAAGATCAGTGAAATTCCTATCCACTATCTATTCCGTATTGGAACAACGTTGCATCGATACTGGTGCAGTATCGTCTTCTTTTCGCACTTTAACATCCAACTAACTCTGATTCGGTACTGGTACGGTTCCGTTTCTGTATGGTCTGGGAACATTATTAATTCGATACTGGCTCAAGACCGTCTGACCGCGTGAGCCAGTACTGTCTGAAATCCGGTAAACATTTGGCGCCAGTTGAAAAACGGTAATGATTCTGAATGGGCACAGTTATTTCTGCCGAAGTCTGGCAAGTGCAACTTGGCCAGTCTCGCGCCATTTGGCAATCTGGCTATTTCCACATGGGATGTCACACGCCGAAATCGAAAATTGGAATTTCGAAAATTAAAAAATACTGCGCGATAGGTCTTGAAAAATCAATGTGAGTATCCTTTCACGATTTTTTCCTTGATCAATTGTTTTCGAGATGGAAAATAAAAACCACACATTTTTTTGTATCAAAAATCAATGCTGTTCAATATTAATGTTTATAACTCGTTTTAACTCAGTCATTTTTCAAGATATCAAGAAAAACTTGATCAATTCTCGTTCCTAAAATTTGCAAAAGTTAATAATAAATTGATAAATTTTTAATCCAAAGTGAAAACGGTGTTCTTGATGCTTTGGATTAAAAAGAGGTGGAGAAAGTATGAGCAACAAAAAACTTCCAGCGAAAAAGTTGTTCGTTAATATCTGAACTAACTTTGTGGACAATTTCAGATCGATTAGACTATTAGTTGTTGAGATACACTGAAAAAAAGGTATGGTTCTCACAGCTCTACTATTTATGTGTTCTTGCTGTCAGGAGGTATAAGGATGCCAGTATAGCTCCCACAGCCGACAGATTGCTATAATAGCGACGTGTTCGGCTGTGGGAGCTATACTGGCATCCTTATACCTCCTGACAGCAAGAACACATAAATAGTAGAGCTGTGAGTATAGTTTTCGCTCGATTTCTCGACATATAAAGATTCAACTATCTTATGAGTAAATGAGTTTTTGTGTATTAGTTTATGCTGTAGAGGAGCGGGAAAGTGCGTCATCTTACCCTGATTTATTCTATACATACTAGTGCGCAATTCTCTCCCTAGTGCTATTAGAGCTTCTCCCTCTATTGCAATTCAAATCTTACAGTTGACATCTTACTACTTGTCAATCTATTCTTAGTTTCTAGTGTCAATAATGTTCTTACATTTATATTATTTCATCCATCATTTTCATTCTCATACTCATCTCTGCATACATTCATACTATTATCTGTCTCTCTAAATCTGAAAGAATGAAGAATCACGTGTTTCACTCCACCACGTCTCAGAAGTGAGCCATCCCGCTTCGAGTAAGATTTTCACTCGTTTCCAATGAACCCTCCCTCTTCTAGAATAAAAAATCCACTCTAGAATTGGAGTGACTGTAAGCTTCTAATCCTGAACTTCAAACTATCACTCCAAAGGAGTAGAAATTTCACTCGAAATAGCTCACTTTTGGCTGGCTAAAGACTGAAATCTCACTTTAAAAATTTCAGAGAGTGGGATTTGCTTATTTTACTCTGTTATAATCTATATATTCTCCATTTGTATCATTCGCATCCCATATATTTATGATATCATCTTATTCCCCGAAGAGGACATGAAGCTCCCACAGAGGTTCAGAATAGATCAACATAGATCAGACTCAAACTCTGTTAGAGCCCAAGATTAAATTTATAAGCATTCGACGAAGGTCTGATGAACGCTACAACGTCCGCTTGAAAATAATTTCAAGGAAGGTTCAAAGAATGTTCATTCAAGGTTTACCGAAGATTCATTCGAGTTTCAATTCTTCAACCTAAATTGTTTTCAGTTATATTTCTTTTCACGAACAAATGAACAATAGAAGAAATAATCATGTTTATAATTCCCTCTGAAACATACCCAACCGAAACTCGAATGACTCTCCAGAGAATCTTGAATAAACCTTCTATGAACCTTTCTTGAAACCATTCTCAAGCGGACATTCTAATGTTCATATAAACTTCGTAGAACGTTTACGAAGCTAAAAGTTGGTCCCAACGGAGCTTCAGGCTGATCTATGTTGGTATATTCTGAACGTTTATTGGAGCTTCTTGTTTCCTTCGGGTCACTCATCTTGTGTATGTTTATATATTGTATTCATAGTAGACGAGTGGCTATTTAGATTGTATGTCTTCGATCATAATGAGCAACATCTATCTATTTATCCATCTGATGCCCGTACAGCACAACCACCGATTCTCCACCCAGGACTTCGGTGGATTGAAGGTGGAGAATCAGTGGAGAAATGAGAGCCGTGGAAATAAGGGAGAAATAAGGGAGAGTCTCCGTTGAGGCAACGGAGAGGCGACGTGGATTTGTCCGCCCCCTTTATTTTCAATAAAATTTATGTTAGTGGATTCACTCATTGAAATTTGGTTGTGTAAATCGACAGATATGAGTTTTATTGAAAATAAAGGGGGCGGACAAATCCACGTCGCCTCTCCGTTACCTCAACGGAGACTCTCCCTTATTTCTCCCTTATTTCCACGGCTCTCATTTCTCCACTGATTCTCCACCTCCAATCCACCGGAGTCCTAGGTGGAGAATCGGTAGTTGTGCTGTACGGGTGATAAAGCAACAACCTAACATTCCTGAACAAGAAATACTCTAGTATGTATGTACACATATATTCTTTATTAAAGCTCGGCGAAAACTCTGCATCTGAGATAAATCAAGCAAGGCTTGCATGCTGTCCCAACGGAAGATTGATGAGAAAGGTCTGCCAAGAAAAAGTGAAGACGGCAGAATGGACTGTTTACGAAATGAAATATTTCATTGAGAAAGCGGTCACTATAGAATTCCTCTCCACGAATTATCCGCAGAAGCTCCTGATTGACGAACGGTTAATCACTGACGGAAAATTTGATTATCCACCAACATCACTTGCGTATTATAAAAAGGTAGTAGAAGATTGCTCGAAGCATCTCCAAGAGGAATGAGTTGATTTCATTTAAAAAATTCCAGTTACACTGAGAAAAATGTGTGGTTATCGTTACGATCTGAAGTAATGTTATTACAGAAAGCAGCAACAGTGAATCAGTGTCAGTGATGCCAGTATGCCAGATTCGAAATCGAGACAGTGATGCCAGAAATTTTGAGATCTAATGGTCTACAACCAATTAAACATTCTTGTTAATAAGATCAACCAATAATCTCCAGTCCTCAGTTTCTGGTAACACAGGATCGAGGCCGTTTTTACCCTCTCCATCGATCGCTTCCCCTTTCTCCCACCATGCGGATGAAGTCGAGCGGGCGAGACTAGTGAGAGAGTGATTGTTACTCTTTCTCTCTCGCTCGTCCGACTTAATCCGGATGATGGGAGAAAGGGAAAGCGGTCGATGGAGAGGGTGAAAACGGTCTCGAATCCCGCATCAGTAATGTCAGAAATTTTGAGCTCCAACGGCCTACATCTAATCAAATACTTCTGTTGATCGGAATGACCAATGTATTCCGGTCTCGGGATTTTTGTTCCTTTGTTTCTGACAACACAGTCTGGCATCACTGAGCTGCAGTAGCGATAGCGATACGTAGATCTTTCTGATAACGATCAAGAATGTCTCATACTAATCTGGATCGTTCTTGGAACGATCCATTCAGTGTGTCGTAGCAATACCAACATACACATAGCTCCCATACAGCAAAAATTTTGCTTTGTCGAAAAGATTTCTTATGCAATAGTTTTCACTGTCTTTGAGATATCGTAGTTTAAGAAATCTAAAAGACACCTAAAAGGGATTTGGAGATATCTTTTAGATTTCTTAAACGAAGACATCTTAAAGACAGTGAACACTGTTGCATAAGAAATCTTTTAGACAAAACAAAATTTTTGCTTGTATGGGCTCTCATAGCTAAATATTATTATTGTTATTATGAAAGCAATATTTTTTTCAGTGTATATTCAGAAAGCATTGTGTAATAATGAAGATCGATAAACATTTGATATTCTAAAATGAATTGAGGTTTCATCCTGTGATTTATTGATTATTGTTCAATTTGACACCTTCTCAGAATTTCCCGTTGCTTGAATTTCCCCTTTACCATGACGTCTAGATTGCGAAATTTAAGGTACACTGAGAAAAAAATTATGGAAACAAGTACTATTCGGCTTATACCAATTCCCAAACTGAATTGGCCACGCGGAGATATTGGAGAAGATATGCAAGTAATTGCCGTATATTTCACAAAATGTATTACATAATTTCTCATTTTCTTGTTTGATTGTACTCCACATGAACCCTGAGCAGTATGGTAGAAAAGGTCATACCAAGTTATTATCTACTGAGAGATTGCCTCGAAAATTTTCTTACATATTGACTGTTCAAATAAGAAAAACTCTAATTTAATAATTTGCAAAGTTCTAGTTGATTTAAGAGAGATTTTCATTTGAACGTTTGAACAGTTTTCAGGGGCAGCGGAAGCGACCTCTCATAGTTGGTCTTATGATTGGAAAGTCTTCAATTGAAAATGTCATAAGGATTGGATGATAGGAACGGAGAATGTTCGCATAATAGCGGCATTCACGAGATTGTCAAATTTTCTTCTCAAGTTTATTGCTGACCATTTCCTTCTCTTAATTTGGATTTGCCTGAAACTTATATCACACAATGAACACCCCATGAACTGACTATGCTTACACTGACAGAAAAACGATCTGGTTGAAACATTCGTGGTCGCGATAACTTAAAATCTGGTTCGATTCATCAGAAAATGTGATTATGATGTCTAGAAGATCTGCTGGTTGAAGCAAAAATTAACTAAATTTTCCAGGTTAAGAAGACCAGATTCTTTTCTTGGTGGGACAACTAGAATATATACACTGTAAAAAATTGTATCGGAAAATTCCTAAATATTTATGTGAAGTAATTATAACACATACATGCGTTAGGAATTTTTCCAACTTGTCCGGAAATTTACAGTGAAATGTTGGGAAAAGTGCTATAAAGTTTGGAATTTTCAGATAAATGTATGGGAAATTTGATATAAATGTACCGGAAATTGATTTCCGAATCAGTGATTGGAATTTTCCGGTTGATGTACACAGGAAAATTCCGATTATTTTTTACAGTGCAGTTATAATTTTGGCTTCAACCACTTTTTCTGGACACCACAAATCACAATCACATTCCCTGATGAATCGAACCAGATTTCAAGTTATCGCGCCCATGAATGGTTTAACCAGGTCGTTTTTCTGTCAGTGTAGAGTTTCATGGCATTCAGATAATACAGACACAGGGGAGGCATGCTTTCAAGATCTTGTCAAACATTGGACATTGCTAAAGCCATTTTTCCCACATTTCTCAACCGATTGCGATGAAACTTATATGGAACCACCATCAGATCATAACTAGAACGTGGTATAAGTTGATTGCCATCAAATGACAGGAAGCGGAGATATGCGCTTTCGCGAAATTACAATTTTTATAACATTATTCCCTCCCTTCTCCCGTTCTTTCGTAAGAATCAGGTTGAAACTCACGTAGGACCACTATCAACTCGGTCCACAACTGTGATAAAAATTTCATGAAAATTGGATGATTGGAACGAGAGGTATGCGCGTCCGCAGTTCAGAGGAGGGGCAGACATTCATCCAGACTGCAGACCGACACGGGACAACAAATTTTCCCCAAGTTCGGAGAAACATTTTGGTCTTAGGAATTTTGAATTTGAAGACAAAAAAATTTTGGATCCTTCGAAACGACCGAAATCTGATTTAGCTATATAACAGCAATCTATTTGCTATAAAACAGCAATCTTGTTAGCTATACACTGTGAAAGAATTTCACCGGAAAATTCCAGTACATGTACTGGAAGCGATTAACCTGTATATGTACCGGAAAAGTTTAGCACATTTGTACTGCGAAAATTCAGTACAAATGATATGGAATTTTAGCATCAAAACTGGAAATTTTCGGAGCCTCAGTACTGGAATTTTTCAGTACACGAACTGGACTTTTTAGGACATGTGTTGGAAAATTAATGCTGAAAATATTCATGAAAATTGAAAAGAAATTGCTCACGCAAAGTGATTTTGCACGGTCCTTGTGTTTCAAGATGATTGAGAAACATGATCATTTATGTGGATGAACAGAAAGTCATATCTACCTCCCGGGATTTGAACTTACACTTTGCTACCTGCCTACCAACTGAAACCCAAGACCTAACCGATGAGCTATAGCGTTTTTTGTTTTTGTTTTATTTTATTTTGTTTTAGAATATATTTATTTTCAGAAGCCAAATTTTATAAAGTTTAGAAACTGGCTAACAAATATAAATAAAAACCAGTTTTCATACTATGATAATCTAATCGGACTTATGGCTATTCAGAGCATCTCACCGTCCTTTACATCTTGCACATGTACAAGTTTTTTTTTTATTTTTATTTTTTTTTTAATTACTATCTACTTTTTGAAAACATGTATTTTTGTTTAATTTATTGCTATTTTCATAAATTGGAAAAAATGCCTCTTTCTCAAAAAACCGATTCTTTCTCAAAAAACCGATGTCAGCTATAGCGTGACATGTTGGAAGGCCAGCTTGGGTTACTACATATGCTTCATATTTAGAGTACACAAAGGAATGTCTTCGAAATACCTTATATATCAATTTTATTTGTTACAATTACAATTATTATTCAAAATCTCAATCAGGAAATTTTTAATATAAAGACTTGGAATTTTTCCTGTCAAAAAGGACGAAGTCCAATAGAAGTAGAAAATTTCAGTGCAACAAGGATTGAATTCCAGCACAACTGGAGAATTCCATTGCATGGCAACTGGAAAATTCCATCACACGACCTGACAATTGCAGTTCAAAACCTGTACAATTCTAGTATACCAACGATTAGGTTTTTTTTTCTACACTCAACATTTTTTTCAATTCCTCATTGAGGGAATACTTTTTTCTGGTGCACGAGAACTGTCAAATTGTAGTACGAGCCAGTAAAATTTTTGCGAAATCATGGCAAAATTTCAGTACACAATCTCAAACTTGAAAATTCCAGTACAAGGACTGAATTCTCAGTTATCATTGGTGAATTTTCAATACCGTAACACTGGAAATTTCCAGTCCAGGTGCACAGTAAATTTCCAGTTTTTTTTACAGTGTATGATAGCGCCTTGTTAGCCGTGGCAGCAGCTCTCCCAGCAAAATTTGTTCGCTATCCTATATGTAATACTGACAATTTGCTGGATGAGCAAACTTTTTTGCTGCCACAAGTAAAATATCGCTATCGTAGCTAACAAGATTGCTGTGATAGCAAATAGTTGTCACAACAACAACAACAACAACAACAACAACAACAACAAATTTACTGCTCCAGCAAAATCCAATTTCTTTTTTCTCCGTGTATGAATTATGGGTTCTAGGAGTTTTTGAGGATATCTATTTGCAGAGCATTTTAAAAAGACCAAAATCGAACTGACTTCTTTATTTTATTATTACATTCCTCTGATTCCGAAGAATATAATGATTTCCTTCTAACATATCAGTCGGATTATCAAAGGCCTCTAAGAGTACCGCTATGTATGTCACTGTTACTCTCAGAGAATGATTCGGTTAGAATTCAGATCAGATGCATTCCGAAGAAGCTTCCGTGATCAGTAAAGCGGAACAAGCGGGAAAGTTATTCCTCGAAAGATTCTACTATACATTATCAAAGCAAGTACTACAAAATCTATACGATACTTTTGAATTCAAGAAACGAGTAATGCAATGATTTCTCCTAGTATTTACCCCAAGAGAACAGAAAATTTCAATGCACATTCATTGAACACGAAGCTATATGTATTGGAAGGTTTTTTCGCATTAAAAGAATTATCCTGATGGGATGTTGAATTGCTAAAAGGTTGATTCGTTCTTAATCAAGTTCCACATTTTTCATAATATTTCATATAATATTAACGTTCAGTGAAAACATTTGAATTCAATTATTCAGTACATATACTTTATTTTGGATTTCAATTTCTTTGCAATAAACGAATCAAATTTGAATGACGCATTCAAATTATTCATTTATATATATTGAAAATTGAAGAAAAAAACTTTCCGTAGGAGAGATCGAGAATTCTTTCAGAAGCGTTTCTCACGATTATCTATGGAAATTTAACCGAGAAGAGGTATTCGATGTTTAATTAAGTACACGAGAATGCACGTAGCGAACTCACTCTTCTTGTTTGAGTGTTTAAATCAAATGATGATTGATATTCAACAAAGGGGATTAATTACCTGATACATGATAAGTTCTCCAACCGTAGGCAACATTGAGTTCTTTTTTCCCTTGCAATAAGCCGAAGTGTATTCTACCAGCGCTCTCTTGAGGATTCGGTGTTCTCCAGGGTCGGGCTTCGACCCAGTGTTGTGTTACCAAGGCGGCACAAACGAGGCCTCCACCAATTAACGACAGAAAAAAGGTCGCAAAGATAGTACCTCTGCGAAACATGGACGTCATCCTCGATGGATCCCGTGTTGAGACTGATCCGCCGCCGGCAGCTTTCGGGAAATTTGTAATTCCTGCACATCAGAAACGAGAAATGCGAATAGAAAAGATATCGTAGTATTTGCGATATAAGTCTTTATACACAATTTTTCTCTTCTTCTGTATCTTTACAAGGAAGAGTTTTGCATGGTTGCGTCCAATTAGCATACCGAGTTTCGCATCACACACACACATATATACATTTATACGTGCATACATACATTTATAATCCCAAAAGATCATGAATGCGATAATAATTAAATTCCAATAAATAACGTTCTTCATTTGTTTTCATTTCTTTACTGTCGTTTTATGTTCAGGAGAATCATTTGAGGGTTAAATCCAGCTTCGTATGAGAACATGAGGATTCTCGTACTGAAAAATCAGTTGAATATATGTGGGAGTCGACAACATTTTTTGCTTTCATTCTCAGGTAGAATTGTGTAATTATATATTATATGCGAAGTATTTATTCAGGAAACAGAAGAGGATGATTGCAGTGTGCTTCTGATTTATTTCACTGTAAATTCAAGTGTTTTCTTTCAATAGACTGAGAATAGGGTTGTCAGAAGCATTGTATAGGAAAAAAGAACATGTACCCAAAAAAAAACAGAACATTCCTAAAAGAAGAGAATAAAACCATCACTGTGGAAAGTGCGAAAAAATTACTTGGAGTTTATTTTTATTCTTCAAACGTTTATAATATAAATCACATTAGGAATCACAGATCAGGACAGTTCGATAGATTATGTAAAATTATATTCTTATCGACTAACTATTGATTTTACCTCATCATTCTATGTGAGAAAGAATGATTATAAAATCAGCGGAAAAGAAAAAAAAATTTCGATCGATTCTGATTTCTTGTATTACAAAAAAACACATACCTTCCATTTTTTTAAATTATTTTTTTCTTTCAGAGTTGTGGTTAGAATGAAGTTTGATGAAAAATTAAATCATAGAACTTGCATCAACGGTTGTTTTCATATTTTTCAGAACTTGCAATTGATGACAGAAATTTGCGTTCACTGCTTTTTTTCTCTCTCTGACGAAGGATTTCTATTGAATATCTCGGGAGTGCGCACTCCAGTATATTATAGTTCACCTTTCCATCGGGTTTTTCTAAATCCTGGATTTATAAATCCAGCCAATTGTAGAGAAGATCCAAAAGTAAGAATGCACGGGAATGTGAATTCTTTTAGAAATGGACTTATAAATCCCGGATTTAGCACAGGTGGAGATGTAGTCACAGAGCTCAATGTTGCGCTATTATTTTTTGAGGGTATAAAAGTGCGCAATTCTTTCGCATACTTTTCAACATTTATTTGATTGGGGTTTAAATATATATCGATATTGAATGTATATAATTTGTTTTTATCCATGAGTATTTGCATAAAAGTGGAAAAAGTAATTAATTTTATCAATTATTATTTTCCTCGCACTGAATTTAAAAAAAGAGAACAAAAGAGAACATACAGCAACAAACCCTGGTGAAAAGGAAGCGTGTATTAGGAAGTGTCAGAAACGTAGTTGGGAAGTATTTGGAACGTGGATTTAAGCGTATACCCAGCGTCAAGTGAGATATTAAGAGTAGTTCGAACGTATATTTGGAGTGTGCGAAGCGTATGGGAAGAAACACCAATTTCATAGAAACCGGGCTTCACACACGGAAGCGTCATTGGAGAGTGGATAGGAAGTATGGAAAAAGTATTAGAAAAGTCATCTGAAACAGTCTTACGCTTCCGTTACTCTTTATGACAAGCTTCCCTTTCACCAGGGAAAAAAAAGAAAGAGAAAGATCTGAGGAGAAAAAGAAGACATGTTCTCTTTAAAAGAGATATTCTGCTAACCCTGACTAAGAATGTTTAGATCAATAATCACTTTTTGAAAGCTCAAAAGTGTGTAAATATATTTGTGTTCCATCATAAAACACTTAAGGGGGTGTCGTGAATTAGAAAGGCCCTCAAACAGCGTGTCTTGATGTTTTTTTTTAAGATAAAAGAAGAAATGCAGCGATTGAGCTTTGAGGTATACGTCATCATTCACTGTGAAATGGAAGTCTTAATCTGTTTGCATCTTGATTTAAAAACATGCTTTTTTCCATTGTGTCGGCGATTGTTTGTTGTTTTGTTTGATTTGTTTGCGTTTCAAATTCAGTCATGAAATAATCTGGATTAAGGACTTTCTTTTTTACAATGTTGTAAAAAATTTCTGTGGTAAACTTAACATATATACCCTGAGGGAAGTGCTATTTGAAGGTTCAGTGATGAGCAACTAGACAACACACATATCCATTATGAGCTCGCAGAGAATTCAGATTGAAGAACACCTACGGAATTCATTTTTATAAATCAATGTGATGTTCTGAAAGAACACACAAGAGTATCCACAAAATTCTTGAAGAGTTCTTGATGAATATTCAAATAAAAATGAATGTCTTAGAGATACGTTTAAGATATCTTTAAAAAGATATCTCAAAGATCACTTTCAGGAATGGAATTAGGATGTCGAATTTGAGATGGATATAAGATGTCTTGAAAACATCTTCATTGAGATATATTTGGAATACATCTGAAAGATTTCTTTTAAATATCTCGAAATGATGAAATGAAGATATTTATCGCAAGATACCTGATCGATGTCACGGTTCCATATCATCACAAAGATATTTTCAAGATGGATCGTGAAGATATTTTCAAGATACCCTGAGGAAATTAAATCAGCATGTCAAATTTGAGATGGATATGAGATGTCTTGAAAACATCTTCATTGAGATATATTTGGGATACATCTGAAAGATTTCTTTGAGATATTTTGGAATTATAAAATCAAGATATCTACCGCAAGATACCAGAAAGATGTCAAGGTTCCATCTCCACAAAGATATTTTGAGGATGAATCGTAAAGATTCATCTAAGATAACTTTGAGAAATGAAATTAGCATGCCGAATTCGAGATGGAAACAAAATATCTCTTAATTGAGATATCATCGGGATACATCTCGAAGAATTCGAGATATTTTCTATAAGAAAATTTCGGAGAAAATTCTATCTTGAAATTCGGGTCCTGCACGGCATTGAATGAAATATTGGATTCATTCCTCGAAAATTCCAGGTATTTTTCATGGGGTTTCCTTCAATTCGTCGAATTACCTTCCCACACAGCACTTTTGGTCTTTAAGATATCTTGAGGAACTGTTCAAAAAGGTTTAAGAAGTCTTATGCAACATAAAAAGATATCTTTAAGATGTCTAAAACAGTTCTTACCTCTATAAGACATCTAAAAAATATCTTGTAGAAGATCTAAAACTTTTCTTCCGGGATTATATCTTTTAGACATCTTATTGAAATCTTTTAGAAGAACTGTTTTAGATCTCTTAAAGATATCTTCTCATGTTGCATAAGACTTCTTGAATTTGGCTTGAGATATCTTTTAGAACTGGTATGCTGTGTGGGCTTTTGGTCGATGAGCATGTTGATCGAAAAAGTGCATTGGTCGAAAGAATTTTGTAGTGTAAATTGTATCAAACATCTATTCGATATTACTATGTTTTCGTAAAGACTATACCAAGTTGGAAACGAAATGAAGAAGAAATACAATTTCCCATTCGTGAAAAGAGATTCATGCAAAGTATTTATGAACAAACATTCAGTGATTTTAATCACAGTGTCAGTATAGTCCATCATTACAAAATAATTGTAGTAATCTATACTACAATCCCTGCTGAAAACGTCTCATAAATTCTGATATTCAACTTTTATGAGATTTTGATGTGTATTTGTCCATGAGGTTATACTTATTTAACAGAATGAATGAGAATTATTATAAGAATGTATCAGAATTTATAAGGATCTCATAAGAGCTGTGAAATCTCATAATAAATGATAAAATAAAAAACAATCTATCAGTTTTTGATGTGTATTTGTCCAAGAAATTATGAGGATTTATGTGATCTTATGAAACTTTTTCAGCAGGGATGTCCTCTCGTGTAACATTAGCTTCGGAGTTGCTGTTTTCGATTCACCATGTACTATTATTTAGTACGTTATTATTTAATTTGTTTTGTAAGTACTGTTCGGAAGGCTTAGATGTGTTCAAGTTCCATTCATAGCAGGTAAGAAATCTTGTGTATGTTTCTGCATTACAAAGTGGATGTATGTGATGCTTATGTGTATTTGCATGTTTTGTGGAGGGGTGGAATCGGGGGTTTAACTGTCTAATTAAACAGGAGCACCCTTCTTTATGGAAGTTCATTGAGTGTATTAGAGAGGACCGAGTCAAAAATGAATTCCTGCGTGCTGGTGCAAGTTTTGAATAAGGTTCCATCTAACACATGGGCTGAAAAGTCCCGGGCCTAACACAGAGATGGCGCGAATTTTACTGCATTCACCTGTTTTTCAGTTAGTACTAACCTTCAAAAGACAGCTGTCAAAATTTCATGATATTCTATTCATTAGTTTGTGAGTTATTGTACTAAGAGTGACGCTACTTTTGTTATTTTTAAAACAATGGATCAGAAACAATTTCTTGTTTTAATTTCACACTGCTTCTTGATGAAAAAAAGACCGTTCGAGCGAAGCAAGGGCTTGAAAAGTGCTACGGAGACTCCACTCCATCATTTTTTTGTATCCTCCGCATAAACACAAACATATTTCTCATCGTCGATAGGTAACGCCATGTTGAGTAGAACAAAACCAAAAACAGTGGACGAACCCATTTATCAGGAACAATTCGCTTTGAGGTTCAGTTCAGAATCAGTTGTAATTTCAGTTGAATAGAGATTAGTGTAAGCTGTATTCTTGTTTGAGTTTGAGAAGTTTTTGCTGTGGCTGACTTGAAGTCAACCCAGTCTTCTTTTGGTTGCATCTTGAATTCAGCTCATATTCTAACTGAATTAAGTTTTTCTTTTTACCGTGTGTATTATGCAATATTTATAGCTCAACTCGCTCTATGTGACTCAGTTTCCGAGATCTGAATTTCGGCAAAGAATCTCTACAAATCTTTTCAGATCTTTTTACTCGATGAAAAGAAGTGAAAAATCAAGTTATATACGCCAAATATTTTGTATAAATTCATAATCATGTAATCAATGTACTTGATTTAGATTGAGAACCTAACAGTTGCATCTGCCCTGTCCAAAAAGTCTGATAGATTCCAATAAATTCCGATAGGTGTTGTGACAAAAACCGCATAGAAACCGATAAGTTATTTTGTTCCTGTCAGTATTTATCAGGCAGGGTGTCTAGCAGTCGGGAATTAGTCAGGAATTGTACTTTCGTCGGGAAAAGTCGGGAGAACGTCAGGAAATGAAAAAAATTCCGGGAAATTTTCAATTATATTTTTATTTTTGTGTGTGCAGAGTTTTTAAACTTAGAAAAGTTTTCCCCATCAACGAATTGATTATATTGAATACTGATCATTTCAAATCTTGATTAAAATGAATATTGATATTTTTTGTTATAATTTTGAGTTATGCAAAGATTCTCAGATATTTTCAGAATAAGTTCTTCAGCCTGGTCTAGACAGCAATGAATGATATACTGAAGAATTCTTGAAACAAAATTCTTTTTGAATTCTT
This sequence comes from Gonatopus flavifemur, assembly GCA_018340375.1. NCBI lineage: Eukaryota > Metazoa > Arthropoda > Insecta > Hymenoptera > Dryinidae > Gonatopus > Gonatopus flavifemur. The sequence continues at coordinate 30,145,080 of JAFFJZ010000007.1, read as the reverse complement.
ATAGAATTCCAGAAACTTTAGACAACTCAATAAGTCCTATTTCACGGCCCTGTTACAAATAATCTATCCAATCTCATTGGCGAATGGGAAAACGAATAGGTTCCAATGAAATTCAATGATATTGAATCAGAAATTTCACCATTTGTAATAGGATTTAATAGAATATTTCTACCTGGAGGAGATTTGAGAGTTGTTTCAAATATTCTCTCAGAGGTCTTGCGACTGTTTCAAGAATTTTCGAAAGAATTCCCAAATGTTCGTGAAATAGTCTGTTTCTGACTTCTTTAAGATGTACTTAATATACTTGATTTTATTTTCAAAACGCATTATAATTGAACGGAGCCGAGTTGGATATGAATGATTTGGATTATTGATTTAAAACATGTCCATTCAAAATGACCAATATTTGAATATTCAACTTCGAATTCATTTTTCTTATTAGATTGTATTATGCTATCGGAAATGTTCATTCCCATGCAGGTATTGCCAAGACTGAAAAAAATCCAAGCTTGTCCCAAGGTTGGCACATGTGTCAGAAACAAACCTCCGTGAAGAACAATTGGCCCAATACTGTTTCATGATTGTCCCGTTGTTCCCAATGGATAGTCAGTCATGGTAAATTTGTTAATATTCTTGAAATGGTCACTACATTTGGTACAAGCTTGGCACAATTGTAAAAATCGAGCATCCTTTGAGAACAATTGTGCAAATATTGCCCACATGGGTGGCACAATGTTTATAAATATTGACTGAATTTTGAATTTACAATGGCTGAAGACTTGGGGATAACCATCGGGCCAGGGCTGGCCCGATCTTCCTGTCATAATTAATCTCACACACTATAATTCATTTACCAAGCATCAACCAATGCTTCTTTGATCGCAGATATGGATGAAAAAAGTAATTGATTCATATTTCAGTTCATGACTTTCTCTTCCAGAATACCGTACATGAATCATCTTGAAACGATCGTTTTAAGGAGGGAGAAAGTCATGAAAATCATGAAATATGAATCAATTATTTTTTCATTCATATCTGCGATCAAAGGAGCATTGGTTGATGCTTGGTAAATGAATTGGACCGGGCCTGGCAAAACCACTGGCTCAAGCTTGTCCTGATCTTATCATTCCCAAGCCTGGGCCAAGTTTAGTAAATTGTTCAAGACAAGCCTCGGCAGGTCTTGTGCCAGGGTTGGTCCATCATTGGGCCATTGGTCCATACACACATGGCTTGAAATTGATGTGTGTGCATTTTTTTCTCGATCCGGGAATTTCCCAAAAAATCCTGGAAAAAGTCAGGAATTGGTCGGGAATTCCAAAATCATATTTTGCTAGACTCCCTGATCAGGGTTTGTCGATGATACCGATAACAACCAATAGAACCATTGAATTCCACATACAATCTCATGGAGGCCCCTAAGTAATGTGACAAAAGCCGCATAGAAACCGATAAGATCCCGTTAATTCGGATGGGATTTGGCCTATCGGTTTCTATTGGGCCTTTTGGACAAGGTCCCACACAGCATTCGTTGTCTAGAAGATATCTTCGGAAATAATTAGAAACAATGCAAAAAGTCTTATGTAACATGAATAGACATCTTTTAGAAGTCTTAAACTGTTTTTACTGCTAAAAAAGATCTTCAAGAACATTTTCAGAAACCTTTTAGAAATTTCTGAAAGATGTCTTTTAGAAAATTCCAAAAGGTTTCTGAAAATGTTCTTGGAGATACCTTTTAGAAGTCAAAACAGTATAAGGCAAGAACAAGACTTCTTGCATTGTTCTTAATTATTTCTGAAAATATCTTTTAGACAATCAGTGCTGTGTGGGGTGTAATTCACTATGACGATAATTCTATAAAAAATTTCAAATACAGATTGTTACAGTGATATAATAATTCATTAAAACGTAACAATACGTGCAATATCACTGACTGCGTTATATTTATATCATCCTTACAAGTGAAAGTGTAAAATTTTTCTCCCGGCAGAGGCGTTAAAAATGAAATCTAGCACAAAATTATTTCGACATATCGTTCAATGAATACAAAGTGCAATTCATCACATCAAAGATGATATGATTTCGATACAGAATTTCACACAATAATATTATAATATTTCCCAACCAAATTCAACCCTTCATTGCATTTACATGCAAATGAACGTTCATCAGCCTGATTTTGTTCATTTAATTTTCAAATGTGATTCTCAAAGTTGAGACTCAAGTGGTATCTCAGCACGCGATGGTGAGCTTGTTTTTCAAAACTTGACAGAGCATTATCTCAATTATTCGGTATTTGATTTTCATCAACGAATCTATTCGAATGAAATTCCTCAACATTTCTTCCAGTTAAATTGAAATTAATTGTCCATTCTCTTTCTTGTCCACATCTATTCGAGTTTTCTTTTCTCTGAGCGATAGAATTATGTATGACGCTCTCACAAAGGAGAGCAATGTCGCTGGTCTTGGTTCAAGATGCGTGGGCATCTATATCTCGTTTGAGGACTTGCACCATTCAAACGATGACACACGTGCATGTATGCATATACGTATACGTGCCGCTTTCGCAACAATTATTCGGTTCGGTAAAAAAAAACGTTTTACGCATGGCGTGAAATCATTTCTCGTTGAAATATTACCGAGAGAGTCGTGTCCGGGACATCCATACGATGAACGGGTGCGAAGAAGATTTTTTTGCCCTCTTTTAGAGGGTTGTTATTAACCTGAATCGATGGTTTCCATCGCCTTCGGCTATTTACTACTAATACCAAGACGCTTTGATACTCCACAGCGTCTTGTCTCGTATCGTCCGATCAATGTATCGAACAACGAAATTACATGGAAGCACTTATGACGGCTCTTCACGCGATTTCAGAAATGATTTATCTATTGCTTCACATTGATTTTCGAACAGAAAGAACCGATCGGTACTCGCGTCAGTATGAATTCTATGTATCTACACGAAGTGTATTTATATCGAAGGCAATCGGCGTACGATGTATTATGTGATAAATTGGTTAAAAAAGGAAGCTGTGAGGTGAGGTCACGTGATATCATGCATTATTATATCTGCATTCATTGTAGCGGTTGATCGATTAATGTTTATACAATGTTTTATCGATATCCGGGAAGAAATTCAACTGAAATACCTTTGGATAGATGGAACGATTTTTCAATTCAAGGAGCAAGGGAATGGGAAAGGATATGTAAGAATTCTCAGTAAAGATATCTTGAAAATTTCTTTGATAACGTGTCTTTGAATGGTATTTTTTGGAGTGATCCAGGAATATTTACTGAGTTTGGCGCTGGTTCTCATTGAATTCTCGAATTATTGATTTCATTCGAAGCACGAGGACATTGCTGATATAAAAAAAGTATTATGTCAATGCGAAACAACATACCTGGTCCTTGACTGTCGACAAAGTGGACTTGATTCAAACTCCTTGAAAATTCTCCTTGTTTCACTTTCTGGGAGAAATCCGCGTTGCTGAGCTTTTTTGAGAATTTAACCCGACAATGACTGCGTGATTTACCGGTTCTTATCAGGGATGTTGGATAATGATTTCGCGGTCTTTTGGCGAATGTATATGGGATCGTATACGGTTGAGCGACGTAAAAATAAATAGGCCGATAATCCTCTTGAACCTGATGGACGAAACCTGGTGCAGCACCGTTTGCGAGGCAACCGTTGCTGTTGTACAAGCTCGGCGAACCGTTGCTACACGCGTACGAGCTCGTCGTGTAGTGGACTCCGTAATGGTTCGCCGTTTTTCGAGAGTTACCTTCCACGATTCTGATGAAAAAAAATCTCTCCCTTATCTCCAACTACTAATTTAATTAATTTCAAAGACTGTCGTCATTGATCAGTATTCATGTAAATACGATGTACTCTGATTATTCTTCAACAGACTTTTTTTCTTTTTAATCAATTGCATCTTCCGTTTCAGAATATATCAATATCATCGATCGATGTAGTTTTTACTCGTGAATTAATGAAATTTTCTCTTCATTTATAAAATATCGATTATTAATTTGATGTTACATCATCAGTTGTTTCTTTTTTTCTTCCAAACTGAATGTCAGCGTAGCTTCAAAGTAATCGTGACAGCATTGAGAATTCTTGCTCCATCTGTTTTTCAAGGTGAATTCAAGCTTTCTCGTTTATAAACGATTTGTTACGCGATCGAGTTTTGAAACAGCTAAGAATAATATTTCGCACTTTTATATTCACGTTGGAGATATCGATGAAGTTTCTAACGAACGTTGAATATCAATTTGATTACACGGAGTCAAGAATTACTTCACGTGGATCGATGATTGAACAATTTTCAACGATTCTCCGTTTTTAAATTGATTATCCTGAATCTACGTCGTTTTTTCAGATGTCCTCTTTTGGAACGCCGTTGAACAGTGATATTTGAATTCTCTACAGTCGTCCTCGCAATTTTTCTTCTCTCTTGAGTGTTCTTACGTCCCGACAACTGTAATCAAAACACATTCGAATGTTTAACTTAATTTTCTCTATCATGAAAAATCGTGAAATAAGACAGAAGATTGAAATTAAAAGGAACAAGGAGCAGATATTATATGAGAATGATGATAAATAATGTGGAGAAATTTTTATGAATAAAATGCATGGCGACTTTATATGGCCGTTAAATGATGGAAGATTATGAGAAAACAAGCTGTAGAGTACGAGGCGGAAAGGGGTTAGTGAAATTCGTCGTGTTCAGTGACAATTAAATTAGAGAAAAATTATAATTTTTTGAGGTAGAAACAGAAAAGTCTGTTTTTATGTTACAACATACTATAGGAAAATGTTGATTCAAAGACTCCAAGCAACTTTTTACCACATGGAATTCTAAACTTTTAGTCATTTCTTTTTTCCAAACATTGTTGTACGCACGAAAAAAAATGTTTTTGTTGGCTGGAATTTTACTTTGAGACGGATCACAAATTCGAGAAGGGGTTTGCACCCTGGAATTTAATAATTCCTTGATTTTATTTCCATGATTTTTATTGTCGAATATAATGAACAAAGTCTACGAATCATTGAATTCCAGTGTATGAATTTGTGCTCTGTCCAAAGTGACATGTGAATCGAAAAATATTTGGACTTTCTGTGCAGTAAACCAAAATTTTGTCGAAAATCAATTACATTTTGTTGTTAGGGGTGTTCTTTCAAACAAATGAATACCATAGCCAAGTCAACGAATGTTCTGTTAAGTTGACAGAAATCGAAGTTGATTCAACTGCATTACCCTGCTGAAAATGCCAGGCAGATCCGGACAAAAAGTGGTTGTCAGGCTTTGAACGGTCTTTGTCCCAGAAAATACGGTCAAAAACCGGAAAAGTTTCTACCTGGTTTTCTCCGGAATCACCAAAATGGAATATCCTATCAAAACCTGACAAAATTACGGGAAATAATTGATGTTGTTTTCAATCCTTTCATTAGAAACCTAATTTTTTCCACGTGAAAACCAAGCTTTTCATCGACCAGGATCTTTTCCGTTCAAATTGAATTTTTCTTTCGAGAAAATTTTTCCACCAAAAAATTCCCATGCAGGTATTACCAAGACTGAAAAAAACCCAAGCTTGTCCCAAGGTTGGCACATGTGTCAGAAACAAACCTCCGTGAAGAACAATTGGCCCAATATTGTTCCATGATTGTCCCGTTGTTCCCAATGGATAGTCAGTCATGGGACATTTGTTAATATTTTTGAAATGTTCACTACATTTGGTACAAGCTTGGCAAAAGTGTAAAAATCGAGCATTCGTTGAGAACAATTGTGCCAATATTGCCCACATGAGTAGCACAATGTTTATAAATATTGACTGAATTTCGAATTTACAATGGCTGAAGACTTGGGGATAACCATCGGGCCAGGGCTGGCCCGATCTTCCTGTCATAATCAATCCTACCCACTAGTTTTACACACCAAGCTAGATTTTATCGATGTAAGTAGGAATAGAACTTCACTTAATGGTAATAAGATACTTTTGAATGTAATCATACACAGAGATTGACTGATTTTGAAGAACGTTCTTCGATAATTCATGTACGGTATTTCGAGAGAGGAAGTCATGAACTGAAATATGAATCAATCACTTTCTTCATCCATATCTGCGATCAAAGAAGCATTGGTTGATGCTTGGTAAATGAATTGGACCGGGCCTGGCAAAACCACTGACCGAAGCTTGTCCTGATCTTATCATTCCCAAGTCTGGGCCAAGTTTGGTAAATTGTTCAAGACAAGTCTCGGTAGGTCTTGTGCCAGGCTTGGTCCATCATTGGGCCATTTGTCCATACACATATCGGTTGTTTTATACCTGAAATCATGTTTCGTACAATTAAAAATCGATCTTTTCATCGAAAAATCATTTGTTCACCCGAAAAGCAAGGTTTAATTAAGAACAATTTTTCACACTCAAATTAATTCTTATCTTCAACAAACGATTTTCTCATTCGAACATCAAATTCCTTGTCTAAAACCATTTTTTTCATCGAATAAGTTTTTCTTCCGAGAATCAAAATTTTTCACCGAAAAATAGAATTGCGCCTAAAAAGCATATTTTCATTGATGTGATCCGGAGCGGTGTAGTGCGAAAAGTGTAGTTCAGTGTATTTCGGAACGGTACAGTGTAGATCAGTGTGGTTGAGGGCAGTGTAACAAAGGACGGTGTAGTTCGGAGCAGCAAGTGCAGAAAGGTGCAGTTCAAAAGGCTGTAGCTCAAATTTGTGTAGTAAAGAATCCTCGTACTCCTTAATGGGTTGTTGAAATTGTGTGGAATAATCGCCGTACCTACGTTTATTTGTGTGGTTCGATTTTTGATGTATCCTCAGTATCCTTCATGTTTGTGTAGTACGGATACAAGCATCGTATATAAGTGACATAGTATGATTTTTACAACACAATGTAGTAAAATTTCTTGCTCTATGATGTGAAGTTGCGCCGGATTGAACGATTTTTTAAATCAATAGGCGTTAATTTTCACTGCACTGCATTGTAAAAATTATACTATATCACTTATACTGCTACTTCAGTACAAAATGTAGTAATATTTAAAACCAAAGTTCTCTCCGTGCAGAAATGTGTAGTTTAATTGTTTTTCACTTCGGATTTATACACAGAAAGAACGGGTCTATTAATATTTAAAAGAATGACTGTCAATTTAGGGAAAACAAGGATCGCTGAAAAATATTCGTAGTGAGTCTACAGAAAATTCGTAGTCGATGTATCAACAATTGATAGTTTCACTGTGGAAAATACCAACAAAACTATCAACTGTTAATACTTTGACTACGAATTTTTGGTAGACTCACTACGAATATTCTTCAGCGATCCTCTTTTTCCCCAAATTGACAGTCATTTTTCTAAACGTTGATAAATTCTTTCTAAATATCAATAGACCCGGTATTTCCGTGTACAGTGAAATAATCGCGTTATATTCATTTATGTATTTCCAATTTTTGTGGTTTGGATTTGTGTAGTTCGATATTCCAACATATTTTTTGTGTAGTTCAAAAAGCAGTCGATAGAAGAATTGAAAACTGATAGTTAAAAAGCTCCCAAATGGACTTCACTGTACCCTTTTGTACGCTGAAAATTGATTACGTGGCTTTGGAGAACGTAATTATTCACTCGATTACTTGCGAAAACCTTTCCACAAAAACTTATGTTTACTCATCGTGAAATCAAAATTATATAATTCAAAAGAAAGGATACCGTAGTTTACTCTTTTGAATACTTTTATAAAATTTATGCGCATATTTGTATGACAGTTATCATCGAGAGCACAAAAGACATCGGTATAGTAAATGTCAGGGTTAGTGTTGGTAGAAAGGTGAGCATAAACGTTTTATCACTCATTAGGAATGATGTTTAAAACTATCCAAGTCACCTCGTTAATGATTTTAAATTTGATTAATTCAATTTTTCCTGGAAGAATTTTCGATGGAAGATTTTGGATATATTTTGAATGAAACAATTGCTTCTTCCTCAATACGTTTCTTTTTCAAGTAATATTTCATAAAATCCACATTTTTACGAAGGCTGTTCTCTTCGACAATTGGAATAAGCAACTTTATTATTCAATTTCAACATTAAATATTAGTTACAAAATTCAATTGACAATATGCAATTAACTTTCGATGCTCTGTTACAATCCACAATTTGAAAATAAACCTTTAATGTAGAATATTACATTCGTATTTGCATACAGAGAATAATTATCGCTCTCATATCATTGAAATACTTGTAGGTTTGTAATTTATAAGGTAATTCCATATTTGCTTATTTTCTTAACGCGTTACAAATGACATGATTTGGAACTTTATCGGACCATGTGCTAAGGATGATAAATTCTCTCTTCACGCATCATACACGTATCTTGTGACACGACCATCAACGGGATTTACAAAACTAATAATTCTGCGTTACAAGTCCAGATGACGGAAATTATGTCGAGAAAAAGATTTGAGAAAAAGAAAACAGGAATGCACGTGTGGGGCCGGAGAGAGGGAGAATGACACGAGGTCGAATGAATGCCGTTAGATCGTGTCGTGTAATCTGTAACCGTATGCTCGTACATGTGTATCATCTGCGTGTTCGAAGAATGAAATAAGAAAAAAAGTATATGAATAAGAGATGAATGTGAAAATGAATGATAATTAAAAGAATCTTCTCCCCTCGCATGCACGGAAAAAAGGAAAACTTTTCCCTATTCATTTCCATAAACTTGCGAAATTTCCATGTTATTTCCCATGTTTCGAGGAAAAAATAGGGAAAAGAACAAGGAAATTTCACATGAACGAGAAAAACTCTCCTAAGGGATAGGATGACAACACGTCGCTTCGAGTCTTCGAATGAAAATTCTTACAAAAAATATTCCCAGGTAGGAATTGACAAATGGCCCACGCTTGGCCCAGTTTTGACTTGTATAGGGCCAGAACCAATCACAAAAAATGGTTCAAGCTTGGTCAAAGCTTGGGATGATAACCTCGTGCCAGGCTTGGTACCCAATATTGAGCCAAAAAACAATACTGCAAAGCATGGCCCAAGGTATCATGATACATGTATCATAGGTTTTTTGGAGCTTCGCTTATATGAACAAACCGGACCAGGCCCAAGTTGTGTATGTCAACTTTTGACAAGCTTCGACCTGGTTCTTCATACTTCTTAGAGGAAAAAAATACATCATTCTTCATGAGATTCCATTTGTGACATGAAAAATCATGTCACATCATAACAATAATTAATATTGGTACACAACTCTGAGATAATTACAAGCATGAAGATGCAGTGTAGGTTCTCAAATAACCAATGGTTCTCAATTGGCCCAGTATTGTTTCACCATGCTTGGTAGTTGAATGTTTTCCCGTATGGAAATATTTCGTTGAAAAATGTCTGTAAAACTATGAAAAATCTCTGAAAAAAAATGAAAAAATTCTGAGAAACTCTGACAAACTCTGAGAATCTCTGAAATTTTGATGAGAAATCTAATATTTTTGGGACATTCTTTACAGACTTTTTTCAGAGTTTCTCAGAGGTTTTTCATTCTTTTTCAGAGAAATAGTAACGAAATTGCACTCTGAAAAAACTCTGACAAAACTCTGATGGATTGCTAACATTTTTCTGCCTTTTAGAAAAAAATTAAAAAATTAAAAAATATGAATGTATTTATTGAATTCCAGGATTTTTCAATAATCAGAAAAATGTCAACAATTTATTAGAGTTTTGTCAGAGTTTTTTCAGAGTGCAATTTCGTTACTATTTCTCTGAAAAAGTATGAAAAAACTCTGAGAAATTCTGAAAAAAGTCTGTAAAGAATGTCCCAAAAATATTAGATTTCTCATCTAAATTTCAGAGATTCTCAGAGTTTCTCAGAGTTTCTCAGAGTTTTTTCATTTTTTTGTAGAGATTTTTCATAGTTTTGCAGACATTTTTCAGCGAAATATTTCCATACGGGTTGTCAAGCTTGAACTACTTGTGGTGATGCATTTCCCATGAAACGTGGTATATAGATTCTCAAATAACAAATGGTTTCATATTGGGTGGATATTGGTTCGCCATGCCTGGCAACTCCACATTTTGCCAAGCATGCACCAGTTTTCATATTGGCATTCTCTATGAAACCCGGTGTGCGTTCTGAAATAACCAACGGTTTTATATTCAACCAATATTGATTCGCAATGCTTGGCAGTCCAATATTTTGCCAAACTTGAGCCACTTGTCAGTATTGGCATTTCTTACCTGGGTTGTCAAACAATTCACATTATAAGACGAAAATAGATTTTGCTTTTATGATGTGAATTATTTGAAAATATATTTTGTAAAAATTTCGATTGAAAGGCTTGAAGCGACGATTTGTCATCCTATACAGTAAATTTCTTCATTTTCTTCATTTCGTGTATCTCTTACTCGACGTTATTTTCACCTTTTTCTATTCGCATGATCATATTTTCCAATGACATTGATTTTATCAATGACCTTTATCAATCCGTATATATGAATGGACGAAGAGAAAAATCGAGAAAACGTGGCGCCGGTCCTGGACGAAATATTATGATAAATATAAGTATATGGAATTATCAGAATGCCATGGGGAAAAAAGTAGATCACATTCATTCTGAATATCGAGCGGACATGCAAGTTGGCGAGCGAAATTGAATATGAAAATCCCTGTGATTCCAAACAAGTCTACATTCATCGACAAGAATTTAAACCTGGTTTGATACATATGGACAGTAAATAGTGATATATCATCATTCTATCACTGTTTCGATGTGTGCGGGTACCACTTTTTATCGGGTCGGATTCGGGTAATTTTATTTTCCCTCGGGTCGGGTCGGGGACCCGATTCAATCGGGGTTTCCAAATTCATTCAGGCTACCCGAATTCAATAAAGTGGTTTGAGTTCAACATTTTCAACTACCACTCGCAGTTTTCATTACCTTTAACCTTATAAAGATATTCAAATCACATCTATAAATCCAATTTTGATTGTAATAGAATCCCAAGACGATTTTCAATTTCAAAGTTCCTAAATTCATACAAACTGTTCGACAATCTTTTCATGCTGTTCAATACTGTATTCTGATCTTTCTCCTACTCATGATTGTCTTTGTTTACTCTGAGCATCTTTGATACTAAAATACTCGGATGCTTATTGTTAAATAACAGAGTGAAAAAGCAGCACAAGACTTTTTGATGAACAAAATCAAAATGAAAAAGTACAAAATGAAGTGGCAATCGAACTGCTCGAACAACTAAGGACTGAGTAAGGAATATAAGGAGGTGTCTTTAATATTAGGGCTGTATGGTTCATCGATTAATCGAATAAAACGATTCATTGTTGACGATTAATCGATTAATCGTTGGATTCCGGTTAATATTTTTTTCCATTCATCGATTAACCGATCAATCGGTAGTTCCGATTAATGGTTTTGACAATTTATCGTTCAATTGATCAATTGGTGACCGATGAATAACTTGAAATCCTTGTATATCAACTGTAGAGCAAAGCGGGTTTCGGATTCGTATTCTGCAGACTTCGACGATGAATTTCAGAAAAACAACATTGCCCTATGATGTTTCAAAACCAAGATATGAACGATCAAAAAACACTTGGGTCAAACTGACCCAGTGTATCCCATGTGTGATAGGGTTAATAATAATTGCCTTCCAACTGAATAAAGTTGTTTTTGAAAATCAATTGAAGAAGAAAAATGTTATGGGATAAAATTTACAAAAAAACAATTGCGAAACACATCGAGTTTCAACTGTTTTCAGTGATATCTTGCAAATTTCGCATTTTTTTTACATACAATGACATTCGGTTAAAAGCTTCACCCATATTGAGTCAAAAAATTTTCAATTAAAGTTTTAAATAATATCGAACCTCTTTTATACAAAATTCATCAAATTTTTATCGACATTAAATGAAAATCTTTTAAAAAAGGATTCATCACTACATTACTTTGGTGGGAATCATTTCAGGCTCTATTTTGGCGTTAAAACGGAACGTTTTAAGCAGTCTCATAATCCTAGAATGATCTCTACCATTCCATCCTTTTTATTATGAAATCAATGTGATATGATGATGTGATTCCTTGTTGAACATTCTCAAACGAAAATATCTTATATCGTAATCATGTTTCCAAAAATAATTATAGTACGAAGAGATATTTCGAATATATCTCAACATTTTTGAATAATTTTGTAGAATAAATTCAATTTATATCTCGACGAGGTTATCCTTTTTATGAGCATATATTAAACGTCATGGTTGAAGTTGAACCTGTAGCTATTTCTTACATCTGAAATTTCATGCGTTCGAGTCTATTATTCGTTAGCGGATGTACCATCTGATTAAAATATCGCATTACTTTCTGAATTTGCATTAATGAAATTCCACTGGTTTTGCAGGTATAATTAAAAGTTTCACTCACTGAGTGAATCAACTCGATAGTATGTCAATGAGAAACCCAGCGAATACTCCCTGCGTTGCAGTGTATATGCACTGGATCGGAATCAACATACAATACGCGTGGTGTTTTTAATATCAAGTTATTATAATAATACATGGACATAAAATATCAAACAAAAGTGTTCTGGTGCAACGTAATCATTGTTCCACATTTTTCTCTCGTCAGAGAACTGAAATTGGTTATTCTTTTTTTTATGTATATTGTCGTAAAATGTCGATAAAGATTTAATATATTTTGTATAAAAGATCACTCATATTATTGTCATTATCCTGTACTGACTAAACATTTCTTGTGACGATATCCTGCTTCCAACATTTATTGACTGATAACACAGTTCAATCATTCTTGAATTAGATAACGTCATAGTGCCATAATTGAAATGTCAGAGGAACGAATAAGCGATCACTGGTTTGTCATAATTGCATCGTTACGACGTTTTTGTCACTTATCATGTATTTTTGAAAAATTTTACGTATGGTAGGTCAAACAAGAGAAATTTGTATATAAATTATATAAGAATGATTCAAAACTCTGTCTAAAAATATAATGCTGTGAAATATATATATATATATATATATATATACATCCATTATGAATTTTATATACAATACCTTATATAGAAATTGTATATAAATTCCATAACAGTAAATTTTATTTGCACTATTTTGGTGATAAAAATGTTCAATAAAATGTCCAAATACTTGCCAAGGAGTCTAAAAAAAGATTATTCATAGAAGCTGATTTATGATGCTCTTTGTCGTTGGATAATCATTTTGATACTTCTAAGTGGAAGAAAAGTAAAGTTTTGTTCACATTCTTGAACAACGTGAGTGGAAATTCACTTTTCTCCCGAATGGAATAATTGAATAATTGTGGGAATGTTACGAGCATTGAAATGCACTTTTAATGAGATAACTAGGGAGAATAGTTCGTGACATCATCTACACATAATCTGTATGTAATTGATGTATCATTCGCACACAAACCAACCTGCTAAAGAAACTGCTTAAAACCGATGAGGACTTACTTAATTAAAGTTCCGAAAGGACAAAGTACAGGTAACAAGGGACAACAGAACAATTTGAGCTTTCTTCCTTTGTATTTAACGAGAATGAAACAGAACAGAGAATTGAAAATTTTGTAACCCTAGTAAAAACTATTCTAGGCCTTCATTTGCCCCTTACTTGGCGCTATCGAGGCAAACTAGGCGTATCCCTAGCCTTCACCCACAGAAAGATTCTCTTATCGTAAGAAAAATTTCATTATTATGAGAAAATTTTTTTCTCAACATAGGGACAATCCTAATTTTTCTTCTGATAAGAAAAAAATTCTCTCCCCTCAAGTAAATTTTGATAATCTTGGCGTTAGAATATTGAATCTTGGATCAAGAAAAATAGTCCTGAGATCACCATAAGCGTTTTTGAAATAAGACTTGGAGATTTTCTTGATTAAAGGTAATGAAATCTTTCTTCTTACCCAATAAACATTTTGTATCTTGCGATATATTTTAGACAGACTTTAAATATTCTATGCAACACTTTTAAATAAGTTCCAGATCAATTCTTGTTTCAAACTCGTCTGAAAGATATCTAACAGAGTTGTACAAGACATCTAAAACCAAAATATCGCAAGACACAAAATGTTCAATGGTAACAATATTGGTGTATCGCTTGGGATGGTATCTGGCACACGGTACACTACTTCATTTGATTATTACTGTTTTAAAGTTTATAATTGCTATTCCATTTTACAACACGATACATTGGAATCAATTTTGAAAACTCTATTACTCTGCTGCCAATCAAGGGAAGGGGAGCGTATCGTTAAGCGTCGCCTTTAAGAATATTCATCTAGTTTCAGCATAAGAACATTTTTCTCACCACAAGAAGCAATGGTTTTCACAAAAAATGAAGATTCTTACGTTAAATACTGACAATCCATGATATTATTACTTTGAAACACAACTGCTTTTTGGTCGAACACTATTTGTTTTCGGAGAAGAAAATCGATATCAAGAATAAAATGATGGTACCAACAAGAAATCATTTCTGTGAGTGTTGATATGGGCTAGTGAACTACCTAATATGATTGCTACCAGGGAATAATTTTAGATACTATTAGGGGTACAAATAAGTTTCCGCGGTTTGTCAAAAGATGGCCCCACCAGAAGGTTATGGAGAAATTGTCAGATGTAAAACGTAATATCCCAAGTTTAGTCATCTGGCAACACCATAACCTTAAAGTACTAGTGATTCCGTATCAGCATCACGTAATTTTTTTCGTGCAAAAATGTCAAGTTTTATTCCGAATAAGCATCATTTGCGGGAACTTTTGATTTACTTCTTTAATGTGAAAAAATCTGCAGCTGAGGCGCATCGATTGCTTCTAGAAGCATATGGTGAAGCTGCTTTAAGTGAGAGAAGTTGTCAGGAATGGTTTCAAAAGTTTAAGAACGGTGAGTTTGACGTTAAAGACAAAGAACGCAGTGGAAGGCCGAAAGTGTACGAAGACATGGAATTAGAAGTACTATTGGAGGAAGATTCGTCCCAAACGCAAAAAGAACTTGCACTTACTCTACAAGTGACTCAACAAGCAATTTCACATCGTTTAAAATCGTTAGGAATGATTCAAAAACAAGGAAATTGGGTTCCATATGAACTAAAGCCGAGAGACGTTGAACGCCGATTATGCATGAGTGAAATGCTGCTTGCCAGGAATAAAAAAAAGAGTTTTTTGCATCGTATAGTCACTGGTGACGAAAAATGGATTCACTACGATAATCCAAAGAAGAGAAAGTCATGGGTTAAGCCCGGCGAACCATCAACATCGACAGCTAAGCCGAATATTCATGGAAAAAAACTCATGCTGTGTATTTGGTGGGATCAGCTTGGTGTCGTGTATTATGAATTGCTGAAACCAAGCGAAACCATTACTGGAGCTCTCTACCGAACACAATTGATGAGATTGAGTCGGGCACTTAAGGAAAAACGCGCCCATTACTACTCCAGACACGACAAAATTATTCTTTTACACGATAATGCTCGTCCACATGTTGCGGCGCCGGTAAAAACATACTTGGAAACACTCAACTGGGAAGTTTTACCCCACCCGCCGTATTCACCAGACTTAGCCCCTTCTGATTATCACCTGTTCCGGTCGATGGCACATGGTCTGTCTGAGCAGCGCTTCACATCATATGAAGACACCAAAAATTGGGTAGATTTGTGGATAGCGCCAAAGATGAAGAGTTTTTTCGACGGGGTATCCGAATGTTGCCAGAAAGATGGGGAAAAGTAGTGGCAAATGATGGAAAATACTTTGAATAAAACGTAATGTACTTTTCCTTTACAATAAATTCCTAATTTTTTATAAAAAACTGCGGAAACTTATTTGTACACCTAATAATTTATTGGAGTAATATTGAGCAGGTAACTTCTATTGTCCGCGATGTCTTTAACCTTTTAATCAAGATTGTAATTTTTACCAGGGCATATTTTAAGGAAATTTAAGGACTAACCGAATTCCAAAAAACTTGATTTCTAAAAAAAAAAAGGAAAACATTTGTATGTCAAGTATTTTTTGAATTATTTAATACTTCTTTAATTTTATCTTCGGCATGAAGTTTTATTTTTTTAAAATAAATATCACCACTGGACTCACTAAACCCCTTGATATGAGGCGAAAGGCTCATTCTGTAACACGGCAATATTAGATACTCGATTTAAAAAAAGAAAAAGAAAAACATTTCACTAAAAATTAAGTAATTTTTTAAGAACTAACCGTTTTTACGTTTCAGAACTGATCGTTTCCTTTTAGATCTAACTTTTGGGTAAGAACTGACCCTTATAATATGCTCTGGTTTTTACGCTTTTTTTGTCAGTGTAGGATTTTGTAAAAGTTTCGTCAGAATTCCTGTGAATTCCATCTTGCATCCTTGATGGAGATATCTTTTTACAATCATTCCATTTTCTTTTGCGAATTCCTCCCAAAATCATTTCGTTTTGTTTTGCGAATGAGTTTTAGGGATTTATATAGTTGATGTTTTGCAAGGGATGATTTTAAAAAGAAATTAAATAAATAATCAAACAAAATGTTCTTTTAGCTTCATAACATTCCCTGACAAACATTTTTAGCCAAGTTATTCTCTTTTCACAAAAGAATTTGTTTTTCAGAGAACAACTCGCCACTTAAAAACTGTAATTTTTAATCCCTTATCACCAGTATTTCAGTAACATTTTTACGTGGGGAAGCACACAAATCAATTTTGACTGTACAAGATGTTCTGTTAATTCGATTTTGACAATACGAAGTTTTGAAATCCTCAATCGAAAACTCAAGGTAATCAATCTCAGATCTTCGATAATGGTTACGAAAAGTAATTGAAATGTCAGCAGTTGTTGGAATTAATTGTACTCGTTTAATTTCATGACTCTAAATTGGTGTAAGATTGTCACGTACTGGGAGGAGGTTAAAATACTTTAGTGCACTTCATTGCGATATGAATACTCGTTTCTATTTCTCCACTGTGCCTGGTAAACAATATTTGCATAAAGAACTGATTGTCAGCGTTTTGAATATAAGTTGAGTGCTACATTTGAACATTTCTGATAATGATTGATGATCGATATAATATATTTGGCATAACGTCACTGATATCATCGTTTCGGTCCCTAGTAAAAACAATCAGATATAAATCTTTATAAATCACCCCAGTAGAAATCACTCTAGTCATTCTCTAGGCGATTACGAGGCCTTGCAAGTCCCTCACAAGGGCCTGGTAAGGCCTCACAAGGCCTAGAGAATTACTAGAGTGATTTCTGCTAGGGCATACATGACGCCTACACAGAAAAATCGGTATGGAGAACCATACAATACTTCCATGTTTCTGGAATCGGTATGGAGAACTGTGCGATTTTTCAAAGAGGCACTTTTCTGCGTGTAGTTAACGGCATCTGTTCCTTTGGCTAAGAGTCCTAAAGATCCCGAGTGACCTTCTCTCATGTGAACAATTCAAATTCCACTCCTGCGAATTCAGAATCTTCTACGCCAAAAGAAGCTGTTAGAAACCAATCTTTCATGGATGGATCAGATCTTCTATCTTTTATTACACTGGAAAAAATATTTATTTGTCCTCTCTCCATAAAAAGATTTATTTGTAGAAATTAAATATTCAATTAGATGCAAAAACTGATCACTTGTGGCGAATAAATTATTTATTTAAAAGACCAATTCATTTGTGGCAAGCATCCCATTATTTGATTTGATTAAATATTCCATTAATTCTGAGACATATTTTATGGAGAGAGGACAAATAAACTATTTATTTGGTTGACATTTTTTTTTTCAGTATAATATTTTACATTTGTACTGTGTTTCAGTTATGAATATATAGTGGTCAGGTTCATCTGATTCGATTCGAAAACATGAGAAATTTTTTCCTGCAATCTGCATTATTACAATATTTTGAAAGCGGGCAAATTTTGCGCGTGGTTTTATATTTGCATTGTAGCGAGGTAGCGGTGTATTTTTGCAACCTCGATAGAGAGAACTTAGTAATCATGCGGGACGGTCAACAAAATTCTTGATATCAAAAATCAGAAAAATTTTATGTTTAATCGAAAAAAGTTCTTTTATTCCATCCATCTGTGTATCTATAAGAATTTCCATCCACATCATCATTCGCACCATCCGATTCATCGTATCAATTTGATTGCATTCGGATAACCAGAACAGAATTACGAGCGGTCTCAAAATCACAATTTTTGAAAACATGTTTTCTTTCCCCTTTACATTCTTCTGTGAAGATGGGGTTGAAACCAATGCAAGATACTGTACATAACTTTGACTGAAAATTCATATTGATCAAATAACAAAAATGGAAGATATCCGCAAAATAGCGGCATTCATGAAACTTCGAAATTTTCTGTAGAAGTTCAGAGCTTACCCTTTTTTTTCCTCCATTTCAATTTGCCTGGAACTTATATCGTATAATTTACACCTCGTGAATTGACTATGCTCAAAGTTTCATGTCATTGGTATGATGCGAACATGAAAAAGGCATGTTTTGAAAATATTGCCAAATGATGCGAACCGCAAAGAAGACAAAATTTTCACAGTTGTCAACCGATTCGGATGAAACTTATATGAGACCACTATTGATAGTCATAATTAGAACGTGGTATAAGTCTCATAGTAATCGGATAACAGGAAGCGGAGATATGCGTGGTCGCGAAATCACAATTTTTCAAACCATAGTCCGCTATCGTTCTCGGACAAATTTCCGAATCCATTTTTCCTAAACTAGATTTCCGAACGGAAATTTCTCCAAATGAATATGTTTCCTAAAACATTTTTCCTAATCCATTTTCCCTAATCAACATTTCCTAATACAATTTTCCTAAAACGTTTGTTCAATTCACATTTTTTCTTAACGTATCCCTTAAAACCTGTTCTCAATTCATGTACTATGTTTTTCTTGCATCTATGTTCAAACACTCGAAGGTTTTGAAACCATGGCAACCGCTTTAGTTCGGAGGAAATAATACGATGTAAGAGTGTCATTTATAATTGGGTTAACTAACAACAAAATTTTTTGTGAAAATATACCATGGATAATCTCAAAATTATTGGTGAAAAATTGATCTTGGGGGGTTATATTTACTACAGGACAAGATCCATTGGAACAAAAACTTATTGGGAATGTTCGAGAGTAAAGCGAAAAGAGTGTAAGGGGCGATTGATCACGATACAGGTTGGTAATGATATAAAAGTGACTAACAAATCAGAACATGCTCACCCACCAAATCGATTAATCACAAAAATTGATTCAGGAAAATGGACTAAAAAAATGATTTTGAAAAAATGGGCATAGGAAAATAAGGTTAGAAATTTTTATTTTAGGGCAAAAGGTATTTGGAAGAATAAACTTTAGGGAAACCGGATTAGGAAAAATGTACGGGAATCGTCCGCTATATTTCTGAAACGCGCCATCCGATCGATGACAAAATCAAAAGGCTTCGAGTCCTTTCCTAGCCAAACATACTGGAAAAAATTATTCCGATCGGTGCATTCTGAGGAGAGTTATCGTGCGCCAAAAAAATCGTGTGCACGCACACACACACACACACACCGACATTTTTGGGAATCGAATTTTTTCGACGTTCTAAAGCGTTTGGCAAAGGCGAAATACCCCCTTCTGCATAGCGGATTCTTGACCCTATCACAATACTTCCATTTTCTTATATATAAGGAACATGGAAGTAAAAAGTATTTCTTTGAACCTATGAAATTGTTATTTGAATAGGTCCAAATAGATGTTTCTTCAATAAAAATAAATATTTATTATATCCAAAGAAACTTGTTATTTGCAATAAGGACCAAATAATGAATTTATTTACATGAACAAAATATTTATTTCTGTCAGAGAAATATCTATTTGGACCTATTCGGATAACAATTTCTTAGATTCAAAAAAATACTTTTTTCTGTGTACATAATTCATATTCAATCCTTATCCCTGATGGAGAAATTTTCAGAATTATATATATAATTAAATTTTATTATACATTAGACATTATTTTGAACCATGTATTCTAACAATAAAAAACGTGAAATGAAGGACTACATTGTACATTGAGGAAACCCTCTTTTCTTCCATACTTCCAAATGATTCGATGCAATCATCATTGCAAAACAAAGTATTCGTCTTCGTCTTGAGAGAAATCCTCTGAGGAAAAATATTATTCCAATTCATCTATTCTAACCGAAAGTTAGAATAGGAAACAAAGGGAATAATTGAACATTGACGACATCTCTTTCTTCCTTTATACTTTCACGAAAGGCAATGCAAGAAATATCAAAGCGTAACGTTATTATTTTGATTTCTCTTGGTTATGATGAACATTTTACAACAATAATCATCTCAATCAATGTATCGTAACCGAAGATGGAATACTGACAAAATTTGTTCTCCTTATGTATTTCTAACACGGATTACTGCGCGTTCAATGCCCAAATAGGATATTCTTCATAAGAAAAAAATGAGATTGCTGTGGAAGCTACACATTTTTCTGCTGTTGGAACTGAAAAATTGTAGCTATAGCAATTTTTGGCCCTTAATAGCGGGATTTTATGGCTATCGCAGTACAATTTGAAATCAAAATTTTGTTGACATATCAGCAAATGATTTTTACTTCCTTTTTGCTTTATAAGGAAATGGAATCGGAATTGTGATACTGATGAAAAATTGAGTCCGGGTGATCGCGAAGTTTATTATCAAACCCTTCAAAATATCCAACAAACGCAAAGTCTGAAACTTGTTGGAAAATATTGCATGCTCAGTTTTTGATCGGCTTTTCACGGGACAAAGCAGTGTTCACGAAACATAAATGGCATACCGATGTATTATCATCCGATTGGACGGGTATCGATGTTGGACACATTATGAACCGATACTGCTAAGACCCGATTGGTTGTTATTTTACCAGTATGAAAATTTTGGAATTGCGCACCATCTTAATTTCAACATCATCTCATTCAATCGTTATTATTCGATGTCTTGATATTTGAATGTTTAAAAAAAAAAACGTTAGAACATCAATCAGGTCCACTCAGAGAAGTACCCGGGAAAAAAAGATTGAATCTAATAAGATCTATGCGAATCTCTTGGAATCTAAATTTTGGCGAAGATCTCTACAAATCTCTTGATATTTACTTAGATCTACACATTTTAATTATGGAAGAGATCCAGAGTACAGTAGCGCTCAAATTAATTGAAACACCAGGGAAATTACTACAATTTTTACATGACACACAGTTTATTAACCAAAAAAACTACAAACAGTATCCTAATGATTAATATGTCCTCTTTTGTTCTTGAAAACCCAGGTAGCAGTGGTGCCAACTGTCGTACAGCAGAAAGAGCACAATTCATCTGGTGTTCCAATTAATTTGAGCGCTACTGTATTTATGGCGATCTAAAGAGATCTCCATTGATCTTTTTGAATTTTTCCCAACATTGAAATCTTTAGATCTAAGTAGATATCAAGAGATTTGTAAAGATTCTTCGCCAAAATTCAGATCTTGAGAGATCTAAACATATCCCAAGAGATCTAAATAGATCTCATTAGATTGAATCTTTTTTCTCGGGTACTTGGTCGATACAAGTTGATACTTGGGCTCTGTGACCATGTCGTTTTTTTTTTCTCAGTGTATTAGAATTTCCAGTTCAATATTTTCCAGTCAACATTTTTTACGATCTAAGGAATTTTCCAGAAAAATATGCACTCACTTTTAAAAACCAGCTTCAAAGTTTAAAACTTAAAAATTACTCAGAAAAGTTTTTTGAATTAATCCTTTGTATTTGTTTGAGAGCGCATGGAAGAACAAAGATTTTGTGAGAAAAAATGTCGATTTGGACCAGTATTAAAGGGATACTAGCATCGGTAACTCGAATCATTGGTTAGAAAGAGACGTAATCATCAGATAGGAAGAAAGATCTGATACCGACGCTAGTATCTCTTCAACAGTTATGAACAAAAAACAAAGAAAGCAATTCTTTTTTGAAAGCGATTCGGTATCTTCTGAATGGGTGATCAAAAAAGTCTCGGATTTTACCAGGAACGGTTTTTTAATAAGTTTAATAAGCGCAAAACGGCCCAAATATATCAATCAAATGAATGGAATGTTTCATTTGAATGATCAACATATTCATACAGTTGTTTGAGAATTCACCACGCGATTTGAACACTTTGGGTGAATAAAAATAAAACACTTGAATTTACAGTATTATCTTCTCAAACGCGAAGAAGTATATTAATATGACAATAAGACGGGCTCGACACTTCAACCTTTCTGCATTTATAAACGCAGTTTATGTCATTATAGTGATTGCATGATTCGAACACTCAATATGCTTTGAAATAAAATTTTTGGATTCACAGTGCAGGGTGAGATGAAAATTTTTATGGATCCACGCAGCGATAACAAATCAATTCTACATACTAATGATGTAATGAAGTCATCCAAATGTCCGCTTCAACGAGTTACATTGTAGGATTTTTAGACATTAAAATGCATGTAATGTAACTGACACGTGTTTGAAGCGCACATTTGGATAACTTAATTACATCATTGGTATGTAACATTCGTTCGGTCTAGCGGGGTAGTTGAGGAGTGTGTAAAGACACTATTGAGACAGTTGAAACGTTTGAAATATTAATAATCTTTCAAACGTTCTATTTCGAACGCCTGTTGGTATCTGTTACAAATTTTTTGCTTGGTATTTCTCCGGGGAAATCCAGTGAAAATCTGACAGATTTCCCACCCGTATCTGCGTAGACTATCAAAAACGTCGTCAGTTTTGAACCGGATTTTCAGGGACAAGATTTCAGGTTCAAAGCCTGAAAACAACTTTTCGCCTGGTTCTGACAGGCATTTTCAACACGGTGAGTGAAAAGATAACTCAGAAGTATGTCCAAATTGTACGCAATTCGTTTCTCTTTCGGTGGAGGGAACGAATGAATGCTCGTATGGAAATATTTCGCTGAAAAATGTCTGCAAAACCATGAATAATCTCTGAAAAACATCGTAGTTTCTCTGCAAGGATCTGGACGAATTCTGAGAATTTCTGAAATTTTCATGAAAAATCTACTAAATTTGGGACATCCTGTACAGAATTTTTCCATCAGTTTTCCAAGCTTTTTCATTCCCCTTCAGATAAATTGGAAATGTATTGCAATTTGAGAAATTTTGACGTGACGAAACTCTGATAAGTTGTTCACATTTTTTTGACTATTGAAAAAAATTAGAAAATTTTCATACACTTTTTCGAATATGATATTCGTATATTTAGAACATGAATGTATTTATAGGGTTTCGAAATTTTGGAGTCCCATCAACATTTTTTCCTATTTATTTGAAAAGAAAATGATAACAATCTGCAAAGAATGTTCCAAATTTATTAGATTTTTCATGAAAAATTTCAGGTATTCTCAGAGTTTTTCAGAGATTATTGATGGTTTTTCATACATTTTTCAACGAAATATTTCCATACGGGTGAGCCATAACATTGTTGTGAATGTATTTCGTTCCTCTTATTTGATTTGAATTTTCAAATAAATCCCTAACGAAGTCTCCCAACTTTTCTAAAATATTTTTCGCAGTCCCGGGTTAGGTCTTTGGGAAATTTTCACATTTTTCAATGAATCATTGAAGAATTCTCACAGAATCCTTTCAGATCTCTCATAGAATTCTTCAAAAACTCTTCCTTTCTGAAACCATTTGAAAGTTCTTTCACATGAAAAAAAAGGGATCCCTTTTGAAATTCATCTTAAATTGACATCTTCTGACTACTTTAAGAATTTTTCCGAACGAGTTACGTTGCTCTTTAAGAATTCTTCGCGGATCTACATAAATTCTTAAATCATTCTTCCTGCACTCCCTTTATTGCATGAGATATAAGTTTATTACATAATTACCGAAAAAAAACATTCAGAATCACGGTCATCTTACTTCCTTAGAGTTCACTAACATGGATCGACATCTCAATAAAGTTTTTCTCAGTCATCTTTGTTGTATCTTCTTTCTTGTATTCAACATTGGCGAATGTTATAAAGGTACCATAAATAAAGTATTATGATATAATATACATCATCGTAAATAATAAAATTGCAAATTCAATTTAAACTGGAGAGGAAAGAAGAAGAATGAAATAATACACTATCCCCGCATCTCTATCTCGATCTTTTCCACATTTTTTCTCTCGTTGAAACATAAATTTTGTTTCTTCAAGGTTCAAAACTGTGATTCGTGATCCAAGGTTGTCACTTTTTGTCGACTTAACTGGATCTTCTTACTCGACTTCACTCTTTTATTCTTTTTTGAAAATAATTCTTCCTCCAGAAGAACATTTCATTATCTTCGGTGATTGTTTCGTTCTTTTTTTGAAAACAAAATAGAATTCTATTCAGTACAAGTTTTTTGTTCGACCAACCGTCCACTGTACGACCATCAGAAGTTATTCGAGTACGTTCATTCAATATATTGGTATCATGGTTTCCTAACGTAACGTAATTTTATCGAACATATGATATTGGAAAAATTTTTTCTCCTCGATACAGAGTATTACTCGTCATTACAACCGGTTGAACCTGTCGTTCATTCGTCCTGCATTTTTCATCCCGGTGTACTGCGTTCCTCATGTGACGTAATACTTTCAACATACACATGTGAGCGCATAAAATATTATTTACCTTTCATACATAACATCATATGTGAAATGAGAAACTTCTATCACCGCATTCTACAAAAGTAGAACATCAAATAGATGGTCGATGTTTGGATATTATTATAATCATCAATTTATAATTGATTGCTGTTTATCAATTTTAAAAGAACAATTGTAATGGATTTGATGACCTGTTCACTCTTTTTTCTTTGTGTTGAACATGAGGATATGTAAATGGTATGATGATGGTATGACTGCTCCGACTGGGATCCATTACTCTGATATTTTAGGAAAAGAAATTCATGAATTTCATCACGCCAAGTACTCATTGTATCATCTATTTCATCAACAAACAGTCTCAAGCGTGTTGTTTTTTTCTCTTCTTTGAGTTATATATTTTAGATACAGAAAAACAAAAGCCTGACTCATCGAATTCATCACAGCAGTCTAACAGTAGTTGTTACATTCTCGAGAAAGCATGAGCTCTCGTGAAAAATTGGATAAATTTTCAATAACCTGATTTGAATCCAAAATTGAGTCTCTTCAGTTGAAATTTTCACCCCTCAACATTTCAAACATTCATTATATTATCAAAAAGAAAGTAAAGTCATCTTCAATGCGTCGACTGAATGGTATCATCAATTTTTAAAACGTTGAAGGATAAAAATGTTTCTTAGGTTGAGTCACTCCGAACAATGGGAGGAAAAATGACGTCCCTCAATTCATGATTTCCTTCTACTCTCCTCTCCCTGCAATTCGATTTACGCGAGTGAATTTTCACGCGTAAAATTATGTATTTGTTCTTGATATATATTTTGTATTAATTTGAAAACAATTTGTCACAATATATGATAATATTGAATTATGCTATGGAAAATAATGTGAATAATTCCTTTTGATGAAAATTCATTAAATCAATGTTATATAGCAACGTTCATACGATTGTTACAAAACATCATAAGGTACTTCATTACATTCACGAAATAGAAACAATAATGTACTTGCAATTACGTGATCGCTTTATCATTTTCTATAATAATCAAGCAACAGAATTTATATGAATATAAATCAACTTCAATGAGAAAAAAACCTCATTATCAGCATTCTGAACGACTTCCTGCCAGTTCCAGGATAGGAAATGTTGCTTCATGAATGGAAATTTTCCAGTTTCATGCAATTGGAATCCTGCATTGATTTCATTAAACAGGGAAAGCTTACTTTAACATCTTTGGCAAAATGTTAAGACAGTTGAAAGTCGTTTGATAATCAACTTTTTCAAGGAAAACCAAAATAGGAAACTATGCCAATGTGTAATGAAAAGCCAAACAATTATTGGTATTTTCTGCAATCATTCCTTTCAATACAATTACCAAGACTTTCAACTAAATAACATAGTGATGTCTAATAGGATATTAAGTAAGAATTTCGTGCATAAAATTAATGTGTACACATAATATGTTACTCATGAGAACCTTGTAATGTAGTGAATCCGTGCAAGAGAAAGTGTCACAAGGAACTTTTGTAATAATTATTCAATTCAATAAAAAAAAATAAAGATCATCACACAAATTCTAGAAAGGTGAATATCCACGTGAATATTTTTGGAAAAAAATGTAAGTTTTGAAAAAAGATGGTACTGGAGATGTTGGATGTTTTCAATAACAATTCGTTTTAGATACGTCTCAAGACAGTACTTTTATCGTTTTTTAATGTTTCGAAAAAGCAAGGTCAAAGGAATTCAATACTACCGATGAAACATATCACTCACATTTCAAGGAACACTCAATTCATTCCATTGATGGTAAAGATGTGTCGCGTGATAGATGGAAAGTAGAAAAAGAGTGAATGAATCTCGCAGATAAAGATTGAAAAGAAATACAAGCGGTAGGGAAAGAATTTTGCAGTGGAATAAAAAGTAAGGAGGTGAGTAATTTTGCCTGCATTGCTTTGGCATCGTTTGTCTCGCTCCGCTTCCCTCCCACGATACGCGATGCTCTTTCCTGGATACTTATGGTATTTCTAAACGTCGAAATAAAATCAATGATATCTTCCGTTTTGCAATGAAACTATGATTTCTTCCCGTAATTTCGAACAACTTGGACACTCTTTCGGCACGACACGAACACTATTACCACAGAAACTTGACCGTTACCACAACGAGTTTCACATACGTATAACAAACACACGTTCACATGCAAGCGTATATTTCGAGGAGTCGGCTGAAACAGGCTAAACTGAATTAACTGAATCTTACCGAGTACTCTTTCTCTTTATGCTTACCAGTTCACCTGGCTCTAGCAGGTGGCACAGGTGGCACCACCTACCGATCGACCTTAACTCGGTCTTTACCGATCCTCATTCTACTCCTCACGCGAAACGTGCACAAATAATTAAAGGGTACTATTATCCTCGGGATGATGGAAGGATAATTGAAAATTTTATCTTGGAATCGTATGATTTCGATACTTAGATAATGATATAATTAAATTTATTATATTACTTTCAATTACAAGAGAGACTACTCTAATAATTAACTAAGAAACGTTTTTCTGCTTCACTCGATCGGACAAATACTAAAAAGACCGGTGTACCTCCTCGTACTATGAGGCTGAAACAATATTGATCCAATAATATTTTCGAATAATCTCATATCAACTTATTGGAAATTATGATAAAAAATTATTCATCGTAAAAACGATTGTAAACGGAGGAACTCAAAGGAAAGTAATTATTGGGTACATTAGGATTGAATGAAAAATTTCCGATTTAAAGCGGTGAATGAATAATTACTACTTAATATTTTATATGAAGTTAAATCCAACAACCTTAAGTTAATTATTAAAATTCTGTTATTCAATTTCTCATATAAATATTCTATCACACGCAGAGAAAAATTCTTGCTGAAAAAGCGATTTCGAAAAATCTGCTTTGCTAAATTAGCAAAACGGTTGCTGTTACAGAAAAAAGTATTGCTATTGTAGCAAGATATTTGCTAATTCAGCAACATTTTTTAGCCGTCTATATATCTACAATTCTGAATTGCTGACTGGCAAACGCTTGTTAAAGGAGCAAGATTTTTGCTGTAATAGCCAATTTTTTCTCCGAGTGTACGTGACGAGACAAAGAGAGAAAAAAATAAATAAATATATTATTTTTTGCAATTTACGGAAATATTAGTGATCAAGATAGAAATTGTATTAAATAATAATTCTTAGTCCAAATAAACTCACCTCTCATGCTGCAATATTTGACCCAAAGTTTGACTGATATCTACTTTATGCAAAGAAGATTTATCTTTTCCTTCAAAATATAAATTGATATTGTCCACTTTGTATTCGCGTTTCAAATCCCACTCCGGTGGTTCTTCAAATAGATTTTCCAATGGTTCTCTCATTCTATAAAATAAGTGGTCACATCGATGATCAAAGAAATTCAATGTCAACAGACTCATTTAGCACAGAACTCACATTGTTTTTTCGTGTACCCGTTGTACAAAATCACTTTGTTTTGTTTCCGGATATAAAAACATAACTGGCCAAATAAGATCATCATTCTCATCCAAATGCACCCTACATTGACTTATTTGAGGTATTTGTGGTTCCAAATCTTTCAACTCTGGATACTTGATATTATTGATTAATTCCAATTTGATTTTTTTACTTTGAATAACTTTGAAGAGACGTTCTTGTTCTTCATCCTGTTTCTTTTCTAATTTCTGCTGCTTTCTTTTGTCTCTCTCTAAAGTTGCCTGCATGATTCAAATTCAAATAAATCCTCACAAATAAGATTGATTGAAATAAACAAATTTACATGAATAATTTCTTACCAATTCGCTAATAGCTTGCGATCTCAAATTTATAACTTTCTCGTCCATAGGATCGTGTTTTAGTAAAGAATTGCAAAAAGTGAGACACTGACTGTAATCTTTGATATTGAATGCACAAATTGCAGCCCTATTCAGCGCTTTAGTGTAATCAGGTTTGAATTTCAAAGCATTTTTGCAATCCATCATACTAGATCTGTTAATTTCAAGCAAAATACTTTGTGAGAGTATGAATATAAAACATATATTTTTGGTCATTTTTTGTCTGAAATTTCCAATTTATCAATTGTTTACACAAATAATATAATTGGAAATCATTTATCGCTCGAATATGATACACAAACATACAAAAGGGACTACAATACAAGAACGAAAAGAACTTTGACACAGCTAAAGAGAAAACTATGAAATTTCCAGAGCACTTTGTTTTGAAAAATAGAAAAATATATATATGTACCGATAATTTTTCAACATAAAATGCGCTGCTGCTCTATTGTTATAGAGTTGAGCCATCAACTCAGGGTTTTCACATTTAGTTTTGATACCTTCTGTATAACTGATAATAGCTAGACGATATTTTTTATGTTTATAATTGAAAGTTCCATCTTCTTTGTAATTATTAGCCAGTTCTATACGAAAACAAAAGTTTTTATGAATATTCCTTGGTGTGATTGGAAGATGAGAAGAAAACACATAATTATTTAGTTGATAATATTCCTGGAAAATGAAGAATACTCAAACCTTCAGGAGTATTCTCTTCGGTAGAATATTTGAGTTGTTGTAGGCCTTCCATAAGGGGAGAGAGTTCTTCTCCCGCTTCAGGAGGTTTGGTCATAAAAAATGGATGTTTCTCCATCTCTTCTTCCCAACGATCTTCGGACCATCCTTCCGTATAACGTTTCTTTTCCAAGCCATCTATGTATGCATCTAATTCTGCATCTAACTTTGCAGCAAGTTCTAAACGCTCTTCTTCGGTCCAAACCTTGGGTTCTTTGGAATCTCCCATTGTCAATGAACTCTGAAAATTTACAATGTGGAAATTTTATTTTAGTGAAGTGAATTCATTCACATTTATTGAATATTTAGATGACATTACTTATAAGTATAGTGATTTTTATAGAAAACATGAAAATGATGTTTTTTGAGAAATTTAGTGTATATTATAATTTTTATAGGTTACGTTTTTTGTGACTTTTTTTTCAACGTAAACTGACATATTATTATTTAATTATAATATAAAAAATAATTTGAATAAAAGCTGGTAACTCACAGTATATAATCTCTGATGATGAATTTATGTATTCATGACATAAAATGAATTTATAATAATATGTTTGAATTGTTCCACTATTATACCACTTAAATCTGTAAAATGATAATCTATAGCTTTATTGTCAAGTTTTTGATTTAGATTCACTAAAAAATCAATGACAACTTTTTTGAGTTAGTTCTACTGAATTTGCACATGCGACATGCGACGCATGAACTACGGAGCGAAACGTTTATCTCGATCAAGGAACGCGTGATTCAAGTGGGAAAGTGAAGATGGCAGCACGTGCCACGAATCATCTTTCATTTTTGATTCGAATATGATTTCAAGAAACATAATTCCAGCCCAGATCCTTGCTAAAAATTTCCCATAGAAAATGATATGTAGAATTTTCTCATCGTTTTTGTGTCGTAATTGAACGATGAAACTTATTGAATTCTGCAGGATGAATCAGAAATGTCGACATCCCTGACATCGAGATTTCATAGGCGTGCCCACCTTATAGTGAAAATAAAGCATTTTCACGCTTGAATTGTTAAGGATTCTTTAAGAATTTTCTTTCAATACTAGAGATTCATAAAGAATTTATTCTTGATTGTTATACGGGCACTCTTAAAGAATACCACGATCAACTCATAAAGAATTCAGGGTGCTGGGTGGGATGATGAAGAAAAAAGATTTTTCTCCAGTTTTTATTTTTAAAATCATCCCTACCCTGGTGAAAATGGCAATTGAAATGAAGTGCAGACGAAAAGTATGGTGGAGCGTAGAAGAAACGTTAATGAAAAGTGAACAAAGAGTAAATGGAACGGTTTCGAAGAGTACTCGAAGCGAAGTTTGGAACAAAAAAAGCGTATAAAAATCAACGCTCCATGAAGAGTATGAACAATATACCCAAGTAACACCAATGTGCGTACAATATTTTCCGAACGTTCCTAGAATATTTAAACGTCCTGCAAACATCCTCAGAACGTTTGACGAAGATTGTGTGTTACTAGGGTGAGAGGATTCAAAGTTTAACCACTTGGCGAGATTCGAACCCATGATTTTCATCATTGCAATCCAGCGTCTTACCTATTCAGCCATGGAATGCTATGATTCCTGACAGTTTGAAACCGATACTCAAAGTCTGTATGAAATGATTCACATCACCTTTCATGGAACGTAACTGTACTCTTCCCAAAACGGCATTGAACGTTTATAAAGCGTATTGATAACGTATAATCTCAATACTCTACAACAAGCAATTATTATACGCTTCGGCAAGAGGAGGTTGGAACCTTTTTACGTTTCTCGTCAGCTTCGAGTGTGCTTACTACGAGCGTATATTTTCATCAGGGTACCCTTGTAAAAATGAATCATATATGCGGCATATATGACCACACATGGTACATATATGATTTCACAGATTCATATATGACCCCTATATAATTCATATATGGGCCATATACGATTTCAGACATTCATATATGGCGTTATGTTCCCTATACAGGGTGATTCAAAATTCCCGCACTCTTTTTTGGGAGTAGATTCCTGATGAAATTCTAAAACGATTTGTCCTTTTGCACAATGCTCTCCGACGCATAATTTCCGAGATATAATTAATTAAAGTTGACTAATTATGAGGTGGATCCATCGGTCATTCAGGAGCGTCATAACAGAACAAGAGAGGAAGGTGCTTGCAGAGGGCGCTCATACGATCAGCTGATCGGTATAATCGATACGATTTACCAGCATACAAATTGGTAAATTCTCTATGTAGAACGATTGAATTCGTCGACACTGTGGAAAAATTGATCATTGTCATGAATTCTTATCACGATATGCTGTAGGTGAAAGTTGTAATTTCAGTAATGATTTTTATTACGCAGACAAATGTAAAATAGTGTTATTTCGTAGGGATAGGGATTCAAGTGGGAGAAAAAAGTATAACAACTCGTTTTCAATCAGAATTTTCATGTAACAAAGAAAACATGAGAATTTTCATTCATCCGATACCCAATTTGAACGGTTTGATTAGTAAGTTTAACACAAGAGATTGGATTCCGAATCCTGTATTCTGATTGGTCGAGAATCAATGTATGTTAGATCAATCCTCGGCCGTTTCAAATGATTCTTCTGAAGAATGTGTTTTCGACTTATCCTAACCACAACATTGAACAATGATGAATTTATTCGAATTCACCCTTTTTACATCATTCGATGATTATAAAGGGTTTATCGAACGTTAATAACTTACTTAAGATCACTCAAGATCATCCATGTTTAAATCAAAATCTAATTCAAATGTGTGCAAGTTCGAGCGCGTTTCTACGTTTAGAAAATGTATTCGTCCTGAAAAGGACGGATTTGGGTAATCTTCAAAGACAATTCTTTTTCCATTTGGAATAACAATATCCCCTTTGAAATCATATGTGCTTTAAATGAAACTGTTTCGAGCTGTCACCCGATTGGTTGATTCGTATCACGAATGGTTGATTTAAGCTAAACAAACCGTATGTGATTACAATGTCAATCAAGTGCAATGATTGGGTCGTATACGATGTTACACCTTGTATTTTCGTCAAAATTGATGGATTCTGCAAGTTGAAGTAAGTTATTAACGTTCGATAAACCCTTTATAATCATCGAATGATGTAAAAAGGGTGAATTCGAATAAATTCATCATTGTTCAATGTTGTGGTTGGGATAAGTCGAAAACACATTCTTCAGAAGAATCATTCGAAACGGCCGAGGATTGATCTAACATACATTGATTCTCGACCAATCAGAATACAGGATTCGGAATCCAATCTCTTGTGTTAAACTTACTAATCAAACCGTTCAAATTGGGTATCGGATGAATGAAAATTCTCATGTTTTCTTTGTTACATGAAAATTCTGATTGAAAACGAGTTGTTATACTTTTTTCTCCCACTTGAATCCCTATCCCTACGAAATAACACTATTTTACATTTGTCTGCGTAATAAAAATCATTACTGAAATTACAACTTTCACCTACAGCATATCGTGATAAGAATTCATGACAATGATCAATTTTTCCACAGTGTCGACGAATTCAATCGTTCTACATAGAGAATTTACCAATTTGTATGCTGGTAAATCGTATCGATTATACCGATCAGCTGATCGTATGAGCGCCCTCTGCAAGCACCTTCCTCTCTTGTTCTGTTATGACGCTCCTGAATGACCGATGGATCTACCTCATAATTAGTCAACTTTAATTAATTATATCTCGGAAATTATGCGTCGGAGAGCATTGTGCAAAAGGACAAATCGTTTTAGAATTTCTTCAGGAATCTACTCCCAAAAAAGAGTGCGGGATTTTTGAATCACCCTGTATATGTGTCATGCTTGGTCCTTATATGGATTGAACAATCTTATATGAATTTTATATGGTCATATATGCCACATATATGAATTACATATGATTTATATATGACCATATATGACTCGTACCAAGTCCATATATGAATCAAGAACAGTTTATGTATGGGCCATATATGAAACATTTTTACAAGGGTATGGTTGAAAGAACCCATTGATTCTGACCAATTCTCATTAAGTTACGATTAAACGTGGACAATGTTCTGACCAAATCTTACCGATGAGTTTTCAATTAGATTTGGTCAGAACTTTCATGTGAATCTCGTTGAATCTGCCCTAGTAGCACAAAACGTGCGTCAAATATTCTGAGAATGTTTGCAGGACATTTAAATATTCTAAGAACGTTCGGAGAATATTTGACGCACATTGGTGTTACTTGGGTGGCAAAATCTCACTAACTTACGATCCCCAACAGAACACAAACCTCTAGGAACGTTCATTAAATTTTCCTGGACGTTCGCGAACGTTCAATGAACGTTCCTGAGGGTTTTTGTTCTGTTCGGGGATATTAAACTTGGGCAATGTTCTGACCAAATCTCATTGAATTTCATTTGTCAGATTCGATGAATTCTTTTAACCAGGGATTATAAACTGATGTGCGTAATTCTAAAAAAGACTAGACGTCGAATTCAAACGAATTAGAGGTCCCTATTGAAAATGTCCGACAGATCCTGACAGATTCCGGTCAAAATTCTGTCTGGTTCCGTCTGAAATCATCATGCCTGAGACAAAAACCGACCAAATCCTGCACAGACTGGAATGCCAGACAAAGCCAAACAAAACCTGACGGATTCCGGTCAAAATTCTGTCTGGTTCTGTCGGAAATCATCATGCCTGGGACAAAAACCGACCAAATCCTGACAGAAAATTCCCATACAGCACGAATGTCTCAGTAATATCTCCAGAATATTCTGACAATATTACAATGTCCCCAGAATATTCTGGAGATATTACTGAGACATTTGTGCTATGTGGGTTATCTGTCGGACATTTGGAATAGGGGTGCATGCACCTCGTGCTGCCCATGCAGCACCATAGATCTCAATAATGTCTCAATTACATTTCGATCTTCCACCTTCATTGCATTTCAGTATACTTTCACAGGAATATGTTAAAAATCTGTCAATTGAAATGTTACCTATTGTTGAACAATAATTGTTCAAACAAATTGTGAACAATTTTTTTTATGTGGATGTTGATCCTCCAACTAGATATCCTATTTCCAATAGTTACTTTTTCCG
Source organism: Gonatopus flavifemur (assembly GCA_018340375.1). Taxonomy (NCBI): domain Eukaryota; kingdom Metazoa; phylum Arthropoda; class Insecta; order Hymenoptera; family Dryinidae; genus Gonatopus; species Gonatopus flavifemur. Next base: position 30,110,645 of record JAFFJZ010000007.1, on the reverse strand, counting down.
TAGGCCAAGCAGTTTCGCAATGGGCATTAATGGGCTGAATAAAGGATATGACTATTAGAATATTCTCACAATATTTCATTTGCGACGAAGTTTACACATTTCTCATCGTACATTCTGGGAACATTCCAAAATATCGAATATACAATGTTTCAATTGGAAGACTGTCAGAATATCCCCAAGAGAACATAAACCTTCAGGAACGTTCATTGAACGTTCGCAAACGTCCAGAAACATTCAATGAATGTTCCTGAAGGTTTGTGTTCTCTTGGGGATGTGATACGAAATATTGTACACACAATATTCATATAATATCGTAGAAATATTTCAAACAGAATATTTCGAATGAGACATTTGTAATATTCTGGGAAGATTGCTGAGATATTGTGTGCTATGTGGGTCTATCGGATCAGGGGAATCCTCATCCCAGATAGAAAAATGTCTCATTAATGCTATCATAATGGTGACATGCACGCCAAGAAATCTTTGCATCACATGGTACCAAGGTGTACCAATTCCGAATAAAGCATTCCCTTACAGCACCACAGTCCCAGAAGAATTCATAAAGAATTTTTATTGAACTGATTGTGTTCTTCATGAATTCTTTATGAATTCTTCTGAGACTGTGGCGCTGTAAGGGTTGTTATTGGTAGCGAAACGAGGTGATGGTACCATAATGAAGACACAATGTTTACATTTTATGCATCATTGCAATCTGAGCGATGTTTATGATAGTATGTTTACGGCACATTATGTTACAAAATATTTAGGGCATGGTTTTCTATCTGGGATCAGAAGGATCTCGTGCAATGATTACGCACCCCGTGATAAAAATTTAGATGTTTCAACTTCCGTCGCTTGCTAATCGTACACTGAAAAAAGGCTACAAGGAGAAAAAAGAATAGTAAATGATTACTAGAAATACGAGGGATCATTGCTAAAAAGGGTTAGCAAATTGGTGACAACTGAACTTCTCTATTAATAGTTCCTTATGCGGGGAGTAGTAATGGTTCCTATCTTCAGATGAAGATCACACTGTAAAAAGAAAGTCTTAATCTGTTTGCATCTTAATTTCAGACAATGCTTTTTCCATTGTGTCGGCGATTGTTTTTTCGGCTTAACTTGTTTGCAACATAGATTTAGCCATGAAGTGAGCTGAATTTAAGACTTTCTTTTCACAGTGCACTGTTGATTCATTTAGTTTCTATTACAATATGAACTAAACAAACATACTTCCTATTCCTCACGAAACTCAATGATCAATAACATCATTCAAAAGAAAGATCACAATACACAAATATTTTACAAATTACTGACCTTTGTACGCTAAATTTTATGCACAGCTATCAAGTAAATTAAACTAAATTCTCATTTATACTGATTAATAAGTTATTCTTCAATAACGACCCAGAAAACAAAGTGGTTCAATGATGGTACAATCATGGACACTTTGAAGTCGTTCACGATTTGACAATCAACTATATCATAAGTTAACACATTATTGACCAATGATGCATGCATTGAAGACTACTGCAACTGTTGTGCATCAATGATTGTACAATAATTCATAGTATTCACGAATTATAGCCATTCTGATAGTACAACCATTGGTCAATTGTTCATGCATCATTATGTCCATCAGATTGCGCGATCGTGGACTCGTTCGGTTTGTTTTCTGGGGATGAGATAGAAATAACTTGAGGAAAATCTGTCCAAGCCAGCAAAGTGCTAGAAAAATTCGCAACAACTTCCCAACAACACAGAGCAACTGTTGTTGAAAAGTTGCTGGGAGGTTGCGTCGCCAAATGCGCAGCAACATGCAGCAACCTTGAAAGTTGTTGTCATGATGCTGTGAAGATGTTTGGATACATGGAGCTATGACACGTGAGATCAAACAATCCTCCAACAACCAAACACAAACTGGTGGAGCAACACTGAAGCAACAGTTGCACTGCAACGTTCCCTGTCAGGGTGTGGTCTCCACGGCCAACTTATCTGACATTTGTTTATATAATAATAGTTTTTTCAAGAGATCACTTTTACTCTGAAAATGTACACCACTGACACGATTTCACTGCGTTATATTTACAATCATAAGCATCAAAACCAAACTGTCTCTATAGCTCAGGTCACTGAAGCGTAACTGCATCGTAAGATGCGCTGGTTCGATTCCCGCAACCTCAGGGATTGAGATAAAGTAAACTTTATAGGAGTGCGAGAGCGACGAAGAAAAACAGGGGGGGGGGGAGGAAAAAGAAGACGGTGGAAGTTTTTTTTGTGAATAGGTTCAAGCTTCTTCCAAGACTTTTCTATGAATCTTTCAAGACATCTTTAAGAAATCTTAAAGAACTCTTTTAGATTTCCTAATTTCTTCTTAAAGATATCTTTGAGAAGTCTCCGAGAGATCTTTCAGAAATCTATCCATCGAATACGAAAAGATATCTTTTAGAAAATTCTTCAAGACTTCTTGTACTTTTGGAATTCTAAAGAGTATCTTCGTGTCTGTTTGGGGTAGAAGCGACGAAGAAATGTCTGGGCGGTTTTTTCGGGCGGACATTTCTACGTTGCCTCTACGCTGCTTCTCCGTCGTACCACGCCGTATTCACCGGTCCCTTTTTTCTCCCTGAATTCGACGGAGGGGCAACGTAGGTGTCCTACTTGGGATATAAATATAACAATATTGACAAATTACATTCATAAATGTATGAAAGTTGTCAATATTTCATAAATTCATGAATGAAAAGAATCTTGTGTATAATAAATGTGGGGAAGTTAATTTCACCTAAGCCTCAAGTGCGCATATTCCCGATGGAGTCTTTACAGAATCTCTTTATGCAATATTCTTGAATTCATCATGAGCATTTTTTTGTATTATTGAGGAACTTTTTTGAACGAGGAAAAGGAGTCCTCCAGCATTTCATTCTAAACTGACATACGGAAGAACTCAAGAACTCTTATTGAATGCGTTTGGATGAGTTAGAGTATTCATATAGGATTCTTTATAAAATAAGAGCAGTTCATTCCCTAACAGGACACTCCTTCGCATCTCCGTGGTATCCACGTAGATACCACCTACCTCCGTGGAGACCACGGAGATGCGACGAAGTGCCCTGTTAGGGTTAAGAATCATTTCTGAAATCTGCGTGTTGTGCAGGATGTAACCCAACATTGGAACTGAAGCCTGCTTTGAACGAAACAGTTGGAATATACACTGTAAAAAATATACTTCCTAAACTGCCAAAGAAGTTTGGCAGTTTTTTACACAAACTTTTTCTGTAAATTACCAACCAAAAGTTTGTAAACATTCAAAAAATTTTGTGATTTCACGAAGATTTTTGAGAATTCACAAACTTTTGTTCGGCAATTTACAAAAAAGGTTCGAAAATTATTTTTCCAAACCAAGTTTGTGAATTTCCAAGCATTTTTGTTTGGAATTCAACAAATTTTTTTTACAGTGTACCCAAACTACTTCATCGGACCGAGCAAAAGAATCAAATGATAGAATACACAGAGAAGGCCAATGAGTGTCCTGGTAATGTTGCCGATTCTTCAACAGAATCAATCCTTCTTTATGAAAAAGAGTTGAAAAAATTGAAAAAGATTTGATTCTTTCAAGAATCGGGATCCCGAATCGTCGAGTGATTCCTCTTTCTCCCCTACATATGGAAGAACAGAAAATCTCTGCCACCTTGAGTAGCAGAAGAGGAGCATACAGTTCCTCTTTTTCCCCTTAGGAAGGATTCATAGTGAATTCATTTGGAACTATAAGAATTCAAAATGAATGCATTGAGAACTTTTTCAGAACTGTGGTGCTGTGTGGGAAATTTCCTGATCTTTCATATGTAGGGGAAAAGGAGGAATCACTTTTCGACTTGAGAGATACATTCCGAACACCAAATTTCCACATAACTCCACTTTAACTATTGAGAATGTTCTATACTGAGAATAGAATAGGGGATCGTGAGAATAATAAGTATAGAAATTTCTCTGACCTTCTGTGACCTGAATTATCTTAGGCAGTGGAATACTTTGAGGGCATATTTTGTCATATTCTGTTACGTATATGGAATTTCATGCCTGATAGCGGTTCTGGAGAGAATCGAATGTTTCTTTATAAAAAGTATATTAAATTTTAATCGAAAGTGTGTCGAAATGAATACAAACTAGATCCCTTTTTTATTAAAAAAAAACAGCTCCTCATCATAAATCGGTATAATTAATACGTGAACATTGATTGGTAACTAATGAAAAATTCACTTAATGTTTTACACGTCTATTAGATCCAATATTATAGAAACTACAGGCGTCTGAAAGTTCTATAGAAATGTCCATTATCATGAATGTTAGATCAGGAAGGATTAAATGTAAACACTTAGCAGGGAGCTATAACACTCCTGATATTCTCATTATTTTCCTTTGCAAGATCAAAATTTGCTTCCAGTTTATTTGGTTTGATGTGGAGCTTCAATGAAATTCAACAAACCATGTCTTACAAAGGATGAAATTAATAAATATCGATTATTTCCCAAGTGTTTTTTTTCAAGAGTTCTTGAGAACTCTCTTCGAATGCTGTTGGAGTCAGTGGGATATATCCCTTATGAAAAAATCCGATATCGGGATTTCATCGTTCAATCATCAGTTGTGTTAATACTATTCAAAATCTATCGTGTTGTTTCATTATCAGACAAGTCCGATAAAGGATAATTACGTCTACGATGATTATCCGATACAAAACCGAACCAGCAACACGATGATTTCCATTGGAAAATCCAGTTTACATTGGATAATTATCGCAGATATCGTATTTTTATCGGACTTGTACAATCATGAAACAACACAATAGTTTTCGGATAGTATTAATACAACTAATGATTTAACGATGAAATTCCGATATCGGGTTATTTCATAAGGGATGGGTATCAACTTTGTAATTATCTTAAATATTTAATTTCAATTCTTTAATACATTTTAGGGAAGACTGGGTATGGTTGAAACATCGTGAATAACTGCTAATCAGTTAACAGAACTTACTTAATTACTCCTTGGCTCTACAACCCATTGAGGGTCTTGGCCTCCCGCATCCTCTGATTCCTATTTGTCTCAGATCGCTCTCCACATCATCTATCTAGCGCATTTTTGGTCTTCCTCTCAATCTTCTTCCCCCTGGATTCATCTTGTACACTTTCTTAGCACTCCTTATGTCACTCATTCGCTCAACATGACCTAACCAACTTAGACGTCTCACTTTTATTTCAGTTACAATGTCTTGTTTATTGTATAGGTCTCGCAATTCTTGACTTGTGCGGATCCTCTATTCTCCATCAGTACAGACCGGCCCATAAATTTCACAGAGGATCTTCCTTTCCCAGACATTTAGCAGCGTTTCATCCTTCTGTGTCAGAATCCACGTTTCTGCACCATATAGCACAACTGGTTTCATGACAGTTATGTAAACCTGTACTTTTAGCCTTCCAGAGATAAGTCTGGAGTTGAGAAATCCTTCAGAGCATAATAGCGTCTTTCTCCAGCTGACAGTTCAGCTTTTATATCTACTTGGACTTCATTTTGGTGTGTTATCACAGCTCCTAAATATTTGAATTCTTCAACTCCCTCAAAGTTCCTGTCTCCAAAAACAAATTGTCTTCTGTTCCCTTCGACATTTCTCCTGCTATTGTGCATGTATTTTGTTTTGTGTGCATTAATTCTGAGTACTGTTTGCTCATATCCATTTTTAAGTTGATCAAATCCTTCCTCCAAGGATCTTTCGTTCCTACATCATCTGCGTATGCGATATATTGTAGGGACCTATCCATAATAGTTCCATTTGGGTTGACTGTTAAGTTTCGCATTACCTTTTTCAAACTGATATTGAATAGCATTGCCGATAATACTCTGCACTTTGTACCTTTCAATGTCATTCTCACTAATCTTATCAACTTAAAAGGAATACCGAATTCTACCGTAGCTGTTATCAGACTATCTCTTCCCACACTATCAAATGCTTGCTTATAATCAATGTATAGTTGATGTAAATCTATATTATACTCATAGCATTTTCCCAAGATTGTGCGTATTGTGAATATATGATCTGTGCATGATCTATTTGGTCTAAATCCACATTGATAGTCTCCTAAAATCTCTTCCATGTAAGGCATTAATCTTCTAGCAACTATCTTGGTCAGGACTTTATAAACAACACTCAATAAGGAGATTCTCCTAGAGTTTGAGCAGTCAACCTTGTTTCCTTTCTTATGGATAGGACAAATTACTGCCATCTGCCAATCTTCAGGGATTTCTTCTTCTTTCCAAACTTGAACAATCAAGCCATGCAATGCTTTCAGGAGGGCAGGTTTTCATCATTTCTGCAGTTATTGCATTTTCTCCTAGTGCCTCATTATTTTTTAGTGATCCAATAGCTCTTTTAACTTCTTGCATCTGAGGGTCTTGGCTAAATGGTTCTGGGCCTATTCTGTTGAAATCTCCCAGTAGTACCTCCTCTTCTGTAATTTCTCCAAGCAATTCACTAAGATATTCTCTCCACCGTTCAATGACCTGTCCTTCCCCTCCTACAAGACTGCCATCCTTATCTTTACAGAAATTCTCAAAGTATTCTCAAATATATTTTCCTTGCATCCTTTGCTTCAGCAAAAGCCATCATCTCTTCCAACTTACTTTTTTCAAAATCCCTTTTCTTTCTGCGGCAGAGCTGTCTGGCATACGTTCTCTTCTCCTGGAAAGGTTCGTTGTTGCTCTTGTTTTTCTGTTCAGCATATTCATTCTTGCTCTGTTTTTGCCTTCAAGAGCTTTCAAGCATTCCTCATTCATCCATGGGTTTCTGGTTCCTCTTTTCTTATATCCAATGGTCTCTTGGGCCGTCTTGACAATATTTTCTTTCATCTCAGTCCACTTTTCTTCCACTGATGTGTTTTCTGTGCTCTGAGATCCTTCCAATCTCTCTTCCAGCCTTTGTTGATAGCTCTCTTTTATATTCTGGTTTTTCCATAAGTTTTTCACAGTCAAACTTCAGCTGTCTCTTACCTTTGGACAATCCAGCATTGTTAACTCTTTGTCTATATCTCAATCTAACCAGGAAGTGATTTGTGTCACAATCAGCCCCACGGAGACTCCTCATATCAAGAATATCCGAGCCATACCTTCTGTCAATCACAACATGATCTATCTGGTTCTTTGTTTGGCCATCTGGTGATAACCATGTCATTTTGTGTATATCTTCATGTTTAAAATATATAATACTGATAGTCATGTTATTGCTAGCGGGAAAATCAATCATTCTCAAGCAATTTTCATCATCCTCATCATGTAGGCTGTAAGGTCCAATAGATGGTCTGTGACATGATTGTTTTCCAATTTTGGCATTAAAGTCGCCAAGGATCAACTTCACAACATGCTCCAGGGTATCTTTATACACATTTTCGAGTTTTCATAGAAATGATCTTTATCATTTTCATTGGCTTCATTTGTTGGTGAATAAACACATATCATATTCATATTGAAGAGTTTTTCTCTAATTCTCAGAACACACATTCGTTCATTTATTGCTTTAAACCCTATAATTCTATCTTCATAGCCTTTATGTACAATGAATCCAGTTCCAAATTTGTTCTGTTCATGTTCACTGTAGAAAATAGTGTGATTTCCCAGGTCCATTACTCCCTGTCCTTCCCACCGTATTTCTTGCACGGAAAAAATAATTTAGCTGCAGCAGCTAAGTAGCTAGCACGGACACGGACAGCCATTGAATTGGCTCCTGCAGCTAAATTTTAGCTGTTACAGCAAAAAAATTTGCATTTGTAGTCAATTTAATTGCGGTAATAGCTAAAATTTAGCTGCAGGAGCTAATTTAATGGCTGTCCGTGTCCGTGCTAGCTACTTAGCTGCTGCAGCTAAATTATTTTTTCCGTGTGGAGGGCAACAATGCGGATTTTATACTTTTCCAGCTCATTTCTCAATCTTATAGTACTACCAGCTCTGTTCAAACTTGTAATATTCCACGAGACAATCCATAAATCTCGTTCTTTTCTTCTTCTCTTGGCAATTATCCGCTTTTTAGTCATATTATCAGTATGGAAGAAAATTCACAAATATTTCATTTGCTTAGTGAAAAAAATGCCAGAATTAAATCAATTCTTGATGACAAACGAAAAGTATGAAAATGGTTAGTGAGACTTCGCACATATGTGTACTTGAAGGGTTAAATTGATTAATTGAATGGTTTTCTTGACTGGGAGTCATTATTGAATAGACCCGCACGGAGGAAAAAGATCATGGAATGATCACTAGAAAAGATAGTAAACTGGTGACAACTACGAATTTCTGTATACAGTCGCTAACAGAGACGAGTAATGGTTCCTATTTTAGTATACTGAAATACAATATAGTATATTAAAATAGGAAACATTACTCGTCTCTGTTAGCGACTGTGTACAGAAATTCGTAGCTGTCACCAGTTTACTATCTTTTCTAGTGATCATTCCATGATCTTTCTTCTCCGTGCGTATAGAAATATATGAATAAATAATTTGCTTTGGAACATTCTATAAAGAATTTCTTTTAGACCGTTTCAGAATTTTTTCATTAGTTTTCAAAGCTTTTTCATTTGTTTTTAGATGAATAGGAACGAAATTGCAATCTGAAAAAATTCTTACGAAACTTTGATAAATTGTTAATACTTTTCTGACTTTTAAAAGAAAATTTAAGAATTTTCAAACACTTTTTTATATATATATTTGAATATACAATGTGAATTTATTCATAGAATTTCAAATTTTTTTAAGTTTCAGAAGAATTGCAACAATTTATTAGAGTTTTGTCAAGATTTTTTCAGAAGCCATTTCGATCCTATTCGTCTGAAAAGAGAGTGAAGACACTCCGGAAAGAAACCTGCAGAGAATGTTCCAAATTCATTAAATTTTTAATGAAAATTTCGGAGATATTCAGAGATTGTCAGATGTTTCTAGATTTTTTGCTGAGAAAATGCGAAGTTTTTCAGAGATTATTTATGGCGTTGCAGACATTTTTCAGCGAAGTATTTCCGTATGGGCAGTTCAATTAATATCCCCGGTACCAGTTAGGAGGGCGCTTTTATTCAGACCCATACAATTTGAATCTAAATTTGGAAATTGAGATCCGATATCCCGCATGTGTGCACTGAGAAAAAGGATTTATTCAAATATTCGACAGCTAGGAAATTGAGTCACTGTGAATAAACCATTTTATTCGTATTTCAGACACCTAGACTTTCATTGACCCCGACTAGAATCTAGCTAGCGTAAATAAAAATCTAGCTGCGGCACAACTAACATTCAGTTGTCCCAACTAGGTACCTTTCTCCCAGTGTGAATGAGCAAATCGATCGACCGATGGAATTGTTTGGTGTTTCCTTGAATCTGTTTGCACGCATAAGACTTATTAGATTTGTATGGTACGTGTTTTTGGACGTTGTCTCGCATCAACTTTGTATTTGCTTTTTGTATCAAAGGGTGTTTACCCGTTTGTTGGAATTAAAAAACCAAGGGACAGTTCTAACCAGCATCTCATTGGAAATCGACAGTTTTGACCAGCATCCCCTAAAAAATTCACAGTTTCCATCAGCACCCCATGGAATATGAATAATTCTGACCAACATCGCATGCGAAATCGACACAGTGAGAACATGAAATGGATGGGGGCCAAATTAACGAAAAACCAAATCAACGAAAAGTTGGTTGAAAAGAGAAATACGTCACACTCTCTCTTTCCAAACACTGATTTCGTTGATTTGTCTTTTCGTTGACTTGGCCCCCATCCCATGAAATACTTGCGCTGAGAGAAGAGCAATTAGGAAGTCTGGTAATATACTTGTATACTTTTACTTCGGTATAGTAATACACTTGTTCGATAAATCTAAATATTACTGACCTTTCAGCGATCTTCCATTTCAGTAATGCTTCTTGAAATTTCATGGAAGATCGCTGAAAGTTCAGTAATATCCAGATTTATCGATCAAACCCTAGTGAAAATTTGATCAGAGATACCCTATTTTCAATAAGGTCCTGATCAGGTTAGAATCCGAAGACCGTGAATAAGGAAAATCTTATCGGGTCTTTGCAAGGGCCTCACCTGATTTCCTCATAGGATTCAAATAGGATTGTAAACCCAAAGGTACAATAGGGTTCGGATAAGATTTCCATAAAATCGAGCGAAAAAGGGAACATCGTAACGAAACCTGATGAGAACCTGATAGCAAATCAGGCATGCCTGATCAGGCCCTCGTCTTTTTCCGTCCAAAATTTCTACTGGGGAATATATGACTATTTACCAAACCTCCAAATTGCTCTTGTCTCAGTGTATCACAGGTAGTGATGCACGATATTTCACAATATTGATAATTTTTATAGCAACTTTATCGAGTGTATATTGAATTCTACAGAATATCAATAAAAACTTCATACAAATTGTGCATGAAATATTGTTACACTAGAACATGGTGCACCTCTCGTCACAGCTGCTTGAATAGTCGATTTTAAACTAGGGATGTCCGATTTTCAAGGAATCGGTTTTTTTTTTGTTGAAAACAGTCCACATTTTACTGATTTTCATGAAATTTCTATAGAAACTTGATAAATTCTTTGTAAAAAATAATTGGTTCCACAAAAATCTATTAAGCAATTCCCGCAGTTAACAGGAATTCTTTAACAGGCATGCGATTAGCTGCGAAACAAGTATTTTTGTTAGATGGTTGAGAATTGTCGATTTGAGTAGCTATTATAAGTATTTCATCTTTTTCCGTATAGTTCTAACCAGCATCTTATGGAAAATAGATGGTCTTCATTATCCGAATAGAGAACATTATAAATTGATATATAATTTATGTACAATTCAATAAAGTTTGTACTTAGAAATTGGATAAAATTATATGTGAATCGTACAAAATATTGAAAATTTCTCCATTCGCACTGCAAATCATGGCGGATCAATAGTTCTCACCAATACACAGTGTAAAATTTTAGCTCACTATGGACCAAAATCAGCCCACAACTCATCGTTCATTCGATGCTGATGAGTTTTCTTTTAGAGTTATCAGAAACAGTTCTACTTTGATGTATTACTACGGCATTTTCATAATTCTCAACTTGACTTGAGATAGCTTATAATGAAAATTGAAAAAGAAAACTTGATGAATCAGTCCACAAGACAACTCAAACCTTCAGGATAGTATTCTTTTCCTAATCAGGAATAAGAATCCGTCAATACCGTTTTCATATCGAATATCGAGTTGGGGATGGATCACTATTTTTTCAAAGACAAATGTTTTTCTTCTGCGTCGTGTTATGAAACAATTTTTTTAACATAAGAATACTGAACTTGTGAGGAAGGAGTACAAAAATACTATGAAAATTCAATTGAAATTACATAATCCATTTAAAGATTGAGAATTTTTATGCATAAAAATTACTTCCTCAAAATCTAGATGAAATACACGGACTGGCATACAAAATTTATTATTCATCACAGAAAAGACTCAGAGAAACCGTCGAAACCTCATATAGCTCCTATCAATATTGAAAAGTGGAGAATTTTCATTGATGCCTTTTTTTTTTATTGAAAGATTATCGAATGTGTGTTGAACTACACACACATTCGAACGCTGCGAGCAAATATGCCGCGGCAATATGTGGAAGTAGAATTCTTCCCGAATGTTTGAAAAGGGAATTAACTAACATCGGATGAGAATGGAGTGTACGCTGCTAGGAATTTGACCTCCCGTAACCACTTTCTGGTGTGTATATGCGTCCATCAATTCTGTGTTGGAATTTTATTTTCGATTTGTGTTGATTTTACACAGATTTGTGTTATATTTTAGAAATTAACATCAATCGGAGTATAACCATCACACAATCTCGGTGTGTATATAAGTCCATCGATTCGGCCTTAGTTTTTTCAACAGTGTAGGCCAACTTTCGTTCATAAATGAATAAGAATTTTCCTCTGTGCAGCATCTCATGGAATCTGGATGATTTTGATAGAAACTCTTCAAAAAACATGCTGTATAAATCACATATGCTTATATATAATTTCTATATAAGGTTTATTCCAGTATTATACACAGATTTACTACAATTTTCAAATGTGTTTCACTAAGGTAACCTGGACTATTGAGTTCTTATGATGCTGGTCGAAATGATCGATTTTTCATGAAATCTTGGCAAGGAACATTGAAATTCCATGAAATGCTGATTAGAACTATCGATTTTTCATGAGACACTGTTCAGAACTATCGATGGTCCATGAGACGCTGGTCGGAACGTAAGCCGTGAATGCAATAACAGCACGGGCGTTCGAACACATCTCGGAATCTGATCCATTCAACTAATAAAACGAGGAAAAAAAATTGATCACAATAAAAAATAAGAAATGTAGTCTGTTAGAACTTATTATACTCAGTGTTCTTACAAAACATTTTCCTCTACCATCAACGGTTTGTGAGATGAAAATTGATAAGTGAAAATTTTCATTTCCTCAAAATCAAATAAGATTATAATTTGTGATTACTCAGTAAGAAATCATTGAAATGACTAAGAATTTCATATACAGCTCCAGTAATCCTCGAAGACAACTAGTGAGTTGAATTTGTCAAAATATTCCATCATTCAATAAGTATTTAGTGATAAACAAATACCCTTTTTTTTAATTCTGCACATTCAATGCAGATTAGTGATGGGGATCTTTGAAAAAAGATCGATCATATTGTATATAAAAAGTATCGAATTTTTATTGAAATTTATAAAAATTATATATTCGTCACATAACAAAAGGATCTATTCTCTTCAGAAATTGTCAATGTTCGTCAATGTTCGAAGAAACTTTTGTGAAATTTTCAGATCAATCGAGTAAAAAATGTAGGAGATATTGAACATTATTTACAACGGCACGTCTCGCTTACCGCCACAGCAATGTTATTCAACTGCGATACACAACGCTGTATGCTCGCTGAGTCATAAGCGAGCTGTGTTTTGACGAGTTCTAACAGCCTATAAGTTCTATTCGTCATTGTGATGAATTTTTTTCTCATTCTACTGGTCGACTGGCTCAGATTTCCAGACTAGGAATGGTAATTCGGAATCGATTCTTTTTTTATAGCGAAAGTATTTAATTTTCATAGATTCGTATAAATTGTAGATAAGAATTCGATATAATTTTTGTACGAAAGAATCGATTCCCAATTACCATCCCTATTCGAGGCGTGTTTGAGCGCTCAAGTTGTCACTGCATCCGCGACCCCATTTCTAGACTGTCCATGAGATGCTGATCCGAACTATTGATTTTCCATGAGATGTTGGTTCGCACTATCGATTTTCCATGAGACTCTCGTCGGAATTTTGGACTGTCCATGAGATATTGGTTGGAAACATCGACTCTTCAAAGGATTACGAGTGGTAACTGTCGATTTTTTATGAGATTCCTAGGAACAATTTGCGTTGTGCTTCGCCAAATGCAAGACGACCTCTGCACCAGTCCCGTTTGGCGAACTCGAAATGAAAATTTCTACTCGGGATGTTTTTCAGAACTACCGATTTTGCATGAGATGCTGATCAGAACCATTGAGATTCCATTAGATGCTGATCGGAACCATCGATGTTCCATGAAATATTTGTAAGATTTATCGATTGTCATGACAAGCTTGTCAGAATTGTCGATTCCCCTCAAAATGCTGATCAGAACTGTCGATGTTCCATGAGATGTTTGTGAAAAAATTTGATTTTCCATGAGGTAAAATACCATTAATGGTGGGAACTGTCGATTTTATATCAGATGCTGGGAAGGGCTATTGATTTCTCATTATTCATACCCTAATGGAGAGATTTTCCAAGTTTTATATAGATTCTACATAAATCCTATTTTATATATAAATCCTACATACATTGTATTGAATTGTATATAACAACTTCTCCAATTGTCCTTGGAACTCTCTCTTTTCGACATCCGTGCATGCCAATTATGTCTAGAACTCCGGGATGTAGGTCATTGTTATCTATTTTTTCGAAAGTACGTTTTTCCACGAAAGTGCACGGAACTATCGTTCTAAATCATCAACGATTGTAGAACTATAGGGGATGTCACTAGAATTGGTGCCTTTTTGTGCGATATCATCATTTCATATGCCAGCTCCACAGTCACAAAATATCGTGAGTTCAACCCAACGCAGCGAACAACGAACTTCAGTCAGGTGACTAAAGCTACACGAAAGAACGAATGAGTTGAAAAGTCCCATAATTTATTGAATATCAGTGTCAGTCTATGACGAATGAAATCATTCACTTGAATTTAGTTCTGAAAGTACCATAATTGCTTGTACAAATTCATCTAATGATAGTACTTTAGGAACTAAATTTAAGTAAGCAACTCTCTGTCTTACAGATTAGCATTGGTTCTCGATAAATTATGGAATTTTTAAAAATATATTTTTCTGCGTATAAAATTTCTCCAAGGAGCACACAATTCTTGGTCAGACGAAATCATTGATCCTCGCCAAATCTCATTGAGTCTTGTATAGTGTTCCGACGAAATCCTATACAAGCATTTGTTAACAAGATTTAATCAGATGATTGTATTTTTTCAATGTGATTCTGATTGAATCTTGCCAAATTTGATTGAATCTTGTACAATCTCATTAAAATTCATCTCATCAGATCCTATGGATTTTTTTAACCATCAGCGAGTCCTTGGCAAAGATATGAAACTTCAAACACTTTGCGTTTCCTCGAGAGGTGATAAATGGTATTCTTTATGAAAAATAATCGAGTCTGTCAGGAACCGGCATCACTAGTTGTGATAACACGATTTTAGTGCTTGATATTTGGATGACGAAACGATTCGGTTGCACGGAAAGAAAAATGGTGGACTAATCCCTTGCGAAGTTCCGGTGAAATAAAAGCAGGCAACGTTGAAGGTTCTCACCAAACAGTTTGTTACTGTATCATAACCATAATGTACCCAGACAGCAAAGTGTTAGAGAAGTTCGCAACAACTTCCGAACAACACGGAGCAACTGTTGTTGGGAAGTTGCTAGGAGGTTGCGTCGCCGAATGCGCAGCAACATGCAGCAAACTTGAAAGTTGTCGTCATGATGCTGCGAAGATGTTTGGATACATGGGGCTATGACACCTGAGATCAAACAATCCTCCAAAAACAAAACACAAACTGATGCAGCAACACTGAAGCAACAGTTTCACCGCAACTTTGGCTGTCAGGGTAATTTCAAAATCACATGCAATGTAACCTGCTTGTTAGATGCGATGGACAGGTAACTTCCCACATAGCACAAATGTCTCAGTAATATCTCCAGAATATTCTGGAGACATTGTAATATTGTCAGAATATTCTGGAGATATTACTGAGACATTTGTGCTATATGGGTTGTGATTTCATACTCATGAAAAGTAATCGCAACGTTATTATAACGTAACATTTTTGTGTTGGTTACATGGTCGTTACACGCAATTGTTATGACCTTTACTTTGGAAATATGCATCGCAGACACTTTTTGACTTCAGATTCGAGGTTAGGCGCATATATGTATGTACATATGTATACATATATATATGTGTGTGTGTGTGTATATTCCACCTCAAAACTGGCGTTCAAAAAATTTACCCGATTTAATAGTGTGACTTAAGACCCACGATGTTGTTAAAACGAAACATGATATATTGTTGTTACATTGTAGCGACTTTTGATGAGTGTGAAATTACAAGCCAACAGTCATCCAAGTCCAGTGAATGCAACGAACAGGTGATTTGCGTGTGATCTTGAGTTACATTGCAGTTATGCACCGAAAAAAATAATTTATTTGACCGAATGAACTGAGGTTAGTTGTGGAAATTAGTTCCGAGTAATAAAAGCATAGAAGCCGGTAATAAGAGCTGTAGTAAAAGCAACTTCAAATTAGTACCCAATAAACATGAACATCTTCAAGATATCTTGAAGATGTCTTTTTGATATGTCTTGTAGATGTCTTTCAAAAGATATGTTCAAGCCCGTACAGCACCGGACATGTCTACTTTTCCTCTACGTTGCCTCCACGTGGAATGTCTGTTCATCCACGTTCTCTCCACATCCACCGTTGATCCACGTGGATTCCACGGAGGTGCGACGTAGAAATCGCCGCGAGAGAAAAAACTGCAGCTGAAAATGAGCCCGAATACAGTTTTTAGTCACAGTAGCTATTTTTCCATTGTCACAGCGATTTCCGTAGCTATTTCAATGAATAATGTAGCTACTGTAACTACAAAAATGTACTTGGGCTTGTTTCCAATTACAGTTCTTTCTCAGTGCAGTGGATGTGCTGTTAGGGAGATGTTTTGAGGTTATGAGTGCATATGGATAACACTTTAAATGTCTTTGTTCACAATCAAATTGCAAAGAAAGTGGATTCGTTAATCCATGTAAAAACTAACAAATTCTGTGAAAAGTATCAATATGTAACCTTGCATTACCCTGGCGAAAAAACGGCGTGCACATAAAGTTCAAACAGCGTACCAATAACGTGATTCTGGCCAATATACGTTCGATGCACGCTTACTTCAATATAAGCGTGAGTACAGCGTGCATGAACGCTTTTCTTCACGCTCGATCCACGCTCAACTGCACCAATTGACTCTTAATACACTCTCATGTGACGGTAATAACACTCCTATGCGACGCTCCAAATGCACGCTTTATTTTCACCAGGGTAACTAAAAGCAACAAATCTCCAAGTCACAATATTTTGCGAAGACATCTGAAAGATGTCTTTTTGTTTGATTGGATAGCAGCAACTAAAGTCAGAGAAATTAAATTTGAATTTAGTCGAGCCAACGCCCGTTTTAGTGATCCAAATATCAATAACAACTGTATCTAGTTGCTGGAACTAATTTGGATTAAGGGTAACTAATTATTTTTTTCAGTGTGATGCAGTAACAAGACTGTGTTTGGTGGGTTATTGTCTAACGTGACAATGGATACCATCCCATGCGTTGCTCACAATCACTCCATGGTTACTACCCTTATTACATTTTTGAATTTTGTACTTTTAATTCAGGCGCAAATGTCATGTTCAATTCGAAATTTATGTGCATTGCAAGTACATACGATGTACGAAATTCGAAAATGTCATAAGGGTAGTTGAAATGATTGCGTGAAGGTGATAGCACGGATTTATCCGCTATTTTTCTCTCCGTGTGTGATATTTTTATTGTAACAGCTACGTTCCTCGCAGTTTTTTCCGTGAATTTTTTAAAGGTAAGGGAGATCGGGGAGTTATGAGACCCACTCACGGCACCTGTATTTCAAAAAGCTCGACATCTAGAAACCACTGCCAATTATTTTTCTCGTTCAGATACAGTTCTCAATTCACATTTGTTGGTATCGATACGCATTATTAGTGTCTCTTCAAATGGTGGTTTGATTGTTGTTGAAAACATTTTTTTTTGAGCGTTCGTTTGCGGTATTTTCAGTTATTTTCTCAAGCTGTCCACAAAAGTGAGTGTACACAGATTATTCCTTGGAAAACAGGATCTCGACTGGGAAAAAAAATTTTGCATGGAAATTTGATATACCTATCCATGACGCAGCAGCCATTTTGAAAATATAGGATGTTACTGAAATTTGAATCGTTCATTGAAACGAAATAGTGATCAAATAACACGATACGTAACTATTAAAGACTCAGAACGTTCAAATAGATTCTTGGAACGATGTTTCAAGTTCCAAGAAGTTAATTCGGAAAGATAAATAACGATGATTCATTAAATTTTGTGATTTCAAATCTTTGTTCCGTGGCTATGAACGATTCAAACTTCCACAACATAATATAGGAATTGAGCTGTTATGGGACAACATCTGAGGGGACTTGGGAGACACGGCATGTTTTAGAGCTGTCGATCTAAAATCATGTTTTACATACGTATGCCGCATTTTTTATGGATATTTTGAATGTTTCATGAAATTTCAATGTTCGTCTTTTGTGAGTTAGGTGTTTTTCGAGATTCTTTCATGCTTTTTTTTTGCTTGCATGCCTTCGTGGTTGTCATCAAAAAGATTACCAATAAGAATAAACCGCTAAGGACCATGGTACAGCATATAACATTGATAAGTTGAAATTGTCATGCTACATTTTAAAGCTGGAAATGACTAACATAGATCCCACAATCGCTCTGTATGAAACATTGGTCGATTCTGTTTCCACGTTAAGCCGCCAATCTGGTAGAGGAAAGGTTTGTTCGATTTTAAAGTGATACTAGCAACGCTTCAGAGTAGGCAACTCACCCGTTCAAACACAAAAAATTAGGATTTGGGCAAAAAATGAAAAAAAAAGGTTCTGGACCAGGTGTTTCCACTATTTTACACTACTTTTGAGCATTTTTTTACTGTCTTTCTCGATGTGAATGAAGAACTCATGATATGTCACCTTTTTTGAATTTACGGGCGTGTCTCGCAAATCCTTTCGTATTTTGGATAATATTGATACCACGTTTTTCCAGAAAATGGTCATAATTTTCCAATTATTTGAAATTCTTCAAACTCTTTGAGTCAGAAAATGTATTGAGAGTTGTATTAGAGATCAAAACCGCTCAAATGTTGGAAAACATGATTTTTATAGTATTTTTGCCAGGAACACAAAACCTATCTCAAAACTCCTCGATCTCCCCTACATGATATTGTTCTTAGTGACAGGGATCTTTGTGAAAGATCGATTCCCTCTCATAAAAATATATATAATTTTTATAGATTTCAATACAAATTCGATACTTTTTATATAAAATGGAATTGATTTTTTTTCAAGGATCTCTATCACTAATTGTTATTGAAATATCCTTATAATATTCTACTTGCGGGAAACTTGACATCCGATGTGAAAAAGTTTTCAAAATTATATATAATTTGTATCAAATTCATTATAGTTTATATACAAATTCTATATAATTCCATATCAGGCTTACAAATATATTTCTGAAAATTTTTCCACATGAGATATTTCCTATCATAGATTAGTGATGTTGATTTTTGATACAATCGATTCTTTTCGAGAAGGAATATATGGACTTATTATGCATATTTTACTCGATTATATATTCACTGTATATCTTTTTTTATAAAAAAGTAATCAACCAGTGATGGGGGTCCTTGAAAAAGATCGATCCTGCTTTATATAAACAATATATAATTTGTACAGATCTCATGAAAAAATGGATACTTTTTATATAAAATAGGATCGATCTTTTCCAAGGATTCCAATTACTAGGAACAATATTATGCTGGGAGTTTTGAGACGGGTTTTGCTTTTGTGACAAAAATACTGTGATAAATACAAAAAGAAACTATACTATAAAAATACACTGAGAAAAAAATAAAAGTGCCATCAACCACCACGCGTAGTTGAAGAATTTATGAACGAATCAACGAATTTTTAGTTGAAATGACTTGGAAATTGTAGACTCAACTACGCTACCTTTCACTGTCTCAAACATATCACTTGATTTTATGAATCAATGTGTGTCAACGTCAACAAATGACAGAAGAAGTTTATTCAAAATCTCACGTAGTTGAGTCAACCTCGCAGGCAATCAATGCTTCGTCATTTTGTGTCAAATGTATATGGATACTTGACGGGAACTTTTTTCCATTGTCCCAATCATTCACGTAGTTGACTCAACAGAGTCGGCCAACCTGGGGAATGATTCAATGCAACCTCGAGAGTTGGTTGAACGTATGTAACCTCCTGGCGTAGTTGAGTTAACCACGTTTTTGTTCAGTTCAATAATCCTTTTTCTCAATGTAATACTATAATACTATAATACTATAAAAATCATGTTTTTACTTCCACACTGAGAGAAATCGCTCAGTTGCGTGAGCAAAAATACTTTAGTTGATAATCTTTTAGTTGATTTGAATAAATCTTTATTTGATATAAATAAAAATTTTCTTGCGGTAGTCAAAACAATGATTTGACGTATATTCATTTTAAATTGAAAAATTCAGTTAATAGTCGCATAAGTAATTTATTTGTGACAACTAACAATTCAAGTTCCTCAGCAAATAGAATCTAATTACGCATGCACTGACTACCACTTCATCATTTGCAATTGTTTCACCGGCATTTCCACCCATGTCCATTTTTCAACGACACGCCTGCAATCGCGTGCAACGGCGATACGGAATTTTGGATTTTACTTTTAGAAGAATAGATTACTCCATAGCAAAAGTTTTCAGTTTCATTGGTTCATCGGTTTCGTGAACGTTTTGTCTAAAGAATATTCGTACAAAATCTTTTTTTATGCAGTGAAATTGTGCTAAAATATGGAGCAAGTGAAGATGCAAAGAATTTTTCAGAATCTCTCCTGACTAAATATCCTCAGCAAAAATCATTCTAGTTATTCTCCAGACCTTGCAAGACCCTACGATGCCCTTGCAAGGGACTTTGAAGGCCTAGCAAGGCCTTGTAATAACCTAGAAAATCACTGGAGTCATTTCTAGCAAGGTTGTTTAGTGATCCTGGTATATATTTGATTTTCAATAACCAACAATATTTCAGTACAATCATATTTTATCGACTAAATAATTTAGTTGAAATAACATTTTGATTTACTTGGAATATTTGGTTAGCACAACGTCAAAATATTTATTTGTGAAAAGTGAAAGTTTTACTCAATCCAACTAAATTCAATTGACTAAACAAAATGTGTTGATTTGAATAAAAGTCTAGCTGTTTGATATATGAATAAATTATTTTGCTGCTGTGGCTAGCATTTAGTTACAGCAACTATGTGATTTTTCTCAGTGCATGTGTCTCATGTATAAGGAAAGGAAAGGAAAGTATTGTGATCGTGCCAAAAATCTATGATGCAGAAGGGGATATTTTGTCTTTGACAAACGCATCAGCACGTCAAAAAATGCAGTTCCCAAAAATGTCTGTGTGTGTATGTGTGTGCACACCTGATTCTTTGGCGCGCGATAACTCCCCTCAGAATGTACCGATTGGAACAATTTTCTTCCCATATGTTTGTCTCAGAGATAATAACCCGAGACCTATTGATTTTGGTATCGATCGGATAACGCGTTTGAAAATATCGCAGAATATTGTTCAAAAAATTGTGATTTTGCGATCTTGTATATCTTTGCTATAACACGAGTTTCATCTCAATCGGTTGAAAAATGTGGGAAATTTTTTTTTGCGATCGGCATAATTCAAAGATATCTTGAAAGCATGCCTTCCCTGTTTTCGTGCCATCCGAATGCAATGGATGATCATAGTGGATCCATAGGATGTTAATCGTGAGGTACAAGTTTCAGGCAAATCGTAGTTGAGGAAAGGAAAAATTTCGTAAATGCTGCTATTATGCGGATATCTTTCGTTTTCATTATCCGATCGTTATCAAATCTTTACAACAGGTATATACAGTTTCCATAGTGATCCCGGAAAAGTCTCAACCTGATTCTTCCAAAAAACCGGGAGAAGGAAAGGGAACATGTTATCGAAAATTGTGATTTTGCGACTGCTCGTATTCGCATGTCTGGTTACCCGATCGCAATGAAACCTATATCACGTTTTATTCAAAATCCCATAGTAGTTCCATACGAGTTTGGTCCCAATTAGTGGACAACTGTGAAGAAAATGTTTCCCTAGTGTGGAGAAGCGAGTTTTCGTTCGTTCTATGTGACTGTTTGATTGCAATTGAACAAATATAAACTGAACGTAACATTTTTTCTATTTCAAGTTATTTGAAAACATGGATGTATCAAACAGCATTGATTTCTTCCCCAACATCCTGTCACACCCTGTCCCATCCCTTGTTACTCCCCTTATAAATATATCAAGAACATGGAGGTAGGCGATGGTTCTCCATACACAGTTAGAAATTTTGTGTTAAATCTGTTAGAAAATCGGTTTGTCATGAATTTTCTGTTGAATATTCAACACAAACATGTGTAACTTCTATAGACGCTCTTTGTGTAATCAGATCCCAACTGATTTTTAATGTTAAGTCATCACAAATTTCCAACTGTGTACCGGTTTTTGATATTCGAATCGGCTCTGTTAAAAACTGGCATCGCTATCACAGATTTTCAAAACGATAATTGGGAAATTCTCAGAATATGCGTAACGAAATATTGCATTTACAATATCTATGAAATCTAGAGACATTGTGTGCTATGTGGGTCTGCCTGGACTCAAATCTTATCAGCAGAATATTTACAAGATCTTGGAAAATCCGTCGTAAAATTCTTATTGTTCCTTTGGTTATTGAATCTGAGAATATATGATAGGGGAGCATGGGTCACAGTGGATCACGGGGCACAGTGGATCAGCGCACGTATTCAGTTCATAATACGACTGTACATGCTACTAGTCTCACTTTTTACACTGAGAAAACAGATATATCGAAAAATACCATAATTTATGGATTTTTGGCGTTGGTCTGGCCCGAGTCAAAATATTTACGTGAACGAACCTCTAAAAGTCCCATAATTTCTTGGTCTTTTATGAAGAAGTATGCTACCTTCCTCATAAGAGTCCCAGCCATTATGGTACTTTTAGGAATTCGTTCACGTAAATATTTTGACTCGGGTTAGACCAACGCCAAAACTCCATAAATTATGGTATTTTTCAAGATACCTTTTTCTCCGTGTAGGCATCCTTTTTTAACCTCATCTTGGAATGCCCCTGAACTGCAAGGTGTTATACCGTGTGCTCAGTGTACAGTTGCTACTGATCACACGTGAGTCTGGATTTTATATTCACGAAGAATTTGATATGTCTTTCTTTTATGAGAATGTATGTGAACTGACTCAGGTCTACATTATTACTTACTTATGAACATCTAAAGTGAAGGGATTGCAAGTCATTTGCATTCACGGATTGATTATCCATGTGGAAATGGAAACACAGGCTGCTACTGGCTCACAACTGTTGCCAGAGGTGCCAGTACTGACGAATCTAGAGTGACCATTATGGGGCCAGTTGGATTGCCAGTACTGGCAAAAGAGTTGAAATGATAAAACCATTTGGCAAAAGGGCCAGTATAACATTCACCATCACGGCGGTAGCGGTATTTGATGTGGGCCTGCCATGGTGAAACTCTGGCATTGCAAAAGGATCAGTTATTTTGCCAGAGCTGGATGAGAAATGACAAGGAGTCGAATGACGACATCTTATGAAGAAGTTCATACCCGACTCAGTACTGGCACAGTACAGGTAACCGGAGTTACCAGGAGTGATCATATTTCAAGTAAAAAAAAAATACATTGAATTTCAATTTTGAAAATCTGAAAGATTCATTGTTTTCATTATCGTAATCGGAGAAAGGCACTTTGGAAGTGATTTCTTGAAAGATCACTGAGTAAGGATAGAACCCGGGTCCTGCGAGTGAGAAACTGAGTGTATATCCCATCAGCCGATCTCCGAGTTGACGAGGGATCACTCAAATTTTCATTTATTGTAATGGGACCGTTGAAGTCATACAATTCACCATAGATTCCGTGGTGGAATAAAGTCCTACCAATGCTGGCACATTGCTATCTCTCGAATATATTGAATGATGATACCAACTCTGGCCGAACGCTTGCGTGACTCCGGCTCACTACAACAGCCAAGTTGTTAAGATCGTGATTTAATGTCATTCGACCACCGATTCCGTAGTCAGTCAGAGTCCTATCGATACTAACAGATTGCCGTCTTTCGGCTCACTACAACAGCCGAATTGCCAAGATCGTGATTTTAACGTCAGTCGACTACCAATTTCGTAATCAGTCAGTCTTATCAATAAAGGCACATTGTCATCTATCGAACATATTGAATGCTAATACTAACTCTGGCTCAATATTGAAGCAATATTGTCTCATTAAAGTAACCGTGTTATTGGAAAGATCAATGGAATCCCTATCCACTATCTATTGCGTATTAGGACAATGTTGCATCGATATTGGTGTCGTATCGTTTTTTCTCCGCATCTCACCATCCAACCAACTCTGATTCGGTACTGACGGGGTTCCGTTTCTGTACGGTCTGGGTATTCTCCGAACAGTATTAATTCGATCCTGGCTCAAGACCGTCTGACCACGTAAGCCAGTACCATCTGAAATCCGGCGAACATTTGGCACTGATTGGAAAAATGGTGGTGATTCTGAACGGACACAGTTGTTTCTGCCGAAGTCTGGCAAATACAACTTGACCAATACCGCGCCATTTGTCAACTCTGGCTATTTCCACATTGGTATTTGTTCACAAATAAATTTCAATATATAAGTGTACGAGTGGGGTACCGTAGATCAGTGACTATTTTATACCAGTGGATCGTGTTTTAGTTCGCGTCATAAGCAACTGCTTACTAAATAATATAATCCTGATTGGTTGAACCGTTTTGAATAATCTTTTATCTCCCCCTCACAATTCAAGATGCCTTGGAATCGTGTTCGGAAACCTGAATGAAAAATTGATGTTAGGTTGTTGTGAATCTTGTGAACAAAGATGGATTGAAAATCAGAACTGCTGCAAAATTGAAAGGCTTTCTTCTCACCACCTAACAGCGTTACTGTGAGAAATATCAAGGTTCTGAGAGTCCGATCTATAAAATTATCCATTGTAACCCAGATATGGGGTATTTTATTCACGCAAATTAACAATATTGCTTGTTCATTTTGTGGGTGAGGGAATATTGTATAAGTATATGAATTCCCATGCTGAAACGTTCACTACTTTCGAAGTTACAGAGCACACTGTTAAAAATTTCTGCATTAATTTTAATGTTTTTACTGGAAGTTTTTTTCAAGTACGTACATGAATTCAGTTTTATGCACATTTTACATGAAATTAAATGTAAATTATAGCATAATCTATAGTCTTTTCATGTTTTTGTACATTAAATTTAATGCAGAATGTATATGAACCTGATTTCATGTACATAATTGAAAAAAAAACTTCCAGATATTTCTGACAGTGCATAAGAGAGAAGTGATCCACTGTGATCCATGCTCCCCTACTTATAAACCCAATTGAATCTGCACAGATTCTTATCCTCTATTTGCTGATTCAGTCTGTACACCGAGAGAAAAAGCTGTAGCTGAAAATGAGCAAAGTACAGTTTTCAGTCACAGTAGTTACATTTTCATCATCAAAGCAAGCTACTTCATTGGAAAATACAGCTCCTACAACTACAAAACGAAGCTGAAACTGGCAGCCGTAGAGCTAGCAGCCGATTGTCATAACTTTGTACACAAAACTTTCATCAAGGATTGAGGCATCTCAAACGTTTAAAGGAATGCCATTTAAGGGGTTATATCCCCCTTATTCTCTAAAAAAAAAGCTTTTTTCAATAACTTTTTTGAGCATTCCGTTATGATAATCATGAACAACCAATACATCAATCGATCGAGCAGCTCCTCAGGAGTAAGAAAAACTTTTTGTATTGAAAATTTTTTTCAAAATGGTGGCTACAGGAGCGTTTTGCTGGGAACTATGGTTTGAAATCGGCAAGCAGCAGAACTCGAAGAGTTTCCATCCGATCGACTTGAGAATTGAACTGTAACTTCATCGTGTGATTATCTAGTGAAGCACACACGATCATAATTTTAAGAATTTTTTTCGTAACAAAAAATTCGAATGTTCAAAAAAAATCGACTTTGATTGTTCATAAAAAAAAATCCTGTTGACCGATCGTGAAAATCGTGTGTACTTCACTAGATAATCACACGATGAAGTTACAGTTCAATTTTCAAGTCGATCGGATGAAAACTCTTCGAGTTCTGCTGCTTGCCGATTTCAAACCATAGTTTCCTGCAAAACGCTCTTACAGCCGCCATTTTGTGAAAAATCTTCAATAAAAAAAGTTTTTCTTACTCCTGAAGAGTGGCTCAATCGATTGGTGTATTGGTTGTTCATGATTATCATAAAGGAATGATAAAAAAAAAATTATTGAAAAAAGCTTTTTTTTTTAGAGAATAAGGGGGATATAACCCCTTAATCGATTTCTGGTGTGAAAAAAGCTTCAAGAACGTTTAATCAAAAGTTACAACAATCGGCTGCTAGTTTTAGCTCCATAACTACAAAAATGTACTTGAGCTCGTTACAGTTTTTCCTCAGTGTACATCGCTTATTGAATCCCATTCATGAAATCTTGTCTATCGATTCTCATAAAATCCTATCAAATCTCGTTGCAGCTCAATCTTAAGTCATCGATGTTCCTAACGTTGACTCGTTGATTCAACGAAAGTGTTTATTTCAATCGCAGAACATTTTGTATAATTTATATACAATTGTTCGTACATATTATATATAATTTCTATACACATTATATATAATTATTCATCGATGAAAAAATATATACAATTTTGTGTGCAGGACCCTACCAAGGAATGAATATATATGTTCTGCATCCATCATAGAAAAGTTCATCTCTAGACGATTCCTGGATTCATCCTCCCTCGAAAAACGCATTGATTCCACGCAATATCGTTGCGTTCAAACATCCCATATCCATTCAATTCAATCACGTATATTGTTTCATACTATTTCACAAACTCCAGGGCAATAGAATATATTCATTCAATGTGATATATTGTTGTGATACGTTCGATTTTGAGAATGCAATCTTCTCTGGAATCCACAGTAGTTTCAAATGATCAAAGAAATGGATTTTACATTACTTTTATAGAAACTCAATTTCATTTTAGACCTTGTGTCTTTGAAAATCCATTGAACGCAAGAATGAAATTCAATCACTTTCGACAAATCTGATGATATACATATGAATTATAATCGGGAATAAAATTTCACCAGTGTTTCTACGAAATTCAACTCATATTCATGTTTCTGTTCTCACCAATATTTTTCGGTTTGGTGCTGGATAACGGAATTTCGAATTCATCAACGTGCAACGTG
This sequence comes from Gonatopus flavifemur, assembly GCA_018340375.1. Taxonomy (NCBI): domain Eukaryota; kingdom Metazoa; phylum Arthropoda; class Insecta; order Hymenoptera; family Dryinidae; genus Gonatopus; species Gonatopus flavifemur. The sequence continues at coordinate 30,083,734 of JAFFJZ010000007.1, read as the reverse complement.
TAGAATCATATTTCTTCAAGAAAGATTCTAATGAAACATTTCAGAGAATAGCAAAATCATGGACAGTCTAATTGTGATAGATCGTGGTTTAATAATTCTAGGGGTTATACTACGGAGGAAGAAAAATTTGCCGCCTCAGGCTTTTCCCTATATACATTGGCCCAACCATCCCTGAATTCGTCTAGCTCGTAGGGTTCCGTGAACCTTCGTGTTCCAGCCTCTTTGTATGTTCGAGTAGGGGATCAAGATGGCGCTCGCGAAGGAAAGTACACGATTGGTCGATGAGGCCGCATCGCGAATTTCCCCGATGAGGAGAACAGTCGCTTTCACGACCTCGAGCTAGGTGAGCTTGTTGGTTTCTCTTCCGAAAAAAAAACAAAACACGCTCTCTCGTCGCAGCGGCGAGTGTAATGGCCACTGTGGCCCTAGGATATAGGAGTGTTGTTCAAACTTTGACGTACGATGTTTTCTTCGTTTGTTCAGTCAAGTATGATGAGTAAATGAATCAGAACTGAAATAAGTTAGACTGAAATTCAATTGACAAAACAAAGTGTGAAAGGAGAACAAACTTTTGTTTTTCAAATTAACCCCATACAATATTTATCATCTGCGGTTTACAGTTTCGCGACCCGGTGTGTGCTTGCTTGTGCTTTAGTGTATATATTAAATAATTATATATATGTATTAAAAGTGTGTTTATGTGTGTTAGTCATTGTCAAACATAAATCTCGGTGCCGGTCATAGGATCTTGATTTTTCAAAAACTCGATATACTGGATTTATAGACTGGTTGCATCCCGTACGGCTCTGTTCTACGATTTATCACGGTGAGCGGTCGTATTATGGTTTTGTTTTGATTTAAATGTTTTTCTATTATTCTGTCGCTTCATCTTAAAACAGTTGTCACTCGTCAAAATACAAAAACCACAATCCCACTCTGAGAAGTTTAAATTTTCTTTCATGATTTGAATGATTTGTCGATTGACAAGGTCAATATTTTTGGATTGACAGTTGTGTTTGACATTTCTAATAAACTCCAAGTTCTCAAACTAGAATAATTATTATAGTTCACGACCTGTTTTTCTCCTCGATTTATACATTTTTTTTTCTATCAAAGCATGCACAAAGTCATAAAGTTTTCCATCATATGTGCAATCAGTCGATAAACGAGAAAAGGCAGAGAGAAAAAAAAAACTGAAAAATCAGGTCATCATCTTTTCAGTGTATTTTTTTTCTAGAGGTTTTTCAAAAACACCATTTTCATTTTGCCTTCCTTATACGGATGTGAAAAGATATTTCCATTCTTGATAATGAACGCAGGTGTCGATAGTATTGACCTCTCGTCCTTTGTTTATATTTTCCATCATCTACGTGATCAAGTGTCATACGGACATACGCCTTCACGCACATACATTGAAAATGAGGAGAAAAAACATACATACGTTCTTGGAACGTGTGTCGGGACTGAAATGTGTACACAACCAAGTCGAATGATAGTTTTATGGGAGTCGCCATGGAAACACGTCTATCGTGAAATTATGTTTGACACTTTCCCAACATTCCCAACGAGTATCGCCATCGTTTCTCACTTTTTTTCTTCCTTCTGTCTTTCTTTCACATCTTTTGTACGTACCGTTCGCGTGAAAGAACGGCCGTGACGACATGTAATAGGCGTAAAATTATCTTCAATACCGTGGTCCGGTTGTGACCCAATATCATGGGATTTAATGTTTCGCAAAACAAAAACTAAGGGAAAGATCTTTACACTTGGAATCAACTTTTTCCTTGCCTCGTTTCTCCCCTCGGTGGTATTTTAATGGGCGTATCTGTACTTTGCGAACGAACGTCGATGATTGATTTTTAAATAACTTCAACCAAAATTCATTTCGTATGATGTTTCGGAGAAAGAGAGATGATCGCATTTTTGAATTGACACTTTCTCACGATACTCGATAATTTAGATGAATGTGAATTGAGTGGAAGAGTTCTTCACCCAAAGGGTCCAATTGTTTTTGCGGGCTTTGAGAGGATTATTCGCTTCGCAAATTGGATGTCTTTGCAATTTCAATTGTTGTCGATTCGGTTAAATATTCCTCTCCTTTGAACCAAGGTTCGCTTATCCATCTCATCACATTTTATGCATTACCGGAAAAATTGTTTGAATCAATTGATTACCATTTCATCGTATTTCATACAATTCGATCGCTCAAAGGATTCTTCAACATTGCACATTCATTCAATTATTCATTGTTTGCCATAAAGGATGAAAAATATCTGATCAGTACGAACGGATATTTGAGATTTCTTCTTTGAATTCTAGGGATTGCGACTGCCAGCTCGTACGTTTGTTATGTGATTAATGAAATTAATCATTCGATGAAACTGAAAATAACAGTAGGGGTCAAACAAACTTTGAATCTTAGTTTAAATTGACGGGAACTAATTTATATAGTTTCATCGTGATTCGACAAACATTTACTTCCATGAGCGCTATTGACCCAGGTCATTCATTCCAGGCGATTTTGCATGCACGGGAATGTCTCGGATCGTAACGGGTATTTAATATCATGTTCATCTATAATGAATCAATATAGCATATATCACTCTCTTACTCGCTTTCGATGGAATGAGAGGGGATAATGTTACAGTTTGTCATGCTCAGGTAGGAAATACCAATATTGACAACTGGCCCATGCTTGGCAAAATACTGGGCTGTCAAGCATCGCGGACCAATATTGGTGCAATATACAACCGTTGTTCATTCTAGAAACCATACCGGGTTTCATAGGAAATGCCAATATGACAACTGGTGCAAGCTTGGCAAAATATTGGGCTGCCAAACATGGCGAACCAATATCAAACCAATATAAAACCGTTTGTTATTTGAGAACCCACACCATGTTTCATGAGGAATGCCTATAAAACAAGTGGTTCAAGATTGGCAAAACATTAAGCTGTCAAGCATGGTGAACCAATATTGGGCCAATGTACAACCAATGTTTATTTGAGAACCTATGCCACATCTCCATGTTTGTGATTCTTACAGAGTTGTACCGATATCCCTGCCAAAAATCCTCAATTTTTAGCAGGGATGACATGAAAAACGACAGCATTTTTTCTCCAAGAAGTATGTTTGAAGAATCAGGTTGAAGCATGGCAAAAGTTAATATACACAACTTGGGTCAGGTCCGGTTTAATCGTATGAGCCAAGCTCCAAAATACTCATAATACATATATCATGAGACATTAAGCCATGCTTGCATTGCATTCTGGCCCAATATTGAGTACACAGCCTGACACGAGGTTATCATCCCAAGCTTTCACCGAGCTTGGGCCATTTTTTCTCATGGATTCTGGCCCAATATAAGTCATAATTGGGCCAAGATCGGGCCAAGCTTGGGCCATTTGTTAATTCCTACCTGGGTGGTTCGATCAAGATCCTTGTGATAAATTGATGCAACATGGGCACCTTTTCCTTCATATATTCAGGAAATTATTTTTGAAACTATACATTCTCAAAATCAATATGGAATTTTTCCCTAAAAAGATGGCCTAATTCTTCCACTGATACGAGAAGCGAGGGAGACTTTTCATCATGATTTGGAGGACTTGCTGCGAGGTTGGTGGTGTGGAGATTTTTGGTTTGAAATAGATTTAACTGGAATATTGTGTCAGCTAAATAACAACTGAATTCCGTTCCATAATTTGCATATTGTTCTCATTCCCAAACAGGGAATGAATCAGGTATGACTGATAATGTCGATCAAGTTTCAGTACCTATGCATAAAAACAGAAAATTTGAATCGGATACACCAGTTATTCATTAGACTGGCGGAAAATCCTAACATATTTTGGTACTATAAAGCATAGATGAAATGCGTCAGAACTTTCCCGCCAAACTAAAATATGATTCGAATTGAAATTGACTGAGCAGCTTCCCTCAGCGTTCGCTTATGGGAGTTTATTTGTGTTCTGACAGTTATGAATGACGCAGCGTATCAGAAAAATAACGATTAAACCCGATCAGAAGCAATATGCGTTCGTACACTAATTCCGATAGAATGTTTGATCCAATTCAAACTAAAACTGGCAGTCATAAGCTAGTAGCGAACTTTTTATACAAAACATTCATCCAGGATTTGAGCAAACGTTTGGTGGAATGCTATTTGATCGATTTCTGGGGTGGATGAAGCTTCAAAAATGTTCAATAAAAAGTTACAATAATTGGCTGCTAGTTTCAGCTTCATTAAAAATGTACAGCCTGGAGGCGTTCAATCGCTTTTTTTTTTATACTGAAAACAATGGACCAAAACTCAATTGAAGGTTACAGCAGTTGGCTGCTAGCTTCACACCTTTGATGGAATCTTCACAGCCTGACGACAGAATCGGTTCATCGAATATTCAAGTACTCAAAACGCGCAATCATAGTCACTCAATTAATTTTTAATATGAAAAATATTCGAATGGAGTTCATTCAGAAGTTGGAACAATCAGCTTCTAGATTTTGGTTGCTACTTTCAGCCTCACGACTATTGGCTCTAAGGTGGCTCTTCTAAGGTGGCGCAACGTGACCCAAGATTGAAAGATCTTCGACGTTAGGATGACGCAACTGTGGAATGATACCATCATTTTACACATCGCTAATTCTTCTTTTCCAACAATAGAACTAACATTGGGAAAAAATTGGATCAAGTGTGATCCAAGATGATCCAAGTGATGGTCGCAGGCAAAATTCAGTCTAACCATTGTCGGTACTTGACGCAACACTTATCTATTTAAATCCTCTCATATTACACCGAAGATTAGCGATAGCTTGTCCTAGACTTCAGTGAATGCCGAGACAATCATAGATCGACCAAACTGATTCGCTAATTATCAATAATAGTACAGCATTGTGTGATCCTTTAATCACGGAGATGGCACCTGTGGGTCCAACCCAATTGTACCCAGTGGATTTTTTCGGGTGGGTGCACGGAGATAAATTTGTAGTTAATTTACTATGTTATTATTGTTCCCGAGGAACAGACTGAACTATGACGGGTTCTCCCATAAAACATAGTAAATATGATCAGCATTCTATTGTTGTACACTGAGAGCAGAGCGATTTGGAGGTTCAGTAAACAGTATTATATTTGATCGATAAATCTGAATATTACTGAACTTTCAGCGATGTTTCACGAAATTTCAAGATACATTACTGAAATTTTGCTTTATATTACTCAGTGTTCTACAATCGTTATTATATAATACCATATTCATGATCAAATTTGCTGTGTAACACTTAGTAACACTCAATTACTAAACGTTTAGGAATTGAGTGACACACAGCGAATTTGGTCGTGAATATTGTATTATATAATAACGATTGTAGAACCGAGTAATGTAAAGCAAAATTTCAATAATGTTTCTTGAAATTTCGTGAAACATCGCTGAAAGTTCAGTAATATTCAGATTTATCGATCAAATATAATACTGTTTACTGAACCTCCAAATCGCTCTTCTCTCAGTGTGCCATTGTAAAAATATGCCCTCCATAGTAAAATCCGAGAGAATTCAGTCTGTTCCTCAGGAACAATAATAACATAGTGAATGTAACTACAAATTTCTCTCCGTGTGGGGGTTGAGAAAACCCCCAAAAATCCATTCAAAACTCCAATAATCCAGGAGAGGAAATATTTTCAAAATTATACATACTTCATATAAAATTCAATATAGCTTATATATAATTTATATATAATTCTACATACATTAAATATAAGTTGGAAAATGTTTCCATCTGAGGCGTTTGATTGGATGTTTATTTTATTTAGTACATTTTCCTATGTTATTCTTCTTTATGAATTTGTATCGATGGAATTTCACTCATTCGACCGTTATAAATATCCTACTGAGTAAAATTAGTTGAATTTCAGTACGTAATCTAGCGATGCCGATTTTTGGAAGAATTGATTCTTTTTTATAGAGAATATATCGAATTTCTACCGAGGTTTCATACAAATCTATAAGAACTCAATACTTTTTCTATGGAAAAGAATCGATTCTATGCAAGAATCGAGATCACTAACGTAATCAATGAATATCCATTATTTCGTTGATGAACAAAGATTGAAACGGTTCAAAATATATCTTATCCATTTCGAAATATACGTCATAAAAATGTGTTAAAATGTATTAGGAGTGAAATTTCATTCTATGTTTTATACACATTTATAGAAACTTGATACAATTTTCATATAAAATTACATTGAGTTCCCAGCTCCAGCCCTAATTCAAATGGATTCAGTTGCATAGAATTTCAATCTATTTCTATTCTTAATTTCCACAAGGGAATATTATATCTAGTATAATAATTTGATAATATTATATCAATATCATGTCCTATCAGGGATATTATGAGCAAAAGTGATGTACTTTGATCTTTAATTCGACTCAAATTTCACAGATTGAGAACGTAATTTGATAACACAAACAATAGTGACAAATATTTTTGTAATATTTATCAGGATAGACTTATAACATTCAATGGATATTTTGGCATAATATCTTGGTAATTTCATATGAATATAAGATATACGGTTTTTCAATGAGTTGAATTCAACCAGTAGATTTTGGAATCATTCTGTATTATGTATAATATTACGAATTCATTTCTCTGAATACATTCAGCAAATGATCAGAACAGAATAGTATGATTGCGGTCAATTAATTGCAATATTCAATCAATTTTTTTCATGAATGGTTTTGTATTGGGAATTTTTAATTGGTTAAACAGACTCCTTGCTAAATTTTAGGATAAACACAAGAAATAGATCAAACTGCAGTGAGATTCATTACAATTAGAGTAAATTGCACTTGCAAATTTTACTTATTAATTACAAAATCAATTACTTTTTAGTTTATTTAGTATTTTTTTTATGGTGATATAAAATAATATATCATCTATAAGACCATATATGGGAAATGATAAAACCATACGATAAAAATTCAGAATTAGTAGATCATAGATCAATTATTACAGAAAACTTGGTCCAATTTGATTGAACCCGACAAAAACCCGATAAAGCCCGATGAAACCCGTTAAAACCCGATTGGACCCAGGAGGGCTGGGTTTTAAAGAAAAAACCAGGATTTTTTCAAACCCTGTTTAATCAACATTGATTTTAAATTGATGTGCCAATCTATTATCATTGTTGACACAGGCAGAAAATTCTTATATTGGGAATAAACTCAATGAAATTCCACGATGTTTATATGAAAATCTCAAAAAGATTCAATAAGTATTTCGACAAGTGCTTATATAGATCAGCATAGTCAGCTTTAACAGAATTGTATCCAAAACTATATGCAAATGTACAGGCGATTGGAGAGCATTTGAAACGGATTCAATAGAGGTTTTCATCATTGAAATTAAAATTGACGAATTCGCCTCTGCGAGCATGTCGATGTAGCTTGAATGGGTTGAATGATCTATTCCGTGATTCATTTCATGGGGCTTCATCTATATTCCGCCAGTTACCTACGATGTACGACATCCGTGAGATTGTGATTGAAGTGATTTTGAAGCAATTGACCTTTGTCCGGTGGTTTGGGTGGGATATCCAATGATATTCACAACATTTTCCGAATGGGATCCAATAGGTATTTCATGATTCATTCATAAGTTCCAATACGCATGGGAACAATGAGTTTCGATGCGGCTGAATCAATAATCGTGAGCAATTATGGAGGTGATGAAAAATAGGAATTTTTATTATTTAAGTTAACTTTGCACTGACGAATAATTTCCATGAGAATCAATATGCATTTTCACATACGTTTGGATTGGTATTCCGAGCATTGATCACTGTGTGGAGTTTTATGAGGAGGTTTATATACATTTATATGAGGTGAATTATGTATACATTGAATAGAAAGAATCTTATGAATTCACCGGAAATTTCTCATCAATGCATGGAAGAAATTCTAGAAAAATGTGGATTTTCGTATATTTCTATGAATAAAATCATGAAACAACACAAAGGGGATCAGAGAGAAAGAGAGAGAGAGAGAGAGAAGTTGAATCAGATCTCCTGGGTATTCTCATGATCTGAATTAAAATTTATTTATTTAATAATTACTGAACGGACAATAAACTCCATATGAGAACAAGAAAGTAAAATAGTGAATATAAAATTAAATATCACGTAGTATAAGGCAATGAAATGAAAAATCAAGTACATCAACCCAATTGGAATGAATAATATAATAATCATAAATATACTTGTATCCCTGGAACGGAACTAAAGCAGCTAATCATAAGCCGAAATAAAAAGCATCACACCTGTAGAAAGGAAGAAACAGGTTCCAATTTCTCTTCAATTTCACAAGAACAGAATGGAAGCAAATTGAATTTTTATACAATTTTTTATCAAATCATGTTGAGTTCTATGGGAATTCCATGATTCCCATTTCCATTTGCGTAAAACCAAATTCTGACATGCATTCCATTACAATTGTATTGAATTGTTTCGCCCGGGAAGCTCCATTTCGATTTCCACTACCCACAATATTTCTCCTAATGCACGAAACTATCCTGTTAAGTTTGGACCAAACTGAGACAATCTACTCAGTGGTGGAGGTGCATGATATTCCACGGTATTGATATTTTATATACAATTTTTATGAAGTTTCCATCGATATTTTGTGACAATTCAATATGAACTCGACAAAGCTTCTATACAAAATATCGATACCCTGAAATATTGTGTACTTCTACTCTTTAGGAATTTTGGAGCAGTATTGGGACGGCTCAAGCCGGGTTCAGAGTTGTGAAGACTCCGGAACGGAGAGTTGTGGGGGTCCATTATCCATGGTGAATCGAATTTCACTGTTGAATCAACTTTCCAAGTATGATATATAACTGATCTGAAAACTGTATTGAAAAATTACGGGGGTTTTATTATGTGGAGGTCTCGGGGCTCAAGCCCCTAAAGCTCCGCTTTAATCCGACCCTGGGGCCAGTCCTAGTCCCGAGTTTATTTTGTTATTACAAATTTGAGATTCAGTCACTGGCTATCAACATTGTGGCACAATTGTTCCTAACCGAGGCTAAGCTTGTGCCAAGCTGGTGCCAAAAACAATAGTCGTTTCTGGAACTTCTCAAATTTATCATGATCAATTGCAAATAACGTGACAATTATAGGCCAATAGCGCACGAATTTTTCTTGGCCAAAGTTGGTTTCTGGTGCGTGTGTTATCCCTGGGTCAAGTTGTATTGAAATATATTGTTGATCCTGATAGTAATCGCCAAAATATTCTTCGAATGCGTTGAATTTTAATAATTCGAACTATTTACTTCCAATGGGTTCCAATAGTATTCTTGCGATTACCGTCAGGACCAACGGTATTTTTTTATAAGGAGAGCTTAGGATGTCTTTACAATTGCGAAATTGTCAGTGAGATTTATGTTGTTATGGTTATCATAGTAACACTACTTCCGTTCAGAATTTCACTTACGCGATATAGTTCAACATTTATTTACGCGTATTTATGTTTTCATCTGTCTAGTTTGGGATAGGAGAGAGCCAACAATTTTTTTTCCCCCATAAAATTAGGAAAATATCTTCCCAACATAGTTGGATTTGCGTTCTAGAAAATCGATTGTTATCGTGCAAACAGCATCATATAATTCAGAATCCGGGATTATTACAAGTGGCATTACAGAGTGAGATGAAGTTCGATTGATACTCATTGGATTGAGTATTGGTTATTTGAAGGGATGCCAATTCACCAATTGATTTGATATAAAAGTGCAACATCAGATCAGAGGTGCGCGATATTTCACGATATCGATATTTTATATCCAATTTTCCTCAAGTTTTTATCGATATTTTATAAAATTCAATAAAAAATTGACAAAGTTTCTATAAAAAGTATCGATACCGTGAAATATCGTGCATGTCTACATCAGATAGTCTGAAGGTTAAAAACATAGATTTGTATGACAGAAACTAACACCTTTGAACTCAGTGGTGCCGATTCCTCAAAGTATCGATTCTTTTTTGTACAAAATGTATCAAATTTTTATCGATATTTTATATAAATTTGTAAAATCTAAATACTTTTTTCTCTCAAAAAGAATCCCCATCGCTATTTGAACTGTATCTATTGATAAAATTTGTCCAAAACAGGGAAGTTTACACTGAGAACCCAATTTCTTAGACTAAAAGAAACTTTTCTTTGCCCTCATTCTAATAAATCAATTCAATCAAAAATTTTCCCAATTATAATATTGTATCGTTAAATGTGATGACACAAAATGATCAACTTATTTTCAAGAACCCTGCACAGGATTTCAAGATGTCTTGATTCACTTTTAAAACCATTGTTTCAAATTCTTTTGTTCAGACATTGTATATTTTTATTTACTGTCTATGAAACAGCCTTCTAAACATTCTTGGGGAAAATTGATTCCACATATTCGGAATGATTTCATTGTACCTCAGGTAAACAGAATTGATTGAAAGTATATTTCTGATGATCTCATTGATCATATTTTATATTGATATTTAAATTGTTCAGCATGTGATAATTAGACATGCACGTAATGACAACACGTGGCACCATCAGTGTTCCTGGCAACTCTTTAGAAAGAAATCAAATCATTATAAAGATCATATTGTGATACTTCAGTAGGAACTCATCAGTTGGCGCATAATTCAACGTTGAAAGCGAATTGATTGGAATGTCCAAGAACCCGGGTTTGCCAGTGATATTATAGCATAAACCTGTTCCAAACTTGGCACATTTGTCCCATAGTTTTAACTTGATTCCCGTACGATCAACTGAGGAAAAAATTGATAAACTGACATATGAATCAATCACTTTTTCCATCACAATGCTTGTGACCAGAAACGTATTGGCCGATGCTTGATGAATCAATTGGACCAAGTCTGGTATAACCATAGGCCCAAGCTTGGCCTGATCCTCATCATTCCTAAGTCTGCACGGAAAAAATGCCAATGTAAAGATTACATAAAAAATGAGGTAACAATTCACAGTTCTGTTGAATTTACATTGGTATCATAGTTACTTCACAGCAACACTACTCCTATTTACTTCGAAAATAAATATAACATTGCTTCCAATGTAAATTTCACTCCAATTGCATTTATGTGGACAGTTATGTTAAATTAACAACAACCAGTGTAGAATTTACATGGGACTTTTTTCTGTGTGGGGTGAACTTGGTGGAAATTTTCGTCGCGAGTCTTGGTAGGTTTTGTGCAAGTCCACGATTGGGCCATTAGTTCATACACACGTTGGTGGTGAGAAGGAAGCGTGTCATGGGATGTAACGGAAGCGTAAGAATGATTCAGCTAACATTTTTTTATCACTCTTACATCCTTCCTATCCACTTTTCAATCATGCTTTCTGTAAAAAAGGCTCATGTGACAATTCAGAAAATGTAATTGTAATTCTTAAAAGCCACTTTTTCCTAACTTTTCAAATAAATTTTACTGAGTTACAAGAAACTTTAACTAAATTATCGAAACATATTCAGAAAATTTAACAGGATTTTTCTAAGAATTCAGAAGCAAGTGACTGTGAAGAATTACAGTTACATTTTCTGAATTTTTCAGAAGAGAATTTGTTTACAGTGGTTCCATGGGTAAAACCCGGATCTCTACATAATTTGTATCTTTTTTATACGTTTTATTTGCTTCAAATACACGTTCGGAATACTCTTAATGTTCCAATTCACGCTCGATATACGCTTAGATACACGTTCCAAAGACTTGATGAATACTTCTTGGACATTTTCCAATACCCGCTGTCCTAAACACTAAAATAGGAAGTTTAGTATCATTACGCTCGGTCGATTTTAGCGGTCTTCCTAAATCAAAAAGAGTGAGAATTTCACTCGAACGAAAACATAAGTTCCCTTTTTACTACCTACAGAATGAAATTTCACTTTGTTGGAATGAAATCCCCATCTCCAGACAAAGAGAAAGGGACCTATCTTGTCGTGTGAGTGGAATCCTGGCTTTTTCAGATCTAAAAAAAAGGAGTGCCAAGAAAAAACGTATTTCATTCTCGGTCCATGATGAAATCAATAGTACGCACGGACTTCGAACTCCAAGTAATCATGGTGAGTTGCTTTTGATTTTGTATTGAATCCGACTTCTGACTTCAAAAACATTTTAGAGTTCCTAGCAAATTTCATGAATGCATATCTCTTTCAATGCACTGTGAAAATCATGGAGAACTTTCTCTCGTTTCGATGGTTGATTCCGTCCCCTAATTGCGAGGGAAATATTGTTTTACAAAAAAAAAAGAAAATAGAGACATTATTCTACTCTTTGGGAGCCGAATCTTACGACGAGTAGGGGAATTCCGTATCTATATAGGAACTTTGATGTCTAACTGTCGTTTGGAGGAATATTCTATACTTATTTTTCAAAGAGTTCATTTTCTGTGAAGATTAGGGAATGCAATCAATAGAAGTCAATACCTTCATCGCTCTTTAGGATGTATACTCTATATTGAACCAAAAAAAACGTCAAAAGAATTTACAAAGACGTATAAAGCTGGAACTAGAGGCAAAGAGCGCATAACTGATTGATGTAACTTTTGGTAGCAAAATTTCGTTCAGGATTTTAGTGGATAAAATGCATAGTTAACAATTTCTCACCCGATTCCTGATATGGAAAGTGTTCAAACAAAGTTTGATCAAAAGTTACAACAGGTGCCCGATGGTTTCAGCTTCGCAGTCAAATGTAGAGTTCTTTGGCTAGAACGAAGTACATTTTCCTGAGAGGATTTTTGATATATGTTTGTTGTTTGAATCAATTTCTTCCTTTCGCTTTTGAGAAAATTAGTCATAAAATCTAGTGATGTCAAAACTTCGTGCCTGTAATTCTTCACAAAAAATGTTACAGAAAATTCTTTTTCAAACTATCTCTTCATATCAAGAATTTGATACACGGAAAAATATTCCATTAAATACTACAGGATGCCATATCGGTCTCTTCGAAACAATTAATTCGTGTATTTCTATGCAATCGCACAGTAATTTTTCTCGAAGAGAGCGATATGGTGCCTTAATTCGGTGATACACTGTGATATTTAATGGAATATTTCCTCCGTGTACTAAAAAGCCAGATAATTTTAAAATGACGAAACAAACACTGAGGTAATCATTGCGTATAACCTATTTGCTATGGAAAATTATTGATTCATAAAACTGTAGTAATATACAATGGATTCAAGTCTCAGCAACAATGCGCGTACGTTTCTCTTCTGCTCTGTGACCAAAAGATTGTCAACAATCGTCATGTTTGAATAAACAGGACAAAATCCCGAATCAGAGCGAAAATCTCATGATTATCAAGATTAGTTCTTAATACTTCAATTCGAACCTTTCAACTTTTTAACACAAAATTCTGATCACATTTTTCTGTACGTGGAGAACAATAATTAAATAATGAAAGAATATTCGAAAATTGTAGAAAATTGGTTGATAGAAACATTCAAATCTGTTTACGAACACGTGTATGTATGAACTCTGAAACATCACTGTCAAATTTTCTCGTAAAGTATGGTAGCTGCAAAGTTTGTCCATGGATAGGGAACTTTACGCCATAATTTTTGCAGGATTTGAGATCCGAAAGGCAGGATACTTCTTCAAAGTGGGTAAGAAATCCTCTATGTTTTATAAGGAAACAAGTCCCTTGAGGAAAACTTCTCACGATTTTCACAGTGCACGAAAATATCTCTATTGATGTACAGATCGACCATGAAAATCAGCGGAAAAAAAGTTATGACTCGGAATGAAAACGTGCTGAACAAGAACATAATTTGATATTGAATCCATTTGCAGTAATCAGACGTCTTAGCTACACGGAGAAAAATAATACAATAAAAATTACAACATTTTCTAGTGAATCAATTCCATCAGGTATCGTCTCTTGAGAAGTACTCCTCAAATATGGAATAGAATATTACAATTGCAATGATTTTTACTATATTCGGTAAGAAAGCCGCTGAGAGGCAATTCTGACGACATTTGAAAAAATAATGGTCCTCCGTGTATCAATTATTTGGTTTTTTAATGTGAGCATGAAATCTGATAATCATAAAAGAAATGAATTTGACGTACCATCATTACACTCAGATGGTATTCTTTGCTTCTTTCAATCCTGTGAATTATTATTCGAATTATGCAGAATCTTCTATTTATTCACAATTGATAAAGTTGTATTAGAAATTATCTATTGATAACTTATATTCATGAAATGTCTAATATCAACTTGATATTCATGAATTGATATCATATATTTTTCAAATCAATATTCGATTTCAATTCTGAATAAATCGTTTCTGGATATAACTTTCAATCGTGTAAAAATTCAATAATTTGTATCCTTCAGTTGTCAGATTTGCCCACCTGTTTTACCTTCACGGTTGGATTTCTCTAAACTGTTCTGCATTTTCAACGTGAATCAAGATCAGTTTAAATTACCGAAACTTGACTGTGTGAATGGCAGAACGCCAGACATGTCATATTTCTACTTCTCACAGTTTAGAAATAAGGTAAAGGAATAGTTTAGTGATAGAAGAATAGTTTGTGATTTCGTCATTGCCATTGGAAACAAGAACACATTAGATCAAAATATAATTACGAGTTCATGGAATAGATTATAAGAAACAATTAAAAGGATAGATTGGAATTTTTTAATTTTCATTCGTTAAGTGTAATCAAAATTGGATTCCGTGTTGAATTTTATGTCACTTCTGTTGATTTTTCTTAGGAAAAGGAAAATAGCAAAAAATTCTACTATTAATTACGCCAAGTTCAAACCATTCTTATTTTCACCTCAATTAGAATCTTTTGCATACCGACTTATTACAATATTTTCTAAGGAGAGTCAATATAAATTTTCCACTTGCTTAAGCAAATTTCTCTTGTAATGCGTACCATAAAAATTTCAATAGACTTTCTTGCGCGTTAACTGTTGAAATTGTTGAATTGATGATTCAAATAATTAATGAAGGAATAAACCAGGCGAATATCCTGAAATTATGTTTCAAATTATCATGCCTTCATTTAGCAAAACCTCTATTTTTTCTTGATTTTCAAATAAGGATTTCACATTCGATGAACGTAGTCTGTGTTCATTCGTGTATGAATTTACGTTGAACTTTATTAGAGAATTTCCAAACAAAATATTCGGTTTTCTTTTGCAGTATATATCAGAAGTATGGAACATGAATTTTATTTTTTTAAATATCCCCAGTGGAAAAATTTTCAATATTATATATTTTTTATACAGAATTATATATGAATTATAGATAATAATGAAAATTCTTCCACTCGGGATATCGTTGAATCGTTTATTGAAACAAATTGATAATCGAATATTCGCAAATCTGAGAGTACAAATGTTTTTGAATAATAATCATGATCAGTTCCACGAATTTTATAGTGTCCATAAAATGAAATTTCGTTAAAATGAACGATTCAAACTTCAACGATATTCGTCAACTGATTTCTCGACAGGACAATGTGAATAATGTTGAGAATCAAAGAAGTGTCGATACATCATGTAATATTGTGTATTTCTTTTATGCTTACAACGAGGGTCTCTTTTCCCCTTGTCGGATTCTCTTTATGGTTTCCAATATGGGTGTTGATACAATGTTACGCAAAAGTACAGACCTTCCTTTTTCTTCTTCTTCTCTTTTTAATTTATGAAGCACTTTTATAAGGTGATACATTTTATTATACCTCTACACCGAGGTGGAGAATTCTTGAATGAAATATTAATCATCACCTTTCAGTATTCTCTACTTTAAACGATAGATAAAATGAATTATTGCATTGAAACGACTTTTGAGGAAATGTATTCTCGTTCCGAATATTTTTATAGTGGATTTAATGAATGCTGTATGACGGAGGAGGGAAGATGGATTCACTTGGTACAGTTTTCTTTGTGAATTCTCTCCGTGATCTCATTCGTTACACGTTTCATTTTTTATGTTTTCATATCTGTAAATGTATGAACAATTCGTTCGATTTGAATTCAAAT
This sequence comes from Gonatopus flavifemur, assembly GCA_018340375.1. Lineage (NCBI taxonomy): Eukaryota > Metazoa > Arthropoda > Insecta > Hymenoptera > Dryinidae > Gonatopus > Gonatopus flavifemur. The sequence continues at coordinate 30,067,665 of JAFFJZ010000007.1, read as the reverse complement.
GAAATGATGAAGGTGGTAGGGAAATGTTTCACCTTTTAACGATCGGGGTTTGAAAAGCTCATAAAGAATAAATCAATTTTTCTTCCATCGATTTCGGAAAGACAAGAGAATAGTAGATAAAATTCATAAATTAAAGGAATATTGTTATGCCGATGGATGTATGCTACCACTTCACTGAATTCAATTTCTCTTGTTTGGAATAATGTTCTTTCACTGTTGAGAAAGAAGTGAAATTTAATGGAGCAATTGTATGCATATACAACTCGAATAAATATTCATGATTAACAACAAGATCGTAGTCCATTCCCCTTCAACCCATTCTAACGTGATCAAAAATGTGAAGAACCCTGAAAGTTTAGTCCAACGTTGTAACATTCGAGTGTGTTGAACTTTTTTTCATTCATAAGCTGAAAATAATTCAAATTTGATTCTATTTTATTTAGCCGATTTTCCTCATTTTCTCATATCAAACAAGGTGTAGTCAAACAAAGGTAGTCAAACGAAATTAGTGAGAGCATCACTTATGTTTGTAAATTTGAGCATAGTTTTGTAAATAATGGAATTCTCATTAACGCTTTCAAATTCATCGCTGAGTGAATCGCATTATAGAGTGAATGGAAAATTTGGTACTTTGTACAATGATTTCCCAGTCAGAGCAGCTTTTTCGGATTAAAAAGTAACCACGTAAAAGAAATTTATCTATTTGATTTTTTGAAAACTTACTGAGATCCACTTTGGTTCCTTCCCAACGACTTCGAATATAATTCCAGGTAATGTATATGATAAAAATGATAATAAACCCATTAATTGTTCACAGTTATACAATGACCAAGCTCCCAAGATTGAAACATCAATTATCCCAAACCTATTCCATACACGACATTCAGCATTCAATCATAGTTATCTACACTCAACAATCTGATAAAAAATGAGGACATGTATTATTGATCAACAATCAAGACGTTTCTGAAGTACCATTACCGCTGTTCTTGATAACTTATTTCACCAACATTTTAAAGTTCAACTTCTATGTATTTTCTACTCACAAAATTGTTAAAATTTTCTTTCAATTACAGTTGAAACAAGAAAAAACCGCCCCAAGTAGCACAAGTGTCACAACAGATTTTAATCAGAAAAGATTCTTGTGGAATACTTACTTTTGAAATTATTTTACTAATATCACATAGACGTTATGGACGTCGGGAGATATTGATGTATTCCGAAAGAATTCATACTGGCATTCATCAATTACACTTTTGGGTAGCATAAAACGATCAGAAAGGGTATCCGACGAGTCATACGAAGGTGAGTATATCAACTGTGAGAAGGATGACTATTTTTTACCTACTATATTTGAAGCGCTGCTGCCGCAGCCAAATTTGTGTTGTTATCCAAGAAAGATTGTTCTGTGGGTTCTGAGTTACTTAGTTGCAAAAATCTTTCTTGGCGGAATTTGAATAGCCCACGTTTGCTCTCGTTTGGGTGAAAACAGGAAAAGGTTATTGGGACGAGGGGGGGTTGAAAAATCAGTATGCCGCGTCGGTGACTTGCTTCAAATTCAGTGATCATGTGTTCTTCAGAAGGGGCTTGAAGCGGAAAAAATTATGGGGAAAAATGTAAATACCATAGAAAACCGAAACATATTGGTGACATTTTCTTGATTAATGACCAGTTCGATTGAGAAAACACCTCCCATGAGTTGACTTGATGCATGGGGAGAACTAGCAGCAGGTTTAACAGGGAACCATGGAGGGTTGATTACAAAACATGGACCCGAGGGGTAGAAACAAGTTTTCTGTGAAAGAAAATATGAAAAACATAAGTCCCTTGAATACATTGTGTGTGCTTTCCTGCTGTCATCAAAAATCGATCACTTATCTATCAAATATTCTTGCCAAATAACTAAAGAATAATTCTATGCAGGTTTTATCGTTTGTGCGAATCGATTATGGGGTTTATATACAAAGGAACCTAAGAAAAGTTGAAAGGACCATGTTCATGAAAAATTGATTATTTATTTATCAAATATTTTTGCCGGGGGTTGAAAAATAATCCAGCGGTGGCTTCCATCTTGTAATCATGAGAGAATTGTTTTTTTTCATCACAAATAGGGGATTTTGCCTCCATTTTGAGGAACTATTCTGTTTTTTAGGTATTAAATCCTCCAACAAATGAGTGAAAACTCTATTGAATCAGAGAGGAAAGTCCCCTATTATACAGGAATTTCGCTGACACCTTTTTTCGGAAGAAAATCACACTTCTCGCATAAGTTTATGTCATAAATTGATATATAAATTTTGTAGTAATTCTCAAAATTTTCTCAAAATTTTCATGTGAAGTTGAATACATTTTGTAGTAAATTTTATAAACTGATGATTGAGGGAGATAATGACAGGATTCAAAATTTCCAAATTCATCTGATATAGTAAAGTTCACGCGTGATGGAATTTTGAATTTCTGTTACATCAAATCACCCATGATAGTATAGTTTAGTTATTGAGTGTTCATTCATATGTGATTGATTCCTCACAATTAAGTCATTCGGTATAATAATTTATTTCTTCGCTGGAATAGTGATTCGCTCTGAGTGAAAATGTATCTGATAAAATGAATAGACATGGCTTACAAATTATGAACTTTTTCCATCATCACAAAACAACGCCAGATCAGGCTTATGAAGTAATTATTATATACTAGAACATGAAGATTAGATAACAAACAATACTGTTATTTATGAACCAGTGCATTTCAGAGTATACAAATTTCATTCATTCAATGACAGTAATTTTTCCATATAATAAAATTCAATTATACACTGGATAGTTGTGAATTTTAATTCTTCCTCACGTTGAATGGAAAATTGAGTTTATGATCACAATAAAATACTTTTCTTAGTTCAAACTTCAAATTAATTTTTGTTTTTAATGTGAGCTATTTCATAAAGTACACTCCCTGGTAGAAATTTGTCTGGGCGTCCCATTTACCATCCACTTACTAGATGGGACCCACGTGGGGGCAACTGGATAACACATTTCAGTCAATTTGACTTTAGTGCCCGAACATCTAGTTGGTTCATGTAGATTCTTCATCCGCCAGCTGATCGTACAGTAACATTGATAGTCGGAGGAATAAAACAGGAATCCCAAACGTTTCAATTTGTCACTCGGGATTATTTTATGGGAATAAATTCAAAAGCAACGTTCTTGACTGAAGATCACATGTCAAAATACATTATCACCTTATTCATAGGTGTGATTTCACAGAAAACACATGATTTCGCATTTCTAATTACCAATTTGAACAACATTCTAGCAATTCTCTGGGACATCTGGATGGGCACAGGCTAGAAAGTGCGTTACAAAACTAGCTAGAAACCAACCTAATATCTAGGAAAACTAGCTGGGCCCCATCTAATTCCCAATCATAATTTCTACTAGGGCTGTGAGAAATAATTACTAATACCAAGAAAACATACTCTTGAATATTTTTAAGAATATATATTCTTGAATACAGCTGATATGTTGCAAGTTCAAGTGGAATTCCCTTGGATCAAGAAAATATTTTTTCAAATCAAGAAATACAACCTTAGTTCTAAGAAAATTTTCTTGTATCAAGAGTGCAGATTTTTTAAGAAATTGATTTCTTGAAACATCACAATATGTTATTGGTGATAGTAATTATTTCTCTCAGTGTAGATTTAATATAAAAGATGATGGTTTGGATGGTGGTTGAATCAATGAAACAAAGCTTTTATAATCCATGATTTGAGAATTCCAATCAAATAATTATTCCTCTAAATTAATACATTTTGCTCATCCATAATGATATAATTGATTGAGCCAAACTGGTAGAATGGTTATATCGAGTGTTATGAAATTAATTAATCAACCCATATGAAATAATGATTAATTCATTTTGAAAAATGATTCTCTTCAAATCAATAGAGGGAACCAATACAATTAGGATTAATGAAATGTATTCCATTGATTTTCCATTTATTGCGTTGAATAAATATATTTTCAACATCACAAGGTTTGCCCATAAATTATGTCACGCTTGTCTTTGTTTATTCTGTATGTCATCCAATACATGTAAAGTTGATACGAGGAAAAACGAATTGAAGAAGACCGTAATGTAATTCATGGATGATGCCATAATTATTTTATAACCACAAAATAAGGCCATCTTATTTATGGTATAGTTATAGCCTATAGTTGAAGGGAGATTTTATTGACTTTAAAAGTTATCATTTTTGTCAATACTAACTGTTATTAAAAAAAAAGATAATACATGCTGCAGAATTCTAGTACCTTTTGCAAAAGACGATTTCATCGAATCGATAAAATCGATGGATTGGTCGGCTCTATGAATTCATTGAAATACAGGAATGTGTTTTTGAAACAAAAGGGTATTCAATTCACTTCACGAGTTATTTTTTTGGCAGTTTAGTTTGTATATAAAGAACGAATTCTTCCTGAATTTATAGTGAGTATGTTTTCGTTTAAATAAATATTTTTGCCAGATTATAGCATTGAATTTCATCAGCAGATATAACTTCATCCCAGGGAAGAGCAGTTTCTTCGAACTTCTTGAACATATCAATCATCTGATCGAATAATCCAATTGTTTTAAATGAATTACAGATCACACAGGAACTAGACAAATCCGTGCTCCCTTACATAGATGCTCTGACTTTTTTTGTTCCTTTTCATTTTCGAAATTTCCTAAAACATAATTAATCCCATCAAAATGTAATCAATTGATTTGAAGAAAGATGTATTCATATCAATAACCTCTTCGAATGATTCGATACATTTAGTTTGGTGTAAAGAGTATCCTGAAGCTATCGAATGATGGGACTTTTTACAGTAAAATTTTTCTCGTATATTCGAAAAGCGGAGTTTTTCATTCAACGACTTTATCAGCTCTAAGTATCTTATGTTCCGATCAATGATCTCACCACCTTAGCGGGAATTATATATTACTCGCAGTTCATACAATAACTCCACAGTATTGATGGGGATCTTTGAAAATGATCAGTCCTTCTTTATATAAAAATACGTAATTTTTATAGATTTCAATAAAAATTCGATACTTTTTACACGGAGAAAAATCAAGTTTTAAAAATTACATTTCCACTAAATTGGCAAGATACGAGAAGATACCACCGTAATTGTTACATAGTGTGGTAAAAGTGTGTACTCGATTATGTATCAAGTTGCACGCTAATGCTAAAGAATGATAGGCAAATTATTCATTTCAACTACCCTGTCTAACAACAACAGTGGTATTTTCTTGTCTTATTCTAAATCTTGCCAAATTAGTAGGGATGTAGTCATTTTCAAAAATTTATTTTCCCCCGTGTATATAAAATAAGATCGATTTTTATCAAGGATCCCCATCACTACTTCACAAATGAATTCCATTGGATTAATTCTATTTCTTAGACTCAAAGAACAATTCATTGATTCAAAACGGCTTTTTTGCAGTGTCAATTTTTATCGATGATTCCTTCATAAGTCGTCTGACTGTTGGCCTAGTGGACCTCTTTCCATTCTCTGAAGGCAGTGGCTCAGTTCAGCTGGCTGCCATGAAACAGGGGTCAAGATTTTGGCACTTGTCTCGACTTGGAAATTTTCATTGATATGTAAATTGTCCTGCATATGTTGTATTCAGTGATGGGAATCCTTGAAAAAAATCGATCGTTTTTTGTATAAAAATTATATATTTCGTATACAAAAAAGGATCGATCTTTGTCCAAGAGCCCCATCACTAGTTGTATTGGAATTTCATGACAGAGGCATTCATCCTTTTCTCTTTCGTCTGGAACTCACAATATAATTTTCCATTTTCCATCTCGAGTTGCAAAGTAATTCCTCCTTCCCCTACATACGAAATATCAGGAAATTTCTGCCATTCTGGACAGCAAAGGGACAGGATATATTTCCTCTTTTGCCGCTCAAAGTGGTACACATTTCCTGATCTTCCATATTTAACGGGAAAGGAGGACTCACTTTTCGACTTGGCATTTCTCCCAAAATGTTGATAGCCCAACATATTTTCATTTTTTTTCCAGATGTCGATTATTGGGATTTTCTTGAAAACCAAGCTTCAAAGAAGGCCTCAATTTTTTTCCTCGCAAATCACGTTGAAATAAAAATGAAATGAAAATAATTGAAAGAGATGAATACATTTGGGAAGAGATGAAATACATTTCTATCGCTGTCTTTCTTGTTCACCCTCGTACCCGTGATGTTAATCCTTGACCACAGATGGAACTTCGAGAACAATGACTGTTCTTTTTTTTTGTAGCAAAATGAATATATTCAGTTCTCATAGATTTTCATAAAATCCCAATGAAAATTCGATATATTTTCTATGACGAAGAAAATTCACTGTTCTTGTAGTCCCATCAGGGTTGGAAAAAACCCGGGTTTTTTTTAAAAAGCCCGACTCACTCGGGTTTTTTCGAAATTTTGTGGGGTTTTTCGGGTTTTTTCGGATTTTTTGGGTTTTTTTTTGGGTTATTTATAGTTTTCGAACATCTTTGTCTTTTTCCTTATTATCTCTTATATTTTCAAGATGTTTACAGTCTTTTGAGCATTATATCTGTTTCATGAGTTGAAACATCATGGAAAAAGTATAGGATCAGTATGTTCAAACCAGTCATTACGTAGGAAGAAATTCGGGAATGAAAATTACTGGTTCTTATTCCCAAATAAGGAATAATATACTTGACAACAGATGAAAAATTGTTGAGAAAGATCGTTGATCTTTCATAATGTTATTTTAACTGCGAAAAATGTTCCCATCACCAGCGTCGCACATGATTTTTTGTGATCGAGAATCTCACTTCTTTCCCTGAAGCCAAAGATCATTCTTGACAATATGAAGGTTTTCACTTTGTATCAACTTTATCAATTGAAAGGTTCTCTCTCAAATTTGCATCATAAGCAATCTATTCCAGACAGCACCAGATTTTCCGTTTACAGCTCCAATTATGCGACTTACAATGAGTTTAATATGAATTCAAACTGAACTTTTCATGAACAAGATAATATTCAGAAAGAACTCATATTGAGACTCCATAATAAATTCTTCGGGCATTCAGTGAGTGGTCATTTTGAATTCATTGAATTTATACTGAACTCATTGTTAGTCGCATAAAGGAGACTATTCAAAAGGTATTTGAGAAGTTTTCATGATTTCAAATTGATAATTTGTGTTAGCTGCGCTGTTTTGGATGAATTCGCACTAGTTTCGATTTTCAAACTTCTAAGTATGGGGAAGTACTGCTTTTTTGCAACACTTTGTGTTTTCGTGTCAAGTATATCCCTCATCTAATGAAAAAAACCAGTAATTTTTAGGAGCAATGATCGCGTTCAAGATCGAAGATGATAATTTATATCCTACTTCAATGTTTCGAGCAGAAGTTAAAAAATGATATGGAAACACTCCCAATAAATGGTGGAAACTGATGGGAGCCAGAACTAATACTACACATAAACTCCCGAACGGATTCTGTGAATTTTGCTACCAACTGTTAAGTATTCCACCGAGTTCAGCGGGACTAGAATGAGTTTTTCCAACTTTCGGACACGTATGGTCCAATGTACGGAATAGATTAGGTGTAGAAAAAGCTAACAAATGAGTCTAATTGTATAGGTATCATAATACTCCTACTGATCAAAATGAATGGTGAGATAGACATATCAAGTATATAAGCACACCTTTTAGATTATATATTCAATGAAAAAATTTAATGCTGTTCAGGGAATCTCATTTTATTGTTGTTTAAGCCATCAATCAATAATTATTTTCAGTGGGTTTTTTCGGGGTTTTTTCGAGTGGGTTTTACTTGAAAAAACCTGGTGGGTAAAACCGGGTCGGGTTTTTTCGGACCAACCCTGAGTCCCATCCCTATTCTTGACAGGATTGATGCTTCCAATATATAGAATATACTTAATTGTTATTGATATTCCATCGGGATCTATGAAAATTTAGATAGTTTCTGTACAAATTGGATCGGTATTACGATTTTGTTCGGAGTGGATTTTTCTCATCAATGTAGATTTCATTCTTAAGAATGGCTGAATGAAATTGGAATAATTGATCAAATCTTTCGTGTAAAATTTTTTCAAAATACTCAAATGTTTCCAGAATATTGCCTCATACAGTACTTCTTCAATGCCCGTAGAAATGCCATATGAGCAATAATTAGAAAATATTAAATACGATAGTATCCTGTTAACCAGCACATTAAACTGAAAATTCCAGTAGCTATATTAGTAGAAATATTTCAGCATATTTATTCGAGGTTAAATGTACTGAAATTTTCCAATATCAAAACTCAACAGCCTTCCAGTTTTTTTGCTACAGTATTTGGTGACGAGGAACATTTTATAACTATGTGATTTGTTTTAAGAACATCATCACTTTTAGTATTGAAGTGTGTTCTCATTGTTTGCCATTGAATTTTGGAAACGGCCTTACCGTATTCTGTGTTTTGCAGGGTTGAAGGTAAAGGATAATTAATTTTTTTCAAAAAATCTCACACATTATGTATGATTGATCAAGTAATACATCACCGAGAAGAATTCAACCAGTAGAAATAAGGGTGGAAAAATAGCAATAAGAATTAATTTCATCTCTTCTAAAGTCTTCCAACAAAACTCACAGGAAGGTTTTGTTCTGATAGGAAGAAAGCATAATTTTGTCCCGTCGCAAAAAAGACATTCTTTTCATTCAAGTAAAATTTGCCAGTATTGAGAAAGTTTTACTTGAATCAAGGAAAGTTTGCCTTGTTCTCGTCGGAAGAAAACCTTTCTGTGAGTTTCTGGAATTTGAGTGTTCCGTTCAAGCTGTTTCAAAAAAATCAAAATAGTCGCACACAGTAAAAAGTAAAACTTAAAGTAATCCCGAATATCAGCTTAAAAATGCAGCCAAAAGTAGCGCCTATTCCAACTGAAAGTAAGCAATGAAGAAGACTGAATTTCAGTCAATTCCATCTTACTTTGGAATTAAGATAGAATTCCATCTTAATTTCCAAAGTAAGATGGAATTGACTGAAATTCAGTCTTCTTCATTGCTTACTTTCAGTTGGAATAGGCGCTACTTTTGGCTGCATTTTTAAGCTGATATTCAGGATTACTTTAAGTTTTACTTTTTACTGTGCATTCTCGACCAAATGCAAACATATGACATATTGTTTTTTCTCAAAACGGATGATTTCATTGTGAACTTCGGCTAAAAAAATGATGAACGCCGATTTTAAACAAATTTCAATGCAATAAGTGCAGGAAAAGTTACGAATTGAAAAAGAAGGTGGATATACGATGAACCGGCAGAATTTCGATCCCCTGTTTCGTGGCAACCAGCTGAACTAAGCTCATTGCTTTCACAGTAGAGATCATAGCTTCTGACGTGAATCGGAAATATACTTGTTCACGCGTACGTGTGTAAGATCCAGACACTATTCTACACACAGATTCCTCATGAAATTTGAAATGGATTTTTCCTTTGACAAATTTTGATCCGAGTTTTGAATTTTGAAATATGAAAATTTGATAATTTTTTGTCAAAAGTGAATATCTCGACCGTACTGTGTATTGGATATTTAAATCTAACATCACTCGTGACACGGAAAGAAATTTTCAGCTGTATCAGCTAAATTATGTTTCCCAAATTCGAATCGTTTATAGAAATAAAACGAAAATTAAAACTCACGAAATCTGATAAATCATCGTTACATATCTTCTCGAATCAACTATTTGCCACTGGAAACATCGTTTAATCCATGTACTCCAAGATTTTTTGGCTTCAATACTTGAATATTATTTGATTCGATTGTTGATTAGTTTCAATAAACGATTGAAACTTCAGCAACATAGCTAAACTTTAGCTATTGCAACTAAATATCTTAGCACCCATCAGATAGTTTAATTTTTTTCAGCGGAATTAACCCAACTTTCGCTGATAGAGCTTGAAATTTTGCTGTAGTAGCGAAAATTTAGCTATAACAGTTGAAAAAATGACTACCCTTCTCAAAGCTAATTTGTACTTTTCCTAAACCATATTCAACCAGTATTTGCCGTTGAGAAGAAGCAAGTCCGAACTATTATTTCGAATTTCGAATCAGATTTGTTTCAATAAACAATTCAGACTTCAGCGACATTTTTCGTTGTGGGGTTACAGCGATTTACAGTTAGTAAACTCTGATTAGCTAAAATCCAAAAAACTTTGAAGTGCCATAACGATTTGAGAACGAAGACCGTCAGATTGAGTCTATTTTTCCGGAGATACGCTTAATTTGACTTAACAAATGTTGTTGAATTTCACATGTTCCAGATACAGTACCGTCGAGGTATTGGATTTTTTCGAACAAATTTGCATGACAATATGATAGTCTATTACCTATGATGAATGCTAATCATTTCTAAGTCATTCGTATTATATCTTAGTCTCATCTTCATATTTTTTCTACAAAAGAAATGGATACACGAAGAAAAAAAGGTTTGATAGAATTTACCAACGAGGGTGGTAGCATATGGCATTACTGTTCATATTTACTAGAATTTTAGTCAAATCTACTACCGCGGTAGTAACTTTAACTTCAACCATCATAGATTACTACTACTAGAACTCATAAATATTACGAAAAATTTTGATAGTACCGTATTTTACTGAACTCGTTCATAAATCTCATGAAACAGTTTTTCTCCGTGTAATTTGTAGAAAGTGTCCAATGAATTCGGTTTTTTTATGTATCAAATCAAAACTCACTGTCAATGAAATTTGTTAATAAAAATGATATTTTAATCAATTGTTATCTTCAAATTTATATACTTATCGAATCAATGTTGATATTTTGAAAATTATATGAATCAACATGAGGATGCGTTGACACAATATGTAATTGAATATACGTGAATTGGGACGCATGAAATGTTATATATGTATTCAAGTAGACGTGAAACAATTCACGGATACACCTGCTATCCCATACAGCACCGGGAGTTACCATCAACATTCTTGGAACGTCTTGTGAAACATTTGAATGTTCTAAATATGTTCTAATTATGTTAATTCTTGATGATTCCTATTTTGTCAATAGTTTTGAACTTCACAATACAAAATATATTCTTATGGTTGTTTGATACTTTTGTCCCTAGTGAAACTATAAATAAATATTTGCATAGGTTAGGGAAGTATATGAGAAGGTAAATGAAAAGAAAATTCTTCTTCGAACTCGGAAAAAAACATTGGATCTAATGAGATCTATATAAATCTCTTGAGATGTAAATTTTGGCATAGATCTCTACAAATCCCTTGATATTTACTTAGATCTACAGATTGCAATTATGGAAGAGATCCAAAGTATCTATGGAGATCCAAAGAGATCTTTTTGAATTTTTCCCAACATTGACGTCTGCATCTTCTGCACCCATTTCGATTAATACGGATGGTTTCGATGAATCGAAAATCTCGAATCGAATGCCGAATCAATAGCGAGGTGTTACTGTACGTGAAGATTTATAATAAAATTCTTTAAGAATAGGAAGTCTGTAAAAAATATGGTGATTTTATTCCCAGACAGCACTGTAAGTTCTCGGAATGTTTTAGAAACGTGCCCGTGGTTTCGCGATCTCTGATTCCAACAATTACGTTTCCAAAACATTTTTAAAATTTATATTGTCAAAACATTTATATGGTTCATAAAAATTCCCTATTTCTTCGCTAACCTACGCCAACCTACAAATCATTCATATTCAAAGTTTAATACATGACTAATACATCAAAAAATAGTAGAACCATATTGTTTTGCACATAATCAACTGATTGTCACTGCACAACATAAAAAATCATGATAATACACATATTGTAGAGAGTAAAACAAAGATATTAAAAAGCGCTTTAGAGTCGAACTATTTTCCACTAAATCTAGCACTTCATAAGCTTGTACGTGTAATTTCTTACACACAAGATTATGTTACTTGAATATAATTGATTTAGGATTTGTTTTAAATAAAAATATCCGCAGAGGTGTTATCAATTTGATGATTTATAAAGACAAATTCAACATGTGCTAATCACGTTTTGTGAGAATGTAAATAAAAGAAACCAGGACATCTTCATGTTTTAAAAACATCCATGCGACCTTTTTAAAACGTCACAAAACGTTTCTGAAACATTTCGTTTGTAACAAGGTACATTTTGTGAATGTTTACAAAACGTCTCAGTGCTGTCTGGGTTAGGAATAACATCATAGTGGAGGTGCACACGGGAAAAATAATTCCATCAGGGATCATTCAAAATTGAGCCAAATAAGAATATAGCAAGTTCTCAACTGTTCGATTCAATCGGATTTGTTCTACTCGGTCACGAATGAGAATCCATTGGAATGTTCTGTTACTATATCATCGGTGACAAAACAAAACAAAGCATAATAAGTCCCTTTATAAATTCTTCGTTTTTTTTCAATCCCCATTATCGTGATTAGGATAAGCCTATCAAGCGCCAAGCCTGGTGGAATTGTGAATCCATGGTAGGCTGACAACCGAAATTCGTTGAACACCGATATCGGTGCAACATTATATTTGTTGTTAATCAACATTGAATATTTACAGATTGATTAGCTTCGATTTTTAACATTGCGCCAAGCTATATTCTATTGTCAGCATTGGCGGGACCTGAACATTTGTATATGGGGGCTGTCGTAGATATGCAGAAATTAAGCGGTTAGCGGATAATAGACAGGGTTGGAAGATTTCATCAAACCAGTCATGAAACTGATTACTTCATGATGATGATAGGTTAGAAATAAAATACTTGGTTTTCATATAAGCACATTCTGAAATCGTACTATAGCATGTGTAAACATTGTGCTAAAAATGTGTTTCCCAGTACAATGAATGAATGTTCTCAAGACGTTCAAAAAACATGCTCTGAGGAACTATGAACACATTTTTAAAACATTTTGAGAAATTTCGGTGGTGGTATCGATATGAGTACATGAAATACACGTATATACGGGTATTTAAATACATGTAGATCAGTATTTCTACACTTTTAAAAGTGATTGTGGAGTTTTCCCCCAAGAAATGAGTGGTAGTAGCAAAGTTCCTCCGTAGATGGGGAATTTTCCATCCTAATTTGGTGCATTTTCCCTCCATTTGTACACGGAGAGAAGTACACGGTAACGGTTACTATGAAGAATAGTCATTTAGTGACAGATTCAAAATTTCAATGAGTACCATTCAGAATTGGAGTGAGTGCGGTCAACGGTTTACGTTGCCATGGAAACGATAGGTTGACATCGTAATGATCACCAAATTGCGAGCCGTCACTCAATTTCTATCCTAAAGTCACGACGAGAACTGCCCTGGTGAAAATGGGAGCGAGAAGAAGGAGTAAACGAAGCGTATGCTGAAGGGTAACCAGAAACGTTAATGGAAAGTATACGAAGCTTGAATGGAAAGGATACAAAGAGTATGTGAAACGGGAATTGAAACGAAGAAAGCGGGAAAAATTCAAGAAATCTAGACAAAAAAATAGAACCATGTGGTGAGAATCGAACCGGTGACTTTCACTATGGTAGAGTCTTATCCACTGAACCATAGATCGTCGTTGACATCGACTGCTGAAAGATGTTATTTGAAGTCAGAAAAGGTCCGACTCGCATACGATCCATATAACCTACTATTACGTTACATGATGCGAAACGGGATCGGAAGTTTATGAAACGTATACAGAACGTATGATTTGATGACTTTCCAGCAAGCGGGTATCATACGCTCCAGAAAGAGGGAGTTGAAACGTTTTTCGCTTCGTATACGTTTCCTTCTCGCTTTGTGTATACGCTTCATTTTCACCAGGGTACCCTGGTAGAAATTTTCGCTAGTGAATAATGAGGCACTTACGAGTTTACCTCTTCTACTCATAAGGCACTAGTGAGAAGAACTCACAAGGCACTCACTAGAATGTAACACTCCAATTAACTAGATTCCATTTATCAAAACTAGTGAAACGGTCATCATTATCCAACGAGGAACTTATTAGAAACTAACACGGCACTTGTGAGAATAATTAGGGTAAAAATAAAAATTTATTATTGAATTTATAATTGATTCTGATATGTTCTTAGTTTGAACGAATTTGGTTCAACTCAGAGAATTTTTCCACTCGAGAATTTTGTTTTCTGGTAGTAACATTGTTTTCTTGCATAAAAAGAACACTGTTTGGAGAGGATTCTATTTTCAGAATAAAGAGACATGTTTTCAATTTGATTAATTATTTGTTTTTGTGTACATGCATGAAACATTTTTTCACCAGTCATCCCGAAAAATTAATTAATCCAAATATGAATCTAATAAATATTTGGCGAATCTAATGAATAATATTGATCTAATAAATAAAGCTGTTTGTTAATGATTTTAGTTAATAATGTATACATCTTATCTCCGTTAAGGTTGGATTAACCTTGCAAGAAATTCACAAGTTTTATCCAAACATCACTAGTCAGGTAGGATTTACAAGTGATTCATCAGTCGCTCACTAGTTTCACTTTATTAAGTTTTTCCCTGCGAATAACTCATGAGTCATGAGGAAGAACTTGTGATATTTCTACCAGGGTAGAGCGAATGGTAATCAATCCCATATACTTTCCTCCGTGTAGAGGATTCAACACCCAAAAAAGAAAATGATTCCTCAAAGTGGTGGAAAAATCTCTCACTTTTGATGAAAAAATAATCCCCCCACAATAAGGGGATGAAATCCACCAACTGCACCGCAAACTGAAGTGTGTGTGAAGAAAAACCTCCGTACATTTTTTACAGTGTACACAGAGGGAAATGTATGATAAAAATACACGGAGAAAAAGGAATTCGCTGTGGCAGCGAAATCTACTTTTGCTGGGTTCCTTTTGCCAGAGCAGCAAATTTTTTGCTATTCTGTATATAATACTGAAAATTTGCTGGCAGAGCAAACATTTTTTGCTGCCACAGCTAAAAAATTGCTGTCGTAGCTAACACGATTGCTGTTATAGCAAATTTTTAGCTAGGTCGGCAAAAATTTTTGCTATTCTATATATAATACCTCGATTTGCTGCGCCAGCAAATTTTTTCTCTCCGTGTAGGGATAACAATAATTTTATGAGGCTTATTAGATATATAATAGAGATTATTATACAGATTGTACTCATCCAATCTATATAATCCCCTTTATTATATATCCCATAAGGTTTATTATAAAATTATTGCTATCCCTATTTTCATTATACATTTCTCTCTGTGCATTTTACAGTATTGAAAAAGGTTCATCAGACAATCTGATGCAGTTGCAAAGCAATCGGAGACAGAAATAATCGAAGCGGGTACACTTGGGCAATTCTATCTTACAGGAATCCATTGGTCATTCAAGTTCTAAGTTTCGAACAGTTGAAAACCCTCGAAGGAAAGATAATTATCTAATTTGTACTGCAAATCGTATGATATATTGACGCCTGTACATGATACTCATTGAATTATTTATCTCGTGGTTGATGAATAGGTGCCATCCCAAATGGGATTTGCCAACTTATATTGGTGACACTATTTTATCACTCTGGTCTCTATATTGCGAACCAGACAATTCTCCACATCCTATTCTCATATCTCCATTCATTCTTCACATCTCCGACTGGTTCATCTTATCATCTTCCGATCGTATGCATCTTTCGATGTGACCTTCGTCCTATCTTGCAGCCTCAAATTAGCACTCTATTCTATGTTCATTCATATTCCCTTGGAGTTCACTTGAGCTGCTGGTGTTGCGAAACGTTCAGTCAGCACAGTCATAAGCCAACTGTATAAAGAACCAGGCATGACTTTCATGTCCTTATTATGGCTCTGAAAAAATTAAAAATAATCCTAATCAATGTAAAACCGAAACACTCCTCTTCTGCACGGGAAAAATGAAATGGCTGTGGCAGCCACTCATTTTTTAGGCACCTTGCAGCTGTCCTTTTACCTCTTGTTCAGTAAATATATGGACGATTTCAAAATGTAGTGCGAGCTATCACAA
Organism: Gonatopus flavifemur; assembly: GCA_018340375.1. Lineage (NCBI taxonomy): Eukaryota > Metazoa > Arthropoda > Insecta > Hymenoptera > Dryinidae > Gonatopus > Gonatopus flavifemur. Next base: position 30,051,606 of record JAFFJZ010000007.1, on the reverse strand, counting down.
TTTTAGCTATAATACCACCGCAGGGAAAGTAAGAGGCACTTCAGCTATGGTATATTTCACATCAGCTGTGGTATATTTCATATGCGTTGTTGTAAAATCAACTAAAATTGTGGTCGCTTGCACTTAATTCTAAATCATCCATATATTCACTCAATAAGATGTCAAGTTTACAAGTTTTTTTTCTCGGTGTACTACAATAGGAAATCGTAGCTGTGACCGCAGAGATTTTGTGGTTGATATTTGGATAGCCAAATAATTTAGCTGTTGAATTTTTGCTGTGGATGCTAGATTTCTGGCTTCTACCGCTAAGCGAGTAGCTGTGACAGCTGAAAATAGCTCCTGTAGCTAATTTTTAACTACCCAAAGAATAGCTAATTATTTTTTTTCATGTGTTTTCCCACTTTGAAAGAAGTCAATGCCACCAAATACCAGTTCTTACACGGAAAAAGAATCGCATATGGATTCTGCATGGGTTGTTGTTAGTTTGACATAAAACTGTTCACGTAAATATAATTGGAATGAAATTGATATTGGAACCATGAAATTTGAGAAATTTGTGTGGGGAATTGATTAATACATATGTGGATAGAGAATTTCCCCATAAATATTCGGGAGAATCCTATAAATTTACAGTAAAAATCCCATTGAAACAATCGTTTTTATGTATTCTTATGTGAAAAATCCTATGCGAGTATGGGAATCCGCTTCACTTGTGAAATTTTCATTTGCATAGGTATAGGGAAATTCCAAATATATTTCACAGTGCAATTTTAAATGTACAGTGCTAGCGAAATAAATGGCAGCAGTGTTCCTATGGTAACCATGATAACAATGTGAATTGAATATAAAATTTATAAAAATTGTGTACAAATTTGATACAATTTCGTTAAAACCATGTTTTTAGATCGGATTGTGTATGAATTTTATATAAAACTCCTAATTATGTGCAATGTTTACACTTTAAAAGATAATCGGAATTTTCCTGTATACATGAAAGTATTTTAACTATTCACGAATTGGTTCTTTGATTATCGATTCGTTAGGTGGTATGACGGATGAATTTTTAAATGCTTGAAAATCTATTCCCCATGTAAATATGGGAAACGTATGAGACTTCTTGGGATGTGGAGAAGAATCCTTTTGGTTCAAAACAAGACAAAAACAAAACCATTTTTAAGATCGTCGAGAGGATTGTTCCGAATGGCTAAAAAGCATGTTTCCGAATGAAAAATAACAAGTCTCTTTAGACTTCATTCTAAACTGATATATCGGGGTTCCTTTTGGAGTTTCTTTTGAAAGAGAGGATTTCGAATGGGATTTTTTCTGAGACGCAGAGGAGTCACTATGGAGGAGTCTTTTTGAATTATTTGTGCCCTATGGGTGAATTGTCAAGCCATTTATTCATTTGAATTACACTTTATTTCTTTGGGATAAGTCGATGAATAAAGGATGTGCAGTACGAAAAAGAGGGATTAATATAACAAATGATAGGAAGGTAAATCCTCAGAGAATGATAGAAATGCTATAACCGGTAATTTATTGTGGAAAAAGGATTCCTAATGTTCATTGTTGCGTCGTGTGTAACACGCAACGTGATAGGTAATTTGCAATTCAGAGCTTTTACACAGGAAATGAAAAATTGTGGACCTTAAACGAAAATTACATACGTCGTATACAACTATTAATAACATTCTACCTTCATTTTAATGACTATGGATAAAGAATGGTAGTTTCTCGTCACGTACATATATAACAAATTTTCTTATTCACTAATCTGTATCCATTACAGTGGAGTTTTAGTCGATAGCACTTACAAGAAGCGATTAAGAAATGCACGGAAAAAAATGTTTGATCGAATTCATCAACGAGGATGAAAAAATACGGCACCATTAGAATTTCAATTGATGTTTACTGGAACTCTTACGAATATTACATATAAGAAATTTCAATAGCTCCGTATTTCACTGAACGCGTTAGAAAATTTTATGAAACAGTTTTTCCCGTGTGATGCCGATGGAAACTCACTTTTTTCGGGAGGTCAAGAAACTTTGTTTCAAATCCAAATAGTTTTCAACCGATTTATATTGTTAAGACATTGTAATCAACTGCATTGAATAAACACTGTATGAATCTAACATGTTTGATGCATCAAAGGGATTCCAGATCAAACACAATTTATGTACAATACATCTTCGCAACGCAATCTGTTTTATTTGGTTCATTGTACAAAGACTGTTTCCATAAAAACAAGTACTTGCAAGTATTATGCTTTACCGGACAATCTTCAATCTAACCTAATGCGTGTGCTGTGTCATTGATACACAACTTAATTATATAAAATTGATTCATAGTTTCCAACAAAATGTCATATTCAAATATATAATGTTAATATTATCATGAAATCCATTGAATATCCAATCAGAGCATATATTTTATTCAATTTGGATTTAAATCATCGTGAATTCTATTTTTCGGATACATGAATGAGAACATATTTCGTTACGCATCCCACTATAATTAGAGTATATTTCGTTTGAGAGTGTGGGTTATAATTCTCAAACTGTGAATTTCAATAGAACCAAATGTTCGACCAGACCAAACATTTACCTCGAACCAATTCAATATGAATATCTATATTTAATGATGTCCGATAATCTACGAATGGCTCGATAAAGAGAGAGGGAGATAAAGAGAAAGAGAAGCAATCCGATTCACAAGTGAAATGATCGAGGAATAGGTAAAAGGAACATAAATATTAATCCGAAAACTGCTAATGAAATGACGGGTAGTCCATCGATACGTTTATCTCTGGTCCTTAATTCGTCTTGGATAAGGTAATGGACTTGAAACACCGGTTATAATTAATTTGATGATCTATTCCTTTTCCCTTTACCAACCAGTTTTTGTGACAATATCAATTAAGGAACAACGAATCGTTACACAACTTCAAAATATGATTAAAAACTACTTCTCTTCCGATACGATTCCGTTGCTTCTATTTATTAACTTCATTGGAGATTTATTGGTATACATATACAAGCAGTTAATTATGGTTTTAATTTCTATTGTATAATTATGGGTTGTGCTTGGAGAAAGGAATTACTTCAAGTGGATGAATCTTGAAAAATAGGTTTCAAGGGGAATATGTAAAAGTAAAAGGGAAAGTAAGTGAGGGAATACAAAATTATTAGCTTTTGTTTATTCACTCACTTTAGCGTGGAAACCTTTGAATAAGTTATACTATCATTTTCATGCGGAACTTTTATCACATATTCATACGTTAGATTCTCAACGAGGAGTGAGTACGTACAGACTATTTTTTCACTTAATCGATCCAAAGAAGATTTAAAGTAAAATATGTGAATTTCAAGGATGTGCTATAATCCGTAAAGTGAGGTGAGAGAGGATATATTTCAAACTAACGAAACCGATGATTGAATATCGTGCGAATAACATTGATCGTACTTTGAGAAATCAATGTGTATTCAAATTGTCAATTCAGTGTAGTTGATTATTCAAATTCAATAGAGAATTAATATTCATCGATAGTTCAAGTTGCGAGTTTGATATTATTCCAAGAAATTTCTTTATGCGAAAATATTGATTAATAATGATACACCCACTACGTCGAACGATATATTTAGGTATCGTTGGATCCCAATATCAATAAATCCAATTCACTTAAATTCAGAACTCACTATAGTGTTTCCAGTTACATTCGAAGAGGTGGAAAATCAATGTTCTTTTTGTCTTTTGAAATAGCAGGGGACAAAGACTAAAATATAGTTGCTGAATGTCAAATTTATGGATTATGAATTCAGGTATTGAATTTCATGTATGTTTTTGCGCGAAACCTTCGACGATATATTTTGAGAATAAAATGAAAAATATATCGTAGACATGCATTTTGAGTTTTATCGGGATCTGAGTAACGATATTTCTATTCATCGATAATAATTTATTTTCTAAATCAGATCAATGGAATGACTGGTCCAAACGATCAATTCAGACGTGAAATGTCTTTGATACATAAAAATCACGTTGGTGGATTGCGGATGAAGAAGAAAAATAATTCATGATTGATAAAAAATGATTCAATTAAATTCTAATGATGTATGAAAGGAGGGAATACATTTTACGGTATCGTATATCATTCGTTAAGCAGACGCATTTGAAAATAGAATTGCAAGTTTTTCATGCTCCTTCTCATTAAATTAACGTCGAAGTTAATGAATGGAAAAACATTAGCATTGCCGTGCGTTGACGTTACGGTGTACATTCCACAAGGTTCACATAGCTGGTATAACTTCTTCTTGCGGGCGTAGAAGAAGTCTACGAAATTATGACTATAGGGCTATAAATGACCCTACTTTACGGTGTGATTGTGGTTCACCCAACTTTATTCTTTTTTTCTTCTTTTCTCCGCGTTTGGATCCTCGGGTTCCTTTCGACCGATTCCCTTTCTTCAAGAATTAGCGTGATCCATAATATATGATGGCAATTCCATAACATTTTTAAATTCAACTTCTAAGAATTAACAAATTGCCGAGGATTAACATACATATATGAGAATACGTGCTTCTTGCTGGGAGAAATTTTTACAACGACCGGTGTAATCAAAAATATCAACTCGCTGAACTTGCTTTCGATGTTTCTCAAATTTCTTTGTGGTTTTCAGATGATTTCGATTTTTAACGATAATAGTTTTTCGTTCGATTTTGGACGAATCAGACATGATATATCAAAGGGATATTTTATCATGTGGAAGATGAGTATGAACCTTTGTCTGTGATAAAGCTTGGAAAATCCACCCGCGCGAGTTGATGTGAACTTTTTTTTTTAGTAAAAGTAGTAGCCAATCGTAGAATACTTTACTTTTGTTTGGAGGAAAAAAAGGGCGAGAGGAAGCGAGGAAAAGCAGAAGCGGTAACGGTTGTAACATTACTATCACCAACGTGGAGTGTATTCCAACGTATCGTTGTTTTGCTCTAGCTCACATTCACATTTATAAAGCTTATCTTTGCCAAAGGAATAAACTATATGAAGACGGTGTATATGAAAATGGGCGTATTCAGTTCCTATACAATCTGTACATTAATCAATTCACTGCATTTTAATTAAATTAAATGGATACACAATGAATGCGGTATCCACTCTCGTATATAAAGTATTCATAAAACTTGCATTATTTCTTACGCAGGATTTTATAAAACGGGGATAAGATGAATCGATCGGATAAATTATTTGTATATTCGGAGGAGATGTTGGATGAAGTTGAACAATTTTTGAATAACTTATTGAATGAATCATTGCAACTACGCAAAGCTGAACTAGACGCAAAATTATTTCTTTTTTGTACTTCATAAAGTATTGTTGCACTGCATCAATCTGAACTGCAGAAAATTCGTACTACGCAAATCTGACGTAGATGAATAAACGTACAAGCATTACTCTGCTGAACAATTGTGAACTGCATCGGAAAACGTACGATCGCAGTTTAATATTCTACAAGTCCGACTGTGAATCGAAAGAGTGTGTTAAACCGGCACTGAATTTGAATGAACGATTTTATCAAGATCCGAACGTTGTCAATACACTTTTGATGAAATATTCCTTCATTCGTATATTTTGAAACAAAACAAGAACAGTGGATTTTTTTCTGTATTGAATTTGATAGAAAGCCCAAAGCCCAATCCAGTACGTCGCTACAACTGCAGTAAAATTGTACAGTAACTTTGAAGAGGACGTTTTCGATTCCTGTCTAGCCATTAAATGAGGCAAGATCACTTTCGGGAAACAATTTATGTTTGTAAAATCATATATTGTAATTATTTTTAAGTATTCTTGAACATGGATTACAAATCTTTTAACAAGATCATGGCTGTAAGAAACGCTGACGAGAGTTATTCATTTCGTCCATCCCTAGTGGAAATGCAAAAATGAGGGGAGTGGGTGTTGAAACAAATGAAAAGTGAAAATTTAATTATCCAAGCGTGTACAGATTGTAGATCCCATGCACAACCAACATTATAAAAAATATGAATTTGAGTTTAAAGTGATTCAAGTGTAGCACGATAATTTTTCCAAAAAGTTTATAATTTTATTTGTACGTTTAACTCAAGTCTGTAAAAATCGAACATGTATTTGGAATAGTGTTTGATGTTCTCCGCAAGAAGGAGTGAGATTGAGCAGTTTCCCATGTTGTTTCATTATCACTTATCCTCGGTATATGGCTATAAAGTCTTCACATCTGAATCAGTGGAATTCATTAGAGCTTTGATGAACCTGAACTGGAGGATAAGTAACTTTACTGATTGTGTAACATATTTTAGTTGAGACTTGTTACTGATTTCCATAAGAACATCATTCACAAGAATTTCCAGATTATTGTTGATGGAATGTGGTTGTTCTAGTTGTATTCCTGAGAGAGCGTAGCCGAAACATGCATAGTTCGGAATGCTGTTGAATTCACAGTATTCAACGTGTCTTCAACGATCTATACAAATTGTGCGGCACTTATTCAACCGTAAAATATGTGAACTTGATGCAATTCGGAGTTGGATTGAGGTTGTATCAGTTGTATGTCATTTTTGTTGTATCCCAAAGTTCTTAACCACGTCTTCTGATTCTTATATTATACATCTCGACATTATTAAATATAATCACACTGGAAGAATTTTATTCGAAAAGTTACCGTGAAATTTCGGTGATCGAGGGCCAAATAGGAATTTTCATAAATATTACTGTGCGTGTTGCAATAAAAAATATCACTTTCAACTATTTAAAAATTCACTGATTTTTACAAGCTGCACAGTAATTTTTTGAGGAATTTTCACTTGTTTTTCGATCGCTAGAATTTTTACGGTGATTTTTACAATAAAATTCTTCCAGTACAGGGTGAACCAATATTTCATAAGAACTCGACAAGGTTATCCAAAGTCTGACATACCCCTCAAAAGTCGGAATAGAATTAGACGCGGATGATCTGAATGAAACTGAACTTTTCAAATTATTTGGTCATTTTCTGATCAATAGTGACTCTACATAATTCACTAAGATTTGAGAGCCAGTCTTGCACCGAGCTATATTCTATTATCAGCGTTGTCGATAGTAATACATTTTTATATGGGATTTTATAAAACTTCCTTAGGCGGGTTACCGCAGTTGGCCGATAGATTTCAGCTGATGTCTCTTTCATAAACAACCTTGGTGGAAAGCACCGATGGAATCTCATTGAGTAATACAAACCTTGCAACAACATTCAAACTCATCGAACCCATTGAGAAACCGGTTTTTAATGGGTTTAAATGGTCGTTCTCATGAAGCTGGAACTAGCAGCCGTAGAGCTAGCAGCCAGTTTTTGTAACTTTTAATTGAACGTTGTTCAAGCTTCGTTTATATCAGAAATCGATCAAGTAGCATCTCACTAAACGTTTCAGATCCTCCAACCGTCGATAAGCGTTCAATGTAAAAACTTATGACGATCGGCTGCTAGCTCACCAGTAGCTTAGCCAGTTTCAGCACCATATCATTCTCCGTTGCAAAGTTTGTATTCAGTCTCATTAATCAATAGAATTCAATAGACTTTTTCAACCAGCGGACGAGGGGATGATTGATTTACAAAATTGAATTAAATTATTAGGTTTTGTGTTAGCGTAAGTGAGTAAAGCGAGCCGTGCTCAAATTACTCTGTTGAAAAAACGAAGTATGGTCCAACATGAAACCAACTTGGTTGCAGCTGGCTCAACTTGATTCTAATTAAACCGACTTTTAGTTGAACCAACTTGGTTCTAGCTGGTGTCAGTTACAGATTACAGGGCTGCCAGAAGAAGTTTGAAGTAAAGAAATTTACACGGTGAAAAAAGTATTGCTGGCATAACAAGCAGGTCTGTTACTATAGCGCCTACAAAAGAACCCAGTTGGAAGAGCAAGAAAAATGGTTGACACAACTAAACTTATTTGCTGACATAAAAAACTTTGTTGACAGAACTCACGTCTTAGCTGCTGGAGTGAATATTTTTGCAAGGACAACAAATTTCTTTGTAAGCGCTATAGTAGCAAACCATTTTTTCTCCGTGTATGTGAATTTTCCAATGCTTTATGAATCAACACGTTGTTGTGCCTGATGTTAATAACTTTGAAATATTGAGAATTTCTCTTCCTATTCCCTCGCCTACTTCAAAGGATTATATTCCAGGGTGTCTACTAGTTGGGAATTCCAACGGAATCAATCATTCAATCAAAAAATCGGGTTGAATAGAATGGCTAATGAAACAAATTAGAAATTGCCGGAGTAGACACTCAGTTTTGGTCCTATGTTGGCAGGATGGGGTCCATGCTGGCCCAGTGTGGACTCCATTGTACATACATGCTAGGAACCTTCTTCGGCTGCTTATATCAATTTTTATTTTCCAACAACATATTCTCTAAATATCTTCGAATAAAAATTCACCCTGAAGTAGTAAAAATACTACAACTCGGCGAGAGTGAAACATTTCAGTTTATGAGATTGGCAGTTCACTCCAGTTTTCGAGGTGAAAAACTTTTTCACAATTAGGGTGGCCAGATCGTCCAGGTGCAAAACTCGAACGGTTCCCCTCGAATAGGAAAGTTTTCGAAATTTTATACTTTTCATTGACTTCAATATAGTTTACCTATAAATTACATATAATTTTCAAAATTCTTCTACTCGGGCAACTCTTTTTTCAAGCCGACAGACGGCGTCTTTTCTTGTCAAGTGCATTCCAAAGTTACAAAATCACTACATCCCTTCCCACAGTTTTCGCAAAAATGAAAAGGTAAAATCAAGAAAGTTTAGTATACGCACCTCCTGTGTTCTACAAAAAAGATTTATGTAGGGGAACGAGGGGCTAGTTGTAACAGTTTTTGTAAAAATGTTAATATTGTGAAATATATACATAATTCCTTGCTCATCAGTGAATGTTTCGTAAGCGTGAACATTCACTCATCATATGCAAAAAGATATTCATCAAAAAGTTTGCTGATTTTAGCACAACAGACATTATTCCAAAACAAGTCAGCTGTTTACAACTTACCCCGTACTTGGAGCTAGTTGTAACAGGCTTGGGGCAAGTAGTAACAACTAGGATAACTGTTCATTGAAAACATGTTAACTTCTTGTTATGGTACGATACTTATTGATAAATGAGCTGAACTGACTATTTTCTTATTGATCCGAATTTACAACACTTATTACGAAAATAAACTTTGAAAAATTAAGCTCATTGTAGAATCATCCTGTACTTATTAGCCTATTACCACAATCATTATGGGACTCCGATATTATTCAGTTGATTTTCATAGCCACTTATAATTATGATTAAGATTGAATCATATTCAATCAATCGAAAATTCGCGTATTAATACTTACCCTTGTTACAATTAGCCCCTTGTTCCCCTACACATTATTTTCAATTTTATCCTTCCATTTTCGCAGAAAATTGGGGGAAGATGTGAAGTAGGAATTCAGTAATTCAGGAGTGAACATACTGGAACTTCGATAAGAGTGAAAATTTCGCTCCATGAGAATAAATTTTCACTCTACTGGGGTGGAATTTTCATTCGCTCTGAAGAGTGGAATTCCCACTTATATTGCAGTATTTGTCCTCTTCAGGAGTTGATTTCCATTGCAAAAAATTTATAGAGTAATAACTTTGTCACCATTATTCGCTTCTGTCGTGCAACAAAAATACACATGACTTTTACGATCTGTTGAAAATTACGTTTTCTATCAATAAACAACAGTCCATTGAAAAAAAAACTTGTATTTCCTTTAGTGTGCAATTCCAACGTTTCCATCCTAGAAGAGTCTGAAAAAAAGAGTAATTCTCTTTCTATCAGTTACTGGGCTCCATCTTTGTGTGTTTTGAGGAATCAAGAATTAATTGCAGCTAGTATTCAAGGACATATCTCAGATTGCACAGCTGTTTCAAAGAGTTTTTCATCATTAACACGTTGTATTCATCATCAGCTATTCTAAAACTCTTTTTCAAATCCAGTAAAACATGTTTAAAATTTCTAAGTGTTACCTGGGAAGTCTCTGAATCTCACTGTCAATGCATTTTCATAAATATTTGCAAAAGACATTCCCAAAAGAGCCTTGTTTTTCGACCTCTCAAAGAAATACACGCTCTCAAGAAAGCAATAATCAGGCAGCTACTGAGTGTATGTAGTAAATTCCTCAACTTGTATGTGTTCTAATGCTTTTTCACTTTGATTATCGTTGTCTGGTTTTTCTCGATATCCCTTTCGTCGAGAACTTGCGGTTACAACAGACGTTCCGGCGTATGTTCGTTTTATCTTGGGTATCTGTAAAATGGGCGCATTACAGCTTACCATTAAACGCTGCACCAGTTCAAGCTGTCCGAGTAGAAGAGATCTCTTTTTCAACATTTTGTTAACGAAGATCCTCCTTTTTTTCATATGATAAATCCAGACTGTCGCTCTATAAAGGTATGAAAGTGTCTTTCAGGATTAATCCGTAAAACTTAGTGATCCCAAGGGATCATACAAGGTGTTATGAGGATTCTTTTACGTTACGAGGTATCAGGTTCTGGAACTGTCTTCTATCTTTCCTGTGGTGCTTGGCTTCAATTAATACCTTTCGACGTGAGTTGTGCGATTACTTAATTCTAAATCCCTGATGGGCTCACGTGTCTCTGTTGTACCTGACTGACCCGTATTCGGTTCTTGAGTTTGAATTAGTAATCCATTAATATTTTGTATCCCATTCGCACTTTAGAAAATGTGGGGAGTCTTCCTTCACACTGTTGGTGAATTTCGTCCCCTCGTCGTGTGGGAATTTTTTTCTCATCAAAAATGAGAGATTTTTCCACCACTTTGAGGAATTATTTTTCCTTTTGGGTGTTGAATCCTCCACAAGTGAAGAAAAAATTCACCAAATTATGGTGAAAAATTTCCCTGCCACCATTCTTTGGGGCAAAATTCCACAATCATTTTTTATAGTGCGCTCTTATTTTCTTAGACCTTGAACATGATGAATTTCTGTCTATTCAATAAAGTGTGTATCGCTTGCATTCTCATTAATAAAGTGTAATTGATCATTGTTTCCGCACAGTATTAAATAGTACACGGAGAAAAATAATGTAGTAAAATAGTATTATTTCGTCAAATGTCGTCACAATTACCTAACGGTCTCAGAGACTTTCTTACAGAATGTAGTAAAAATTATTGCAGTTGTAGTATTCTATTCCACATTTGAGGAGTACTTCTCAAGACATTAGACATATAGTATTAATTCACTAGAAAATGTTGTAATTTTTATTGTATTATTTTTCCCCCACTATATATAATCCCACTTTATCATATCTACAAATGCGAATGTGACTTTTGAATCTCATTTACTGGCAAAAACTATTGAATCCCTTGGAATCCATCAAAGTGTGTATATTGTAATCAATTTCAGTGGTTTTGAATAGTCATGTTATTTATACCGCCAAATTTTTGTTCAATTCCATAACTTGAAATATGAAAAATGAAAAGGAGTATGATGTGTTGAATTGTTATGATGATTATCATCATTCAGTTCTATTTCGATATGCAAGCATTTTCTAGATCACTGATTCCAATCATAGTCATGAAGTCATTATGATAGTCTCAAACCGATACAAATACCCTATTCCTTAGTATCCAAGGATTTCAGGGTTGCATAGGGGAGTAACATTTCCAAATACACTCAACTACGATCAATTCAATCAAGAAACTGTGGGTATATGAAGGGAGCGGAGTAAGATTTTATTTACGCAGAGGGAATGATGTGTAGTGATGGATAGGACACTGAATCAACAGATAAGTTTACCTAGGGAATTGAATAACCGCCGAGAATGGCCAACGACAATGAAGTCTTATCAATCATGTCTATGATATTTCTCTTCATCAATAACAATAAGTGATTCTTGCATTCCACAGTTTAGAAGATCAACAATACATCTCTGAAGGAAAAGTAGTATTCACAATAAAATTTTTTATCCTATACAAATTTGTGTACTTTGTATTTTTAACAGCAATATATATATGTTTGTCTCTTCGAATATACAAAATAAATTTATATATCCGTGTCTTTCCTAAGTGATGATTTCTTGGAAATTCGGTATATTATTTTTCGGAAAAGATCGTTTGTCAATTTCATTTACTTGGAACCGAGGAAAAACTGCTTCATTTAGCTTCTACATGTCGTGAGAATTTTCAACACGTTGACACGAAGAGTGAGATTCTTTCTCTCATATGTATATGATATTCGAGTGCTAGAGAGATAACACATTTCTAGTGATACTCAAGACACAGGGTGGAACTTACGATATTCCTGCTATTACAGAAATATCTACTTTACATCAATTAATTAAATTAAGTTAAACTAACAGATTATGCAACCAGATCCTTCAGTGATGGATATTCATCCAATACCAATGTTATTTTATACATTACATAGTTTACAATGATAAGATATCCGATAAACGCTGTTGAGTACATGATAAATAACCAACTGTATTATCATTCTTTCATTCCTATCATTACATTTTTTATCAACTTTTCCGCTAGCTTATGCATGTAAAAAATCGATTAATTTCCAACAAAGTTATTTACCTGTTTCTTCGGTCCTGAAAATAAAAATACGAAATATGAAACCCCGTTCCGAACACAGTTTTTTTCATTAATCTCGCGAAGATGATTACCAAGTTGGAATTATCGAATTCAATCTTAATTACCGAGCATGTTCGTCATATAACAGTTTTAATACGTAAAATTAGTTTTTGAGCACGTTACGAACTCCGTGATACTTGTATTATGATGTACCCAATATCCTGTATAATTTCTAATTTAATCGAGATCTTCCTCGCTTAGTAGAATGAGTACCAACGCGCGAACAAATATAACACGATGGAAATCACTTTACCATTGCATTCCAACATTTTCTGTTCCGTACGTTCGCTCTCGTAAAAAATGGAGCATAAAAAGAAATTAATTTTCACTCGTACTTTTCTTTCACGCTCGCATTTTTCTTCTATCAGCTGGAATAAAATACGAAAAGAAAATGTTGAAAATATTATCCAAGCAAGTTGACTTGAAATATTCTCTCTTTTGTTGCGCAGCCCCAGCCGCCAAGAAAATGGTCGTCGTCTATGTTGTAATTAAACATGAGACCGCAGCTTTGTGTTCGAAAGAGAAAAAGTGGAAAGAAAAATCAGTTGAAAAAGATGCCACTCGAGGAAACAATCGCAAGAATTCAAAGTCATGGCAGAGAAGCTATACGATAAAGGGCGTGGTAGGTGTCATGAGAGGAGGCTTACGAATTTGATCAATTTGAAAAATGAACTTGCCGGGCGTGAAGAAATATATATGTATATATATATATATATATTCGTTTTCAATGAGTTTTATTTCCGAGGTATGAAAATGGTCCTAGAAATGAATACAAATTATTGAAAATTAGATGTGAGAATTGTGGATGGAGTGTATCGAGAAGGTTTGAATTGCAATGCTTTTACTTTTCCTAGATCGTATGTGCAACTAGTATTTGTTCTACATTATCGTTACAATTATTCCAATTTAACGACATAGATAGAGTTATAATCACTTTTTCATGTAAAGTACTATGAATTCGTAATTGAAAACCCAAGTGTTATTGAACATAAGGCAGCGAATATGAGGACTCAACGTGCCATTATTCTGCAATTTCACCCTATACGTTTAGTTTCCGTTACCGCATAATTCAGTCCGTTAGTCTATTACCCTTCGCTTAGCTTTTTTTTCTAAGATTTGATAGCATGTATAACATATGAGCCAGATCTTTGGTATATATGCAAAATACATACGATAAAATCTATATACAGGCTGCATGCAGGCTGTATAAACCCAAACACAGTAACATGTACCTTTGTTTCGCTTGAGTTAATGAGGAGAACACGATGGATCTTGTTTTTTTTTATATTTGAATACAGAATCAATGAGTATAAGACATGGAGATCGTTCTCTCGTTGAAGCGAATTGGTTGTTAATTTTTGTGCACATAGATGCGATACGTACTACAAACAACCAAACCGAGCAAAATCAAGCAAGGAAGCAAGTAACGTGTATATAGGTACGTGAACGCTTAACTTCTTGAAACCTGACGATGTTTAATGAGACGTCAAGAATTTGATGCGAGTTTCAAAGTGGTTGCATAGCACACGCGAAAGAGAGAGAAAGATTGCGAGAGCAGCGCAGGGGTGAGGGGGAGAGAGGGAGGAAGACAAGGCTTATAAAGCGGCCTTTATATTTGAAGGCGCTCGGAAATTCAGTGAGCATGTGGCAACGTTGGATTCCCTTCTTTCTCTCTCTCTCTCTCTCTCTCTCTCTCTTTCTCTCTTTCGTTCGATTCTGTAGGTAGGGGCATTTTTTCTTTCCTACTACCACTACATCCCGTCGCTCCCGTCTCTCGTTCCATACACCGGCCCGTCTCGTCTCATCGTCGTCTCTCGTCTCGTCGTAGCGCAAAGTTTCTTCCTCTCTTTTACCTTTATACACCACCTTACACCCCATCCAACCATGCTCTTTTATTTTATTATTCGGCCCGACCTCGGCAAGTTAGGCCGTGTATGGCGGATAGCTTCTACTCTCTTTCTTTCTCTCTCTCTTTTTTCCTTTTGGTCTCTCTCTCTCTCTCTCTTTCATTTTTTTCCTTGTACATCGGTGGCGTATATACAGGGTGGTTCACAACTATTTTGAAATCCTATTGTTTCCCAGAGAGAAAAACAATCCTAATTCGCAGAAAAAAGTGACTTTAGATTAGATTTTTAACGACGCACAACAACTACGCTTCGCTTTTGAGGTCGAAAAACTCATGAGCGAAGCTTCAACCATTCAACGCATATGCGTCTCACACAGAGGAAATGTCTTTCTCTGTGTTCTCCCTGAAATACGAGTATACCGAGGGAAGGTTTTTTTTCCTGCTTAATGAAAGATAATACGTATATGACGAATATCGATATTCTTTTGAAATTTTTCAAAACGACGGATATAAAGTAGGGGATATGACGTTAATTTGCGGAAATATTAAGACTTTTAACGAGAGAATTTATTATGAATGTCATTCTTTATAACTCGAATGAGTTTAATTAGTTGAAAAATGAATTCAATGCGGTGCGTATAATACGATGTAATTATCATTGATGAATTCTTTGATTCCGATCAGATTTCAAGTCGAAAGTGTGAATAAAGGTTTTTCAAAGTCGATATGGAATGACGTTTTTTAACATCTTATTATGTTATTCATCGAAGAAAAACTTGTCATCGGCGAACGATTATTTATTTGTGTTTCCTGGAGGAAATCTTTGATTATAAATTGAGAGAAATACTTACTAATACCAAGAAAATATATTCTTGAATGCAGCTAATATGGTGTGGAGCCAAGAGAAATTTTCTTGAATCAAGAGGAAATATTTTTGGAGAAATGAATTTCTTGGAACAAGAAAATATATCGTTGATGATAGTAATTATTTCTCTCTGTATACCCGCAAATTGGTTCCTCGCGGTTCAAGTGAAGAACTTAATTGATCTGGATCCGGCAGTATCGATTGCATACTCAAAATCGAAATTCTTCTTGCAGGCAGGAACTTGTATATCCGACATCGTACTTTTGCGAGACTTTTGTAAGATTTCGAAGATGTTAGTTCTGGCTAAAACCAAACTTTGAGATTTGAATGAGGTATGAAAAGGAGATGGATTCGAAACTTCAAATTTGTTCTTCGCGAGAGCTTTTGTACGAAATGAAAATTGGACCAAAGATGAAAATTTGTTCGGAAAAATCATTTTTAGATCAATCGAGATCAAGAGTGAGTCGAGAGATTGAGCCGATGTTCGATAAATCTCATTTTATTTGGGAATAATATGGGCTTGGTGATGTCAAACTTTGACAGGATCGATATTTGTTATTATGAAGCATAAATCAAATTTGCATCGATATTTCATCAAAGTTTATACAATTATGGCGTTGATGAAACGAATTTCACATAGAAAATAACGAAATCTAATTCGAAATAGATGACAAGGTTGAAAATTTGATTATTTTCATTATTGAATATTCGTTACCAATGATGTACAGAAAATGAAGTCATTTACTACACCGTTAGAAATTTCTGATTGAGCTTCCAATGACATGCGACGAAAGCAAAAGTTATTCACGTAATTTGAAAATTTATTGAAATTCCAATTACATTTAAATGGAATGTCAGTTACGAAAATATGTATTAATGTATGATATAACATAGCAAAAATTTGAAATTCAGTGACGTGTAAGTAAGTTCGCATTTCAATTACCAAGAATTGGAAATTTCATTTCCAACAGTGTATTTTTATGGTCTATTACAAATTCGTTATAATAAAGGATTCGAATTTTAACGATGCATAAGATTTGTGAGAGAATATTTTCCCCTGTGAAAAATGATTGATCCTGCTTAAGGATTGACATCACTATAGATACATTGGGAATAATGTATGGTGGTAATAACAATAGTATTGCTGGTAGATTCAAGTTGAGGTGCACGGAGAAAAATGCAGGTCGAAAATATATTGATTTTTAATAAAAATTTGAGAATATATCTTACAATCTGAGAGTTTTTCGTGAATGCATAATAGGGATAAAACGGTCCACTTTTCGTGGAATTGTATTCGAAAAGCAATAAAAAATCATCAATACTTCATAAAAAATAGAGGACCATATGAAGTTTCCAAAAGTGGCTTATGAAATTCCACAAAGTGAATAGTGGGACATTGAAATTTTGTTCACAGTAAAAAGTAAAACTCAAAGTGATTCCGAATATCAGCTTAAAAATGCAGCCAAAAGTAGCGCCTATTCCAACTGAAAGTAAGCAATGAAAAAGACTAAATTTCAGTTGGAATAGGCGCCACTTTTGGCTGCATTTTTAAACTGATATTCGGGATCACTTTAAGTTTCACTTTTTATTGTGTTATTGTTTTTGTAGAATTTCACACGCGACTTTTGGACACTTCATATGTTTCTCGATTTTTTATTAAGTATTGATAATTTTTTATTGTTTTTAGAATACCATTCCATAAAAATGTGAACCGTTTCATCTTTATTATGCATTTAAGAAATATTCTTAGATTTTAGGAAATATTCTCCAATTTTCATCAAAGATTACTATATTTTTGACCTGCATATATTTTTCTCCGTGTGATAATATAGGTATCACAGCCAAATTCTGGTTGGAATTTCTATACTATTGTTATCAGCACCATGCATTTTCTTCACTGATTTATGTCGAATTCCATTCGATTTTATTCCATAAGAGTGGTACATTAATGGTTGAGATGAGTGAATAATGACAACATGGTTTCAATAGCTCAACGAAATATTTGAAACAATAGTTTCAAAACTGGGACAACACAACATAAGATTCTACTCTCTAAATCTGAAAGAGTGAAAAATCACGCGTTTCACTCCACTTCGGGTGGGAATCGTTTCGAGTGGACTCCCACTCTTTCAGACTGAGAAATTCACTCTAGAATTGGAGTGGCTGTGAGTTTCTAACCTCAAACCTTCAGCTTACACTCTAAAAAGATGGAAATTTCACTCGAAATTTCGACAAGCTCACTTCTGGCTGCTTAAAGAGTGAAATCTCACTCTAAAAATTTTAGAGAGTAGGAGGAATGATCAGAAATCAATTAATCTCTGTGCATTATCGCACTCAATAGTATCATATTATCCTTGGGCCAATGTACGTCCTTGTTTCGGCTAACTGTTGGAATGATTTTGTTTAATACAAGCTTGTTTTCAAACTCATGCCAAACTCGAGCCACATCTCATTGAGCATTCCTGTTAGAACCTGGGATCAAAATTGCAGCGATGTTGATGCGATTTTGAAAGTGGCTGTTTTTTAATCTACAAATAAAATATTACAAGAGTCACTTGCAGAGATATCGCCGGAATATGACTTGATAACGTAACGTCGCTGCGGTTCACTTGTAATTGTGCTTTTTAATATTACTGTTGTAATTCTCATAACAGGTACTTTCAAGATTGCACCAATCTTGCTGCAGTATGAAAGTACATTGAAAGGAGTAACTATGGAATTTTTTTCCAACAAGTTGGGTATACGTTTGCACAATATACATCTTCCTCTTGTATTTTCAAAGGAGAATTCCCTTTTTCTGAACGTATTCTCGGTACAAATTTTCCCCACATCGATATACGACACCCTAGAAGGCTCGCGTTTTTCATACATATTTTTCGGGCAGGGTCATAATTTTCCCCAATTAAAATACAGGAATGACAAATAATTTATCTTCCAAAGAATTTGCTCCTAAGAATATTAAACTCTTTGACCAACTTGTCGAATCAGCTCGGAAGTTTGAAGCACGTAGGATGATTATAGATGGGTTTGGAATCAGTGAAAAGACGAGCTTTGAATTTCGTCCTTCATTACAAACTATAAATTACTTAATTAAACAGTTTCATTACATCTGTACTGTGAAGAATATTTGGAAGATTCATGTGTAAAATTAAAGACTATTGATCTCAAGAGTGAGAAGGAAGTGAATTTTTATGATATTCTCGGTAAAAGTACTTTATATTTCAACGTTCAAGCTAAACCTCACCTCTGAGATACATTACTCGCGTACCAAGGTTTCAAATTGATATAAATATCGCAAAAATATATGTGGAATTTAATATTTATAAGTACGTAGAGTAGGAGTGTTCTTTTGGTATCTCATGCATAATGATGCCGTAAGCACCGGGAAACCGAAATGAGATGAGCGTAAGGTACCTATGAATTGAGAAACCGAAGCAGAGACGAAATGGAAAATATTCGGTGAGAAACCAAAAATGAGTATAACACAGCGGAAAAGGAATTACTCGCAACGAACTGTGAGAGGTTTAATTAATGAAATGTGGTATAGTAATTATTACGATTTGGGGATTTAATAATGTTATGTGGGATTTTTCCCAACGTTTTTGATTTTTTCAATTTGATTCTTTTAAGCTGAATCCTGGATCATGTTCTCAGACGAGGAAATTAAATGTTTATGTATTTGAACCCTCTTCTTGAGGGAACCTTGATTCTCACATTTTCAATTTAATTTAATTTGCGTAATAAGAAAAGTATCCTGGTTAAGAAAAGTCAACCCACGTAGAAATTGACGAATGGCTTAGTACCGGATCGATACAGGCTGCCAGTGTACAACCGTAGGCAGCCAACGTTGGTCGGACTGTGGAATGATAACGCAAAATAACTCCGATCTAGTACCGACCATCAAACGTCGCTAACCACCGGTTACCGACAACAATTCAATATTTGCGACCGATGTTTTTTCAAAATTTAGGACCTTCTTGTGTACATTTGCATGAACTCAGATATAGATCCTGACGCGAGAACCATTATATCGAGTTACATAGAATACGTTTCTCCATTAAAAAAGAATTCTTTTGAATTTCAATGCATTTCTAAGTTCTTAGTGCGTCGGGGATCAATCGATGTTCATGAACTCGTGGTGATATCTAACGAAAAACGTACGGAAGATTGTCAGCTACTCACGTAGTTCATAATTCCGTCAATAATAATGATGTTTTCTACGAAATTATTTTATTTCATAATATTTTTCGGAGTTCGACCGTGCATCGAATAATATAGGATTATCACATTGTGCGAATCAACAGTGTTGTATGCTAAAATTTCTAAAAATCATCCAATCTTTTGTCTAAGTGCACTATATAATGTTCACCTTGGTTTGGGATCCATTCAGGGTTGGAGACCAACGCTTGCTCATCAAAATTGTGCCGTTGTTGATTCAACATTGGGGGGAAATTGGTCAACAACGGTCAGTTTAATCATTAAACCAGTACCGATTAGAACATGAAATTACGTCGTTCCAGTAACGACTTGGAATCGGCAGGCAATCGTTGTTACCCAATACCATCTCAATATTGATGCGTTTGTTACCGTCGCCTTGAAACTAGCATTTTACGTGGGATAGAATCTGACGAAATGAAATTTGATGGAATTTGGTTTTGACGTTGCTACAGAAACAAAATTTTGAATTCTTCCGCTGAATTTGGTTGCGATTCTATACATAATATTGGAAATTCAAATGCCTTGGTGAATCATCAGCAGCTGTTATTTCAGCAAACAGTGAGTCCGTGTAAATGTAGTGATTTTGGCGACACTTTTTGTGAGAATAACTGTTAATATCTTTCAAACAATTCAAATTAACACGTTTTTTGAAAATGATGCACTAATGCATAGTATTTGATATTCATACTTTTCAGGAAAAGTGTCACTGATGTGCACAAATATCCTTCAAGATTATAAATTGTGGTGAAAATAATTTCGAACATTCATTCAAGAATTAAAAATAGTTGTTCATTCTTGTCCAACCCTAGATTTACGATGCAAATATTAAGGTTTCTCACAAGATTGACGAGGTTCAGCACTTCAGACGATGTTGAAGGAATGCAATTTGTTTCCTTCTCATTGAAAGACAGTCATCTGTGACATTCACCACTATTCACGCTCTGCACTGAAAGTGTCACGTAATCACCACGTGGCAACACATAACAAATGTACATATGAGGATTTTCCAATGTTCCCCGGAATTGTTCAACATTTGAGAATCAAACTTCTGCAGGTTATTTCATCTTTTGCAAAGTATCGACTTGAATTTCTTGAAATGTAATTGGGGCAGGGTTGCAACGATCTTCCCCACACTGAGAAAAATAAATGTTGTGGAAATCACCTTTCAACATAGTAACGCGATTCACGGTAAAATATACATTATTTTCTTGGTGGTCGTGGTAACTAAGGGAATAAATATCATTCGATTGTTCAATGGAACTAAAGGAGAGGTGAAAAATGGGTTAACCGTAGGGTAATAGTTCAGCCCTCACCGTATAAAAAAGTATTTTTCACTTGTGTGACGCTGGCTTCATTTTTCATTTTACGGGTGAAAAATATATGAAATGATGGTCATTTTTATATGCCATTTTTTTCAGTGCAATCCAAAATACCCACTCGAGTTTTTTCAATGAAAACCAGCTAAAAAAACCCGTATGATTACCCAAAAAAGACCCGTTTCTATTGTTCGCTGATACATTATGATATCAATTTAAGGGGTCTTTCTGGTCAAGATTTCCAGGAAAAACTTTTTTCTTGAACATTTTTTTTCCATAGAAAGGATAGAGATATCGTTTTGAAAATTTGTGGATATGTTTACTGAAAATCAAATATTACAAAAAATTTTGTTTAATCTGAAAAAATCAATTTTTCACTCATTGAAAAGTTAAATGAAGTGAAAAAATTAGGACTGGTTTTCAATGATTGCATGAAAAAAATTTCTTCAATGCAGAATTGCAAAATTCTTCCAACGTACATACTTTTCAAGGTATTTCCAAAATTTTTCTATACCTGTAATACAATAGTTTGAAATAAATTAGAGCGTCCCTCCCGTTCGGTTAAGCAAAGAAAACATTATTTTTAGATAAATTTGAGTTGTACGTGCTGTGAGAATTTACGCTGGAAACGTGGCGTCTATTTATATGTCACTATATTTTTCTTAATGAATGAGAATGGTCTTTCAAGATCATTTCCATTCTCATTTTCAATTGTTTTTTTCCCGTTGAACCTACGAAAACCAGTAATTTACTTATCATAACAAATGTTTTATGAAAACAAAAAGCATAAAATGAATAGTTTTTAAACTATCTCGCCACTCGTATTTCAGTCACGTTAAATGTATAAAGAGAATCATCCGGAGAGTAATTTTAGAAGAATATGAAGATCTGTGACCAACAATAAAAACCTTGAAGCATGTAAGTTTTCACAAGAATAAACGGTATATAACTCAGAAGTTTATCTTTGAATTATAAAATAAAAATACACTCGTTATGTGTTGAGCTAGACATTTTTTCTGACTATAAATTTTAGAAATCATTTTGGTCTTTTCATTGTTTGTTACACAGAGAAAAATAATGTTCGTATTATACAATTGTTAAGAATTGTTTTTGCGATAATGAAATTCTGTTTTTAATTATCACAAAATTCTCTTTTTATTCAAACGGGAAATAATAACAGGGTCGAGACAAATTTGAAAAGTCAGGGAAAAATCTGAGAATTCAAAACTTATTGAGAAAATGCGTAATATAGTCGGGGATTCACGTTCAGATATTCTGCCAATTACGGCTGGGAATTTTTCAACATCTCCAAATATAAATTTACATATGTCAATGAATATTTTATTTATTATGTTCGTGTAAATTCTGCACCGACAGGTCTCATCCTATTTCTTAAATATAAAAGTGGCATATGTATATGATTTTGCCATAAACATAAATGGAATAAAAATCATTTTTGAGAAAACAAGACAATTATTTGGTTTCGATGAGGTATTGATGCGTACGCTCGAAGGTTGAAGATGAGTGATTGCAAAACATATCGGTGAGAAAATTATTCAAAATGTGATTTCGGTGTCTGTTTGCTGGAGGAGTCAACATTTGTTGCTTTAGTAGCCAATAAGATTCCTGTGATAGCGAATAGAATATTGGCACAGCATAGAATTTGTTGTTCCAGCAACAGGGAATGCCGCGAAATCAGATTTCGTTGTTACAGTGAATTTTTTTCTTCATCTTCCATATCTACTGATAAACGCTGTTGGAAATGTTCTGTAGGAAACTATTGTGTACCCCAAGAAAAATCACGATTGACTACGGAGCATGAATAGTTCTCGATAAGTGCTTTGAATCGAGGTTCACTTATAACATTACGGTTATGACAACATACCTGTTGAAATAAATTAAGAATAAACCAATGTGAAATGATAACATGATACACAGGGAAAGTTGATATCAAATAAACATCTCGTGTATGTAATGTTATATTTTAATAAGCAGGACTTGAGAGCATCACTTTTACACAACGGGCGATTTCACAATAATTGTCAATGATTTAAAATAAGAGCTCACAAAGCCGAGCAATTAGCCGTATTGAAATAATTATCGATCTTATAGATGCAAGATACTATCTATTTTGTCTTATAATAGTTCGCCAAGAAAAATATGAATGTGACACGTGAATTTACCATTATTATAGAGATTTTCTTCTGGAAGAAGGAACGTGTCTTCGTCGTGAACGGGTAGCCAAAGTTGAACATAAGAAAATGAGCAAGGAGAACCCGGCAAATTGATATAAGAGTATACTCAGCTTTTGTTTCAAGGCGCATTGAGGAATTGTTGATCCATCATATTCAAGATGTGTATTTTGTCAAATTATCTCTCAGTTCTCATGTATATTTCGTCCCTCCTTCTTTGTCCACGACTTTCCGTGGATCTTGGATTATCCTTTGTTGAATTGGCGATGCCGAACCGTCGAATCACGTTATTTGGCAGCGTCCTCATCCACGGAGAGAAAAAATTTGCTGACGCAGCAAATCGAGGTATTATATATAGAATAGCAAAATTTTTTGCTGCCCTAGCTAAAAATTTGCTATAACAGCAATCGTGTTAGCTACGACAGCAATTTTTTTAGCTGTGGCAGCAAAAAATGTTGGCTCCGCCAGCAAATTTTCAGTATTATACACAGAATAGCGAACAAATTTTACTGGGATAGCAAACATTTTTTGCTGCCGCAGCTAAAAATTCGCTGTCGCAGCTAACAAGATTGCTGGAACAGCAAATAGTTTGCTGTCACAGCAAAAAATTTGCTGCTCTGGCAAAAGGACCCCAGCAAAAGTAGATTTCGCTGCCACAGCGAATTCCTTTTTCTCCGTGTCGTTATGGAGTCGACACACGAGAGAGAGATTCAAAATCATTGCTTTATCAATTTGCACAATATCGGGCTCCCCACTCCTCACACTAGTAGCGGATCTTGCACTACTTGTGCCTCCTTACACACTACTCATCATTACATCCTCACTTTTAAATCGGTACACGGACAAAAGACGTTTTGCTGTGACAGCAAACTATTATGCTTCCACAACAATTTTTTCAGCTGTAATGTTGATTCTTTTTGCGCTGGAAGCAAAATATATTTGCTACACTGAAAATTTTGCTGGTCCAGCAAGGAATGTACTGCTTTAGTTAATCATGTCGCTTTTCCAGCAATCCAGTTGGTTGTGCCAGCAAAATGATTTGCCATTCTATACATAAATACCTCAATTTGCTGCGTCAGCAAATTTTTTTTCTCCGTGTGATTTGATATGGATCTATGGTTTCCATTCTTACGTGTAGTTTTGGATCGGGAAGGAACGGTATCCTAATATTATAATATTCTTCAATCAGATGATTCATTTTCAACAGTTTTCTACAGTTTCAACATCATCGGAAATTATTATGACGATTTGATTCCTTTCCCATTTAAAAGTACATGTACGATTAAAAACTACAAATGCATATTGAATTACCGATACAATACAAGGTCATTCAATCAAAGGTCAGGGCAAAGTCAGGGAATTTCAAGTTTATGGGTTTCAATGAGGGTTTGTTGAGGGTAGCAACCCTAAATATATATATATATATATATATATATATTTACACATTTGAAAGAGTTTAAAAAATCACTTTCCTTTTTCAATTTTGTCCAAGTTATTTCACACGTGACATTTAATTTCCCACCTATCATATAATGGGGTGTGAAAAGAATTTGCCTCGAAGACTTTGTCAGGAAATTAAACGTCGTATGAGAGTGAAGCTAAGAAAAACGATGTGTGGGAAATATTTTCGCACGAGGATGCGTGAGATCTATCGGATATACCCTAGTTCTCTAAATTCTTCGAATTCGAAGTTTCAAGTATATACATACAATTCCAAAATAAGTTCCTTGGAATTGAAAGATACCAGTGGATATGGTCAGCTGGAAAATACAGTTATTTTTAAGGGAATCTCAGAATATTTCTCAGCTTTTTAATGAACTTGAAATGATTCAGATTTTTTCTAATCAGAAAACGAACATAGATCTTCAATGTTTACTTCAAGAAATTCTTATTGAAGACAATTCCAGAAAAATACGAAACTTTTTATGATTATTGAAAAACTCAACAATATTCTTAGATTCTATTGGAGGAGAAGCTTTTGTTTTTTAACCACATTTGTCCCCATGTTTAGGAAACAAAGCAATGACGATTGAGATTACTGATGTCTCTCACTGAGAAGGAAGTACCTAGCTGCGGTAACTAACAATTAGTTGTCCCAGCTAGATTCTAGCTGGTGTAAATAAAAATGCAGTTCCCTGAAATATGAATGAAACAGTTTATTTATTCAGTCGGAATAACAAATTTAGTTGCGGGAAGTAAAATTTATTTGGTATAATTAAATTTTCATTTAGAGTGACTAAATTTCTCAGCTGTTTAATATGCAATTACACTCCCATGCAAGTATTGCCAAGACTGAAAAAACCCAAGCTTGTCCCAAGGTTGGCACGTGTGCCAGAAACAAACCTCCGTGAAGAACAATTGGCCCAGTCTTGTTCCATGATTGTCCCATTGTCTCCAATGGATAGTCAGTCATGGTACATTTGTTAATATTTTTGA
Source organism: Gonatopus flavifemur (assembly GCA_018340375.1). NCBI lineage: Eukaryota > Metazoa > Arthropoda > Insecta > Hymenoptera > Dryinidae > Gonatopus > Gonatopus flavifemur. The sequence continues at coordinate 30,026,052 of JAFFJZ010000007.1, read as the reverse complement.
AATGGTCGCTACATTTGGTACAAGCTTGGCACAAGTGCAAAAGTCGAGCATTCGTTGAGAACGATTGTGCCAATATTGCCCACATGAGTGGCACAATGTTCATAAATATTGACTGAATTTTGAATTTACAATGGTTGAAGACTTGGGGATAATCATCGGGCCAGGGCTGGTACGATCTTCCTGCCATGATTAATCCTACACACTAGTTTTACACACCAAGCGAGATTTTATTGATCTAAGTAAGGATAGAACTTCACTTGATGGTAACAGGATACTTTTAAATGTAATCATACACGGAGATCAACTGATTTTGAAGAACGTTCTTCGATAATTCATGTACGGTATTTTGAGGGAGGAAGTCATGAACTGAAATATGAATCAATTACTTTTTTCATCCATATCTGCGATCAAAGAAGCATCGGTTGATGCTTGGTAAATGAATTGGACCGGGCCTGACAAAACCACTGGCCCAAGCTTGTCCGGATCTTATCATTCCCAAGCCTGGGCCAAGTTTGGTAAATTGTTCAAGGCAAGTCTCGCCAGGTCTTGTGCCAGGCTTGGTCCATCATTGGGCCATTGGTCCATACACATATGGGCTGTTATTCTCGTCGTTTACTGCATCCAATGCTCAGGGAGTGTAGACCTATTCGATTCAAACCCATTCAACTCATCCATCGATTGGAATAACTATTCAATTAAATATTGATTAATTTGAAGAAAAAATGAGTTTCTGTAAGGAAACTTTAGAATATAAAAGCTCAAATCCAGTAATCTCACCACGAAAAGTCCATAGTATAGTCATGACAAAAATCAGGAATCGCACTATGAAAAGTACCAGAGAAACTATCAACTTCCCTGGTAGAAATTCGTCTAGTAATTCGCTAGTTGTAACACTTGCCCTCACGAAAAACTAGAGTTCAAATTCAGCACCTTTTCAGTTCAATCACCAACTTATAGGTGTTCTTATACATATAATATATATAAATATTACATTATACATTATATATATACATATTATGTATATCTAATAACATAAAATATATAATAAATATACATATGAGGTCTCTAGTTTTTCACGAGGGGAAGTGTTACAACTCGTGAATTACTAGACAAATTTCTACCAGGGTTTAGGCATTTACAGCCGTGATATTTATCACTGGAACTAGTTCTTCTCCAAATCAACAGTTAGCTTGTCAAATATTGAGATATGTGATTGTTTCATGATAAAATTTCATAGAATCAAATTGGCTTAAATATATCTTGTAACATAAAATGGGGTTGAATCCGAAAATCCAAAGACAACGATCTTAAGATCCAATTCATGTTACAAGATGAAATATATTTGAGCCAATTTGATCCTATAATAAACCAATTCGAATTCCTCTGTCCAATTCGATGTGAAATTTTATCACACATCACAATATTTAACAAGCTGACTATTAATTTGGAGGAAAACTAGTTCCAGTGATAAATATCATGGCTGTAAATGCCTAAAGTTAATTGTTTCTTTGCTACTTTTCATAGTGCGACTCCTGATTTTGTCATGACGATACTATGAATTTCTCGTGGTAAGATTACTGAATTTGAGCCTTTATGTTCATAAAATTCCTTACAGAAACTCACTTTTTCTCCAAATTGATTGATGATCCACTTTCCTAATTATTGATATACAGAATTTTTCCGTATATGGATTTTATATCGCACATCAGTCTTCATTGAATCAAGTAAGATCCATTGATAAAATTCCTAAACAAAATTCTGATTCAAACCAAATTGAAATTTTATAATTTCTGATACAGAATTATGATTTTCCATGCATTTCTAATACATTTTGCAGTAAATTTCATGAATTGATGATTCAACTTGATTTCAATTACAACTTTCGGAATTTTCAAATTCATCTGACATAGGAAATTTCTGACTATTTTTTTACAGTATGATTCGTCGCGTATTACGAAGAATCACGTCACGTGCGTGAGATATGTTTCTTATGATGAGAAATTCTTAGTCAATGGCAAAAGGAAAAAGTTTGAAATTGTTTCACATTCAGTGTGCAACGGTAATGAAAATCTCAAGGGGAATAACTTGGTTGTTGATTAATTCAACATTCTCACGAAAAAATGAACTTGTTGATTCTGAAGTATAACTTGTTTACAATATTTTGAAGAGAATGATTAAAGGAAGAAATTACATTTTTCTTACAGTTAAAAACAAACTTGTAGTTATCAAAAACCAAGATTGAATATTTTCTCAGTAAAAATTCCGCTTCGTGTAAACCTTCTTTATGAAAGACTTCGATTCTCAAACTGTACCAAAGTATTAATCGACGTAATAATTTAATTATACATCCGAAATTTTGTTTTGGATTAGCACATGATTTCCTTCATGTATCATTTCCAGTTTCAAAATTTATAATGTGTTAAGTAGTAGGTTATCATAAGTTTCAATCTAATCGAATTGGAGTTTCCTCGTCAATGGATTCACCGCATATTTCATCTGAAAACTCATTTGCGATCACAACCGTTATGATTATCAACACCATAGAGCAATCTCCTTTCTTTTCGACACATCTATCTCTTATGATAAAATGAATTATACGCAGTCATAATTGATTCTCTTGAATAGAAATTTGATGTTGAATCTATCGTGAAAAGACATGCCAGAGAAGATGAATGCACCCCACATCAATTTGCTACGATTAATTAATTCAATCAATCCTCTCATGATTAATTCAAATACACATATGAACATTGTTCATTGCGTATCACAAGATCTCGGTAAATTTTTTCTTCTTCGTCAAACATCCCCTCAATGATCTGAGCTACAGAAGAGATTGATCGCGTGAAAATGCCTAAAGACATGAAATATACGGAGGAATACGTTATAGGGGCATATCGTAACCCATTTAATAAATTCTTAAAACACATGAATTGGGAAGAAACGATGTAGCCTATTGCCCTCGATAGAGCAATGAGATACATAATTCGATAGACTTTTTTTCCTAATTTAAAGTCTCCGTATACATTATTGAATTGGTCTGATAGTTTTTTTTTCTTCTCAAGACCCTCAACAATGAAATGAACGTACAAAAAATATTTAGCCTTCAACTTTAACAATACCAGCTGCGGGGATTGTACGTTTTTCATCGCCCCAAGCATTTCTTATTAATTCATTCTCCCTTACGTTGTTAACAAAAAGTCCAGTTAGAATTGGATGAAAATAGCGTGCTCATAAAACAGGCTGTATTTACATTTTAATAAATAAAAATTACGACGAACTTTTTGTATTTCGTGATTCATTTCAACTTAAATGAATTTCTCAGTCTCCCAAGAGATTTCACCACTATTCGGTGTCACACGGGGAATTTTGAATACTGTTATATTAGAATGGATTATTAAAATGCAAATATTGTGTACAAATATTGGAATAGGAGAAGTTTCATTCTGATATGTGGATGACATTATATGCGTTCTGTACGTCTCTTGTTGTATATTTTTTGATGGGAGAACTGTTCGTATCAACATGAAGATATATATAAAAAATGAAAAATATGGACTCCCAAGTGTTGGTGGTCTCTTAATTTATTCTTGTCTGTATTGTCGGGGTTAATCAAATATGATATAACGACGATTCAATTGTTTCAATTTATGTGATAATTACCATCAGAACCCAATGACAAAATCAATAAGGATTTAATATTCGTATGGGAATTCATCTTCGTATTTTAACAAACAACGATCATTAGGGAAATTACTTTTCATCAATCAATTATCAGCTTGTAATTATCGAGTTTGGAGAACAAGATGATGTGGTACAATATGAACGTACTTTCGACTTCAGTTTCGGGAAGGGGTAGCGTAAACAAAGATATCCAATATCTGGAATATAATATCAAGTGGTTCACAATTGTTATTTTACTCTCCGCGGAAGCTACTTTCGTATGAATGAAGTTACATTGAAATTTTTCGAATTATTGTGATTTAGAATGTGAGAAGAAGAGAAGGAAGTGGATGTCGATTTTCTTCCACTTCATCTCATTTATCGAATCTTTCTCCCAGTACACAGCGTACAGAGAAATTTCAATGATACGTTCTCATTAACTTGAAAAGTCGACGATTGTACTGATTTTTGCATTGATATATCGGTAAACCACTTCTAATTCAAAGAAATTGAATTACATGGAAAAAGTAATATAATAGATTAAATAATCAGTACTCTTACCCTTCTGCGAATTGATCCTACTTCAACGTTTTTAACTGACATTTAACAAATTTCATTCGCGATAAAAATATTTAATTGAATGTAATAAATCTTCCTTTTCATCCAATCCCATATCCAATGGTATGAAGATTTAATAATGATAATTAATCTCCTCCCTTAATGAACATAGGATGAGAGCATCTTTTTCTCCCTATCTGTCTTTTCTTTCTGCTCATCTTCCTCGCTTTTACAATCAGATGGTTTTTTTCCTCTCAGACCACCTTATTGATTAGGTCTTCGGAGCAACAATCAGATAATATTTCTTACAAATGATGCTAGATTCATCGTTAAGTTATACTTTACAAAAAATACTAAAGTATTGAAAAATTGCTTATAAAATCTATCCGATTCTTTATAAATCACGTTCGTCGATATATTAATGGTTTCGAATGAGGATATCGTATCTTCTTATTAACCTCGTAACGGGAGCAATTTATTTTCTATATCCCTCGAAATTCGTTTTGGTAATTCAAAACATAATTTGGAGGTATAATGCATTCGACGCGTAAACGATCGTTTGTTGAAAATTTGGTTTCATATATAAAATCGTATCGTAAAATTCAGAAATGCATATGAAGTGTAAAACTCTGAAAGCTGCACGATGCAAATCGTTGCCAAATGGATACTTGAGATTACCATTATCATTTTACGAACAAAACATTGCAACTTAATAGCTCACGGAAAGTACTTTCCCATGTTTAGTATGAGTACGAGACGTACAATTATTTTCTTAAAAACTTTTCATCGATCTTTATAACGTGTTATTTTATTCTTTTTTTTTTTATCACATGTGTCGAAAACGAATAGTAAAGTTCGTCATATGGAAATATTTTGCATTGTTGAAGTTCAGGATTTACTTTTTTTCTTATACATACACAGTCGAGGAAAAGATTTCCAACAGTAGTTGAACCCTGAGAATTTCTGTGGGAAAATCTGTACAATAAAATCCTTATAGGATTCCCGTCTTTGAGAGGAAAGGATTGTTGATCCATAAAAGCTGTGTAGCACATTCGAGGGATCAATTTATTCTTATAACGTACCTGAAGAACGTTTCGGAAAAAATATCATGATTTTTATTAAAATTCCTTTCGTTTCGTTGGTATCTAGAATTCTTGGTTCTTCATTCTTCAGTTCAATGTATAGAAAAAGGTACATTAAATGTTCTGAATAAAATTATGGTTGAACGTAACAATTCTATGAGAACGGTTATTCTCGACTTCAAAATCATGATTAAAGTTTTCTATTTCGCGAGTGCAAATTCCATCGAGCCATTTTTATAAATCTTATATTTCACTTGATTATAATTAACGTCGTTTGTTCATTACATTAATGCGAATCTCGCCTGGTGAGATTTCTGGGTTTTTTCCCCTTCATCTATTATTATTATCATCAGTAATATTGCATTAACAATTATTTTATTATTTGACCTGTCCGACCCCTGCGAGTCGAGCCTTATACTACTTGGTTGCCTTGGCCTCTCATGTACGTAGCATGTTGTTGGTGCTTGAATCTTCTGCTGGCTTCACGGTCTTCTTCTTGTTCTTCGCCTCTCTCTCCCCGTACACCAGCTAACGGAGAAACTGGAATCTCAGCACAGCATATCTCTCCTTTCTTTTTTTCCTTTTTCTTTATATCCTTTGCTCTCTCCCGTCTTCTCTACTCTCTTACAATTAGTATTGCTCGTTGGTTATATACGGTAAATCTCGTTCATGTAAGAACTTACAATCTATTTTATTATCATCATCATTATTATTATCATTATCATTATCTTCTCGCGGAATCATCAACTGTCTTCAAATAGAGAAAAATATCTAATGATAAGATTAGGTGCATTATTCTACACCCAAGGATCCACGAGTTTGCGCTTTGTGCAAAAGAGCATCTTGTATAAATGTGGATACTTGTACCTGGGAATGCTTTGCACCATACGTATACGCATGCATACAATGTATATATACTTTCAAAATGATTCAACGACTGGGGCGAGAATTGATATAAATTTTCCCCGTCGCGATAATTACCATGAGCTGTATACTTTGAAATAAATCTTTGTTTTGAAAGCGTATATACTTCATTCATCAATATTTTTCAAAGACGTGAGATATCTTCTTATGCATATAATTATTCTCATTCTGGTAGTGGTGGTCCACTGTTGAATAAAACTCTGAAATTTTAAAGGACGGAATTTCGTAGGAAACACCGTTGGTGTTGTTAGCGTGGGAACGCAATAATTACATGAAATTTGTTGAAGTGGAGATTATTATTTCACGATCTTGAACTGAGCGATTATCGCACCCTAATACCGAAGAGATTTTCAATCAAACTGAATCTATAACAACAGTGTTTTCTACGGAGTGTTTTCACCATGAATTTTCCATTCCGATCTTTGCATAGAAATTCACGCCTACTCAAAGGAGAGTGTGATACCTTTGTACAGTTTTGACCATTAAGTGTGTCTCGGGGAAACGTCAACAAATAGCCCAAATCTGGTCCAAGATTCGTTTGAATACGAGTTAGATTGAGCCTGATCTCCTGATAACAAACGGTCCAAGCTTGGTAACGCCTTGTGATAACGACCTTATCTCAGTCTTGGTTTTTACCATTGGCCCAAAATAAAAACTGAAGTGTATCGACATGAAATTCATTCTCATTCAGAGATTGGCCAACGTGATCAAAGAAAATCTGGCCTGAGTTGCAAATGTTGACTTTGACCGAACATAGCCAGCACGCATTCCTTACGTGACTTTTTAACGTTTCAAATCTGAAAACACGTTATCAAATTCAATTGATTTCAATCAAACTTCTCATTGGATCTCCTAGTGTACTTCTTCTTCGTCGGTTACAGGATTTAGATGAGGAGGAACGTGGGTTACAGTTTATTAAATAATTCTGTTCCGAAGATAACCATTATTCAAGGGAACATCAATAAATCTTAAATAAAAGTGAACAATGATTGATTAGAAAAGTATTTTATTGCTATTTGCAAGGCTTTCATTGAATTGAATTCACTATCCGTTTCACAGGACTCTATGAGGGCTATGACACGTTGCAGTCAACGGAATATCGTCAATAGCCTGACCAATCAAAATTAGCACACTATTTTCTCATCACCTTACATAATTAGCCAATTATGATGAAAATTATACCATTGTCCGTTAAGAATTGTAAAAAACGACAAAACTTTGTTTACAAAAATGAGTATCTTGCTCAAATAATGTAAAGTGCAAGAAGTTTTTCAAATCTCAATACCTCATATCAGTTCTCACTGGAATAGCGATTTTTGAGAATCGGCTTTGCTCAATTACCAAAACATTTGCTGTTACAGCAAAAATTGTTGTGTTTCAGCACAATATTTGCCAGTTTAGCAGATTTTCTAGCAATCTACATACTTACAATGTCGAACTACTCGAACAGCGAGCGTTTGCTAAATGAGCAAGAATTTTGCTGTAAAAAGCACACGGAAAAAAATGATGTGGTTGATATAGATATGGATAACTGAAAACTAGATGTGATAGCTATTTTTAGTTGTGGCAACCAAAGTTATTGCTATAGAAGCTAAAATCTAGCTTTTGCAGTCATTTTTTCCGCTGTTCAAATATCAAATACACGAAATAGCTACCACAGCGAATTATTTATTTCCGTACAAACTTTTTGCTAATCCCGCAAAAGGATTTGTCATATCAGCAAAGTAAATTTCGGGCATTTGTTGTTTCAGCAAATTTTTTTCTCTCAGTGGGTCAAAGTTGTATCGGCAATCAGAAATTCTCCATTATTTCTCATTGAATCAGATGTTCATTACTTCACATATTTACTGAGGGAAAAATTGAAAATTTTTTCGTTGCCAGCGAAATTTTATGCTACACTGTTAGAAATTTCTGATTGAACTTCCAATTACATGTAATGGAAGCAGAAATTATTCACGTAATTGAAAAATTTATTAAAATTTCAATTACAGTTGAATTAAATTTCAGTTACCCAAATATATATTAATGTATGATATAATATAGCAAAAATTAAAAATTCAGTCGCGTGTAAATGAATTCTCTTTTCAATCACCACACTGTAAAAAATTTTTATGGGAAATTTCACATACATGTATGTGAAGTAATTAACACATACATTGATAGGAAATTTCCCGTAAATTTTGGGGAAAATCCTGTAAATTTACAGTAAAAATCCCATAAAAACAGCGATTTTAATATATTTTTTAGTGAAAATTCCTATACGTCTATGGGAATTCGCTTTTCCCGTACAAATGTAGAAAATTTCCTTTACATAGGTATGGGAAAATCCCGAATATTTTTTACAGGGCAAGAATTGGAAATTTCATTTACAAATGTATATGAAAAATATAATCAATTCGAAGAAATTTCTAACAGTGTACGTTATTCAAATGTTTTACTACTTTCGGGAATAATTCACTATTTCAGCGGATTTTTTTGATCGTTCCAGCTATCGAATTAGCTACGAATTACGAGCTGTAACTGCAAATACACTGAAATTGTGGTTACTATATATTCATAGGATGCCGGAAAAATTCAGATGTGTTAGTTGAATTTTTTAGTTGTGACAATGAGAAATTCACTATTCCAACAAAAGGTACAAGTCGAAATCATATTAGGTTCTGATAGTGAAGTTTTTCGTCTCCATGCATGTACAGGAAATTTCTCACAGAGATTTCTCACATTGCGAGAATTTATGTTACAAATTCCAGTGTAGAATCGTTTCAAAAACATTCATTTGTTCTGCTCTTTTACTAACGCAATGCTATACGTGGAAACGAATTCTCACCCATCATTATGAGTAATTTGTGTTATTACCCTTGATCCTTCAATTTCCGGATCATCCGGATTCTCTTTAATCCAGATGGTTCTCAGCTTCAGTGAGTTCAAATAAGAGAAGTTCCACTTTGAATGAAAAATTGAGTTTTCCCATTCTGGGAGTTGTCTAGGATTCTTGCCAGTTAACTGATCAGTTTTGATCTTTAGCGAATGCATGAGTTGTTCGCTTCGCTACATTATGAAAAATTGCTTTCTAAACTTCATATAAATTTATAAGAAGCAATAAACATATAAATTTTGTATTAATTTACACAACTTTTCTAATTTTTTCATATGAAATTTTATGATATCTCATGCAGAATTATAATTTTGCATGCATTTTTATATAAATTTTAATATATTTTGCAGTAAATTTCATGAATTATACTTTTTGCTGAAACAGGGGATTTTTCACAGTTTTGTCAAACAATGTGCGAATTAAAGTCCAAGATAGTTGGATTCCAAGTATTATATACACACTAAAAAAATGTACTTTGCTGATAAGACAAATTCTTTTATTGAATAATTAGCAAAAAGTTTTCTTTTACGGCAAAGAACTTGCTGTTTTAGTAAGCGTTTGCTGATCTAGCGATTCAGCATTATATGTGTACAGGCTGTTAGAAAATTTGCTAAATGAGCAAACGTTTCGCTGAACCGGCAATATTTTTGCTGTGACATATATCAAACGTCCCATATAGCACACCCGTTTCAAAAGAACTCGCAAAGATTTCTCAAGAACTCTTTTTTCGAATGCTTTTGGAATCTTGGTGCTATCTGGGGTTTTGTTAATTCAGCAAAGCAGAATTTTGAAAATCGCTATTTCAGTAGGAATTTTTTTTCTGCGTGCAGCATAGCAAATAAATTTAGATCTGTAAGGTGAATTCTTCTGACAAATGCACTGTTATAACCGTACTGAGAAAAATGTGTTTCGTAGAACTAGCAATCACAGAATTCCCGAGTGGAAAAATTTTCAAAATTGTATAAAATTTATATCGAATTATATCCGAATTATATATAAATTATATTGAATTATATAAAAATTATATATAATTTTGAAAATTTTTCCACTCGGGTTGTTGGCATTTCATTGTTGGAAATACAATAATTTTCGTTCTTATAGCAATACATGTTGTCTTGTTAACAATAGAATTGTCAATTCAGCAATGTTAACGGTCATATTTTAACGATTTTTATTGTAGGTTGACATATGACAATGCTGAATTGTCACATATCAACCAGCAATAAAATTGCTGAATTGACAATTTTATTGTTAATAAAACAACTATATATTGCTATAAGAACAAGAATTATTGTATATTCAACAATAAAATGTCAGCAATGCTCTTATTGCTAGTTCTACGAAACACATTTTTCTCAGTGCGATAAGGTTGCTGTGAGTGGGAACGGATTGTTGTGAGTTAAAAATTCACTACCTCAGCAAAGGGTTTGATACCAAATTCAATTTCGGTATCATCATAAATTGTTTTCTCCGTGCGATCGCTTCGCGTGATGTTCTGAAATTCAAATGAATTCAGGTAAACCGAAACTATTTGGACTACTCGATTGCAATCTGTTACCGGAATAACTCGGGTGATTGTAAAATTCCGACTTGAGTCGTCTGTTAAAAATCTGATAAAATCGGATAACCATACGTTCCTAGCAATAATTTGTTCCATTCGAACTTTTTCTGAAAAGAGTTTAACATATTATCTTTCCACCGAAAAAAATGTTTTCTTGAAACATAAATAACCAAAAACTTCGGTTGTGTCAACAAAATTCTTGTTGTTTCGACAAAACGTTTGATATCGAGTACCAAATATTTTTGTTGAGAATGTAATAACAAAATAATTTTGTTGGAAGAACGAACATTTAGTTGAAGGAACAAACATTTTTGATTGTTCACATATCACTGGAAATATTTTGTTATTTCAACAAAACACTTTCTTTATCACAATTAATCCATATGATTTTGATTTTGAATGTATTTTATTATAAAACGAAACGTTTCGCATAAAATTCTCATCGACACAGTAAAATTGTGCTTCGTTTGAGTATTCATTGCACTGAGAGAAGAGTTTATTTTTTTTTAATGAATCTTGTTTTGGATACGGCGAAATAAGTATTTATTACATACAAACATGACTCATTATCCTCAGATAAGGTTTATTAACAGTTGAAAAATGTCATTAGAGGTTTTTTTCAACAGTTAATCAATTTTATTTATAGTTATCAAGCCAAGTTTATGTGGAAAAAATATTTATTTCGCCGTATCCAAAGTAGGCTTCATTGAATACAAATAAAGTCTTCCCTCAGTGTAGTTAAGAGATGAAAATCCACAAATGTCGAGAATATTCAGTGCCACTAACGAGCTCAGATAATAGTAAAAATAATGGTTTGACTGAAAAAATCATAACATCCCCAGTTCTGTATGACCGTTGGATATAGCGGATATCTCTAATGCACGAAATCGATTGATATAACCCGTGACACCGAAAATGTCACGTATGGGCGATGGAAAATTGTCACAGCTTATTTTCAATCGTGCACATTCTTCGTTGCCATCACATAGCTTTTTCGCTGCTCATCTACGTTGTATCTACTGATCTTAATCGGTTACCTCGGATCGATGAAATGTTACATAGACGTGTCTCATAGAGTTTCATCGGTTGCGATGTTATTACCACCTTATCAATTCCAAAGTTGTCAAAGAACTTTAATATTGTGTAGCATTTGTACTGTAATATCAAGGATTTTTCTGGATGGCTTCGACGCGTTCTAATAAAGAAAATCTTCTTCACGATACAATGAGAGCAGAGTTTATTTTTATTTATTTTGTAAATCAGGATTTGCACCGTGAACCCTAATCGCACGGGACATCCAATGGACGTTCTGACTGAGATATCCTATGGATGTCCTGGATGTAATAATAATAATAATAGAATAATGAATTATGCAAATTGTATTATACAGATTTCGTATCGGTCTCTAATATCTATTTATTGAAGAATATTAAACAAGATTATGACGAATAATAAAGTATGTTGGAATTTATTCAAGACCGTTATCCAAATATTGAGGTGTATAATCCAGATACTTGTCTTCATGTTTGATAGAAAGAGAAAGTACCCAGTATTAGATTTCTCTAATCACAATCATTTTAGTATGTATATAAAGAGCTCACAATGATAGTGGCTAGTGAGGAGGAGCGAGTCCACCTTTCTCACTTAGAGTAAACACTGGTTAAGGAAGGGGGTAAACGAGAGTGGTTCTACTTTCTTAATCCTATTTGAGCCACCACGCAAGCCTACGAAGGGGAGATATGCACCACACGTCTCGAAGTTCTGATACAAGGAGAAAAAAATGTAAGACTTCCTTATTCTTCTTGCTGAACCAGAAACAGGAAGGTTTGTGAAATTAATTTTCACATGAAAATACGGGATATTACGAATGAATAGCAAATTTTAGTGTCCGCTTTATGAAATATAACTTTTAGCGTGTAAAATTTCAATTCTACCGATTACTTTCTCTACAGTATTTGTAATCCGCCGTATTTTCACGTGATAATTCATTTTACAAATCTTCTTGTTTCTGGTTTACTGATAAAAAGTCTTATATCTTCGAGCAGCATTTTTCTCCGTGCGGGGTCAACTTTTTATGCCCAATTACCAATTATCTCAGAAAACGTACAGAATTTCCGCCAGAGTCAACCCCTTTTGAATCTAAGAAACACAGTCATCCCGTTTGAAATCCCGCTAAAAGATTATAACAAAAAATGTGTCATTCTGAACCAACTCGAGATAATACCGGACTAAGAAATATAGAAGAATTCCAGACAATTCATGAAATAATTCATTTGCAACCGAGGAATTCGATTAAGGTTGTAATTCGTTGGCTTAAGTAACGTTTGCTATCACAGCAATTCCAGTAGCAATGACAACGAGTTGTTAGTCATCACAGCAAGAAAAAGTAAATGGTGCAGAGATGTTTCCGACTACCCGAAAAAACCAGTCAGGAGTATGGCTGTAGTGATTATATTTTGTTGCTATAGTAATTAAAAAGTCGTTGTCAAAACCAATAAGATTGCTGTGACAGCAAACTGATTGTTGACAAATTTGCTGCTTCAACAAAAGCGACATAAGTTCTCGCTGTCACAGCGATTTTTGTTCACCGTGAATGCAATTATCTTCAATTCGAAAAACGCAATTAAATCATGAAATTAAACGTAATAAACAATCAGAATGCAGACTGAGAAAAGAAAGTTTATGAATGATTAACAAGCGTATGTTTGCTTATGACGGAATAAATGTTTGTTTGGATCAAATATATCCTGTTAATAATGAACAAGAGATATCGCGTAAAAATAAACGTTTGTTGATTGTCAATGAATCATATTTGTCAGAATAATGATGAATTCGTGTGGAATGAGTATTCATCTCGCTATTATCAAATATACATTTATTAATTACAAATAAACCTTGTTTGTGCAATATTCACGAAATGAAATGGCAGTTTAAGAAAATTCTAATCGAATTATGATAATAATTCTCGAAAAAATCAAAATTATAAGTAATGATATTTGATTTTATTCCAATGAAAAATATCCAAGTATCGCAGATTTGTCATAAGTCATTTTTGGTTTCAAGGTCTTGGTAAGATATTATTTTATTCAAATGTGACAAATTGTACCTTTTCAGCTCACCTTGATTTTTTCTTTTTCCAACATCCTATTGTGATTGATCTCCCTTGACTTAACTTGTGAATATTTCGAACGCACTTCCACCACATTGGGTTGATGAAAAAAGTACCAAAAATACAGGTGGGATTAGGAACTGGAGAAATTCCTCCTTTGGAGTATTTTCTTTGGAAAATTTTGAAGATCTGACCTTGGATTCTGAACAAATTGGTTTTTTCACGTAATAAAAAGGTGAACTGTCATCCAATTATTTCGAGTGTTCCCTGATAAAATGTCTGCAATGGTGTTTCAGTTTGTAGGTAAACCACCAACATGAAAATTTCAAAATACGTTATCTCAGTTATTCAGAGCGATATTTGAGTGGACTCAACGGCATTTGAAAGAACAACGCTCAGATTTTGAAGTTCGATCATATAGAACCTCAAATTTAGGCCGAAATCGCTGTTTTTGCACTTTTGAGTTAGGATATCTCGAAAATCAGAGCTGAGATGTGTGGATCTCGGATTCGGATTCAGCGCATCAAAAAACTTCGGCAAAAAATGTTCTGGTTTTTGGGCCAGAGGGTCGACCTAATTTTGTCGGTCTGTGTTATGCTCTGCTTTGGAAGCTACCTAGCAAAAAGTGGGGGAAATTGAAGAAGAGGGTTGTTGGGATCCACATGTGCTCTCAAACGAAAACAAAGCGACGCGACACCATACGGCTTTGCCCGCACAATAAGTGCTGTCTCTCTAAGAAAGAATGGGTAGATCTTGTCAGACCCAGACAGATATGGGTCAATTTAAAATTAGTTGCAAATGAACTTCGCTTTGTTCTGAAATGTTCTATTGCGAGGACGAGTATTTCAATATTTGCAATATGGTGGTGGCAGGTTTGAGAAAAATCCTGAAGAATTAAGTTATACATCAAATCTCAGAATAGCGTTAGTATTGTTAATTTATCACTGTATTTTTGGACTAAGGGAATAGTGCTTTTTCGCAACCGAGTAGTTTTTCTTGTGAGTTGGTCATGTCACGCATATTTGATTCAATTCAAAATTGAATGCAGAAAACTGTGACTAACCAATAAACATCATCTGTTCAATGACATTTTAGAGACATGTCGACAAGATATCTCAAAGACACCTTTAAGACAGCGCATGATTTAAGGGTTAATTCTAACCAAAAAGTAAGTCTTACAAGAAAACGGTGCGTTCTAGAACGTCAAAATGGTTGATATAATGGCAAGTTCCCAATATAATTCATGTATAAATACTTGGGTTTTTTATTTTCTTTTAAAAAACTTCTTTGTTTTATGTATATTTGAGCTACAAAGAGTCTTTAGAAACTTAGTTTGTATAAATTTATTTGGTACTTTTCCAATAAACTGACCAATACGAAATGGCTAGCGTCCCGGTGCTAGATTCCCGATATAGGGTGGATTGCCAATTTCCAGCAATATCTTCTGGGTATTATAAAGACTTTCAACAATTATCCTAAATATGTTAAAAAGATATATATAATTCATCTATAAGATATCTAATGAATATCTACTGACTAGGGATGCGCGATACTTACTGACAAATTGGGAGAAATTCATCATAAAGAATTACTGGTTTTTTCATCAGACGGGGAAGATCCTTGATACTACAAAGTTTGTGAATTAAAACCAGTGATAATTCATATCAGAAAATAGTAATTTCTTACGACACGATTCGTAAATAGAAACTATCAATTGGTGAGTTTGATATAAATTGAAAACCATAAGATTTTCACGAATGATGCGTGGCTTCGGGAAAAGAAGCGAAGTTCGTGATCACGAACAATCACGTTCGACGCTGGTGAGGATAACATTTTTTTTTGGTTCAAATAACGGTATGAAAAATTACTGGTATTTCCCATCAATTTGTAACCATATGTCAAGTATATCCCTCATTTATTGACAAGACCAGTAATTTTTGACGATAAATTCCTCCCAGTGGAGTATTGATACTTTTTATAAGAAATTTATTGAGTTTGTATTGAACTTCATAAAATATCGAGCAAAATTTGATAAAACTTTTGAAGAAAGTATCGATATTGTCAAGTATCGCTCATCCCTCTACTGGATATGCTTAACACTTGATCGGATGAGTCTGAAACATATTTTCCGCCAGACTTTTTTGAGATATCTTAAACTTGTCGAAGTTTGTCAGGTCAGACGTGTTTATAATTTTTATAGATATCTAAACGATGTCTTTTTGTTCGATTGGGTATAAATTTCAACAATCACAAAATAAAATTTCATCCTAATAGTATCTGTAAATCTACGAAGGCAGCTGAATTTCAAGCTCTGTATATGGGATAGCCAATAATTTAGCGGTATCAGTGAATTTTCTTGATGCAACACTTGAAAATTCACTATAATGATAATAATAATCAATAAAATTGCTGTTATAGTGAAAAATCACTTTGTTAGACAAAGGTTCACAACGAAATCAGATTTTGCTGTCATAGTGCTGCATAGTGAAATCATTCCATAAAACATCCATGCTTTATAATGACAAAGATCCTTGATTCGGGTCATTTTCATTTCGTAATCCCATATTTCTTTGACCTCCGTAATCTCTGCTGTGATTTTATCTGTTCGATAGCGAAAGAACATGGAATGAAATTCGATGGGATATGATACACGACTCATTTTTTCATTTCATGGTTTAATCAATACGTTTCTTCATACGATGGTAAAAAAAATTCTCCTGATGACTTTTGAGATGAAAATAGATACTCTCATTATATAATGTATGTTCTCATCAACTCTGTTCTGAAATGGAAATACTTCAACGCTGAAAACTCGAGTTAGGGTCAATTTTTTTGTAATACATTTTATATGATAGCGAAATGCACTTTTCATCTGAGAAACATCCTCCGAGGGAAAAAACAAAGGGTGAGATGGAGATTCGAATACCGATTCTGACTAGAATTCGTATCTCGCTTGCCAACGGCGTATCGTTGAAACAAAAATTTTCCATCTGGCAATGTTCTCCAAACGCGTAATGTCGCTTCAGTTGATTGAGTGATGGCTATACAGATAAGTACACTCATCGATCGAACTAATCGACGCACTCCGAATCGTAAACATAAGGAGAGAAACATGAGCTTTGTGATGCACCCTGTTTATTACTAGAGAATAATATTCCCATGAATCATACACGAGAAGAGAGGAAATGAAAGAAAGCAACGGCATATCCTATAGCGTTCTTGGAATATAAAATAAAAAGGAAAAAAGGACAATTGCTTTTCGAACGTTACTCTTCTCCCCTATTTTGTTTTCTTTTTATGTGTGCTCTTTTTTTTATCTGTGTAACCTGACTTACGCTGCGCTGTTCTGTGCTGATGTTGGTAGTCTTTGTCCCCCCTTGGTAGATGACCCCTAAAGACTTTCTTCAGTCCCGCGCGAGCGCGCTTATATACATGGGCGTTTTATCGAGCAGACTGGTCGTTAAGAGTCTGGTGGACGGTGAAACAACTCGTCCGTTCTTTGTTCGACGACGATGATTTTTTTTCTCATTATTTCTTGTTTTTTCTTTTCGTACCGCGTATCGTTTTTACGAAAAAGTTCGAATCCTTTGCTTCCCTGGGAATAGCGTAGCTCTCAACGACAACTACCTTGCGTGTTTTTGTCCAAATCTTTTTCTGTGTGTACACAGAGTTAAAAAGAATACACGCAGTTCGGTATATGGTAGAAAATCACCACCGAGCTTGTATGAAAGAACAACACTTTTATTAATGATGAACTTGCATACTTGACACATAAATCTTGATACGCGGTCGTTTTACTTCGACACATTTCACCTCTCGATCTTTCTCGGCGTATCGAACAGAACTCACCCTCTCCCTCTTTTCCAACCTTGTGAAGAATTTTTGCTGCGTGTTTCGATCATGTCTCAAACGAATGACTGGAATTACAAATCGATACATCTCTCTCAAATAAATATTATGGATGTATGCGATCTAATCCACGCATTGATGATTTTTAATACAAAAGTCTTGTTTGTTTGCGTTTCTAAAGAATATATATTTCACGAACATGAAAATTCAATCCACTCACAATCAGGAGGGTATTCTTCTCGTGTACGTCTATGAATTCAAACGAATTCTCACCATTTGTATATGGAAGCCTCCATATCGATGTGAATAAAAAGAATTCTGCCGTTGCCATGACGTGTACATACATGTGTATATATATAAATATATTTATACACAAAATGATTTTCAATTCATGTATGCGTGAGATGAATATACGTGCACGTGTGTGTGTGTGTGTGTGCGGGGGTATAAATACACACGATGGTATTATGACGAGGTTTGAGTTATGATGCGAAGAGTAGTTTTTAAACGTGTACACGTGTGACGAAATCGGTGTATGAATAAACGATCGTATCGATCCATCGATCGATACTTCCACCCGTTCCCCTTTTGTATACGGAAAATTCAGTTGTTCGTTCTCGATCGTCGTGCGTTGCATTATGGTAATCACTGGAATCAGCGCCGCATGTATATACATATATGCATATACATTTACACGAATGTATATCAGGCATGCCAGACACGTGAATTAAACGCGTAATACACCGACTCGTGGCGCACCTGTCGCGAATGCAAATCACTTAAGCCGTAGCTGGCCGGTTTTGAGCTTTTTTTTAGGTTGTTACATATTATATCGCATCGTATCGGAACGGAACGCCCGGTTACTTGCCTGTCTGCTTGCTCGCTTGCTTACTTACACACACGTGTAACATGTATTTGACATACATATAAGTTACCGCATGTGGGGGCAATGCTATCACAGGGGAAAGACACACACGCGTATGTAAACAGACCCAACACATTGCGCTTCCGTTAAAACAATAAATTTTATAGTTGAAAGTTCGTTTGCATCTGGGTGAAGGATTTAATGTGAGCCGCCGTAAATATTCAAACCATTTGGATTGTTTCGTATAAGGGTGTCGGTTTATGCTGATTTTGTTTATTATAAATATCGAGGATTCCGATATGTTTCGTATCCAAGAGGAATTTAAAATAGAACTTTCTTGTTTTCTCACCAAAACCAACGCTCTGTAAAACAACTTATCTTAATTCATGCATCTCCGGAGAAGTGATTTTACCGCGAAAACAAATTTTTTCATGATACACCAAAGACACTGGAACGAAAGTTCAACCTGGTATTGGATATACCTCGTTGACATTTTTTATATGAAACCATAGCCTTCGGAAAAAATCTGATAAAAACTGGTACATGAGATGCAAGAGATTTTATGAAACTTTGTACACTGAGAGAAAATCGTACCTGAATTTGTATCCAGTTCCGCGTTTATAGTAACAGTGGTGATATTATTACTCCCATAGCTTTTCTCCCCAACGAATGTTATATCAATGTCTATTGTGGATAAAATCACAAATGAGAATAAAATTTATGAGCATTTCTCAACAGATTGATGAGATTCGATAATACCGTTATAAGAATCAATCAACTAGAAATCAATTTCCTGACTGGAAAATTTTTCTAAAAGTTTATACATAATACTCGATTGAATTATATATCAATTATATGTACACTGAGATACAAATTCTTTGAATCGATAAAATGGATTTCATTAACTCTAAATTTTATATGCAATTTGTATATATTTTCTATGAAAGTTTTATAAAATTCAATATAAACTCGACAAATTTTCTATATAAATTATCGATATCGTGAAATATCGTGCATCACTGATTGATTTCCAATTCATCGCATTACATAAATATCTTTTTGACTCTATAATCATTTTATAATTATGAAAATTTGTCTCATTTATATTAAGGGGAGGTTCTCATCTAGCGACCCAAAATAGGGTGATTTTCTCGAAATCTGGACTTTAATTCGGGGGTTGCCCATCATCAATATAAAATATCTCAAGAGGGGAAAAATTATCTAAATTATATATAATTTATAAATAATTTGATACAGGTTATATATGAGTTATCCTTCATTATTGCGATTACTAAAGAGATAGTTTGATTATTAATGAATTTTGGATATATTCGAGACTACCGTTTTACCAGTCATAAATTATTATACATCATTATGGTATATAAAATTTCTACAAAAAAATGTTGCTTTCCAGAGTTTCGGGAGTGCTATAGTAGCCTTAGCACCCTCCCCCCTGAAATGCCTGAATGTCGCGGTGAAGATACTGTCTCACCTTCTACACAGTAAAAAGTAAAACTTCCTGAAGATCACCCTATTTTCAAGATACAGCCAAAGCTAGATCTATTTTAACTGAATGTCAGCGCCAAAAACAAGTGCCGATACAATGGAAAAGGCTAAATTTCAGTCTAGTTTTCAATTAACCCATTAAGTCCCAAAATGACATTTTTTCGTTGCGTCTGTCAACGCTTGTACTTTCTGAGAAAAAAACTCCTGAAAAATTCTAGAATAAGCATTGTCGATGTAAAATTGACTCATCTTTCAGAATCTGCCATCGGTTTTTCCGAAAAATGTCCCTGTGGCAAAATATCTGGGGTTTTTTCCAAAAAAAACTTTTTTTTTTCTTTATCTCACGTTTTCATATTGGAATCATTTTAGAATTCTTGTTGTAACTACAGAAACCACGTAAATTTATCTCAAACTTTAATTTATGCTTTTGACAATTGTGAAAATCAATGTGGAAACCATCAAAATGGCGGTTCAAACGCGGAACAAACGTCAGAAACTTCAACAATTTTTAATTAAAAAACGATGGACTTTAGAGAGAAATGTTACTGGATAAAAAGTTTTTAGAACTGATCAAAGAGCACGCTGGAGTTTTTTCAGAATTTTTTAACGACTTTTTTGAATTTCCAAAATTGTCAAATTTAGAAAATTTTTTAAAGTCGTTAAAAAATTCCGGAAAAAATTCAGTATATTCTTCAATCAATTCTTAGGACTTTTTGTTCAGTGGAGATTTTTTCCAAAGTTCATTTTTTCTAATTAAAAATCTTTGAATTTTTCGTCTCATATTCGTGGTTTTTCTTTATAGTTCATATATATATGTTCTTATTTAATTAATCTATGATACGTTATTTAAATATTGGAAAATAACAAACTCTAAAAAAAAACCATGAATATGAGACGAAAAATTCAAAGATTTTTAATTAGAAAAAAATGAACTTTGGAAAAAATCTTTACTGAACAAAAAGTTCTAAGAATTGATTGAAGAATATACTGAATTTTTTAACGACTTTTAAAAATTTTTCAAATTTGACGATTTTGAAAATTCAAAAAAGTCGTTAAAAAATTCTGAACAAACTCCAGCGTGTTCTTTGAACAGTTCTAAAAACTTTTTGTTCAGTAACATTTTTCTCTAAAGTCCATCGTTTTTGAATTAAAACTCTTTGATGTTTCTGACGTTTATTCCGCGTTTGAACCACCATTTTGATGGTTTCCACATTGATTTTCACAATTGTCAAAAGCATAAATTAAAGTCTGAGATAAATTGACTTGGTTTATGTAGTTACATCAAAAATTCTAAAACGATTCCAATGTGAAAACGTGAGATGAAGATAAAAAAAAAGTTTGAAAATTCCCGTTTTTTTGGAAAAAAAACCCCAAATATCTTGCCACAGGGACATTTTTCGGGAAAACCGATGGCAGATTCTGAAAGATGAGTCAATTTTACATCGACAATGCTTATTCTAGAATTTTTCAGGAGTTTTTTTCTCAGAAAGTACAAGCGTTGAAAAACGCAACGAAAAAATGTCATCTTGGGACATAATGGGTTAAGGGGTAGTACCACCTTGTGTCCACGAAATTTTTTGCCATTTCCTAAGACTTACCACAAACATTTTTGGAATATGGGGTTTCGTTAATATGAAAGTACTAATCTTTGAGTACCAGAAACACATTTTATCATATTCTTACAATACAAAATGGCGGCATATCAGCATATTCAAAAGAAGTCTGTTAATTTACATGGGCGTACCGCTACAAGTCACAATTATGAATGTAGGACAAAAAACCAAAAAGTTTCTCAAAATATAGTCCAAAATCTAGCGAACATCGTAGGATTTTTCCGAAAAACTGATTTTGAAGAAAATGGCATTGATTAGAATTTTTTCCCCGATTTTTTCTGTGTTAAACCGACTGACAATCCCTCATAAAATCTGTCGTATTCAATTTATCGAAGAATTCCTACGATGTTTGGTAGATTTTAGACTATATTTTGAGAAACTTTCTGGTTTCTTGTCCTACATTCATAATTGTGACCTGTAGAGGTACGCCCATGTAAATTAACAAACTTATGTTGAATATGTTGATATGCCGCCATTTTATATTGTACAAATATGAGAAAATTTGTTTCTGGTACTCAAAGACTAGTACCTTCATATGCACAAAACCCCATATTTCACAAATGTTTCTATCGTTTGTGGTAAGTCTTAGAAAATGGCGAAAAATGTCGTGAACACAAGATGATATTACCTCTTAACATGCAGCCACATTCAGTCGGATTTTTTACAGTGTAGATTTCAAACAGGTAGAACCGTTGAGATATTGGAGTACCGATACATCTGTTTTCATCTCCTGACATATCCTGAAGGACTAAACACTCAAGCGAATAAGCATGAACGTAAACACAGGTGGGATATGCTGCAGGGCATGTTTTTAGACTCAGCTCTGACCAAAAAGTTAGTCCTACAAGAAACCAGTTAGTATAATCACGTTCCCAATATAACTTATACGTGAACTATATTCAATTATGTTTGAATTACATACAATTCTTGAAATTCTTCCCCTCGGTATTGTTTTTCTAAAAATTGAGTACCCAACCCTGCTAAATTTTCCCAATAAAGAATGATACAAAACGATACATTTTTTCCATAGTTTTCAATGAGGTTTCTGAATACGGAATTTATGAAGTTATATCGTTATTGAACGATAGAACTCTATCGTTCCTTATCGTTTTCTATAAAAATTCAAAAGAATGTATGGGATTTTATCGTGAAATTCGTATAAGAAGAGTACCAGTTATTTGGAAAAAAATAGTTATGTGTTCCAGAATAAGTAGTACTTTTTCTATACGAATTTCACGATGAAACCCCATACATTCTTTTGAGGTTTTATATAAAACGATAAGGAACGATAGAGTTCTGTCGTTTAATAACGACATAACTTCGTAAATTCCGTATTCAGAAACCTCATTGAAAACTATAGAAGAAATTGATCGTTTTGTATCGTTCTTTATGGGGACAATTTAGCAGGGAATGTTTCGATTGGTTCTAGATTCCATTTAGAATATGCACGGAGAAAAATAATACAATAAAAATTACAACATTTTCTAGTGAATTAATACTATATGTCTAATGTCTTGAAAAGTACTCTTCAAATGTGGAATAGAATACTACAATTGCAATAATTTTTACTACATTCTGTAAGAAAGCCTCTGAGACCGTCAGGTAATTGTGAGGACATTTGACGAAATAATACTATTTTACTACATTATTTGTTCCGTGTGGCCTGATGCACCGGAACTTGAAACTGGGTGCTGCGTACCAAGTTATGCTTATGCTTATTTTGCATTTCAGTGCACTTATGTGTTTACTCCTCCAGATATATATTCCTACTTCAGAACGCACAGAAGCAACGCGTCATGCCTAGCGTCTTGCAGTAGAACCAGCAGATTAGGACAGACACGCTCGAGAACGCAATATCACCACCTTAACGTTGATTGACGGGAGGGGACTCATGAAATTCGTCACACGCGCTTGCCACTCGATACGCGTCTCAACCGAGGGATGTCGCTACTGTGACTGTACGGTGAATTTTGTTGGGTCTCGTCCCAATGCTTCAAACATTTCTCATATCGAAAAGGAACCCACAAGAGTTCGTCAGAATATCTTCGACGAGACATTTTTGATGTTCAAACCGCCGACGGGGCTTCAAATTCTAGGAATTGGGACTTTACGAGAAATTACGAGATGATTTTTTTCAGGGCAGTTAGGCCCCTGGTGAGATAATTCTAGACACAGGGGGATAAAATTCACAAATGAGGTTCGAAATAACAGTGCAATTCCCAGTAAACACACGCACGTTTTAAAAACGTCAAAAACAGTTAATAACCACACGTTGTGAATTAGTAATATTCTTCCGTTGATTCAACGTAAAAATGTCACGGCAGATCACGTGTTTTTCAACCATAAAATAACGTCATATCAACGGTTTGAACATCGTTTAAAAGACGTCAAATATTGACGTGTCCTAATGATGGTTCTAAAACGTGAATTGAATCCAACAAATTATTTTGAAAACTTCTCATTCAATATCGAGAACAATAGTATGTCTGAGTATGACAGAATTTGGAAAGTATGCCAGACTATTTACTATCTTGCTCTTTGTTGAAATTTTAACCATTGTTCGGGTTCGTTCGACATTTTTAGCAGAATATCTTCAATTGAAGTTCAAACACAAGGTGTTATAAACACATTTTAAACGCGTGGTTCAAACCCGTTCAAAACACGGTTTTTGAGGACGTCGTTTGATGATTATTTTTGAATATGAGTTTAAATTACACGTCATCAAAACGTAAATTCCTGGTCGTCTAACTCCCTATCAAATTTCAACTAAAAATCAACGTTATGAAATCAACGACTGACGTCCGTTTGGCAGTTTATCGTTCTTTCAACGTTGAAATAACGTGTGTGTGTTTATTGGGTTCTTGATCGATTTTGGATTTTTCTTTTTTACTAAATCCGGCAATAAATTTTTAACAAAGATCTGTCCAAACTGATCGTCAAATTATGGTTTCTTGATATTTTTAAATTGATGTAATCCGCAGAAAAGATGTAGAACTTTGCAACTTTTCATCTTATTTTACCCTATAAATTTGTCTTCACACACGATGTCAATTGAATATTCAATTTCATATCATATCCACAGAGAAGTGCTGGGAGCGGATAGACGATCGGTTGATGCAGGAAATTTATTCTTATTATTCAAACAAATAGTTGATTTCCCGGAGGTGAGAAACTAATATTATCTTATCAAAATTGCTTCATTCTGTCATAAGTGGGATATCCAATTATGAAAACTTGTAGTTCAATATTATTGGTAGCCATTATAAACAAGTTCTATCAACCAATTAGTGATCTAGGCAATCATGAGAAGAGAAGAATCATTTTGTGTTCTGATGGAATTGAAAAAACTTTCTCATCCAATATTATTTTTTGATTTTAACAACAAATACATACATAGAGTAGTATTGTTGACAATTGTGGGGAGGATATAATGATTTTTCGCCTGATTGACTCGAAGTTACAAGTTGAATCATTTTTTGGTTTCATTGACTTCAAATAACGCTGTTGATGATGTTGCCTGATGGATGTTCATTATCTGATATGGTTTATAAGGTTTACTCAATTGCCAGGCTGGAAGCATCATTTTTCGTTCCCATTGAAGTCGAATAACATTGTTGCCTCTTTCGATTGATGGCTTCACGTTATTCGATATTGTTTAGAGATTTCACCGACAAATTATATGAACAAATCGGTAGTCAGTATGCTTCATGAATAATTTCGAAAAGGATTATTGGCGTTGTTCAGGAATTGAAACTTGTCATCCAATATTGTTTGCTGATTTATTTGAAGTCTAATGATTGCTTGAACTGCTGATTTGTGCATAATATTAACAAATAACATCAAATTGTATATCCCTTTTATGAAAGAATCCAACATTTTTGATGCACAAATATTGTTTCACTTCGGAAAATCCTTCGTATCAACTATTTGCTCCTAACAGTTACACTGTTAGAAAAATCTGCCTGAAACTCCATAAGAATGTTATGAAGTTTTTCACATAAACAATCCCTCGAATTTCATAATAAAATATAGAACTCAATAATGAATATAATTATTAGTGTTGAGAATTTTTTTCTTAATTTCAATAACATATTTGTGAAATTTAATAAACAATTATTACATTTCAAGGAAGGAATTTTGAAATTTCATCATTAATACTAAATTTAAGAGTTATTATCGAATCCGATAAGGAAATATCATATTTCATAAGTAATTTCGTATTAAATTTGAGGATTTTTCTAACAGTGTACTCTTTCTCAAAAGAACACAAACCTTCAGGAACGTTCATTGAGCGTTCCTGGATGTTCGGAAACGTTCCTTGAACGTTCTCAAAGGTTTGTGTTCTTTTGGGGTCTAAATTCAAATCAGTGAAATCTCCGAGGGGCTGTTCACTGCGAGTCATAAAACTCATGCATATTGAAGTCATGTCATTTCATTCGATATGATCTTC